>CM048748.1:211831643-212561643 GCA_026315105.1 Locusta migratoria
ATATATATATATATATATATATATATTACTTACCAGGTGAAGGAGCACAGGCAGTGATAGTAACAAAAAAAACCACACACACACAAATGCTAGCTTTCGCAGCCTAGCTGCTTCGTCAGGCAGAAGGAAAGGAGGGGGGAAAAGGAAATGATGAGGGTTTAAAGGAGTGGGTAAGTAGTCATTCCAATCCCAGGACAGGAAAGACTTACCTTGGGGGGAAAAAAGGAGGGTACACAAATACACACACACACACACACACACACACACACACACACACACACATTTACAAAGATGCAAGTACACCTAGACAGACATGCCATAGAAAGAAGTTAAGAAGTTAGACAGAGATACCACTTGAGGCAGAGGCTCTGTCCAAAGAACTGAGGCAAAGATGTTAAGATGGTGGGTGGGAATTAGAATTTAGCGGAGGTTGAGACCAGGTGGGCAGCGGGAAGAGAGAATTCTGGAAATTGATGACATCTTCATGATCTGGACTCACAGTGAACAACTACTCCAGAATTTCCTCTTCAACCTCAACTCCTTTGGTCCCATCAAACCTGGTCCTATTCCAAATCCCATGACACTTTCCTCGATGTCGACCTCCATCTGTCTAACGGCCAACTACACACATCCGTCCACATCAAACCTACCAATAAACAACAGTATCTGCATCATGACAACTGCCATCCAGTCCTGAATCCCTGAACCAATACACCAATAAACTGATAACAGCTTTCACATCCTGCAGCTATCCTCCTGATCTGGTACAGAAGCAAATTGCCAGAGCCACTTCCTCATCCCCTCAAATTCACAACCATCAACATAATCCTGAATGTGGCTCTCCAGCAAGGATATGACTTCCTTAAATCTTGCCCCGAAATGAGATCCATCCTTCATGACATCCTCCCCACTCCATCGAGAGTGTCTATCCGCCGCCCACCTAACCTCTGTAACCTCCTAGTCCATCCCTATGAAATCCCCAAACGACCTTCCCTACCTTCTGGGCCTACCCTTGTAACCGCCCCATTGTAAAACCTGCCCTATGCACCCTTCCACCAGCACTTACTCCAGTTCCGTAACCTGGAGGGTGTACAGCATCAAGGGCAGAGCCACTTGCGACAGCACCCACGTGATTTACCAACTGACATGCCTGCACTGTGAAGTGTTCTATGTGGGAATGACCAGCAACAAACTGTCCATTCGCATGAATGGTCACAGGCAGACAGTGTTTGTTGGTAATGAGGATCACCCTGTGGCTAAACACGCCTTGCGGCACAGCCAGCACATCTTGACACAGTGTTAACACCGTCCAGGTTTTCTGGATACTTCCCACAGACACCAATCCTTCAGATCTCCAGAGATGGGAACTAGCCCTTCAGCATATTCTCTCGTCCCGCTGCCCACCTGGTCTCAACCTCCGCTAAATTCGAATTCCCACCCACCATCTTAACATCTGTGCCTCAGTTCTCTGGACAGAGCCTCTGCCTCAAGTGGTATCTCTGTCTAACTTCTTAACTTCTTTGCTTTCTACAGTATGTCTGTCTAGGTGTGTTTGCGTTTGGGTGTGTGTGTGTGTGTGTGTGTGTGTGTGTGTGTGTGTGTGTGTGTGTGTGTTTGATTACCTTCCTTTTTTTTCCCCTAAGGTAAGTCCTTCCACTCCTGGGATTGGAATGACTCCTTTTCCACTTCCTTAAAACCCATATCCTTCCCTTTCTCCTCCCCTTTTTTCCTCTTATCCTGAAGAAGCGACCAACGGTTGCGGAAGCTAGTATGTGTGTTTGTGTGTGATTTTATTTGTGTCTATCGACGAGCCGGTCCTTTAGGTAAGTCATCTGTTTTCTGCACATATATTTAATTTAAGTTATTTATGTTTTAGGGGTCAGATGCTTCACAGACACCTCGGTCAGTTCTAAAGGAATTCAATGAGTCTACCAGTAGCCGTAAAGGAAATACACCTAGCCGAATCAAAGCACTATTTTCAACTAAAAGTAATCGTCGAGATGAGGTGAGCAAGAATCAGAAACTAAAAAACTTTGTTGTGTCAATTATACTTTTTTATAGCATGTTATTCTTTTTGCATGCCGTAAGCTAAATTGCGTATTGGGAAAATGTACTAAAAGTTACGTTGCTTCATGAATTACTCTTCTGTGATACTTCCTTTTTACTGATTAAGAAAATGTACAAAATATTATAATTTTAATAACTGGAATTTAAAAGAAGGAAATGTAAGAAATTATGTAAATTTGAGCGTCTCCTCTTCAAACAGCTGATAATAAAATTGTAAATTTGTAGTACATACTGATTCTTATTTCTTATATATTACGTAGGTTAGCACAATTGAATATTAGCAACTGAATTTCTAAAAAATTTAATTAATTTGAAGAACAATTTATAAGAAGCTAGCATCATATTGATCATTTAGAACACCTTCTCAATGTTTAACCATAGTGGAACAGTTGTAATATAATACTATTATTTTGTTGGAAGAAAAAAATATAAATTAATAAAAAAAATATTGCAAAGGATAGGTTGCAACTCATCAGGATGCCTGATGAGCTACAGAAAGGTACACATAAATGAATAAACAAAACTGAAGCTTTCGGCTGCTAAGCCTTCATCTGACACACACACACACACACACACACACACACACACACACACACACACACACACAAACCCAACTTCCGTCTTCAATGCTACAGCTGTGTTGCAACAGACAGCACAACTGAGGCGAGAGCAGCCAGTGGTGGGGGTGAAGAGGCGGATTCCAGAGGGAAGGGATACCGGTGGGGGTGAAGCAATATGTCAGTGCTATCTGACAGATAGGAAGAGACTGGAGCATGTGACGGAAAGTGAGATGTATGTAGGCTGGAGTGTGGGTAGGGAAAGGAAGGGGAGAGGAGAGTGGTGTGGGCAGTAAGTAGCAAAGGTTTAGGCCTGGGGGATTTCGGAAGTGTAGGATATACTGTGGGGAGAGTTCCCATCTTTGTAACTCAGACAAGTTGGTGTTTGTGGGGAGGATCCATATGACACAGACTATGTACCAGTCAGTGAAGTGAGCCACATCATGCGGTGCTGCATGCTCTACAACAGGATGGTCCAACTGTCACCTTGCCACAGTATGACGATGGCCATTCATCCACACTGGCAGCTTGTTGCTGGTCATGCCCACGTAGAAAGCTGCACAGTGTTTGCAGCTCAGTTTGTATACAACGTGTCTGCTATCACAGGTTGCCCTGCCCTCCCTTTTATGGGATAGGAAATGCCTGTGATAGGACTGGAGTAGGTGGTGGTGGTGGTGGTGGTGGTGGTGGTGGTGGGATGGTGGATAGGACAGGTTTTGCATCTAGGTATATTGAAGGGATATGAGCCATGGGGTAAGGGGTTAGGAGCATGGGAGGAGTAGGGCTGGACAAGGATATTACGTAGGTTTGGTGGAGTGCGGAATATCACTGTAAGGGGTGGGGTTAATTTTGGGCAGGGTATTTCACATTTCATGACAAGATGAAAGGTAATCGAAACCCTGGCGGAGAGTGTGGTTTAACTGCTCTAGTCCTGGGTGACGAGAGAGATGCTCCATTGTGGCCGGGCGGGTGGCAGCTGGATGTTTGGATGAATGGCTATCGTCATATTGTGGCAAGGAGACATTTGCAGAGCATGCAGCACTGCATGATGTGGCTTACTTCAGTGACTGCTACACAGTCTCTGCCATATGTATCCTCCACACAAACACCAACTTGTCTGAAATGCACAGATGGGAACTCTCCCTACAGTATATACTACGCTCCTGCAATCCCCCAGGCCTAAATCTTTGCTAGTTCCTGTCCTCACCACTCTCCTCTCCCCCCTCCTTTCCCTACCCACACTCCAGTTTATGTACATCTCCATTTCCGTCACATACTCCAGTCTCTTTCTATCTGTCAGACAGCACTAACATATTGCTCCATCCCCACCAGCATCCCTTCCCTCCCTTCCTGCTTCCCTCTCCGAGCTGCCTCCTCACTCCCCCAACACTGGTTGCTCTGGCCTCAGCTGTTATGTCTGACGCAGTCCAGCTGCAGCAGCCAGAGATGGTGGTTGGGTTAGTGCACTTGTATGTGCGCGCGTGTGTGCATGGCAAATGAAGGCTTAACAACCAAAAGCTTCAGTTTTTGTTTATTCTTTTTTATGTACCTTTCTGCGGCTCGTCGGACGCCTCTGTGGTGAGTTGCGGCCTATCCTTTCCAAAATATTGTTGAATTCTTTAAGGTATTTCCATTATTTGTTAAAAAACCGTCGCACATGAACATAGACATTCTAACAACAGTCTTTCAGAAACATTTTATTGAATATCATATTGCCACTAGCATCCATTCTATGTTTTCAAGAATTTGTTTTCATTATCCCCTATTTCTCAATTGTGGTTGTACATTTGTGTGTTCATTTGGGAAAACACTAGTATAATAAATTAAGAAGATACTTAAGGAGCAAGGGATGTATTAAAAAGTGCTTTCATGTTGAATATTTTTACTGAATAAGTTTGATTCAGTAGATCATGGTGGTGGTGGTGGTGGTTGTGGTGGTGGTGGTATTTTGATTTTTCCCTTTATTGCTGGATGAATGAGATAATTTTGATGTTTGTCATCTCTCGAAATGCTCATCTAAAAATTGCCTAAAAGATGGTATGTAAACACTTTCATTGTTAACAATATTCATTCATTAACTTACTTCATGCTATTACATTCATATTAGCTGCACTGTGCATTACTTTTCTATTGTTCAAATAGTAAGAACTGCTTTGATCTATTTCAATTCAGAACAAAAGTGTGCATATTCAATAACTTACAGTAATGATTTTGAAAGCCACAGTAGTCTGTGGTGGCTAACTCCCATTAATGGGAAATACTAAATAATGATCACCACTTTTTATTAATAAAATTATCTAGCTCACACAAGGAAATTTATAACACAAAGTACAAGAGAGAACAATTGGACAACACAGCACAAGAAGGCAAAGATAAATATCTCCATCATCAGAGAGAAAAGAAACTGTTACGCCATCATTTACATTGGCCCATTATCATTAGTGGTCATAGAGGCCCCCCGGGGTGCGGAACACAGGAGATCCTCGGTGTCAATCACCGTGTATGTTGAATCTGTTGAGGTGGCTGTGTGCGGCCTGGCTGGGGCCAAGGAGGCATTGAAGCCAGGAAGCTGATATCTGTACTAAGATGGTGGACAGATTCGCCTACCTGCCCTTGTACAGAGCGAGATTGTGGATAGGTTGTGGGCCATTTACAGTGGAAGGAGTGGTTCATGAATTGTAATGCATCCTTCCAATGAGGAGGTGGTGGTGATGACTGTATCATTAGCATTGTGAGGGATGTGGAATGACTGAAAAAGAATGACATGTAAGGACATGAGTTATTGTAGGTATCCTTGGAGATTGAGGTTATTTTCTCAAAAGACATAGGCATCCATGGTGAACATAATTGACCAAGAAGGTGGTGCCATTAATAGAGAGCTGGGGACGTAGCTAAACATGGAGAATTCATCTAAATTGGAAGAGGTGGAGTCAGGTGGGGCTTGTATGTCTGTGACAGCTGTTCGATTGTCAGAGGATAATTGCTAATCTGATTATTGAGCACCCAATAGAGCTTAAGTCACATGAGACACACAGTATAAAGCATTTCTCCTGAACTAATATGACCATGGTGTTCGGTGCACAGCTAAGGACTCTGAAGGGGCCCAAGTAGAGCCGTGCGAATTGTATCGTCTCGTAACATACTGAAGTTCTGATCATATAGATTGACTTGTCTTTGATCTACATCTACATCGATACTCTGCAAATCACATTCAAGTGCCTGGCAGAGGGTTCATTAACCACTTCCATAACTTTTCTCTGCCGTTCCATTCTCTAATAGCGCGCGGGAAGAAAGAACCCCTAAATCGTTCCATTTTCGATCTGATTTCTCTTACTTTTTTGGGATGGTCATGTCTCCCTAAGTAGGTGGGTGCTAGCAAAATATTTTCACATTCAGAACTAAAAGTCAGTGATTGAAACTTTCCAAACAGATCACGCCGCAATGAATAACGTCTTTCTTTTAATGATTTCCACCCCAATTCGTGCAACATTTCCGTGACACTTCCCCCCCCCCCCCCCCCCAAATAACGTGATAAAACAAAACGAGCTGCCCTTCTCTGAACCTTCTCAATGTCTTCCGTCAGTTCCACCTGGTGAGGGTCCCACAAGGGGCAACAGTACTCCAGGAGAGGACGCACAAGTGTGATGTAGGCAGTCTCTTTGGTGGAGCTGGTGCATCTTCGAAGCGTTCTGCCGATGAAACTTAACCTTTGGTTCGCCTTCCCCACAATATTTTCTATGTGTTCTCTCCAGCCTAAGTTGTTCATAATTGTAACTCCTAGGTATTTGGTAGAATCTATGACCTTAAGGTTTGACTGATTTATCGCGTAATTGAAGTTCAGCGGATTTCTTTTAGTGGTCATGTGTATTACTTCACACTTTTCTTTATTTAGTGTCATTTGCCAATTTTCGCACCATGCAGAAATTTTGTCTAAATCGCTTTGCAGTTGCATTTGATCCTCTGTTGACTTCACTAACCGATAAACGACAGCATCATCCGCAAACAATCTAAGGGAGCTATTCAGATTGTCTCCTAAATCGTTTATAAACACGAGGAAGATTAGGGGACCTATATCTGGTTGACTATGAGATAGGGAGCTGGTTAAAGAGGCAATATTTTAAATATGCCTTTATGTAACAATAGCTGCTTAATTAGTCCTAAACAAGCAGGGGGTGAGATTGATTGATGCAACAAATTGCTCCCTACCAGTTAAAACTGTAATTTAACTTTGCTGCACAAGGCAGTTTGTTAGGTTGCTTTCACTCACCAGAACATGATACACTGCTGTCACTGTAAGAAAATTATGGGAAGTTCCTCTCAACTCTCTTCATATTGCCACTCAGCATACATTGACTGTATTAATGTTCCTATTACAGCATAGTTTCTTTGTAACTATGAAACAACAAACTGTCAAGCTGTGAGCACAGTTAAGTGAAAGATTAAAAACAAATGCTAAAGAATATTAATTGAAAAATGAGAGGTGGATGTCAGATCAAAAAGATCAGCTCACATAATGAAAAACTGAAACTCTGTCATCATTTAGAATCTGATACTTCAATCACTGTGAAAAATTATAGATGTGTATGGTAAATTTCATGTTCATGAAGAAAAAATGACGTAACTGACATAAATTGACGCGTGCATGGCTTTCACCTTAAAGTATAGTGTTTATAAATTTTATGCAGTCAAGATTCTTCACATTTATTCAAAAGTGTATTTCGCATTTCGTTGGTGGCAGTACGTATCTAGTTGACTTAAGACGTGCTGATTTGTGGCGGTGTAGTTCCACTGTCTGCGAGCTTTTTTTACCAGAGCGACTGGCATGTACTCAAACAGAACAAGTTGCTTTGTTGGCGTGAGAATGAGTTGCATTGTTTTTGTGATACATGTTTCTGATTAATAAAGAACAGTATTTGTTAAAGTTGGGTATTATTCGGTTCGGCATCACCATAATACCCACAACCTCAGAAAAGTAATAATAGTGTGAGATGCTGAACTCTGCAAACATCACAAAAATACTTGTGCATATATTTGGCTCGAGAATGTGAAACGTCGAAAAATACAAAAAGAACAGAACTTATGGAGTTTTACTACGTAAATAATTAATGCTGGTAAAAGGCTTGCTAACTAATCGATTATAACGAATGAAATTACGTCAAAAATTTCTACTTTCCATTAAATGACCAGTTCTGCCTGGCACTTAAAAGGATAAAAATTTGGATAACCTTATTATATAATAAACTTCCTGGCAAGTATTTTGATGTCTATTACGTACATATATTACAAAGAAACTATGAAAAAGCAAGGCTGATCCAGTAAGAATATTTTACCATTTAAAACATTATATCCTGCAGTTTACACCATTTCACTGAAGTCCCTTGAAAAGTGTAAAATAGGGTTCTACTTATATTCCTATGCATGTGCCAGACAAGTAGTTCATTTCTGGATAATTGTACTTCAGCCACAGTTAATCCCATCGTCTACTATCCCTTATTATTTATTGTACTTTCGAAGTTGTTTTACAATTACTGAATTGTCACACATTGTCAATGATGAGAGAAGTGTCTCCACATCCTGTGCCTCTTTCCCGCAGTCGGTCCTCCATAACCTGTTCTATTAGTACAGATACAATGTATCTTTGTCTTTATGAAAACAAGAATCATATTTTTGTTTCAGAATGTACCAGTCACTCCACGAGGTAGAGGCCTCAGCCTCTTCAGGAAACCTACAAAAAGTAGACTACCTTAAAGTAGACAATTTAATAATAAGAAAATAATAATAATAATGTATAATTTACATGAAGTTTTTATTTATTTTGACTTGTAACTATTTTAAACAGTTGTTAATATTTTTAATTTTTCCCTAGCACATGATTTGTGGTCTGCTCTTTTTTGTTAAATTTTTTTATAATTTTATGAATCTGTAGTTGTAATTTTTATAGAAACTGAAATTAGTTAATTGTAAATACTGTATATTAATATGCACGAAAGGTGTTAAAGCTGGATGCTATCAATGTAAATATGCCAGTAAACAAATTAAGGAATGTGGATATATATCAACTAAAATTATAGTTAAGCTATTTGAACAACAGGAAATAATAATGGAAAGTATAACAGAAGTTGTACACTACATAATACACATCACAAGGAATATGAAAGGTGCCTTTTGCTTGTGTTTTTATTTTGGATTCACGATCATGTTAAATAATGCTCAACACATGATAAACACTTCATTGCAGCATGATACTTTTAACTAATTTCCAAAGTGCACTTACAGTGTGATGAATGTGACTAATTAGTTAGCACTTCATACCTCTGAATTGTTTAATGCTCCTGCTCTCGTAATTGATACAAATTGATACACCAATTTAGCTGTAATTTTAGCTTTCTGAAACAGTAAGCATTTTTTATTTATGTATTTCAATTTGTGTAAAGTGGCAGAGTAGAAATTAACAAATTTAATATTACACATGTGAAATTGATGAAATTATCATATGTATTTGTGCTAAAACACACTTAGGAATACTTAGACATAAGTATTTCACTCAATATTTTAATTCCAAGCAAAGCGAGTAGAAGAGTGAGTGTGCTGACTCCCCTAGTTCACCACTTTCGCTGTCAGATGTCAGTGTCTCTGTTTGAGACCCATGGAAGTATATGTTGCTGCATGTCAAAAGCAACACAAAAATTCATACAGACATAAAATGTGTATGATGAAATGAAAAGTATGTGGACATAACTTGTCTGCTTGTTTCGATAGTTTCTGGGCAGTCTTTTAATTTTTCGATGACTTCAGTTCCTTCCAAATCTGTTGATGCCCTTGAGAATTCGGCATAAGTGTGGAGTCTGCACATTGTTCCTTCTCCTCAATATTTTCAAAGTGTTCTTTATATGTGTAAGGCAGATGCTTTAAAATTATTCTACAGGGAAAACTAAAATTAAATACTGAATTACTAGTGAATCACTTAATTTTAAACCAATAAACTGCTGATTCTTAAGACCCAAACTTCATTTTATAATCTACCTGTCTTTGATTGTTAAAGTGAAAACACCGCCATGATGATATTAGATACTCAGCTTTGTGTGAGACTCCATGTAGCCCTAGTTGTAATGGGGTGTTTGTAACACTTGCTGTTCAGAGTGATGGGTTGTACTCGGTTCCTTCCTCATAGAAGAAAACACACATTTGCTTTTACACATAACATATATTCATTGAAGGCACACAATGCCAACTTCATAACTGAACTCTTGAACTTGGACCTGAACCTCTTTACACACTAGACTTACATAACATTTTAACAATTCCATGTCTTCGGTGTATCGTTACAGACAATTAAAATTTTAGGTTATAATTACTTTTCAGTAAATAAAATTGAATGAAGACTCCATAAAAGACATAATTATTTACAACAAAGGAATGATAAAATCCATTCATTCATCTTTTGGTGTAAAAATTGATAAAATCTGTGAAAAATGTTATTCAGTATGTACACTTGTTTAACTAATAACATGGAAAAATAATGATTATGACTTAGCTAAAATATACAGAACTTTCATATTTTTGAGAAGGATAGGTTGCTTACTCACCACAGAGACGTCCGATGAGCCGCAGATAGGTGCAGGAAATAGGCAACAACATTATAGCTTTCAGCGCCTAGGCCTTCATCAGTTAGAGACACAATCAATCACACAGACACGACCACCGATAATATTGGTCACAGCGGCCGGAGACGGCGGTAGTGTGTGTGTGTGTGTGTGTGTGTGTGTGTGAGAGAGAGAGAGAGAGAGAGAGAGAGAGAGAGAGAGAGAGAGAGAGAGCGCCTACTAAATCTTTCATAATCAAACTAATTAATTACAAGAGTTTGACTGGATACACATTTGGTTGTACTTCTGTAAGTCTAAAATGTCAGTGACATTCATAAATTGTTGCTAAATGTGCAAGAAAGTGACAAGAATAATTGTGAATATTGCAAACTAGCTTAATAACATATTCACAGATTTTGTTAATAACAAGATTTCAACATTGGCTTGATTAAAATTATTATGATTTCACCAAATCTGGACTAAAAGTTACTAAATGCCAACAGGATGAAGAATTAAAAACATTGTGTTTTACCGATGTCATAGTAATTCTGTCAGAGACAGCAAAACACCTGGAAGAACAGTTGAATGGAATGGACAGTGTGCTGAAAGGGGCATATAGGATGAACATTAACAAGAGCAGAACTGGGGTAACGGAATGCAGTCTAAGAAAATCAGCTGATGCTGAAGGAATTAGATTAGGTAACAAAACAATAAAGGAGGTAGATGAGTTTTGTTACTTGGGCAGTAAAATAACAAATGATGGTCGCAGTACAGAGGATATAAAATGCAGAATGGCAATGGGTAGAAAAGCGTTTTTGAAAAAGAGAAATTTGTTAACATCGAATATTGATTTAAGCCTAAGGAAGTCCTTTCTGAAGGCATTTGTGTGGAGTGTTGCCTTGTATGGGAGTGAAACCTGAACGATAAACAGTGCAGACAGGAGGAGGGTAGAGGCTTTTGAAATATGGTGCTACAGAAGAATGCTGAAGATTAGGTGGGTGGATCGCATAACTAATGAGAAGGTACTGAACAGAATTGCTGAGAAAAGGAAATTCTGGCATACCTTGACTAAAAGAAGGGATCGATTGGTAGGACACATTCTTAGACATCAAAGATTCGTGAATTTAGCATTGGAGGGAAGTGTTTGGGGTAAAAATCGCAGAGGAAGAACAAGAGATGGATACAGTAAGCAGATTCAGACAGCTGTAGGTTGCTGTTCTTATGTTGAAGAGGCTTGCTCAGGATAGGTTATTGTGGAGAGCTGCATCAAACCAGTCTCCGGACTGAAGGCAACAACAACAACAACAGTTTTCATAAAAAATTATAGATGTCATTTGTTAAAAATATAGTAATGCCCTATTCTAATATTATTTGATCAGAGTAGTTTTACATAGAGCTTGAATACTTCTTTCCCACAGCAATCTCTAAAATGTCCCTTTGAGATTAAACTGGGATCTCTATATTCAAGAATGCAGATCATTCTGATAATTTGATATTAATTATATACCTAATCAAATATTTGTAAAGGTATCAGCAATGAGTAACATTTACACATTAGTCGATTTCAGGTAAGTGCATAGCCTAGTGAAACTATTCATAATTTGTATAAACTTAGCTGATTAGTTGTCAATAGTGGAAGATAACAAGTCACCATAAAGAGGCTCGCTGAGCTGCTGACAGGAATACAAAATAATCACAACATACAACTTCAATTTTCGGCCATGGCCTCCATCAGAAAAAGAAACGCATACATTCACAGAATCATTCAGACAACTATACCCATACGACCACCGTATCCGATTGCTCCAGTACCACAAACCACCAGGTAACATCTTAGATTCGAGGAACCTGAGAACTTGAACAAAGGGAAACTAAAGTTTGTAATTGGAGACATCAACAGCTAGAGCACTGTGTGGGGCTACAACTAAGATGATGAAAACGGCGAAAATGTTCTCCAGTGGGCGGACTCTTACCAACTAGCGTTAATCCATGACAACAAACACCCGCATCATTCAATAGTGGCACATGGAGGCGTGGTTACAACACTGACCTTGTGTTTGTTGACGATAACATCCCTGAACAATGTACAAAGCTCATATGCATTCCAATTCCAAACACTCAGCATCGACCAATAATATGCTAAGTTATGGCAGCAGTGAGACCACAGGTAGTTCCTTTCCGTTGGAGGTTCAACTTCAGAAGGGCTAACTGGGACAAATTCAAAGTCATGTTGGATCAGAAGATAACCAAATTAGCCCCCCCACACCTGAGTCCTATGATAAATTTGTTGTAATCGTACATTAATGCTCACGAAGAGAAATCCCTCGAGGATGCAGAACTAATTACATAAAGGATATTACTCCAAATAAAAGCTAAAACTAAATAAGCACCTCCAACTTTTTGTAGAAGACCCATGGAGCCACAGAGAAACGTAGCTGGCCAACAGCTTAACAATTCAATTGCCAAAGCTGAAAGAGAGAAATGCACAGAACTCGTGGAAGAACTAGTTATGTCCAGGAAGCCAAAAAGCATGGATACTACTGAAGAGACTGAATAATGATCCAGATAAGAGATCTATACATGCCAATGTTTCTGCTGATCGGATAGCTAGCATCCTGCTTAAGAATGCGAAAACTGACTGCCACATTCAAAAGTCTTCAAGTAAAATGCGCAGGTGCCTTGAAAGGAATCGAGAAACCTTTAACTCAAGAGGATAATATCAGGTGCTAAAGTAGACACAAAGCTGCTGGGTTAAAACATTTTGGACCAAAAAGTCGTTCCTGGCTCCTACACTTCTTAAACAATTGCCTCGACAACTGTAGGATCCAAAAGTTATGGAGGAAGTCTCACGTTGTCGCCATTTTGAAACCAGGCAAGGATACGCACGACGCAAGGAGGTACAGACCGATCTCTCTCCTATGCCACCTCTACAAAATCGTCAAATGGATGATTCATAACAGCCCCCTAGAAGCAGTCCAACCACTTGTAATTTCACAAGAAGCTGGATTCAAGCCAGGTAAAGATTGTACAGCACAAATACTAAATCTTACCCAGCACATTGAAGACATTTTTGAGACAAGAAGGGTCACTGGAATAGCATTTAGTGCTCTAACAGCAGTGTAAGACACCATTAACCACCAAATTCTCATATGCAAAATTTATGGAATAACTAAAAACTACCATCTTACACGAACAATTCAAGATCTCCTTGAAAATATAAGGTTCTTTGTGGAATTCATATGGCAATGTAGTTGATGGAGGACACAATAGGTTACTGCAGGGAAGTGTTGTGGCCCCACTACTGTTTAATATTCACAAAAATGCCCAAACCCTCTGAAGTAACACACAAAGCTTCATCTATGCCGATGATCTCTCACTCTGCTCCGAGTGAGAGCTTCCAACAGGTGGAACTAAATCTTAATGCTGCTTTGGAAGAAATGGACAGATACTACTGTTGGAACCAATTAAAACCGAATCCCAGGAAAACACATGTTTGCGCATTCCATCTGAGTAACATACAGGCATCCAGAAAACTTTGAGTAACGTGGAGAGGACAGCAGCTTGTAGTGTTACTGGGAGAGTTTTTTTAATGTTGTTGAATGTTCTTAAGGTGAATGACCGTGAAATCAGTATTTCTTCACTAGTCAGGATTACAATTTAGTCTTCTTTTTGTCTTCTTTCTTCCCTATATGAAGAAATGCCATAAGAGGTCCAGCTAGTCTGTACCCCAAGCATTTAGTTTTAATCTTCTTTACCTAAATAAAACATCAGGCTTTCTTCTCCAAAAACTGTTTCAGCATAAGAAAATAGATAGAGATGCCTCCTTTTGAAATATTTGTCTCGAACTCGAGGTTTAATGTTTAACAAATATTTATTCTCTCCTGTAACTACCCAGAGGCACTTCACAGAAGCTGATACAATATGAAATGACCGTCAATCGTCTTGCACATTTTCAGATAATAATCTTTAACAATGACAAACAAAGAACAATATATTAACTTCAACAAGGAGTAAATAAAAGCCTCTGTTTAGTAGTCCATGGAAACTTCAGCTCGCTACAGCAAGTGAAACCCATCCATTATTTATCTGAAAAGTAAACAAAACAAAAAAAAAAAAAAAATGGAAAGAATTATCTGACTGCTAATATTTCCTACATAAACATATTTGACATTCTTATGTCAGATCATAGGTGTGCAGTGCAACTCGTTACTCTACAAGCTGGAACATAGTTTTAACTCCAAATACCTTGCTGTCACTCTTGACCACATAATGACCTTCAAGCAGCACTGTTTGAATGTGAAACAAAAAGTATCCACAAGAAACAACATATTACATAAAATAGCAGGAACATCTTGGGGTGCATTGGCAAAAACAGTAAAGACCACAGCTCTATATATGTGCTACGCTGCAGGCAAATATGCCTGCCCTAACTCTGCCCGTGCCAAAAAGTGCACTTCACTAAATGAGTCATGTAGACTAATCACCAGGTGCCTGAAACCTATGCCACAGGAGAAACTCTACCACCTAGCGGGTATTGCCCCTCCAGACATTAGGCGTGAGGTAGCCGCACGTAGAGAAAGGCTCAAGTATCCTCCTTTGACAAGTACCCCTCCTTCTCCAGAAAGAGCTTTATGCGGGCAACAAGTATGACCACTGAACAGATGTGTTCCCGGCTAACAAAGTGGAACAAGAGGTCCGAACATCACTAGATGCCACCATCAGAAAAAACTTGCTGCTGGTTTCAACAGGGAATGGCCTATGTGGAGGACCCTGAATCGGCTCAGAACGGGTGTCGCAAGATCCAGAGACAACCTGCAGAAATGAAGTTACCATCAACCCTTTGTGACTACGGAGTTGAACAGACTGCAGTCCTCTTATGCCAGTGTGCACTATGTCCAACAAGATGCACGACTGATGACGACATCCACAGGCCCCGAAGCTGTTGCGACTGCCAAATTCTGAGCTAAAGTCACCTAAATTGTAATCTTTGTCAAATATTATGCTAGCCTTGTTTATCATTTCTTTCACTTCTAAATGTCAACCAATGTAAATTAAGACTTATAATATGTAAAATAGTTGTAACGTCAGCTAATAGTGATTATTATGCATATATTTATATCCATGTTCCATTGTGCACCGAAGTTGAATGTTATGACATGAACAAATGAAAATAAGTACCACAAACATCTTGACTGTGGGTTAGGGAGTGCAGGAGGGAGGATGCCGAGTAAGGGTGGAGATGGAAAGTCTTTGATAAGTGGGAATGAGAGATCCGGCATTAAATACAGTGAAGAGAAGGGGCAGGAGAGGACAGAAAGGAAGTATAGAAGAGTGTGGGGAGAGACTGGGGGGATTTGAAACAATGGAAAAAAAGGTAATTAACTAAGGGGATATTGTAAGGGGGCAACACACAGTTGCAAAGAAGACATGAATTAGAGGGATATAATGAGTGGAGGGGGGGAGGGGGAATAATGTTAGTCATATGGTGCAGGGAAAGCAGATTATCTTAGGTTGAGGTCAGGATGGTTGTGGGACTATAGAATGTGTTGAAGGTACTACTCCCATCTCTGCAGTTCAGAAGAAATAGTGGTGAAGAGTAGAATCCAGCTGGTTCACATAGTAAGGCAGCCATTGAAATCCAGAGTGCTGTTTTCAGCCACATGCTGTGCCACAGTGTGGTCCATATTGCTTTTTTGCCACTGTTTGACAGTGGTCATTCTTCCTGATTGACAACTGGTTTGTCGTCATACCAATATAAAACACTGTTCAATGATTGCAGTGGAGTTGGTAAATCACATGGCTGCTTTCACACGTGTCAGACCTCTGATTGTGTAGGATAAGCCTGTGACAGGACTGGAATAGAAAGTACTGGGTGTGTGTGGTTTGGGCAGGTTTTGCATTGGGGGTTCACAACAGGGATATTATCCCTGTGGTAAGGGGTTGGGATAGGGAGTGGCATAAGGATGAACATGGATGTTGTGGAGCTTGGGTGGGCAACGAAACACCGCTTTAGGAGAAGTCAGAAGGATCTTTGGTAGGATTTGTCTCATTTCAGGGCATCATAACAGATAATTAAAGCCCTGATGAAGGATAGTATTTAGTTTTTACAAGTCTTGGGTGGTACTGGGTGACAAAGAGGACACTCCTTTATGATGGGTTATTGGATTTGGAGGGCGTTAGGTGGTGTGTGGGTATATGGCACAGGAAATCTGTTTGCGGTCTAGGTCAGGAGAGTAATATCTGTCTGTGAGGCCTGCTGCCACCGAGGATCTGGTGTGTCGGGTTGCATGCACCCTAAAGGCCACCTAATCCTGCTACCTGTGATAACCGGTGTGCCCATGGCTTGCTGCAGGCGGCTGAGCCAGCCGATCGTTTGTCCTCACCCTGTGCTGAATATTCCTGCAGCCAAGGGCGGTCACAGGTCTCCCATCTTCAGAGTCTAATCCCAGACACACAATGTACCTGGACACCTTTTTTGTGGCGATAAATCTGCAGATGTATTACTACACAGAAATTTTGTGCATTGAGACTGCTTATTAGCCAATCCAGGTCAAATGACCTGATTACAGAACATTTTGCTGCTTGATCATCATGGATTTTGAAGAAATTTTCTTTTATATGAACATTTACACACGTCATCTGTGAACATAAGTAAAGTTTGGAAATCGTCAGAAAAATACTGTATCAGACAGATATGGTCACTTGTTCGACTTCATGGGCACAGTTTCGCCGAGTGAGTGTGAATGTCTGGTGACTTTAAGTTGTTATATCTCGGGCCATATTTTGTTAAAATAAATGCAATTTGGCCATCTACTACAACTACATGCATTCTCTTAAGAATAATAAAGAAAATAATTTTCTGAGTCTTGACAGAAAATATGAAGCCAATTTCCAGCCATTAAAACATCTGTTTGATGCTTCGGGACACAAATGTCAACTTGCTATTGATTCAAGTATTTTGTCATTTTTCATGACATTTATGTCATAAGACTTCTTACAGTTTGTAGCAGATGAAACAAATCGCTTTTAAGGGTATACCAGATCAAATACTCCAGAATCTGTAGGTTCACTGTCGCTCCTAGTGAATTTCTCCAAAATTTCTCTCTCTTTGTGATTATGGGGACATGAAAAATGCGAAACTAACTCACAAAATACAAAACAAAAAACCACAACAAAGTACCACAGCAGTAAATGCAGATGCACATTTGAAATATGCGGCCAAAAGTCTGAACAGCAACTGAAACAGTACGGAAATACAGCTCTGCATCTAGAGACATTTGCAGCACTCAAGCAGGGGCTTTGCGCGTCTGAACACGTCAACAGCACAGACGGAAAGCCCCAGCCGCGCTTCTGTAGACGTCCATAGCATCAGGAGAAGGGCATGGAGCCACATCTATAGACGTCCACAGCAGTCAAAGGGTTAACATCCAAGAAGGTGACTTTCCAGGTTGAGAAGAACCAAGTGAATCTGATGGAGGAGTGAGGATAGGTTGTCCTGGCCCCGAGTTCAAATCATGAAAATATCATCAATGAACCTGAACTACACCAGAGGTTTGAAGTTTTGAGAGGTTAGGAAGGTTTCCTCTAGATGACTGATAAATAGTTTGGTGCAGGAGGGTGCCATACGGGTGTTCATAGCCTTGCTGCGGATTTGTATACTTGTTTGTTAGGATATAATTAGTAAGGGTTGTAAGGAACGAGGTATTGGGCTTGGAGTCTGAAGGACACTGTGAAAGGTAGTATTAGAGAGCAGCAAGACCATTGGCATGTGGAATGTTAGTGTATAGCAATGTGGCATTAGCAGTGACAAGTAAGGATCCAGGAGGTAAAGGGGTGGGGATGGTGGAGAGTGGTTGGTATCTTGAATGTTGGTCAACAAGGGCTGAAATTCTTTCAGTTGGAGCACAGTAACCAGCCACAATTGGGCATCAGGGCTTGTTAAGTTCATGGATTTTTGGAAGCATATAAAAGGTAGGTGTGCGGGATGTTGTTGAAGATTAGATTCATGGGAGAGATTCTGGGGACGGCCATAAGTTTTAGCAGGGATTGTAGGTCATTTTGGTTTTTTTATCATGTTAACGTCCTGGCATAACTTGTCGGTGTAATAATCGGACAATTGATGTAGGCCTTCTGTCCAGTAATCACCGACAATAGCAACAGTGGTGATATCTTTGTGTGGAGGATGATTAGGTTAGGATCTGTTTTGTGCTTGTGTAAGGCTGTCCTTCCTTCTGTCGAAAAGTTGGTATTCATATCCTATCATTTCCCTCAACTTAATACGCTTTTTTACCTATCTGTATCTGTCTTTGCGCGCCCTTGCCGCCTTGTTGCGCGCCCTAGCCGCCTTGTTGCGCGCCCTAGCCGCCTTGTTGCGCGCCCTTGCCGCCTTGTTGCGCGCCCTAGCCGCCTTGTTGCGCGCCCTAGCCGCCTTGTTGCGCGCCCTAGCCGCCTTGTTGCGCGCCCTACCCACCTTGTTGCGCGCTCTTTGCGCACCCTTGCCGCCTTGTTGCGTACCCTTGGTGTCGTTTTTGCACGCCCTTGGCGTCTTTCTTTGCATGATTTTATGTGTATGTGCATGTTTCGATGCATTTTTATGTATTCTTTAGTATTTTTATTTATTGCAATTTGTCGTATTTTTACACATTTATAGGTATTGATGGATAATTTTTGCATTTTGATTCATGTTTTTCTGTACTGGAGTGTAATTTTATTTGTTGATGGAGAATTCTATGAAATTTATTTGCTGTCTCTTATATATAAACATATTTTTGCAAATTTTCACATGCTCTCTCTACCTAGCCAGAACCCCTGTCATCCTCCTGAAGTCTTCATCTGCCTATTTATCTTCATCATTGCCTGTTTTCCAACATATCCCTACTCCAATGAATCCCAGATCCATGTTTCTGCACCAGTTCAGAAGAGGTTCCCTGTCCTTGGCCAAAACCCAGACCCACATTCTATTTCTCCAATGCTGTCTAAAACATGGAATTCCTCCCAATGGCCTAACCATTAAAATTCCTGACTCTGGATCCCATCCTTCCTTTCACAATAATGTTCACCGTTTCAGATTCCTTCAATCCTTGTCCCTCACACACCTAGTACCTCAAAAACACACCCCCATGACACAGGCATCCCTGAACCCCCTCTGGAAGACATTGGTCATGTGCAATCCCCACTACATAAATCCTTTATCCCGAATTGAATGTGTTGCACTAACGCAGTTGGACGAGCATTCATGACACCACCTTCAAAAATTATCCAGACTAGCCTCGGTGTACGACTAGCCAATCCCTCAGTGTTCCTCTGAATGAACACCTTATAGCACCTAGACCTTGCCTTGCAGACCTTCCTCACTTGCAACATCTCCGAAAAATCTCTATCAACAATCCACAATATCCAAAGCCTATACAGTCCCAGAATATTGTTAACATTTCTGCCAAAAACTGTAACACCTTAGAAGTTTCAGTTCTCTCCAAAGATCTCACCTTCAGTCCCACAACCAAAGTTAACCAAGTTGGACATGTCAAAGACCTACTCTCCTTTTGCCGATCCCTGGAGTGGAAAAACTACCTTGACACCAATTCCTCCAATGAAAGCCAATGCAATTCCAACATCCAACTGTCATCCTCCCTCACTCCTACCTATCCATCCTCTGGTCACCTTCCAGGAATTCCTCACTTCCAACTTGGTAACACAATCCTTCCCCAAATCCCTTCCTAAGAATACCAACCTTTCAGCAGAAGAATAGACAGCCTTATACAACCTGAAAACAGATCCCAACCAAAATCATCCTCCCTGCAGACAAAATTTCCACCACTGTTGTGATGAATTACAGTGATTACGAGACAGAAGGCCTACGTTAATTGTCTGATTTCACCACTTAGTAGTTGTGCCAGGATGACCCCATCGCAAAAGTCCAAAATGACCTACAGACCCTGCTAAAATCTTATGGCTCTTCCCAGCACCTCTCCTCTGAATTCATCTCTCTCCTCACTCCAACAACACTCCGCACACCTACCTTTTACATGTTCCCAAAAATCCGTAAACGTAACAATCCTGGATGCCCAAATGTGGCTGGTTACTGTGCTCCCACTGAAAGACAAGCACCTCCAACCAATTATTCAAAACCTTGCCTCAAACATCCAAGATACGAACCACTTCCTTTACTGACTCTCCACAATCCCTACCTCTTTACCTCCTGGATCCTCACTTGTCACTGTTGATGCCACACCACTATACACCAATATCCCACATGCCCTTGGCCTTGCTGCTCTCAAACACCACCTTTCTCAGTATCCTTCATACTCCATGCCCAATACCTCCTTTGTTATAATCCTTATCAATAGTATCCTAAACAATTACTTTTCTTTTGAAGGAGAAGTATACTACAAATCCAGGGCACAGCCATGGGCAGCCATATAGCACCCTCCTATGCCAACCTATTTACGGGCCATCTAGAGGAAACTTTCCTAGCCTCTGAAAACCCCAAATCTCTGGTCTGATTCAGGTTCATTGATGACATTTTTATCATTTGCACTCACTGCCACGACACCCTATCCTCGTACCTTCACCACCTCATTTTCTTCTCCCCCCATCAGTTTCTCTTGGCCCTCCTTACTGAGAGATCCATCCACATTAAACCTACTAATTACCAACAATACCTGCACTTTGACAGCTGCCATCTATGGCAAATCAAAAAATCGCTCCCATACAGCTTTGTCACCATGGATGGAGAATTTGCAGTGATGAGAAGTCCCTTACCCAATATGCTGAAGGCCTCGCAAAGGTCTTCACAGACAGACATTACCCTCCTGACCTAGGCCGCAAACAGATTTCCTATGCCATATACCCACACACCACCAATACTTCCTTCAACCCCAATAACCAGTCACAAAGAAGTGTCCTTGTCAACCAATACCACCCCGAACTGGAACAATTAAATCCATCAGGATGAATGGTCACTGTCAAACTGTGGCAAAAAAATAAGATTGACCACCCCGTGTCACAGCATGTGGCTGAACAAAGCACTCAGGGTTTCAATGGCTGCTTTACTACCTGAGCCATCTGGATCCTCCCCTCCACCATAAGCTCTTCTGAACAGAACAGATGGGAGTTGCCCCTTCAACACATTCTATGGTCCCACAACCATCCTGGCTTCAACATAAGATAAACTGTCATCCACACACCCTATGCCTAACATTATTCTCCTCTCACCCCCCTACCGATTCACCACTCATTATCCTGTATCCCTCCAATTCAATTCTTCCTTGCAATTGTCTGTGGTCCCATATAGTATCTCCTTAGTTATTTTTATTATTTTTTCCCTCTAATTTTTATTGTTTCAATTCGGCACACTCTCCGTCCACATTCCTCTACATCTCCCTTTTATTCTCTCACCCATTTCCTTCAGTGAATTTAATGACGCATCTCTCATTCCTGCTTATTAGAGCCTTCACAATCCATCGTGCAATGCAGACCTTTCCATCCCCACTCCTTACCCAACATTCTGCCTTCCACACCCCACCTCACTCACAGTCATGATGGTTGTGTGCACACAGTTGTCTGAATGTGTGTTTATTTTTCTGATGAATTCCATATCTGGAAATGTAAGTTGTGTTAATGTGATTGTCTATTTTTCATGCCTGTTAGCAGCTCAGCGAGCCTCTTTATGATGAATTGTTATTTACCTTCCATTATTATATTAACTATCAGCATGTATACAAAGGTGTGTGTCCTCAAAGTGCTCTAACATCTAGTAACTCATTATCAGACAATGGAAATTTAGGTGTAAAAAGAGCATTTTAGGCATCTAAAGTAGGCTCTTTCGGTACATCACTTAGGTCAAATAAAATCTAAAATAGGCTCTAAACAGTATTAATAAATATAATGTAAAATAAAGTGTTGACTGTCCGCAAATATTTTATTCGTTTACAATTAATAAAACAAAAACGGACACAATATAACAACTGGGCTTCCACTATCCACGTTCAAACTGACACCATACAGTTTAGTTTTTCAAAGATAAAAATACAATACAGGACACAAGCAATATGTTGAAATAAAGTAATTCAATACTGAATAAACTAGTGGTTTAGTCTTTCACTAAAATCTTTTATAGAGTTTTCCCAGAGATAAACTACAGCAGTTAGTATCAATTTATAAGCAGAAATTGAACGTTCTACATCAATAGATATAACTAGGCATACTTCAGCTTTGAGACATGTTGGGCAGGAATGCTTCTTTAAGTGGAATTCGATTTTCCACTAAGTATGCATGCTGCCTCGCTCAGGTCCTTGCAGCCATTGTTCTTAAGGTAAACCTGCTGTATTTTTGCCCATGTTTTTTCTCCCACTTCATGTTTCCTTAATTTTCTTTTCCGTTTTGTATAGCAAAGCAGTGTTCTCATAGATAAGTCTGAGCCAAAATGTGTTGTTGGGTTTATTGTAAACAAATTCTGTTGAACTAAGGGATCTTAGAGTATTTGAGTTGCACGAGCTATCCTGTAGAAGATTTTCAACTACCTTTAATAGGTTTATGGTAGTATTCTGCTGCTAACTATGTCCCAAAAAGGTAACAATCAGTGGCGTCGTGTGGAAAAATATTTCTATGCATGATGTACTGGCGATCACCAAAGTAAACAGCCTGAGACGGGGGAGGGGGCGGGGGGTGGGGAGAGCAGGCAACAATAAGCAGAGACACCTATGGCAAGTATAGAGTTCCTGACAACACGTGTTTGATGATTGTCATCTGCTGATCATTTCAAAAAACCACCTGACCTAGATGGGCCTCTTCGGTTATGAATGAGTCATGGGTCACACTCTGCTGTGAACCTAATACTGGTGCTCCTGCAGTGCCCCATATTCAGTTGCACTCGTCATGAGACACCTTGCACCTCAGTTTACCATTTTCTCCGGTACTACTGTAGCAGCTGCTGCTGCTCCACCATCTGCGACTAAGTAATGTTGCAAGATCTGCTGCCTTCAGCGACGCCTGTTAATTTGTTGCCTTGCCATGATTGTGTATTAATTCCAATTCTATTTTGCACTTTAGTAGTGAAGTTGACAAAAATTATTTTAAGGAATCGAGTGTGAGCTATCAACACTTTTTTCTGCAATTTATTACTCAAATTGCATTATTTCATTTTTATACAAACTTCCTTTACATAAATTACTTGATCTGCTAAAACATTTTCAGTTCGTTTAGTCGATAAGAATTACGACTGGTTGATTCTATAAACAACAGTAGAGCTGTAAAGGCACACTTTGATCAATGCCATCTATTTTTAAAATTAATACACCAACAGAAGTAATATATTGCAAAAACATTTCCAAAAATAGTGTTTAAACATTTGAAAAAATTCTGTACTTCTAAAAACATAATGGATAATAAAAATTTCGTAAAGACTAAGACCGAAACATTGTAGGGCTGATGACAGGTGAGTGGCTTGTGTGTGGGCAGCATAATTTCCCATAATGGATAAACACTGGTGGCCTCCAGAATACAGATTTCACTCCCTAGAGAAGGAGACAGTAAGGAAGACCAAACAAAGGGTGGAGAGGTGGACTCTGTGAGGTGTGAGGACATGATGCAGATCCATAGAGACGGGGGGGGGGGGGGGGGGGGGGCAGCAGCAGCAGCTTGGCAACAGAAGGCAGTAAACAGAAACAGGATCCGTTGGAATAGGAACCGCATGGCTATGAGTGGTCCTCTGGACCTGATCACTTCAAGAAGAGAGAGAAACACATTTGTCATTTATGATAAGAGAAGTGCATATTTTTAAGGTAATTATGAACTATTGAAATTGCAGTGTCAAATCGTAGAATATCTGAGGTATTAATAAGGTGTGAATTACTTATTGAAACCATAGATGAATAGTTATAAAACTACAATCTTCGGCCTTTCTTATTTTGACACCCTTTGGACATCCAAAGCTATACCTTTTAAAATTCTTGAATGTATCAAGATTAGCATCTGGAATTAATTTTTATCTTTTAAAGAAAGAGTGGAGCCCCTCCACACCCACACTAGCATGGTTCTACAGTCACCTCTGCACTTGTTAGTAATTGAGTCAAGAGGTCTGTGATGTTGTACATGTGGGTATGATTACCATTTAATACATTGGGAGATAGATAGTGGATGAAAAATGAATGAAGGGTGGTGGTTTTAAGGGCAGAGGAAAAGAAAGTACCAAGGGTAGGGGGTGGAACCCCTGTGACAGTTGAAACATTATTACTAGTTGAAATTAATCTTAATGTTTGTCTGGATTGATGATGGAAAATCTTACGTAAACACCAATGTGTGCAGTCTCACTTTACTGTAGACTGCGGAATAAAGGAGTCCTCCACCACCTCATAGCATGAGGAACATCAGAGCTGCAAAACATAAGCTTCCAGTTGAATTTATAATAGAACTAATGTATAGGTGGTAAATAGAGATCTTTAGAGGTGCGTCTTCTGCAGAATCCTGTTTTCGGCTGTGTTGCTACATAGCCACTCATGGGTTACGTGTAAACATATGACTGAATTCAGGTACAAAATATTTTTCACTGCCATTTATTTTCACCTACGGATGTTGTGCGGTGATATTTTGCATGTACATGAACCATGACTCTTAACAAACCACTGACCTCCTTGTGGCTTAAA
Source organism: Locusta migratoria (assembly GCA_026315105.1). Lineage (NCBI taxonomy): Eukaryota > Metazoa > Arthropoda > Insecta > Orthoptera > Acrididae > Locusta > Locusta migratoria. Next base: position 211,856,493 of record CM048748.1, read on the forward strand.
CATACCACTAGATATATTCTTACAACAATTACACAATCCATCTTTGGCTTTTAAATAAAACAATAATTACATTCATATAAGTTAACATAACAATAAGATAGAGTTAAATAAGCTTCATAATTTAGTATGTCACTGCACATGATTGGTTCAGTAATTTTAGTGTTAATTAACAGTCTTGTGAGTAATAACAATGAATGTAGCTTTTGCATTAATTTTACATCAGTTACAAAATATGTAAAGTTCCTACCATGTATACAGTAAATACGTAACAAGTTCAGAATGTTTCGATTTTAGTTTACTCTCAAATAATTTAATTAGCTCCATAACTATGTTTACATACTGTTTTCATTAATTACAACTAATTGTTTCACTCAGTTGGTATAATATGGTTTGTAATACAAGTAGTAATTTATCTTATACTCATTAAGTACAGATGAGTACCTGGATTAATTCAGAAATAATAATATACATATTACAACAGTTATGAAACTTAGAATTTAGTATTTATCATTAATTAAAAATGTTCCTATCATGTACCATACTTAATTCAGATATGCAGAATGCTATGAAAGTACAAGTGTTTCCATTCACAACTTTCTAATCAGACTTTATATTGTAATTACAGTAGATGCAAATTAATTGTAGTCTCTTCTGGGGGTGGGGAATATGTCAAGTAGCTGTTTTATTACACAGTCTAGTCCAGAAGTAAGATCATGTACAGCACTTAATCTTTATCTCACAGATGATAGCAAAATTATACAACCCATCCCAATGCTGTACAAATAAGATGGGTTGGAGGCATTGTCAGGATGGAAGGCAGAGAGGTGAAGGCTTGTGGGTGCCCTAGGAAAGGGTGGCTGATTGGCAAATAAAAGATGGACTTTAGCTTAATATTCTGAAATACAGAATAGATGGCGGGACTTGCCCTGGGGTCGGATGCAATGAATGAGTGTCAGTCTAAGTTAGCGTATTACAAAACAGAAAAGGTAAAGGTTACGGTTCACATTTTTGGTGGCTGATACCGAACAGCTGCTTGCGGGAGCAGACGGCATGCGGCTGTTTACCCCACACAGAGGCTGGACCTCTGGAATGTGTCTGTTCTGTACAAGAACTCAAACTGAAGAGAGTGAAGGAGCTGATTCTCGCACCTCTGAGTCCTCCAGCAGTAGTACACATGATCAAACATGGGTGTCTGCTATTGGCTCCACGGTAGTATGTAAACATCAGTAGTTTCATCACGGATGCCAGAAGGGTGGTGTGATTTTAGAATCGGCATTCAATACTGGTTCTGTCCAGCAAGGTGGACAGCCTTGGTCACGTTGTCAAGCTGTATGTTGCAGTGGAAGAACACTGGTAAAACTTAGGCGAAGTTTTGAAATAAAATTTTTGAATTATTTCCCTAAACTATTTTAGACTGGCTGGTCATCCTGTACATTCCCTCCCCCTTCCCTAGAAGAGGTGACACACAAAGTTTACATGGATGCCAGACACTCCTGGGAAAAATGGGTTGCCTGAAAGGGGACCTAGTACCTAAGTAATTTAGTATGAATGTGAGGGAAGTTACATGTAGTCACATTTGGTTTTCAGATAAACAACAAAATTAGGGAATTTCATAACTGCAGAAATTTGTAGAAGACTGACTTCAATAAGGTGAAATTTGAAACAACTTAACAGTTTAATGGAATGTTACGTTTCAAATTAAAGCTTGTTTCACATGTTACGTGTCATTAATAAATTCGGTTAAATCAAAGTGTAGATGGTGGCCAAACTTAATCAGCATGGGTCTTTCAATGGTTATAGATGCTCTTAGAAATGTGTGAACGTTTGTGTTGTTTGGCAAATATTAATCTTGTTATTACACAGTGTAACAAATGTGAAATATCACACAACAAATTGTATTATTATAAGAGGATTAATGTATCTGGGTAAACAACCATATTGGATCACGTTGCTGCACAAAATTGAAATAATTTTTCCTTCACTAAATCACACAGTAAAACATAATAAAATAAGGGACTCAATGGAATCAATCCAATGAAAAACTCACAAAATTCTTATACTCAGACAGAGGTGATACTTCCCATAGATTAACAAGAACTTGATAATTCAGTATGAATATAAAACAAATTGATAATTTTAATTGTAGAAAAGGATTAAAATCTATTGTAAAGCCATAAAAAGAGGTAATATTGGCTTTAAATTAATTAACTGATCAACTGTGTTTAAGTAACAACCTTTTCCAAAAACAGGAACATCACTGATTACATAAAATATTGTGGAAGTGACAAAATACACTAATGCAATTGAATATAAAATGTGTGGGATTAAAAGTTTTCTAACAAAGGGATAGAACTCATATGAAGTAAGGAAGTAAAATACGGAAATACATCACATGTTTTATCTACCTTAGTTCTCATCATTAAAAGTTTTCTAACAAAGGGATAGAACTCATATGAAGTAAGGAAGTAAAATACGGAAATACATCACATGTTTTATCTACCTTAGTTCTCATCATAATAAACAAAGTCTAAAAATTGAAATTGGTTACATAATATCTAATTATTATTATTATTATTATCATCATCGTGCCTTGTGTTTCACGTACATTTATTGCCAAGGTACTTACAGAGGAAACATAATTAACCCTGTTATGGAAGTTTTGGAATCTGTCAAAGAAAAGGCATGTGTGACGTAAAACAGGAGGTATATAGAAGCAGAATAGCAGCAATAGAAATAAGGACAAAGTGGTTATTCTTGGACTTCTCGAAATGTGCAACAGTTTTCTTCTCTATACTCCTCATAAGGATTTTACGCTCACAGGCGGTACTCTTGACTCACCATGTGGCAACTTCATATAGGCTCCATTACATCGGCTAAAACATTACTCAACTTTAGCTGCCCTCTGGAGCGTAACAGCTTAAAAGGGTTTTACTTGCATGTCACATATGGTACAGTAGGGATTCGGGTATCCTCATAGGCTTATCACGGCTCAACCAGGCTTCTCTGGTAAAATATTTCCGAATCAACAAGATTCACATTTTGTGCCCTAAAGCACACTGTTGTCACATGCTTTGGTAACCAGCTTGCAAAAACTACCACTATCACGGAAGGAAAAGCTCATACAGAAAGAAACATGCAGGAGGAAAAAGAGAAAAACATACAGAGAGTAGAGGAGAGACGGACGAAAGTTTAAATCTTGGGTTTACAATGTGGTGTATCAACACAGTGTTCTAATGGTTCCGACGGTTGCAGACGCTAGTCGTGTGTATAACTGTTTGTGCAGCCACGGACATCAAACCGTCTAAATTCATCTGCAAATCTGATAGACTCAACCACGATTGAAAACATTTTGTTTGTGGTTTTTTGTTTTAAGACCTCAATGCTGGTATCACGTCAGTGTTTGATCTTAAAACAAAAGCACAGCCGGCTGTGGTGGTCGAGCGGTCTACTGCGTGCCAGTCGTGGTCTGCACAGCCGCTGCGGGTTCGAATCCCCCCTCGGGCATGGATGTTTGTGCCGTCTTTAGTATAAGCTAGTTCATAAGTAGTTTGTAAGCTTAGGGACTGATGACCACGCAGTTAAGTCCCATAAGCTCTACAAACATTTGAACATTTTTTTGAACAAAAGCACACTACCTTCAAGATTGAGAATTTTACACTTGTCCCTAGTACCAATGATTTTTCAATTTCTGCCAGACGTGGCTTGGAGGGAGGGGGGGGGGGGGTAATGCCTTGCTTTAACCCATCACGTCTGTGGAGGGTGGAAATTTACTTTCATTTACGGTACGGAAAATATTCATAGGAAAGAGAGATTGTGACACAAACTGAAATGGCAGAAATATCACAAACATCTCGGACACTGTGGACCCCAGGCCACATCTTATTAGGGTTGATGAGAAAACTTTGCTGAATAATCATAAAACTATGTGGTTACACATGCTACAAATTAATTAAATTGAAAAGGTGTGGGAATCGGGACAGGTTCCGTCAGACTGAACGAAAGTGGTAATCATGCCAATTTTCAAAGATGGAAACAGAAAAGATTGCAACAACTATCAAGGTATCTCTTTAATTAGTGTTGTAGGCAAAATTTTCTCAGGTATTGTTGAAAGGAGAGTGCGAGTATTAATTGAGGACAAGTTAGATGAAAATCAGTGTGGGTTTAGGCCTCTTAGAGGTTGTCAGGACCAGATCTTTAGCTTACGGCAGATAATGGAAAAGTACTATGAGTGAAACAGGGAATTGTATCTATGTTTCATAGATCTGGAAAAGGCTTATGACTATGTTCCTAGGAGGAAGTTACTGTCAGTTCTTCAAGATTATGGTATAGGAGGCAAACTTCTGCAGGCAATTAAAGGGCTTTACGTAGACTGTCAGGCAGCAGTTAGAGTAGATGGCAAATTAAGCTCATGGTTCAGGGTAGTTTCAGGGGTAAGACAAGGCTATATAACCTGTCACCACTGTTGTTCGTACTATTCATGGATCATATGTTGAAAACATTAGACTGGCAGGGCGGGATTAAAGTAGTTGAAAACAAAATAAGCAGTCTCGCATATGCGGATGACTTAGTTGTAATGGCCGATTCGATTGAAAGGTTGCAAACAAATATTTCAGAGCTGGATCAGAGTTGCAAGGATTATGATATGAAGATCAGCATCTCCAACACGAAAGTAATGTCTGTGGGAAAGAGATTCAAACCGATTGAGTGCCAAATAGGAGGAACAAAGTTAGAACAGGTAGACAGTTTCAAGTACCTGGGATGTATTTTCTCACAGGATGGCAACATAGCGAAAGAACTGGAATCGAGGTGCAGCAAAGCTAATGCAGTGAGTGCTCAGCTAAGGTCTTCTCTCTTCTGCAAGAAGGAAGTAAGTACCAAGACTAAGTTAGCAGTGCACCGCTCTATATTTCGACCAGCTTTGTTGTACGGGAGTGAAAGTTGGGTGGATACAGGTTACCTTGTGAATAAGATAGAGGTTACAGATATGAAAGTAGCAAGAATGAGTGCAGGTACCAATAGATGGGAACAATGGCAGGAGGGTGTCCTTAATGATGAAATCAAAGAAAAGCTGGGAATGAACACCATAGATGAAGCAGTTAGAGCGAACAGACTGAGATGGTGGGGTCATGTTACACGCATGGGAGAAGCTAGCTTACCTAAGAGACTCATGAGCTCATCATTGTAGGGTAAGAGGAGTTGAGATAGACCAAGAAGAAAGTACTTAGATTTGGTGCAGATAGATTTTGAAATAAAAGGCATAACATCAGACGAGGCATCAATATTAGCATTGAATAGGGAATCATGGAGGAATTTTATTAGAGGTACTATGCTCCAGACTGAACACTGAAAGGCATAATCAGTCTCTAATGATGATGACGATGATGAAACTTCCATACTTCTGGCAATGCTCAAACTTAGATTATATAAGGTAAAGAGTATTCTCAAACATAAATGCAAAATGGGCAGCAAGAACCCAACATTAGCTAAGCCAGTCACTCGGGAAAGAAACAACATTATGCTTTACTTAGCCTAGGGAAAGTTAATATTTAAATTATTCTACTAGTTTGAGACACCTCGGAACAGAAGGAAATAACAAATTAAGCAATATCAGTCTGTACTTATCCATCGGGATATGGTGTGGCATGGTGAAGTACGACAATGCTGCAGTGCACAGGAGGCAAGGGCAGTAGCTGGGTAGCGTGCGATGTGCAGTGGCACGCGCACGTGGCTGTGGTGTGGATGGCTTTGGTGGCATGGCAGCAAGTGGGCCTCACTGCTACGGGTTGCAGCGAGTGGTTCGGCTGCTTGGCAGGACCGACAGGAGACATGGGACAGCACCTCATCTGCACAGCACTTAAGGATGGGCGGCGCCAGTCGGTGACGTATATGGGCAGCAGAAGCCGCAAGTGGGCTAAACCAACCAGGGTACACCCCTTTTACATGCATTCGGTGGGCCAAAACAGCACCATAAACGTGGCGCGTACTTTTTCCACCCTGTGCGCACAGGTGAGCTGCGCACGTGGAGTAGTGCACGGCAAAGTCGGCAGGCAACTGCAGCAGGTCATGTGTCACGCAAACGTGGACTGAGGCTGAGCAGGTGCGCAGCCTTGGACTTCACACCCGGCATGGAATGTGCAGATGCAGCGGCTGCTAGAATGTCACGGCAGCGGTTCCGAGGCTCGATGGACAAGTGGTTGTCGACCAGCCCCACAACTTACGTGAACCAAATTATGAGGCCACCCTAAGACCAAAAGGTCGGTTATGGATCGCACTTCGGACACCAAATTGTACAGCACTTAATCTCCATCCCACTTCTGACACCAATTTGTGCCAGGATGGTTGAGTGGAGTAGTGAGCATAGGGTTGAATGAGAAGGTGTGAAGTTAAGATAGCATCAAAAAAGAGCTTTTATTGCCTGAAGTTATCATATAGTGCTAAAGGGGCCTTGAGGGGAGCGTTGACACCTGTCCCTAGGAGCAAGCTCAGGAGAGCACATCCCGATCAGATCGGAGGCCGGGGCATAACAGAGCGTCCATTCTTTGCATGACTGTTCAAGTAACACCGGAGCATGCCTCATGTGACCACTTAGCTAGCTTCTGGTTGGTGGCTGGGTTCTTTGGAGCCTCCGAGGGTGGTGTACCCTCGTCAGCAGAGCCAAGCCAGCCAGGAGTGCTGAATCGACAGGCACGTGTTGGGAACCTGCGTTGTGTGGAAACTTCTAGCAGCAGGCACACGGTATGGCCAGTGACTCAGCCAGACCACCAGGCTGAGTCAATTGCGTATGATTTTTGAAGAAAACTATTTCCTGTCCTTATGTACCCCATGGGCAGGTGTTGACCTCCCCTCGAGTCCCCTTTAGCACCAGGCAATAAAAGCCCTTTTTTGATGCTATCTTAACTTCATGCTTTATCACTCAATCCTATGCCACTACTCTGCTCAACCTACGGCTTAGCTGAGTTAGGCATGAAGATTATGATAATGGAGGCCAGAGGCAGGTAAAGCAGCATGCAGTATTCCGCCGCCACACACCGTCAGCTGCACACAGCAGGCGTGTCTGCAGGCGGCTGCTCTGCCAAGTCAGCGGCCACTGGCCACAGTGTGGTGTGGCTGCATGTCACTATGCCGTATTTGCGCTTCCCGCCACTGCCTCCAAGGCAGTGCTTTCGGATACACCGCCACCCCGTAGCTGCCCACAGTGTGGTTCATGACGCTGTTACCATGCGGCTGCACGTCAAACCACACGATGCCCCCCTGCTGATGCAGCCTTCCGTGGCTGTTCACCTTAGCGCACCGGCTCCGCCGCTGCAATGCTGCTCACTGCTGCCCATGGGCACCACCCCGGCACCTCTGCCGTCGCACCCGTCAATGACAACGACGCTATCACCACCTTCAACGCTGCCGCAAGCGACACTCACACACAAGATTCTGAGGAGTCAGAATCTTGTATGTGAGTGTCGCTTGCTCTGCCTCACTTAATGCTTTAATAACTTTAGAATGCCCATTACCAGGTCCCAGCAGGGGAATACTGATAATAATGATATGGATCCTACAGCCACTTTGCAAGAGCAGTACCCTTCTACCCCCACTTCCACGGGGAGTAAAAGTTGCTTGGGCTCATGCTGGATAAAATCAAGAGCATTGTCCTCACTGAACAAGTAGAGAAAGCACCACTGCCATCCAGTGGAGTGGTTGAAAGTTTTTCCATTATCTCCCTCCTACCCTGCAATGCGGGAAGACCACGGGAAAATATTCACACGTTCCTACAGAATGTTAGAGATATGGGACGTATATGTACTTGGGCAGATGAGTTTCTGTTGATTGTAATCAGTTTGAAACTGTCTGGTGATGCTCATACATATGTAGAATCTGTGGAAAATATGCATAATGTTACTAGTTTTGATTCACTGGCAAAAGTGGTTAGCAGAGCGTTATTCTGATAAACGTGGTATTAGTTATAATCGTGACCAATTGTCCACTCTCCAGCAAAAACTGGGAGAAGATTTTGAGGTGTTTGCTGATAGAATCCGAGCTGTATCATGCCACACCTATACCTCGACAGCAGATCAGGTGCAGAATATGTTTTTGTTGGAAGAGGCAGAATTGTGTGCTATAGACATGTTCATTAGAGGAATTAATCCTAGAATCGGAGGTCAGATTAAAGTAGCTTCCTCCTGCTCCCTAAATGAGGCTGTCTGGATAGCTCTGTTACAGGAAGAAGTGGCTCGTTGTGTTGCATTTACAACCAGTGACTGCGAGCCACATTGTGTGGTTGCTAATGACTCACGCTGTGGACCCTGCTGCAAACCCGGCCACACAGTGGAGTACTGCTGTGAGCCGTACTGCATGCATTGTGCACAAATTGGCCATTTGGGGCTTACTTGTCCAGCACAATCTCAGGTATCAAGAAAGAGTAATCAATGCTGTCATGTTAGCGATCAAAAATGGTTATTGGGAAACGATCAAGTGGATGGGTTTTCCTGCCCCTCCCTGCCTCTGGTAAAATTTGTTGCCCATCAAATATGATGGACTTAAAGAAGTGGCAAATGTTGTACTTAATGGCATCAAAAATGGCAAGTGTGTGCATATATTAGTTGATATGGGTGCTCAGATGAGCTTGGTATTCCAACCTCTTTCTAACAAGCAAAAATTGCAGTCTCCACGGTGTAACTTTAGTGATATTGGCCCTGGGGTTGTAAAACCAGTAGGAAGTTATGCTACAAAGTTCGAAATTGATTCAGTCAAATATAAATTTCTTATGGAAGTAATTAATCAAAAATATGGTGATTTTGATATAATTTTGGGAGATGATTTCCTCCATCAATTTTAGGGAATTACTGATTATAGATCTTGAACTGTACAACTCGGTGAAAGCGTGCACGAATTTGGACAGGACAGCACTTCACAGGTGTGTGGAACTGTGGAAACATGGCATTTCTGCAGTTTAGAATTCTTCTGTGACAGAACTGAAGACACATAATTTGATGAATTTGATGGTACAAACAGGCAGAATTTTTTGGGTGGCAATGAAGGTTTAAGGATGCAATGGCACAACTTTTCTGGTAGATCCAGTATACCAGAATGAAGCTTTGGACTGTTTACAAGTGCATGTAAAATGCAGCTTGTGCCAAACAGTAACCATACAGTGCAAAACTTGCGTACCGGTCTCCATCGACAATTTTGGATTAAAAGATGTGATTATAACATGTGGTACCATAGTTTATGATTAGTAGCCCCAAAAGACTTGCCATGTGCACCTCAATGTGAAAATACGCCATTACATGCTTTGCCAAAAAAATCCATTTTTACAATTTCTCAGTCTTTAAAGTGAGAATTTCAAGTGAAGCTGCAGCATTCACCTGACCAGGAAAAGAATTGATTAAATTAAGTATTATCAAAGTATTCTTGGTTATTCGAGGAGAGAGAATATTTACGAGTCACTGAATTAGTCGGGCCTGAAATACCCACAGGTGGTGCTAGACCAACAGCATAAAAAGCGTCCCGCATACCTTACCATTTGCAAACTGTTGTAGAAGAAAGTATACAACAACAGCTTAAAGCGGGAATCATACAACCCTCTTTATCCCCCTGGTGCCCACCTATCGTTATAGTACCAAAAAATCCAAGTATGGGGAAAAAAGTTATTGTTTATGTGTTGACATGCACACTGTTAACAAAGTTACAACACCTGACCACTATCCACTGCCTAGAATTGACGAGATGCTAGATTGACTCGGTAATTGCAAATATTTTACCACCCTGGACTTGAAAAGTGGGTATCACCAAATTCCCATTGCTCCAAAGGATACAGCTAAAACTGCATTTATCATTCTGAGTGGTCTTTATGAATTTCTAAGAATGCCATTTGGCCTGCACAATGCACCTGCTACCTTCCAAAGATTTGCCGATTTGGTGTTACGTGGCTTAAAACCCACAACTTGTCTTGTCTATCTAGATGACATTATTGTATTCTTGCGGACCATTTCAGGCCAAGTTGGAGGTGAGAAACTCTTGGAGGGTAACCAGAGGATGGTTAGATGGGAGTGCAGGGGGATCCCTGTTGAATGGTAGTATGAACTGAGACAGGCAGGGTTCAATGTTGGGATTAGGTTGGCTGCGGTCAGAGGGATTGTTGACAAAGTAGTGTTTCCATTGTTGGGATTGGAAAAGGAGAGTAGGTCTTTGACGAGACCAACTTGATTGAATTGGGGTGTAGGGCTAAAGGTAAGACCTTTGGATAAAACGGAAACTTCAGTGGGATTTAGACAGGTGGACAGGTTAACCACAGTGTTATGGGTTTGTTTTGGTATTGGTGTTGTGGAGTGTTGGTAGGGAGTTTGGTTTGGAGGCATGAGGTAGGTTCAAGAGGTCAGCTAAGCAGTGTCTGGGAGCTGTGAGGGGTTCACAAGGAGAAACACTGTGGGTCGGATAAGGATAGAATATAGGTGCTCCAAGGTGGCAATATGATGTCAGCAGGCTGGACAACTTGTGGAGGTGGTGTTTGGAGTGTTCCTCCAGTTGCTGGAGAGCAGCCTGCACAGCAGGCCTTCATAGACAGAAACTACCTCCATAGAACTAGTCCGCAAACAGGTCTCTTGTGCTGTATCCTCACACATCCAAAATCCTCCCTCTAACACAAATAAACATCCACAAAAGAGCGCTCCCCTTGTCATTCAGTACTACCCTGTACTCGAACAACTAAATTGCATCCTTTGACAAGGTTTTGATTCTCTGTCCTCATGCCCAGAAATTAGAGAGATCTTTCCCAAGATACTTTCCACCCCTCCTAAAGTGGTGTTCTGTCACCCTCTCAACCTCCATAACATCCTAGTCCATCCCTATGCCACCATGAAACACAGCTCATTGCCACAGGGATAATATCCTTGTGGAAGACCCCACTGCAAGATCTGTCCAATCCACCCACCAAGCACTTCCTATTCCAGTCCTGTCACAGGCGTATCCTACGCTATCGGAGGCCACCTGTGAAAGCAGCCATGTAATTTACCAACTGTGTTGCAATTACTGTGCAGATTTCTATATTGGCATGACCACTAACCAGCTGTCCATTAGGATAAATGCTCACCTCCAAACTGTAGCCAAAAACTAGGTGGACCACCCTGTGGCACAGCGTGCAGTGGAGCACATGCTTGATTTCAGTGGCTGATTCACAACCCGGGCCATCTGGATCCTCCCATTTACCACCAGCTTTTCTGAACTACACAGATAAGAGTTATCTCTACAGTACATTCTCCGATCCCGAAATCAACCAGGCCACAACCTACGATAACTTCCCTTTCTTTCCACACCTTATGGCTCCTACCTCTATCCTAAACCTCTCTTATTTTGAGTGGTGCTTGAATGTGTGTGTGTGTGTGTGTGTGTGTGTGTGTGTGTGTGTGTACACACACATGTAAATGTGGCGTGCACGCATTTTATTTATTTTTCCTTGTTTATTTAATTTTATTTTTATTTTTCTCCTCTCGCCCACCTCTTCACTCCATTCCTAAGATGCATCTCGTTATTCCCATCTAGGCTGTGCTATACCCATCCCCATCACTGTGATGCAACCTTCCTATCCCCTCTCCCCCCCCCCTCAGATTTATACACTGCAGAGCGTGTTTTGAAGTGCGGCAGCTGGAGGTGTGTGTCTTTTTGAATGTGCCTGTCGTGGCTCATTGCCACGTCTTTGCAGTAAGTTGTAAACTGACCTTATTTCTATATTATTAATTCCAACCAGGACTTTCCATTATTAAATATACTTAAAACTTCAGTGTCCCTAAACGGCTATAACGACAATGGCAATTATTGTCAAGAAAAGTTGCAATTACAACACATTACATCATACAGCATCAATTCAGTGATCTTGCTTTCTCCCCATAGATTTGGTAGGAGTCAAAAGACTTGTATTTAAAAACTTGGATGACACACATTTTGAAATTAAACATATTTCAGAAAAATTTTCATACTAAAACAATGCTTTCATAATATCTGCTTGCTGTAAAAACTTGTTTTTCAAAATTACCACTCAAAAATTGTAATATAACTTCAGCAGATAAATAGGGGTTTGAATTTTCAGAATAATTATTTCTGTTTTAAACTACATTGGAGTATGAAAAGCAATTGTTTAAGTGAGATATACAAGCGAATTAAATTAATTATAACTAAAAGAGATATACTTGAAATAAATAAACTGAAATGTTTAATTTCCTAATTAAAAGTTAACCATTGTAAGGCATAAAATTAAATTAAAAAATACCTAATAATTGGGTATATTTGGAATCAAATCGGATCAAAAAATTAGTAATCTATTTAAATGCTACAAGTACACGATGCCAACAATGAACAGATTGCTACCCTAACTTAGACTATATTTATTTTGCTAATTCTGATATTCTGAATTTTTGGCTAACACTTTCTCCTTTTACCATGGCTCACTAAGGCAAGATATTTTAAGAATTTAAAAGGTTCACTATTTGTGCTTCTTCTCACATAGAGGGAACCAAATCAGTAAAACCCACTGTGACCTCCCCTTGTCAAATGATCATAGGAAGATCTTTTTAGATTTCAATCTTTGCATAAGAGGTTCATGTTGTAAACATCAAAACTTTTGTTTTTTAATAGTAATAATTTAGTGAATACCCATTAAAATAACAGGAAAATCCCACATTGATTAGATATGTAAATCAACAGGTTTGACCAGTTAGGCATTTAGTGAAGATTTTTAGGATAGAGTACAAAATGTAGAATATCTTTGTTGTGTAGGGATATTTATTATGTGACATATCCTGTTGTGGTTGTTTTCTTTATTTGTCTGAGGTATTCCTTCTGGACTTCGTGCAGCATCCAGAGCTGAAATGCTGAGCCTGAGATCATCACAAGTGAAGCTAAGAAGCTATGGTGCCATGTGCAGTTCTATGGGATACCAATGACCTGGATATGTATATTTAACAATACAGATGAAGATAAACACATGCATGTGCATTCACACACACTGCTTGCCTCAAAACAAGCTGAAGTCTTTCTTGCCTTCTATTTGTGTTACCTGAAATGTGAGTTTGCAGGAGAAAAATCGTTATGTGGGTAAACTTAAATGTGAGCCTTTTAAATTTTGTCACCTAGTGTTCCTCAGAAAGAACATCACCTTCACTCTAGAGATTTCCATTTTGATCAAACCTGTTGGTAACAAATCTGGCAGCCTGCTTCTAAATTGCTTCTACATTTCCCTTTAAACCATTCAGGTTATCAGCTTGCACTCATAATTCTTTACCCTAACTGATCTGTTACTAAATACATCCCTGAATTCCCACAAAAACTTCCTTAACTCATCCTTCTGTCTGTCAATAAGTTTTTCTGCATCTTTTACTTTGCTTTAAATAAGATTACTGTAATGAATTTCTTCCCTTTCATAATAATCTCTCTCCTGTTTCTTCATAGCTTCCACCCTCATCTAAATTACTGTTATTTCCTATCATAGTTAATTTAGTTATGGATGTTACCCCCTTTTTGGTCCAGTGGAAGTCAATTCTTTAGTTGTCCAACAGAAGCCTACCTGAGCTTTTTGTATCCAATTCATCCCAAGAATCACATCATCATTTAGATCAGACACCACAAAAGATCCTTGTTCAAACAAAATTCCTTCAACTTTAAAAGTGAGTAGTACCTGTTTGTTAATTACCTTACTGTAGCTTCCTGAGGCACCCTTCAATCTTACTCCAATTAATGATAACTCAACAAAATCAGTACTATTTCTAAGTCTATCTTTTAAAGTTTTCAGATGCAGCACATACAGGGCTCACTGTGTCCACCAGACACTTACCTTCTCACTTGTCAGTTTGAATGTAAATATAAGGACTACCTGTAATTTCATCTATAACCTCACTGTCTCTGTATCATGTAAACAGACCTTTCTCAACCTCACTGAAGTTTTCATTATCTACTATCTCAGAATGTATGTGTGGATTCCATTCTGGCTGTACAGCATTAACATTTTCTTCAACTCCCTTATTAAAACCACATTCCTCTTTCCACCAGCCTGGCTGTAAGTCAACACAGATCTTTTCTAACATTTCTTTTACATTACCTGCATTATCTTTTTCACTGTAACATTTCCAAGCTGTTTTTAATATCTCATTAACTATTTTTTTCTCACATTCACTTTTATTTTCACAGGTTCCAAGTGCACTAGTGACATTGACTTGCAAGATTTTACTCTCATTTACCTTTCTAATATTCCCTTGCCCTAACTCATCTTTTTCTACAGATTCATTTGACTTTACTTCACCATAAATCATACCATTCAACTCCTTGAATAATTATATCTCATCACTTATAACTTCAGCTACATCAGTACTAACCTCAACATTATTACTACAATCTCCTCTATCCTTGGCCTTAATGCACACAACTTCACTATTATCTGCAATAATTTCCCCTTCTAATATATGATTGCTTGTCCTTCTCGCAACATCATCATCTGTTTCACTGTCAACACTTTCTACTTCCTTACTGCTATCAATCAGCAATCTATACAACCCTAACTCATCAATATCTCTGTCTGCACATACATTACTTCTCTTAGTCTCTTTGTTTGTATGGCTAAACAATTGATTCAATGCTACCTCATCAGGTTTTACTATTTGTTCTTGACTTACATTTTCTTGATTTGACCCACACACATCCATATTCATAGCTCTCCAGAATTTTCTTTTAAAATTCAAACTGTTCCTATATTCTCTGTCCCTATAAGTTGACGGCATCATAGATTCAGAATTATACTCACACCAATCATTGCTTTTAAAAGTGTTAGCCTGATTTCTAAATCTTTTCTTCATTCCAAACTGACAGGTTCCCAGTTGAACACTGTCTAGTTTACCTGACTGTTCCCTCTGTTGTCATGACTATTCCCCCTGTTTTCCAATCTTATATCATTATGACTGTTATTTCCATTCCACTGCCTATTCCTGTTTTCATTGTCTCAGTTCCTGTCATTTTGTGTTGTAATTCTCCTATCATCTCTCTACGCTTGCTCATATTTGCTCCCTCATTGCCTATTATTACTTTCCTAAATATGGTTCCACCCCCACCCCCCCAATTCTGATGATCATTAGATCTGTATCTAATGATTTTATCTGTCATCTCTTTCATAGAGCCTGTCTAGTTTACTAACCAATCTCCAAAAATTTCTCTACTGAGTTATCAACTCCAAAAGATAATTCTTTCTGTATTCTCCCTGGCAACCTTTGTGTCAAAGTATCAATTAGTATTATTTCATCAAAAGGACTGTCCAAGTGTATAAGCCTTTTAACTGAGCCTCACAAAATTCTTGCATGCTTCCATCCCCTGACTTGTAATGTGGTCCCAGTAAAAAATCTTTTTTTTTTTTTTTTTTTTTTTTTTAGCTTGTTCTACTCCTGACCAAAACTTATTCAAGAAACTTTTCTCAAAATCTGAATACTTCATCTCCAAACTAACATGTTGGTTAGCCCATGAGAGTGCTTTTTAATGTGATCATTGAATGAATTTAGATCCTGTCTCACTTCCTCATTTGCTACGTTTGCTCTCGCAATTTTCGCTCTGACATTCTTTTTTCCACCCCTATGAACCACAGAGATTGCCGAGGTGGGGTGGCTTGCGTGCTTCAACGATACAGATATCCGAACCGTAGGTACAACCACAGCAGAGGGGTATCTGTGGAGAAGCCAGACAAATATGTGGTTCCTGAAGAGGGGCAACAGCCTTTTCAGTAGTTACAGGGGCAACAATCTGTATGATTGATTGAGCTGCCTTGTAACATCAGCTAACGTGGCTTTGCCATGCAGTTACCGCGAACGGCTAAAAGCAAGGGGAAACTACAGCCATTACTTTTCCTGAGGACATGCAGCTCTACTGGATGAATATATGATGATGGCATCTTCTTGGGTAAAATATTTTGGAGGTAAAATAGTCCCCCATTCAGATCTCCGGGTGGGGACTACTCATCATCATGAAAAACAAAACAGGTATTCTATGGGTTGTAGTGCAGAATGTTCTAACCCTTAATCGCTTAGGCAAGTTAGAAAATTTGCAAAAGAAATGGATAGGGTAAGGTTAGATAAGGTAGGGATTAGTGAAGTTCGGTGTCAGGATGAACAGGATTTCTGGACATGTGAGTACAGGTTTACAAATACAAAATCAGTTGGTGGTAATGCAGGAGTAGCTCTGATAATGAATAAGAAAATAGGAATGCGGGTAAGTTACTATGAACAGCATAGTGAACGCATTTAATTGCAAAGATAGACACGAAGCCAACACCGACCACAATGGTGCAAGTTTATATGCCAAATAGCATGGCTGATGATGAGGATATCGAAGAAATGTATGAGGAGATACAAGAAATCATTTAGAAACTTAAGGGAGACAAAAACTTGATTGTGATATGGGACTGGAACTCGGTAGTAGGAAAGGGAACAGAAGGAAATGTAGTAGGTGAATATGGGCTGGGAAAAAGGAATGAAAGATGAGATCGCTTGGTGGAATTTTGTGCAGAACACAATTTAATGATCACCAACACTTGGTTCAAACATCACGAAAGAAGGCTGTATATGTGGAAGAGACCAGGAGACACTGGAAGGTACCAGACTAACTTTATAATGGTAAGGAATAGGTTTAGGAACAAGGTTTTAAACTGTAAGACATATCCAGGGGCAGATTTTGACTCTGACCATAACTTATTGGCAATGAACTGCAGATTAAAACTTAAGAGAATGCAGAAAGGTAGAAAAGTTAGGAGATGGAATCTGGACAAATTGAAGGAACCAGAGGTGGTTGAGAGTTTCAGAGGGAGCATTAGGCAAGGATTGGTTGAAACAAGGGAAGGTAATACAGTAGAAGAAGAATGGGTAGCTCTGAGAGATAGGTTAGTGAAGGCTGAAGAGGACCATATAGGCAGAAGAACAAGGCCTAATAGAAATCCCTGGATAACACAGGATATACTGAACTTAATTGATGAGAGGAGAAAATATAAAAATGCACCAAGTGAAGCAGGTAAAAAGGAGTACTGGTGTCTGAAAAAGAGATTGACAGGATGTGCAGACTGGCTAAGCAGGAGTGGCTACAGGACAAATGCAGAACCGTAGAAGAGTGCATAACTAGGGGAAAGATAGATACCACCTACAAGAAGATAAAGGAGATATTTGGAGACAAGAAAAGCAGCTGTATGAATATCAAGAACTCAGATGGAAAACCAGTACTGGGCAAAGAGAGGAAAGCTGAACTGTAGAAGGAATATATAGAGGGCCTACACAAACGAAATAAACTTGTAGACAGTATTCTAGAAACAGAAGACCAAGTGGAGGAAGATGAGATAGGATACTGTGAGAAGAATTTGACAGACTGCTGAAGGATTTGAGCCAAAACAAGGCCCCTGGAGTGGATGATATTCTGTCTGAACTGCTGATGTCGTTAGGAGAGCCAGTCATGAAAGAAATGTTCCACCTGGTATGCAAGATGTATGAGACAGGGGAAATACCCTCCAACTTCAATAAGAATATTGTAATTCCAATTCCAAAGAAAGCAAGTACAGACAAGTGTGAAAATTACAGAATCTCAGTTTAATAAGTGCAGGGAAGAGTCCTCTGCAGTAGGGCTGGTCACTGTGTCCTCGGTGGCGGAGTGGTCAACGCGTCTGCCTAGTAAGCAGGAGATCCCAGGTTCGAATCCTGGCCGGACACAAATTTTAATTCACCACAGGTTGGTATTCCATGTAAACTGAATACAGTGAAGCCATAATATAGCAAATTGTGATTTGTTTCATTCATTTGAATGCTGTAATTCGTCAAATATAAAATAGACGGAGATTACTTACCAGGCGAAGGAGCACAGGTGTGACAGCATCACAAATAAATAAATGAATACACACGCACACACACAAACAGACTTTCACAACCCAGTTGCTTTTTCAGGCAGAAAGGAAGGAGAGGGAAAAGGAAATGATGAGGGTTTTAAGGAAGGGGGTAAGGAGTCATTCCAATCCCAGGAGAGGAAAGACTTACCCATGTATGTCTGCCTAGGTGTGTTTATCCTGTGTGAATGTATGGATGTGTGTGTATTTGTTCACCTTCCTTTTCTTCCCCCAAGGTAAGTCTTTCCTCTCCCGGGATAGGAATGGCTTCTTACCCCCTTCCTTAAAACCCTCATCATTTCCTTTTCCCTCTCCTTCCCTTCTGCCTGAAGAAGCAACTGAGTTGCAAAAGCTTGCGTTTGTGTGTGTGTGTGTATATTTATTTATTTATTTGTGATGCTGTCACACCTGTGCTCCTTCGCCTGATGAGTAATCTTCGTCGTAAAAAACAGATGAAGTCCACTTACCAGGCAAAGGAGCACAGGCAGTGATAGCAACAAATAAACAAACAAACACACAGACACACACACACACAAACTACACGCTACACGCTAAGTGTACTTGCGTCTGTGTAAATGTGTGTGTGTGTGTGTGTGTTTGTGTGTATTTGTTAACCCTCCTTTTTCCCCCCAAGGTAAGTCTTTCCTGTCCCAGGATTGGAATGACTCCTTACCCACTCCCTTAAAACCCTCATCATTTCCTTTTCCCTCTCCTTCCCTTCTGCCTGACGAAGCAGCTAGGCTGTGAAAGCTAGTGTGTGTGTGTGTGTGTGTGTGTGTGTGTGTGTGTGTATGTGTGTGTCTTGTGTCTGTGTGTTTGTTTGTTTATTTGTTGCTATCACTGCCTGTGCTCCTTCGCCTGGTAAGTGGACTTCATCTATTTTTTACGTATATTTTCCTGTTAGGAATTTTTCCTCCCTAATATATATACAAGCCGAGGCTGGGCTCCTGACGACAATTACTTGTGTCTCGATACCTCATGGTCTGTTCTCCCTGATGCGGGAATACAGTATTGTGGCCACGAGCATTATAGAATAAATAGGCTGTGGTGTAGGTAAGGGACAGTGTGGTGAATGGAGATTTGTGTGTGGTTGGAGACATGCAGGGAAGAGTCCTCTGCAGTAGGGCTGGTCACTGTGTCCTCGGTGGCGGAGTGGCTAACGCGCCTGCCTAGTAAACAGGAGATCCCGGGTTCGAATCCCGACCGGGCACAAATTTACATTCGCCATTCCATCTAGACCGAATACAGTGAAGCCATAACATAGCAAATTGCGATTTGTTTGATTCAGGAATTGAAAACTCTACACTATGCTACACTAAGGGCCAACAGAAATTTGACTGTCTCCACCCTTCCCCACTGTTCCTTTCTGCCTCCTCCACCTCATCTAGCTGCCATACTCTCTCCTGTGCATCATTTATAGGATGCAATTCACCCAACGGCCTGACCTGTGGCTTCGGCATGTTGTGTAGTAAGCAAAATATTTTCGAAAAGTTAGATTGTTGATATCTACTCTGATTGACAAAAGTACTTTAATATTTTTATGAATGTCATTCAGAATGCGCTGATAGTAGGCCGCAACTGCGATATTTAACACTTCTTCCAAATTACCAGTAAAATTTTAATGAGCCCCATGATTTAATTAAAAACACCAATCAATTCAATGATTATTTGTGGTTGGCTATGACTAAGATACAGGTTTAGAGGCATGGGTCAAAGCAGACAGGTGGAATCATGTTGTAAAATTATCCCCTCTCCTGCCCCTGGTAGTTCTTGTTCTCTTTGTTAATGCTACCATCACTACTACTGTTGCTGCTTTTCCTCCTTCTCCTCCTCCTCTTCCTCATCATAATCTGGAGAAGAAAGTCTCTTCTACATAAATGTGTAGGGATGGGGCTGCCTCTTGGAAGTCTTCCATCCCAGTATTAACCACAAAATAACTGTTTTTATGATTTCAAATAATTAAGAAAATTTTTTGTTGTGTAGCATAATTATGTTGCCCTAAAACACAGAATCTTACATTGATTTAGAGTTATTACATTGTCAATGGTGGATTATTAGCTTTAATTTAACAGTGCCTATAATGAATATTTCTGCTCTTTCTATTTCAAATAGACTCCTGTTTTATAAATATCATGGCTCAAATTAAGGTTAATTTGTTTAAATGCTGATAATTTAAACAAAATGAATATTTTTCATATCCTTCAGGATATCTTGGAATACATAGTAAAATATTCTGCAATGCAATTGTTGCATAACATGTTGTTGTGGTCTTCTGTCCAGAAACTGGTATGAACAAGCCTTTTCATCTCATAAGAACAGCAACCCACTATATGCATCTCTTGGTCTCTCTCTGTCATTTTTTCCCCCACGTACTTCCCTCCAATGCTAAATTTACAATTTATTGATGTCTAAGAATGTGTCCTACCAATGAGACACCCTTTTTTTAGTCAAGGTATGCCAAAAATTCTTTCTGTCCCCAGTTCTGTTCAGTCCCTCTTCATTAGTTATGTAATATACCCACCTAATCTTCAGCATTCTTCTGTAGCACCACTTCCTGTCTGAACTATGTATCTTCTATGTTTCAGTCCAGGCAAATGGCTTCAGAAAAGACTTCCTTACACCTTAATTAATATTTGATGTTAACAAATTTCTGTTTTTCAAATATGCTTTTCTTCCCATTGCCATTCTGCATTTTATATCCTCTGTACTGCAACCATCATTTGTTATTTACTGGCCAAATAATAAAACTCATCTACCAGCATTGCCTGATTTTTGTAGAATACATTCCATTGCCCTTGTTTTGCTCTTGATAATGATCATCTTAAATGCTCCTTTCAACAAACTGTCCATTCCATTCAGTTGCTCTTCCAGGTCCACTACTGTCTCACAGAATAGCAATGTCATTGACAAAACACAATGTTTGTAGTTCTTCACCCTGAACTTTAATTCCTTCTCCAAAATATCTCCTTGCTTTCCTCCACAGCTTACTCAATGTATAAATTGGAGAACACCAAATGAACATAATTAGGCTATGTAAATAAACAACCTAGTCTATAGATACCATACAGCATTCTGCACATGATCTCGTAATGTAAAATATACTATGAAGGAGTATTAATTTTTATTTCATTGCTAGGTACAGTACAAATATAAAGTAAAACCCTCTTCACTGATACATATAATCTTGCCGCGATTCTTCTGACAGAACGCATGGTGCAATAGGTAGCATCGCAGATTGCTGTGCTTGCGGTCCCTAGTTCTAATCCTGCCACGGGCAGAAAAAAATTGTTTTGTTTGTATTTACTGTTTCTAGAATGTTCTACATGTTTCATAGGTTTGATGTACTTGTAAGTTCCAGAAAATTCTTTCTATATATAAATTATGGAGCGCTTCAAGCAGGAGGCAGTCTGTACTGAGAGTCTGCTTGTGTTAGCAAGAAATGTGTTCTAAGTGTAAAGTGTTGTGCTCTATTAATGATCAGCCTTCGAATTCCGGACCACCTGCAGTTTTCAGCCATTACAGTATTATGGATTGAATTACTCACATGTGCTTGACAACCGTTACAAGTGTGTCGTATATTAGGTCAGATGGAGGACAGATTCACGTAAATTTCCACATCTAACTTTCTCATACTTTCATGTTTTCCTGTTTCTATATTAGTCACAATAGAAAATGCATTTTTACTTGAGTATGTTGTAGAAAACTGCAGCAAAATGATGAGCACAATTTTACTTAGATGAGGGTAATCTTGCTGAATAGAAATCCACTTGTTTCATAAATCTGCTTCTTCGTACCTAATTTTTAAAGTGGGGTTGTCCATGAGTTCCTCCTCTTCAACAAGTTGAAGGTCACAAGTACTGGAAAGTGTGAAAGGGGTTATTATCCAGTAATATTGAGTACTGGTAAATATCCATCTAACCTCTCTTTCAAATGTAGTAAATGGACATGAATTAATGATTGTCTTTTATTCCTATCGCCAATGGAAACATTTCAAAATTACTTTCTTTTGCTTTTCTCAACCATACATCAAGTTCATCTTTTAAGGTCTCAGTTAGGTCTGTTTCGGTAAGGAGATTTGCTCCCTTACATTTTAGACAAGCATCATCTTGTTGAGTATTTCAAATAAATTGAAAGGGAAAGAAAGCTTTGTGTGAAGATTTTAATGTATCCAAAAACTCAGTTTTGTTTTCTTGTTCAAGTAACTGCAGTATTGCATCCTTAAGTTCATATGCACAACTAAGTGTCTGCCTCTGGAAAGCTAGGAGATTTCTGTATGGAGGAGGAGATTACAATTCTGAATTTCCAACATGTCACATATCTGTACAAAAATTCTTGATTCAAGAGGCCTTCTCTTAATATAGTTAATCATTTCAGCAGTCTTGTCCAAAACTGATCAGAAATCCTTATGGAGTTTGTATGTATTACAATAGGTAGAATGTGATGTAGCTTCGTACATTGAGGCCTGCATAATTATGGGATCAGAGAATGTACTGTAAGGACAACTCCCATCTGTGCAGTTCAGGAAAGCTGTTGGTGAGTGGGTGGATCCAGATGGCTTGGGTTGTGAAGCATCTATTGAAATCAAGCATATGCTCCACTGCATCCCCTCAGGGGCTCTGCATTAATTTGTGGAGTACGGGGTTGGTGAACCCGGGGCCCTGAGCTGAGGACGGGTAAGCACTGCTAGTCCTCTAGACCGTAAGCCCTGGGCATGCTTCAGCAACCACCATGTGGTGCAGTGGTGGAAGGTTGTGTGATGCAGAGAGCGGGGATCTCGGCATTATTGCCTGGATTGTGACGATGGAAAAAACCTCTATAAAGAAACCCTCAATCCCCAAGGTGTGCTGCGTGCTGATGGGATGCATGGCTGTTGAGGTTGAACAGTCGCTAGCAAGTGACCTCTGGGGATACTGCCACACCTCAGTTGTATAAGGCTTACCCAGGCAAGTGGGGCTCTGCCTGGGTGGACCATCCCTTCAATAGGAATGTGCCGTTTCAACAGAGCGCACTCCTCAACACCAGGGAGCTACCCAGAAGCAGGTGGCCCCCCAGAAGCAGAGTGCTTCCTAAAAGCAGAGTGCTCTGCAAAAGGCCCTTCCTTCATCTTCTTCCAACAAGAATAAATCAAAGAAGGCATCTCAGCATTCGATCAAAAGCCTCCCCCAGGTAGCATTGAATGTCGTTCTGGCAGCTTTAACCGATGACAAGGATATCATAATGGTCCTGGATACCTCATTGATGGAATCAGTCAGCCATTCTGCCACTGCCTGCTCACATAGTACCTCACCGTCTTGGCACAAGGATAGGGGGAAACTAGAACCGCACTGCTAAAATGGCAACCATACTCCAATGGTCATGGACGGATTCAGGGCTCGTTTGGAAGAATTAAACCTTCTTATGAAGTACAGGCCATTCTGTGTCTCCCTTCAAGAGACACATTTCAAACAGTCTGACATACCTGTACTTAGAGGCTACCACCTCTACAGAAAGGAGGACCTGACTGGCAATAGGACGCAAGGCGGTGTGGCAGTGTTCATCAAGGACACATTCCATTCCATCCCTGTGCCCCTAACTACAATGCTACAGGCAGTTTCAGTCCATGTGTTGGCACATATTGAGCTTACAGTGTGTTTTCTGCATTTACCACTTGAAGACCTCTCGATGTTGCACTATTGACACAGCTTATCGATGACTGTCCTCGCCCCTTTCTCCTTTTAGGAGACTTCAATGGCCATAATACTTTATAGGGATCTAACAGCACTTGCTCCAGGGGTCGAATGGTTGAGCGTATGATGTAGTTGACAGGAGTAATTTTACTGAACACAGGTAAGGCCACATACTTCAGCGTTGCTACAGGTACGTCTTCCACCATTGACCTCTCCTTCTGTTCACCAGCTCTTGCAGACATTGCCCAGTGGGATATTGACAATGACCTTCATGACAGTGATCACTACCCTATCTGGCTAAATCTGCCAGATGGAAAGGATTGTGCCAGACAGCCACCAAGGTGGCATATCAAAAAAGCTGATGGCATGAAGGCATTCAGAACTGGATGAATCACACTATGGCCATGATTCACACCACTGTCGATGCGTCAAAGGGCAACTTTACGAGGTAGCCTGTTCCTTGGTGGAACAAGGATTGTCGTTCTGCAATTCCAAACAGAAGGGCAGCTCTTTGACGATTCCACAGGTGCCCTACTGATGACAATCTTCAACGTTTCACATGTTGAGGGCACGGACAAGAAGAATTATTCAAGAGAGCAAGGAGAGGTCTTGGCAAGAGTTCCTGAATTCTAACAATAGGTCCTCATCAGCAAGCAGAGTATGGGAAGCCATTAGGAGGACCTGAAGGCAGAACTCCCAACCACTAATAGCAGCTGTCCAAGGGCAAGTACGTCTCCTGACATGGGCACGGGATATTGCACAGGTACTGGCAGAATCGTTTTACACCATTATGTCGGATTCTAGCAAGAATGTAGCCTTTCAGCAGCATCAAGCTATACAGGAGAGGGTTGATTTTGATTTCCGCTGCACCAACGCTGAGGAATATAACCAACCGTTCTCACTATGGGAGCTAGAGACTGCATTAGCAGTACCTCGTGATACTGCCCCTGGTGTCGATGACATAATGTACAGCATGCTCCAACAGCTGGAACTGCAATCAAAGCAGATCTTCCTTTAGCTTTTTAACCAAATCTGTTTCATGGGAAACTTTCCCCACTCGTGGAAAGAGCCTATTTTAATGTTGTTGTTGTGGTCTTTAGTCCACAGACTGGTTTGATGCAGCTCTCCAAGCTATCCTGACCTGTGCAAGTATCTTCATCTAAGAATACGTTCGGCAACCTACATCCTTTTGAATCTGTTTACTGTATTCATCCCTTGGTCTCCCTCTACACTTTTTACCCCGCACATTTCCTTCTAATGCTAAGTTGACAATTCCTTGATGTCTCTGAATGTTTCCTACCAATCTATCCATTATCTTAGTCAGGATATGCCAGAAACTCCTTTTCTCCCCAATTCAGCTAAGCACCTCCTCATTAGTCACGTGATCTACCCATCTAATCTTCATCATTTGTCTGCAGCACCACATTTCAAAAGCTTCTATAATCTTTTTGTCTCAACTCCTTATCATTCATGTTTCGCTGCCATACAATGCTACACTCCAGACAAATGCTTTTAGAAAGGACTTCCTAACATTTAAATTAATATTTTATGTCAACAGGTTTTGCTTCTTTAGAAACGGTTTTCTCCCCATAGCCATTCTGCATTTTATATCTTCTTTACTTTGGCCATCAGAAGTTATCTCGCTACCCAAATAACAAAATTCATCTACTACTTTTATTGTCTCATTACCTAACCTAATTCCTTTCTGGCATTCCTTTCCATTACCTTCATTTTACTCTTGTTAATATTCATCTTATATCTTCCTTTCAAAACACTGTCCATTCCATTCAATTGCTCTTCCAGATCCTTTGCAATATCTGACAAAATTACTGTCATCGGAAAAACGCAAAGTTTTTATTTCTTCTCCCTGAACTTTAATTCCCTCCCCAAATTACTCCTTGCATTGCTTCACTGCTTGCTCAATGAACAGATTGAACAACATTGGGGAAAGGCTATAACCCTGTCTTACTCCCTTCCCAACCTTTGCATCTCTTTCTTGCCCTTCGACTCCAATAAATGCTGTCTGGTTTTTGTATAGGTTGAATATAACTCTTCGCTCACTATATTTTACCCCTGCTACCTACAGAATTTGGAAGAGAGTATTCCAGTCGACATTGTCAAAAGCTTTCTCCAAATCCACAAATGCCAAAAACTTAGGTTTGCCCTTCCTATCCAAACTGATCTTCCCCGAAGTCAGATTCTACAAGTTTTTCCATTTGTCTGTAAATAATTCGTGTTAGTATTTTGCAACCATGACTTGATTAAACTGATAGTTCTGTAATTTTCACACTTGTCTGCACTTGCTTTCTTTGAAATTGGAATTACAATATTCTTCTTCACGTCATAGGGTATTTCCCCTGTCTCATACATCTTGCATACCAGGTTGAACATTTTTTCCATGACTAGCTCTCCTAACGAAATCAGCAGTTCAGACGAAATATCATCTACTCCAGGAGACTTGTTTCAACTCTAGTCCTTCAGTGCTCTGTCAAATTCTTCTCGCAATATCATATTTCCTATCTCATCTTTCTCCACTTCGTCTTTCCTTTCCAGAATACTGTCTTCAAGTTTATTTCTTTTGTATAGGCCCTCTATATATTCCTTCCACTGTTCAGCTTTCCCCTCTTTGCTTAGTACTGGTTTTCTGTCTGACAAGGAAAGTACATGGGCTCTAACAAACATATCTGTATGAACGTTTGCTTACAGGATCTCTATGTACACCTCAATGTGCTGGTGGGTGTCGTTTTTCTGCAAAGCTCTGCAACAATGCTCTAGATAGCACTTTAGATGGAATTGTAGACACCATATGTAATGCAGATATCTTAACTACAACTTACATAATAATCATTGTATATATTCTCTAGTGAATTGTCATCAAAAGCCGTGATGATGGTTGCAACTTTAACCTTCTTCCCGAAAGACTGTTGGTATTCACTGCCACTGCTCGCCTCTTCCTGCACTTACCGTAGCACTACCACTTGCAATGAGTTGTTCATCATTATCATCCCTATTATGAGTTTGTAACAACAGTATCTAATTTATGCTTATATGTCTGTACCATAACAGATACAAGAAAGCATGCAAATGACTCATTTTCTACACTAATACCATATTCATGAAGAAGGGTTCTCTGTAACTTCATCTCAACTAATCGCAATACATTAGCAGGATTGATTAGCAATCTCCGCCCCATCTGACGCTTCACCACACAAATAACATCACAAAACGAAATTTCGGAGGCACACTGCACCGTCCCTACTGGTGAACCGACAGGTCAAAGTGCAATGCGGCATGGCACACGCAGAGGCCTCTAACGGATGACTGCAAAGTTTTTCAGATGCGGGAGTATCACTAGTGCAATAAGGGATACAATTTTGGTGTATATGTGTTTGTTCAAGGCCAAGTACTTTCCTTGTGAGTTCTTGATATTCATACAGCTGCTTTTCTTGTCTCCAAATATCTCTTTTATTTTCTTGTACGCGGTATCTATCTTTTCTCTAGTTATGCATGTTTTATGGTTCTGCATTAGTCCTGCAGCCACTCCTGCTTAGCCAGTCTGCACTTTCTGTCAATCTCATTTTTCAGATTTCTGTACCCCCTTTTCCCTGCTTCACTTGGCGCATTTTTATATTTTCTCCTCTCATCAATTAAGTTCAGTATATCCTGTGTTATCCAGGGATTTCTATTAGGCCTTGTCCTTCTGCCTATATGATCCTCTGCTGCCTTCACTAATCTATCTCTCAGAGCTACCCATTCTTCTTCTACTGAATTACATTCCCCCATTTCAGCCAATCCTTGCCTAATGCTCCCTCTGAAACTCTCAACCACCTCTGGTTCCTTCAATTTGTCCAGATTCCTTCTCCTAACGTTTCTAACTTTCTGCAGTCTCTCAAGTTTCAATCTGCATTTCATAAACAACAAGTTATGGTCAGAGTCAATATTTGCCCCTGGATATGTCTTACGGTTTAGAACCTGGTTTCTAAATCTATTCCTTACCATTTTAAACTCAATCTGGTACCTTTCAGTGTCTCCTGGTCTCTTCCATGTATACAGCCTTCTTTCATGATGTTTGACCCAAGTGTTGGTGATCATTAAATTGTGTTCTGCACAAAATTCCACCAAGCGATCTCATCTTTCATTCCTTTTTCCCAGCCCATATTCACCTACTAAATTTCCTTCTGTTCCCTTTCCTACTACCGGGTTCCAGTCCCCCATCACAATCAAGTTTTCATCTCCCTTAACTTTCTGAATGATTTCTTTTATCTCCTCATACATTTCTTCAATATCCTCATCATCGGTCATGCTAGTTGGCATATAAACTTGCACCACTGTGGTCAGTGTTGGCTTCATGTCTATCTTTGGTATGATAATATGTTCACTATGCTGTTCATAGTAACTTACCTGGATTCCTATTTTCTTATTCATTATCAGAGCTACTCCTGCGTTACCACCAACTGATTTTGTATTTGTAACCCTGTACTCATGTGTCTAGAAATCCTGTTCATCCTGCCACCGAACTTCACTA
The DNA here is from genome assembly GCA_026315105.1 of Locusta migratoria. Taxonomy (NCBI): domain Eukaryota; kingdom Metazoa; phylum Arthropoda; class Insecta; order Orthoptera; family Acrididae; genus Locusta; species Locusta migratoria. Next base: position 211,884,559 of record CM048748.1, read on the forward strand.
ATCCCTACCATATCTAACTTTAACCTATTCATTTCTCTTTGCAAATTTTCTAACTTGCCTAAGCGATTAAGGATTAGAATATTCCACACTCCAATCCATAGAATGCCTGTTTCGTTTTACTTGATGATGACATCACCTTGATTAGTCCCCACATGGAGATCTGAATGGGGGACTATTTTACCTCCAAAATATTTTACCCAAGAAGATGCCATCATCATATATTCATCCAGTAGAGCTGCATGTCCTTCGGAAAAGTAACGAAAGTAGTTTTCCCTTGCTTTCATCTGTTTGCAGTAACTGCTTGGCAAAGCCTGCTCAATCAATCATTCAGACTGTTGTCCCTGTAACTACTGAAAAGGCTGCTGCCCCTCTTCAGGAACTACACGTTTGTCTGGCCTCTCCACAGATTCCCATCCGATGAAGTTGTACCTACGGTTCGGCTATCTGTATTTTTGAGGCACACAAGCCAACCCACCTTGACAATGTCTGTGGTTAATGGGGGTGGTATTTTAATACCTATTTCAAAACAAGGGAAATATTGGACTGATGCCAGTAGTTATCATAGCATAAGCCTCACCAGCTGTGTAGGAAAGACATTGGAGCGTATGGTTAACCGACGCCTAGTACACGTCCTGGAAAGCAGGTCCCTACTCAGCCACTCCCAATGCAGATTCAGAGATTCAGAAGGTATCATTCAACATTTGATAACCTGATCTTGCTTGACTTAGAAATCCAACAAGCTATCCTATGTAATCTATACCTGATCGGTGTGTTCTTTGATCTAGAAAAGCCTACAATACTACCTGGAGGAGTAATGTTTTACAGCAGCTCCATGAGTGGAGTTTTAGTGGTCATGTACCCACTTTTATTCGATCTTTCCTTTTGGACAGGTATTTTAGATACAAGGTCGGGAGTGTATTGTCTGACCATTTTAATCAAGAGATTGGTATCCTCCAATGGAGTGTAAATAATTTATAACTACATCAACCAAAAATATTCACTTGTATTAATCGTATAACCGCGGCTGCTGGCACGAAATATGCCAATACTTTATCAATTACTAATTCCAAAATAACTTGATAATTAAATTTAATTACTATAAATAAATAGAACATTTAGTTTAACAAAACTTATATATAATATAAAGAAAAAGTGAATAAATAAGCAAGAATAAAACTTTAGAATATAAACGAAACACATACAATAAAAAATAACCTAAACAAAATATATGTATAATAAACACACATAGAATTAAAACAAAAATTAACATTAAAAAACACAAAAATTTATAGAATAATACTACCCCTATATTGCACAACAACAAAAAACTCTCTTAGAATATAAACGAAACACATACAATATTGTTGGAGCAATAGGAGGTTTAAATCAAACATCACTACGACAAATTCTAGCATATTCATCAATTAGACACCTAGGATGAATAATTAGATCTATAACCATCAGAGAAAATATCTGAGAATTCTATTTTTTAATTTATTCAACATTAAATGTAATTATCATCTTTGTATTCAAAACAAATCAAATCTATTCAGCAAGATATTTCAAAACAGAAATTAAATTCATGATAATAACATCACTTTTATCTCTAGGTGGGCTGCCACCAATACTAGGATTCCTACCAAAATGAAGTGTAATACAATCATTAATTGACAATAAAATAACAGCTTTGGTATTATTAATAATTACCTTCACAACCATCACATTATACTATTATATACGAATTAGATTTTCAGCAATTATTATACTACACAATAAAAACTCATGACTAACAAGAATTAAAATAAATAAATTAGTAGTAGCTCTACCTATTCTATCAATAATCTCAACAATAGGATTAATTTGTACATCAAACTTTATATTATTTTACTAAGATCTTAAGTTAATAAAACTAATAACCTTCAAAGTTATAATTAAAAGTTATTCTTTTAGGTCTTAGTAAAATAATATTTTACACCCCTAGAATTGCAGTCTAGAATCATAATTGAATATAAGACCAACAACACTATGATAAGAGAGAAAATGTTCCCATAATTAGATTTACAATCTAACACCTAATAATTCAGCCATCTTATCATCTTCATTACTGCAAAAATGATTATTCTCAACAAACCATAAGGACATTGGTACATTGTATTTTATATTCGGAGCATGAGCTGGAATAGTAGGAACATCAATAAGAATAATTATTCCAGCTGAATTAGGTCAACCAGGAACAATAATTAATGATGATCAAGTATATAATGTAATTATTACAGCACACGCATTTGTTATAATTTTCTTCATGGTTATGCCAATTATAATTGGAGGATTCGGAAATTGATTAGTACCATTAATAATTGGAGCTCCAGATATAGCTTTCCCACGAATAAATAATATAAGATTTTGATTATTACCACCATCATTAACACTCCTACTAATGTCTTCTGTAGTAGATAATGGAGCTGGTACAGGATGAACAGTATACCCTCCACTAGCCAGAGTCATTGGTCATAGAGGAGCTTCTGTAGATTTAGCAATTTTCTCATTACATCTAGCAGGTGTTTCCTCAATTTTAGGAGCTATTAATTTCATTACAACAGCAATCAATATACGATCAAATAATATAACCCTTGATCAAACACCATTATTTGTTTGATCAGTAGCAATTACAGCCTTATTACTTTTATTATCATTACCAGTATTAGCTGGAGCAATTACTATATTATTAACTGATCGAAACCTTAATACATCATTCTTCGACCCAGCAGGAGGAGGTGATCCAATTCTATATCAACACTTATTTTGATTCTTTGGTCACCCAGAAAATTTTATTTTAATTCTACCAGGATTTGGTATTATCTCACATATCGTTTGTCAAGAAAGAGGAAAAATTGAATCATTTGGAACTATTGGTATAATTTATGCAATATTATCAATTGGATTAATAGGATTTATTGTATGAGCTCATCACATATTTACAGTAGGAATAGACGTAGATACACGAGCTTACTTCACCTCAGCAACAATAATTATTGCTGTAACAACAGGAATTAAGGTATTTAGATGAATAGCAACATTATACGGAACTAAATTCAAATTCAATCCACCATTATTATGAGCATTAGGATTTATTTTCCTATTTACAATAGGAGGATTAACTGGTCTTGTACTTGCAAATTCATCTCTAGATATTGTTTTACATGACACATATTATGTAGTAGCACATTTCCACTATGTATTATCTATAGGAGCAGTATTTGCAATTATAGGAGGAATTATTCAATGATACCCTTTATTTACAGGATTAACTATAAATAGTAAATGACTAAAAATTCAATTTACTATTATATTTATTGGAGTAAACTTAACATTCTTTCCTCAACACTTTCTAGGATTACCAGGAATACCACGACGACATTCTGATTATCCTGACGCTTATACATCATGAAATGTTATCTCCTGAATTGGATCAACAATTTCAATCACAGGAATTATTATATTCATTTTAATTATATGAGAAAGAATAATTAAACAACGAAATGTATTATTTAGAACAAATATAAGAAGATCAACAGAATGATTACAAAATAATCCACCAGCAGAACACAGATACTCAGAACTACCATTAATTTATAGATTCTAATATGGCAGATTAATGCATTAGATTTAAGCTCTAAAAATAAAGGTTTGACCTTTTATTAGAAAATATGGCAACATGATCAAACTTATCATTACAAGTTGGAGCTTCACCATTGATAGAACAATTATCATTCTTTCATGATCATACAATAATTGTTCTATTATTAATCACAATAATTGTTGGATATTCACTTAGATACATATTATTAACAAAATATACAAACCGAAATATACTTCATGGTCACTTAATCGAAACTATCTGAACAGCACTACGAGCAATTACATTAATCTTTATTGCATTACCATCATTACGATTACTATATTTACTTGATGATTCATCAGATGCTATAATTACAGTTAAAACAATTGGACGACAATGATACTGAAGTTATGAATATTCAGATTTCATTAATGTAGAATTTGATACATATATAACTCCTGAAAATGAATTAAATACAGATGAATTTCGACTTTTAGAAGTTGATAATCGAACAACATTACCTATAAATACAGAAGTACGAGTATTAACTAGAGCATCTGATGTACTCCACTCATGAGCAGTACCAGCTTTAGGTATTAAAATTGACGCAACACCTGGACGACTAAACCAAGGTATATTTATAATTAACCGTCCAGGTCTATTTTTCGGCCAATGCTCAGAAATCTGTGGAGCTAATCATAGATTTATACCAATTGTAATTGAAAGAACCTCAATTAAACTTTTCATTAAATGATTATCTAACATAAGTTAGTTAAAATATAACATTAGAATGTCAATCTAAAATAACTAAAAATAGTACACCTTGAGCCATCAGATGACTGAAAGTAAGTAATGGTCTCGTAAACCAAAAAAATAGTAAATTAACGTTTACTTCTGATGAGGTAAATTATAAACATAATCCCTCAAATATCACCAATAATATGATTTTCACTATTCATTATATTCTCAATAACAATAATATTATTTAATCAATTAAACTTCTTCTCTTATAAACCAAATAAAATTATAAGAAGTAACAATAAAATTAAAAAAAATATTAATTGAATATGATAACAAATCTATTTTCAACATTCGACCCATCAACTAATTTATTTAATTTATCATTAAATTGAACTAGAACATTTCTTAGACTATTATTAATTCCATCAATATTTTGATTAATACCTTCACGAATTAATATTTTATGAAATAAAATAAATCTAAATCTACATAATGAATTCAAAACATTATTAGGAAAAAATTCATTTCAAGGATCAACACTAATTCTAATTTCAATTTTTATCATAATATTATTTAATAATTTTATAGGACTATTCCCATATATTTTTACAAGAACTAGTTATATAACATTAACATTGTCAATTGCATTACCAATATGAATAAGATTTATATTATTTGGATGAATTAATAATACTAATCACATATTTACACATCTTGTTCCACAAGGAACACCAAATGCACTTATATCATTTATGGTACTAATTGAAACAATTAGAAATGTTATTCGTCCAGGAACCCTAGCTGTGCGATTAGCTGCAAATATAATTGCAGGACATCTTTTATTAACATTATTAGGAAATACAGGACCATCACTAACAACAAGAATTATATTATTTCTAATTATTGGACAAATATTACTTTTAATTCTTGAATCAGCCGTAGCTATAATTCAAGCATACGTATTTTCAATTCTAAGAACATTATATTCAAGAGAAGTTTACTAAACTTATGTTAACAAATAACAACAATCACCCATTTCATATAGTAGATTATAGACCATGACCTTTAACTGGAGCAATCGGAGCAATAATTTTAACCTCAGGAATAACTAAATGATTCCATACATTCAATATAAATTTATTAATAATTGGAATAACTGTCATTGTATTAACAATAATTCAATGGTGACGAGATGTAGTTCGAGAAGGCACATTTCAAGGTCTACACACTAAATTAGTATCAAAAGGACTACGATGAGGAATAATTTTATTTATTGTATCAGAAGTCTTATTTTTCGCCTCATTCTTCTGAGCATTCTTTAATAGTAGATTAGCACCAACAATTGAATTAGGAATAAAGTGACCTCCAATAGGAATTCAACCATTTAATCCAATACAAATTCCACTACTTAATACTGCAATTTTACTAGCCTCAGGAGTTACAATTACATGAGCACATCACAGAATTATAGAATGTAATCATTCACAAGCATTACAAGGATTATTCTTTACAGTAATATTAGGATTTTATTTTACTTTACTACAAATATATGAATATTGAGAAGCACCTTTTACCATTGCAGACGCAGTATATGGATCTACATTCTCCGTAGCAACAGGGTTCCATGGACTACATGTAATCATTGGTACAACATTCTTATTAACATGCCTAATTCGACATATAATAAATCAATTTTCATCAAATCACCACTTTGGATTTGAAGCAGCAGCATGATACTGACACTTTGTTGATGTAGTATGATTATTTTTATATTTATCAATTTACTGATGAGGTAGATAATTACTTTTTCTAGTATAATTAGTACATTTGACTTCCAATCAAAAAGCTTGAAGATATCAAGAAAAATAATTATAACATTAATAACAAGAATTACTATTAGATTTTTATTACCAATAATTGTTATATTATTAGCAACAACCCTATCAAAAAAATCAATTAATGATCGAGAAAAAAGTTCACCATTTGAATGTGGATTTGATCCTAAAAGATCAGCACGAATACCTTTCTCGATTCAATTCTTCCTAATTGCAGTAATCTTCCTAATTTTTGATGTAGAAATTGCATTAATTTTACCAATTGTAATTATCATAAAAACATCAAATATTACAGTATGAACATTATCAACAATATTATTTATTATTATTCTATTAGTAGGACTTTATTATGAATGAAATCAAGGACCACTTAAATGAGCTAATTAGGGTTATAGTTAATTATAACAGTTGGTTTGCATCCAAAAAGTATTGAAATATCAATTAACCTTAATTTTAAATAAGAAGCGAAGTATTGCAATCAGTTTCGACCTGAAATTTGGCATAAAAATGCCCTTATTTATTAATTGAAGCCAAAGAGAGGCGTATTTCTGTTAATAATATAAATGAACAATAGTTCCAATTAAGGAAATGTAAAGCCAATATAAAAGCTGCTAACTTTTTATAATAGCGGCTAAACTCCGTTAACATTTCTATTTATATAGTTTAAAATAAAACATTACATTTTCACTGTAAAAATAATAAATTAATATTTATAAATACCTAAAAATAAAAATATTTCCCTAACATCTTCAATGTTATACTCTACACAATAAGCTATTTAGGTATAAAAAAAACAAATCAAATAAAATAAATATTCAAAAAACGAAAGTTAATAAATAAACCTTAAAATTAGAATCATACAAAGACTGAATGTAATTAATTAAATAAACAAAAAAGGAATATAAACCTTGACCACCAAGCAATTCACCTAAACCAGAATCAAAAGACTTTAAAGAATAATAACCAAATCTTAAAGGTAAATATCTAACATAATTAGTTGAAAGAAAAGGTATAAATCACATTGAACCAGTAAATATAACGAAAGATAAAAAATTTAATGAAAATAATTCATAAGAATAAACAAAATCAGAAATAATATAACCAAAATAAGACCCTAAAATAATAGTTAATAAAGTTAAAAACTTTAAATATCAAGGTAAAACAACTAAATAAAGAACAGGAAAAATTAATCAAGATAAAAGTCTTCCACCAAAGACAGCAACAATAAGTAACCCAATTATACCAAAAGAAATATAATAACTACTATCATTAAAAGAATAAGAAGAATAATAATTATTATCACCAGATATTGAATAATAAAATAAACGAAAAGAATAAGAAGCTGTTAAACCAGTAGAAAAAAAATATAGAAAAAAAATAAAAAAATTAACTCAACTTAAACAAACAATTTCAAGAATTAAATCCTTAGAATAAAAACAAGCTAAAAAAGGTATACCACATAAACATAATTTAGAAACATTAAAACAAATAGAAGTTAAAGGTATAAAATGGATAATAGAACCCATAAAACGAATATCCTGAGAATCTCGCAAATTATGAATTATAGAACCTGCACACATGAATAATAAAGCCTTAAATAAAGCATGAGTTAATAAATGAAAAAAAGCAAGATCAGAATAACCCATTGATAAAATTCTTATTATTATACCAAGTTGACTTAAAGTAGAAAGAGCAATAATTTTCTTTAAATCAAATTCAAAATTAGCTCCAAGACCAGACATAAATATAGTTAAACAACCAATAAAAAGAATATATCAACCAAAATCATAAACCATTAATATTGGATTAAAACGAATCAATAAATAAACACCAGCAGTAACAAGAGTAGAAGAATGAACTAAAGCAGAAACAGGAGTAGGTGCTGCCATGGCAGCAGGAAGTCAAGAAGAAAAAGGAATTTGAGCTCTCTTAGTTATAGCAGCAAGAATAATTAATAAAGTAATAATTTTTATTTCAAAAGAATCAGAAATAAAATAATAATAATAAATATAATTTCAACTACCAAAATTTAATATTCAAGAAATAGAAATCAAAATAGCAACATCACCAATACGATTTGATAAAGCAGTTAATATCCCAGCATTATAAGACTTTACATTTTGATAATAAATAACTAAACAATAAGATACTAAACCTAATCCATCTCAACCTAATAAAATTCTAATTAAATTTGGACTAATAATTAAGAATTCTATGGATAAAATGAATATTAAAACGATTAATATTCTTTTCATTATGTATATAATCATTTCTATAATAAATGACTAAAGAAGAAATGTATATAACAAAAGATATAAAAACTAAAGACATTCAATCAATAATGAAAGTTATTACTACCATAGAACTATTTAAACTAAATAATTCCCACTCAATAAACAATCTATAATCAATTATTAAATAATAAATACCTAATATAAAAAATAAAGTTCTAAACAAAAATAAAAAAAACTCAATGAACAAATAGAAAATAAATACACGACTTAAGATGAAAAAATCATATCATTGATTCCACAAAACAACATTTTAAATTAAAATACTTAAGTATTAAAAATAAAAATATTCACCCTTTAAACATAACAAATTAAGAGGAAATCAATGTAAAAATAAAAGATGATATTCACGAAAATAACCTAAAGAACAAGTATAAACACCAGAATAATATAGACCATGTTGAGAATAAGAATATATATATAATGCATATACAGCTCTAAAAAACGATAAAAAACATAACCATAAAATTATATAAGAAGATCAAGAAATAATTCTATTTAATAAACTAAATTCTCCTAAAAGATTTAAAGACGGAGGAGCAGCCATATTAGAAGATCTTAAAAGAAATCACCAAATAGTTATTCTAGGTATTAAATTAATTATACCCTTGTTAATTAATACGACTACCTAAACGCTCATAAATAATATTAGATAAACAAAATAAACCAGAAGAACATAATCCATGACCAACCATTAAAGATAAAGAACCCATACAACCTCATCAATTTACAGATATTAAACCACAAATAACTAATCTTATATGAGCAACAGAAGAATAAGCAATTAAAGACTTTAAATCAACTTGACGAAAACAAACAAATCTAATAATAACACCACCAAACAATCTTAAAGATAAAACAAAACAATTAAATCTTAAACCCAAACAAGAAATAACCTTTATTAAACGAAAAATACCATAACCACCCAACTTCAATAAAATACCAGCCAAAATTATTCTACCAAAAATTGGAGCCTCAACATGAGCCTTAGGGAGTCAAAGATGAAATAAAAAAATTGGTATCTTAACTAAAAAAGAAAAATAGAAAAAACATAAAACAAAAAATAAAAAGAACCAAAATCAATTAATAAAGGATAATAAAGAGTATTAAATACATCATTAATCCTAAACAAAACCAACAATAAAGGCAATCTAGCAACTAAAGTATAAAACATTAAATAAACACCAGCCTGTAAACGTTAAGGTTGATAACCTCAACCCAAAATAAAAAACAAAGTAGGAACCAATCTAGATTCAAAAAAAATATAAAAAGAAAATAAATTTAAACTAGAAAAAGAGCAAAACAATATAATTAATAATAATAAAACAACAAAAACAAAAAAATTTGGATGATATGAAGAAGAATAAATTGATCTTCTCGCAGTAATTATTAAACAACAAATTCAAAGACTCAATAAAATTAATATAAAAGAATAAAAATCAACACCAAAATAATAACTAATTATTCTTAAATCAGAATAAGAATATAAAGAAATTATAAAAATAAAACTTAATAAAAAAATTAAAGAATGAACTAGTCATCAACAATTACCTAATAAACAAATAGGGATCAAAAAAATAATTATAAATAAGTACTTTAGCGTAAACTTAAAAAGAAAGAATTAAAAAAATCATTACCATGAGAACGAATTATTGAAACCAAAATAGAAAGACCCAAAGCACCTTCACAAACAGAAAAAACTAAAAAAAATACAGGAAAAAATAATCATATTCAAACTCAACAAGAAATAAAACAATTAATATAAATAAAGAAAGAACAATATACTCTAATCTCAATAAAACTACTAATAAATGTTTACGCTTCGAACAAAAAACATAAACACCAGAAAAATAAATTGATAAACAAGTAAATAAACCAAATATAGACATTAGTTGTAATAGTTTAAAAAAAAACATTGGTCTTGTAAACCAAAATTAAGAAAATACTTTTAAAACTTCAAGGGTAGGAAATTAATTCCCATCATTGATCCCCAAAATCAATATTTTTAATAAACTAACCCTTGATATGATAAAAATAATAATTATAAGATCATCAAACCTAATAAACATTAATTTCATAAAAATAAACCATCCAATATCCATTATAATAACCATTATTATTCAAACCTTATTTATTAGAATAATAACAGGAACAATAATAGAAAGATTTTGACTATCATACATTTTATTATTAACATTCCTAGGTGGTATAATAGTTTTATTCATTTACATTACAAGAATTGCATCAAATGAAATATTTAAAATTAAAATCAACAGAATCATTATTATTATTTACATAATAATTATTTTATCAACATTATAATACAATGTTGATAAAATAATATCAACAGAAATAATTAAAAACACAGAAATTATAAATCTAAACTACTCAATTAATTTCAAAGAAATATCAACCTCACTAGTAAAATTATATAATAACCCAACAGTTATTATTACAATTATAATAATAATTTATCTATTTATTACATTATTAGCAGTAGTAAAGATCACAAATATTAACCAAGGACCTATACGTAAAATAAGATAAACTAATGAACAAACCTTTACGAATTAAACCCCCAATAATTAAAATTATTAATAATTCATTAATTGATTTACCAGCACCTACAAACATTTCAATATGATGAAATCTTGGATCATTATTAGGAATATGCTTGATAATTCAAATTGTTACAGGTCTATTCTTAACTATACATTACACACCAAATATTGAAATAGCATTCTCAAGAGTAGTACATTTTTTGCCGAGACGTTAATAATGGATGATTAATCCGAACATTACACGCAAATGGAGCTTCAATATTCTTCATCTGCATATATTTACATGTAGGACGAGGAATTTATTATGGATCATACATGTATATAAATACATGAATAACAGGAACAATTATTCTATTCTTAGTAATAGCAACAGCATTTATAGGATACGTTTTACCATGAGGACAAATATCATTTTGAGGAGCAACTGTAATTACAAATTTACTATCAGCAATTCCTTATATTGGAACAGACATTGTCCAATGAGTTTGAGGAGGATTCGCAGTAGATAATGCAACATTAAATCGATTCTACACATTCCACTTTGTATTGCCATTTATTGTTATAGCAATGGTTATAATTCATCTATTCTTCCTTCATCAAACAGGATCTAACAACCCAATTGGATTAAATAGAAACATTGATAAAATTCCATTCCATCCTTACTTTACTTACAAGGATATAATTACATTCATTATCCTAATAATAATTCTAATTATATTATGCTTAATTGACCCTTATATATTAGGAGATCCTGATAATTTTGTACCAGCTAACCCTCTAGTAACACCAATTCATATTCAACCAGAATGATATTTCCTATTTGCATACGCAATTTTACGATCTATTCCTAATAAATTAGGAGGAGTTATTGCATTAGTTATATCAATTAGAATTTTAATAATTATACCATTCTATAATAAAACAAAGTTCCGAGGAAATCAATTCTATCCAATAAATCAAATCATATTCTGAATTATAGTAATCGTAATTTGTCTATTAACATGAATTGGAAAACGACCAGTAGAAGAACCATATTTCATAACAGGACAAATTTTAACAATTATCTACTTCTCATATTTCCTATTTAACGTACACATCGCAAAAATATGAGATACATTAATTAAAACATAAGTTAATTAGCTTAAGAAAAGCAAATGTTTTGAAAACATAAGAAAAGAAGTTCAATTCTTCTATTAACTTTTAAATTCTTAAAAAATTTAATTAAATAATTGAGAAAAACATAACCCTTAAACCAATAAAAAAAATAAAAAATTTAAAGACAAAGGTAAATAACTCTTTCAAGTCAAATATATAAGCTTATCATAACGAAAACGAGGTAAAGTACCACGAACCCATACAAAAAAAAGAGACTAAAGAAAGCTTGAAAAAAAAAAAAAAAAAAAAAAAAAGAATAAAAATCACCACCCAAAAAAATCAATGAAAATAACATTCTCATAAAAATAATTCTAGAATATTCAGCAAGGAAAATTAAAGTAAAACCACCAGCTCCATACTCAATATTAAACCCAGAAACCAACTCGGACTCTCCTTCAGCAAAATCAAACGGAGTCCGGTTAGTTTCTGCTAAACAAGAACCAAAGAAAGATAAAGGGAAAGAAAAAACAATAAATCAACAATATAATTGAAAATTCATAAAATCAAGCATATTAAAACTACCAATTAAAATAATTAATGATAATAAAATTAAAGCTAATCTTACTTCATAAGAAATAGTTTGAGCAACAGAACGTAAAGAACCTAATAATGAATAATTTGAATTAGAAGATCAACCAGCAATTATTAATGTATAAACTCTTAATCTAGTACAACAGAAAAAAAATAAAAAACCATAAGGAAAAGAACACATATAAGTTAAATAAGGAAAAATAACTCAAATTAACAAAGAAATTATTAAGTTAAAAACAGGAGAAAAATAATATAAAAAATAATTAGATATAAAAGGACTAGGTTGTTCCTTACAAATTAATTTAATAGCATCACTAAAAGGTTGAGGAATACCTAAAAACCCAACCTTATTTGGACCTTTTCGAATTTGAATATATCCTAAAACCTTACGCTCCATTAAAGTTAAAAAAGCAACTCTAATTAAAACACAAATAATTAATAATAAATAATTTAAAACAAACATAAATAAATCATATATTATCAATACAATTTGTAGAAAAAAATCTACATAAATGAATTCTAAATTCAACACACTTATCTGCCAAAATAGTAAATAATTAATTTTAATCAATAAATAAAAAATATTTTTATTATATGGTCCTTTCGTACTAATATAATAATACTTATTCTTAGGATAGAAACCGACCTGGCTCACGCCGGTCTGAACTCAGATCATGTAAGAATTTAAAGGTCGAACAGACCTAATTATTGAGCTACTACACCCATAATTAATCTTAATCCAACATCGAGGTCGCAATCCATTTTACCGATAAGAACTCTAAAAATGATTACGCTGTTACACCTAAGGTAACTTAATCTTATAATCACAAATTATGGATCAAATAAACATAAATCAATGATTTTATAATGAAGAGTTTAATTATTCTTCATGTCACCCCAACAAAACAATAAAAATTAACATTAAAAAATAAACTATATAATAAAAATTAATTTATAAATGTAAAGCTCTATAGGGTCTTCTCGTCCTCAAGAAATATTTAAGCCTTTTAACTTAAAAGTTAAATTCTAAAAATTATTAAGAGACAGTCAATTTTTCGTCAAACCATTCATTCCAGTCCCCAATTAAGAAACTAATGATTATGCTACCTTTGCACGGTCATAATACCGCGGCCCTTTAAATTAATCAGTGAGCAGGTAAGACTTCAAAATATTATCAAGAAGACATGTTTTTGATAAACAGGCGGAAATTTATATTGCCTAGTTCTTTATAATAAATTTTATAAGAAATAAAATAATTATACTAATTCCATAATTATTACAAAAACTTTAAAATTAAATTCATCATCTTAATAAACAACCTAAAATAATTATAAAATCTAAACAAAAAATAATGAACTATAACGTAATCAAAAAATAGCTGGTACTAAGCTTATTATTAAATATTTCAATTAATAAATTATAGGTTATTAATTTTTAGAGCTTATCCCCTAAAAAATTAATAAATTAATACTTTATACTAAAAAATTAAATAAAAGCATTAATTTTAAAAAATTAAATTTTTTCTTAAGAAACTAAATATATTAGGAAACTGATAACATTTCATTTCTATAAATAAATTAATAATATTTATGAAACAATAAATATCATTTATTTATAGATCAACCTAAATTGAGATTAATTTATACAAATTAAAATTTTGATAAACCCTGATACAAAAGGTAAAGAAAATAAATCCTACTTATTATAATTTAAATTAATAATTATTAATTCAATAACATTACTAGTAAAATATAATTAAAAAAATCATTTCAATAAAATATACTAAGACAAAAATAAATAAAATTATTTTTATTAAATTAAGTAAACATCAAAAAAACTAAATAATAAAATAAATTATTCAAGACATCCTGAATTGCACAGAACTAAAAATCAGCGTAAATGAATCACTCTACTAAAAAGCTATGTCTTGAATAAACTTACTAGATACACTTTCCAGTACATCTACTATGTTACGACTTATCTCATATTAAAAGATATTAAATTTTAATCAATAACGAGAGTGACGGGCGATGTGTACACACTTCAGAGCCAATATCAGTTAAATTAAATACTTTAAATTACTATCAAATCCACCTTCATTAAAATATTACAAAATTAAATCCATAATAAAAAAATTATTGTAACCCATCATACACTTAATTATAAGCTGCACCTTGACCTGAAATAAATTTTAATAAAAAAACAAGAAAATTTTTTCTCCAAAAAGATTTTCTGATAACGGAGATATACAAACAAATAAATTAAGTAAAGTAAATCGTGTACTATCAATCATGAGATAGGTTCCTCTGAATGGAATGAAATACCGCCAAATTCTTTGGGTTTAAAGACCTTAACTAATAATACCCAGGTAAAACAAAATTTACATTTAAAATAATAGGGTATCTAATCCTAGTCTATTTTATAAATTTCATAGGTTCAAAATTAAGAGCAAATAAATAAAATAAAATTTCACCTAATAATTAATTATTAAAACTCAAAATAATTTATAACTACATCAACCAAAAATATTCACTTGTATTAATCGTATAACCGCGGCTGCTGGCACGAAATATGCCAATACTTTATCAATTACTAATTCCAAAATAACTTGCTAATTAAATTTAATTACTATAAATAAATAGAACATTTAGTTTAACAAAACTTATATATAATATAAAGAAAAAGTGAATAAATAAGCAAGAATAAAACTTTAGAATATAAACGAAACACATACAATAAAAAATAACCTAAACAAAATATATGTATGTATGGCCTTCACCATTGCTATCAACAGTAATACGTCCACTGTACAAAGTATAGTACAGTGTTCCCTCTTTGTGGACGATTTCTCCATTTTCTGTGCATCCTCCTCCATAGCAACTGCTGCTCATCAGTTGCATCTGACAATCAGGCGGTTGGAGGAATGGTCAAACAGAACAGGTTTTAAATTTTTGTTGGAGAAGACCGTTTGTGTTGATTTTAATTGCTCCCGTTCTCTTTTTAATTCCCCAGTTCTCAAATTTGGGGGAACTGCTCTCACTTTTAAGGAGAAGGTGAAATACCTCAGTCTTACATTTGATGAAAAGCTAACTTGATTGCCACACCTTTACGAATTAAAATTACGATGAAACAAGGCTTTAAATCTCATTGTGTTAGCCCCGGGGCTTGGGGAGGCGACAGGGCATGTCTTCTCCAATTTTACAGGTTATTTGTGCGACCCCGCTCAACTATGGATGCCAGGTTTATGGATCCGCAAGGCCCGGTTGTTAGCCTCTGTGCAGAGGCTGGTGAGCCTCTGATTTTTATTCGCTGCCTTCTACTAACTGTATGTCAAGAGTACAGATCTATGTTCCAAAGTCCCTAGTTTCTTTCAATGCTGATCAGCAATCATTGGTACACTTGTTCCAAAACAATCGACAGGCAACAAGGCCCTTTTGGTTCTGCACAAAGGAAAGCCTTAATTTTCTGCAGGCACAAGGCATTTAGGTCCAATGCCAGGGGTGGAGTAGGGGATCTCCCTCGCTACTTCAGAGGCCCAGCGTGCTTTTAGAGTTGACTCTCTACAGGAAGGCTTTTACTTCAGACACCTTTTATAAATGTAAATTTCTCTATATTTTAAGTCACCATTCTGATTTTGTCACTGTATACGCGGATGGGTCCAAACAGAGAGATCAAATTGGTTGTTCTGTCATGTTCCCCAGTGTTGTCCTTCGGATAGGGCTCCCAGAACAGTTCACCATTTATTACATGGAACTGTTTGCTATCCTGAGGGCACTAGAAGAGATAGGAAGACATCATGGTGTGAAGTTCATGATCTGTTCAGACTCCCAAAGCACCCTCCTAGCTATTGACCAAATGTATCCAGCAGATCGAAAGGTGTGGGACATACATAACGCTCTCCTTGCGCTGCAACAATGCCGCAAGGAGATAATTTTCTGTTGGGTTCCTGGGCACATAGGGATCCAGGAAAACAAGCTTGCCAATGTGGCAGCTAAGGAGGCTTGTTCCTTCCCCCCTGCTGTACGCTGTTCTGTCCCACTGCAGGCTATTGCCTCATATGTGACAAGGAAAGCCATGATTTTGTGGAAGGGTCAGTGGCTGGATATGATGGATAACAAGTTATGTGCAATAAAATCTCCAGTACATCCATGGCATACTTCCTTCTTCCCTCGACGAGTTGAGGAATTTGCCCTCACTCACCTTAGAATTGGACAATGCCCGCTAACACATGGTTTTCTTTTGCACCGTGAGGAACCGATAGAGTGTAACAGATGTCAGACACAATTGTCGATATGACATATTTCAACAGAATGCCTTTTATACGCTGGTATGATGACAACCTTAGGCCTCTCGCAGGACCTGAAATCTATTTTAGGTGAGATGTTGTGTCCGTGGATTGTGTCCTTAGATTTTGTACAACATCTGGTCTTCTTCCCAAAATATTGGGTGTACAATTTTAATGTGTGACAGAGAGCCTCGGTCACTTTTTTTCAGTAGTCGCCGAGCCCCATACATCTATCAATATTTTACCCCGTATTTTCTTTGAACCTCCTTTAAAGACATTCCTATAATTCGGCTGTACATTTAAACTTTTTATGTCCATACAACTAGAACCATTTTTCTTTTCATCTGTTTACGTTAGCATACGGGTGCTGATGACCTCACTGTTGAGTGCCCTAAATTGCCAGCCATCATAATCATCATCCACTGCATGCTATGCCATAGGGTGGTCTACCTTTTTTTTTTTTTTTTTTTTTTTTTTTTTTGTCACAGTTTGGCGGTGGCCACTCAACCTAATGGAGAGCTGTTTAGTGGTCATGCCAACACAGGAAACTACGCAGTGTTTGCAGCACAGTTGATAAATTAAATGGCTGCTTTCACAGGTGGCCCAGCCTCTGACTGGGTAGAATAAGTCTGTGATGGGACTGGAATAGGAAGTGCTGGGTTTGCGAATTGGACAGGTCTTGCAGCAAGGTCTTCCACATGGATATGATCCCTGTGGCTGTGGGCTGGGTTTCAGGGTGGCATAGGGATGGACTATGATGTTATGGAGGTTTGGAGGGTGATGGAACACCACTTTACGAGGGGTGGGAAGGATCTCTGGCAGGATGTCTCTGGGCATGAGGAGAGAAACTCAAAAACCTCGGTGAAAATGCAATTTAGTTGTTAGAATCCACAGTAGTACTGGGTGACAATGGGAATACTCTTTTGTGGATGGGTACTGATAGAGGGAGGATTCGGTGTGTGTGTGGGGATATGGCATGGCAGATCAGTTTGCTGACTAGGTCCCACCCACATACAACAGAGGGTTTTGCAGCTCACTCTCATATTTTTATGTGTAGTTTTGGTTATATAATTTTTTAAATTATTTTTTATGTATTTAACCAAGAAATGAATTTTGAAACCCATCTGTTTTGAATCAACAGGCCCAATCGCATATGCACAGGAACTCATTACTTCCATTCCTCTAAATCTGTCTTTCCTTCCATCGTGGTACAGGATTGCAGTATATTGCTTGCTCGTGTCATTTCAGCACAACTTGTAGGTGGAAGAGTCAGAGTGTTGGCGGAGCCCTTCTGGCAGGTAGTCACTATGACCCATAACTACAGTGGTGGAACCTTTATCTGCAGGGAGAATGATTATGTTCGGATTTGTTGTAGGTTTTGGATGGTTCTTCTTTCATCTGGTGATCCATAACTACAGTGGTGGAACTTGTATCTACAGGGAGGATTGTGGATGGCTGTCCTTTCTCCAGGGGTCAGTTAAGTAGGAGTGCAGGGGGATCTCTGTTGGATGACGGTATGAACTGGGAAAGGCAGGCTTCAATGTTGGGATTAGGTTGGCTATGGTCAGAGCGATTTGTGGCAGAGTACTGTTTCCACTACAGGTATTGGGAAAAGGAGAGTAGTTCTTTGATGAGTTCAACGTGATGGAATTGAGTTGTAGGGCCGAAGGTAAGACCTTTGGATAAAATGGAAACCGCTGTGGGGTTGAAGTAGTTCCACTGAAATATTCATTTTGAATCTTATCAAGTGGGACACTGTTAATCTATCTTGAGAATGTTCAGCATGAGCAGAATCCCACATAGCACTCAGCTGACCTCTTGACCCTTCCTCATCCCTCCAAACTCCCTAACAACACTCCATAACATCCAATGTGAAACAACACTAGAACACTGTGATTAATGTGTCCACAAAAAACCTCAACCTTGCAGCAGTTTCTGTTTCATCCCAAAGTCTTACCTTCAGCCCTACACCGCATTTCAATCATGTTGGACTCATCAAAGACCTACTCTCCTTTTCCAATCCCTACGATGGGAACACTACTTTGCCACGAATCTCTCTGATCCTAGCCAACCTAATCCCAACAATGAACCCTGCCTTTCCCAGTTCATACCACCATCCAATAGAGATCCCCACCCCACAGCACTTTCACCTAACCAACACATGGTTATCCTCCAATTTGTCCTCACCATCTTTCCCTAGATACCTTCCTAAAAACTCAAACATTTCAGCAGAAGAAAGGAGAGCCATCCAGAATCTCAAAATAATCTCAGCATAATCATCCTTTCTGCAGATAAAGGTTCTACCACTGTAGTTATGAATTGTTGTATCCGAGGTGCCACACAACAATTAACATGAGGGATGGGCTTAACCAAAACACAATTTATTTCCAACAAATGTGGTAACGCAATCTGTAACACAAAGGTTTGTTGGTGGTAGGCTGCAGAGTGAAGTCCATAACCGAATCCTATTCGAGTCGGTTAAAGCGTAGCATGGCATCCTGATAGCATAAGGCGACGATCAGCACGAGACTGCCAGATGCGGCCAAGCGTGGGCTTATAAAAGCTGGGTGGCATAGGAATAGGCCAGCATAACCGCATCAGCTGCGGTGTGTCAGCTTGCAATTGGTGCGGCCTCAGCGGAGAGCTACATTGCGAGGCAACGCCGGCCTTGGTTGCCATGGAGTCGCGGAAGCACTCTATGTACGTGGGCCGCACCGGCGCTGTCTGCCTGTACAGGGCTGCACATGTACCGGCGAGAGTGGCGCCCTCTTTAGGCCACGGCACGGGAGACCTGCGGCAAGCACCACGGTGCGGGCATTGACGATATCACATGAATCGTAGTGACTACCTGGCAGAAGACCTCTGACTCTTCCACGTACAAGTTATGCTGGAATGACATGAGCAAGAAATGTACTGCAAAAATTGCACACATATCTATGCATTAGTATTCAAATTCGCACATCAAAATGCAATAGCAAGGACTGGTACTGGTATTTCAAGATCACAAAAAATGATGGAAAGTCAGGTCCAATTATGTAAATCCTATACTATGATGGAGGGGGAGATGGATTTAGAGAAATGGAACTAATAAGTTTGTGTGCATATGCACATGCAGGCTCATTGGTTCAAAACAGATGGTTTCAGAATCTGTTGGTTGCTTAAAGATATAAAAATTTATTTAAAAAATATATAACCAAAATCACACATAAGAATATGAGAGTGAGGAAATGTGTATAGTTGGATAATTGCAAAGGGAAGGAGTTAGCTGCAACAACAATCAGCATTAGGTTTCAGAAATTACTGCAACCAATCGCCTTTTTTCGTCTCAATGATTTATTGAACCATGACTGGTTTCAAGCTGCCTAGCAGCTCATCAGATGGTATATATACATTTAGTGCAATTAAATTTGTATCTGTATCTGTGTGCCCTGCCAAAGATACAAATTTATTTGCATAATAGAGGAAAAAATTCCTAACAGGAAAAATATATGTAAAAAAGTAGATGAAGTGTACTTACCAGACGAAGGAGCACAGGCAGTGATAGTAACAAATAAACACACACACACACACACACACACACACACACACACACACACACACACACAAACGCTAGCTTTCACAGCCTAGCTGCTTCGTCAGGCAGAAGGGAAGGAGAGGGAAAAGGAAATGATGAGGGTTTTAAGGGAGTGGGTAAGGAGTCATTCCATTCCTGGGACAGGAAAGACTTACCTTGGGGGAAAAAAAAGGAGGGTAAACAAATGCACACACACCCACACATTCACACAGACACAAGTACACCTAGGCAGACATACTGCAGAAAGCAAAGAAGCATTGCTACCTAATCAGAGGCTGGGCCACTGGTGAAAGCAGCTATGTTATTTACCATCTGTGCAGCAATCACAACACAGCTTTCTATGCTGGTTTGACCACTAACCAGCTCTCCATTAGTATTGGGTAGGATAAGCATGTGATGGGACTGCACTAGGAAGTGCTGGGTGGGTGGATTGGACAGGTCTTGTAGTGGGGTCCTCCAAAGGGATATGATCCCTCTGAGAGTGAGCTTAGGCTTAGGGATGGACTACAATGTTATGAAGGTTGGGAGGGCGAAGGAACACCACTTTAGGGATGGTATGGATCTAGGGCAAGATGTGTCTCATTTCTGGACATGAGGATAGTAAATAAAAACCTTGGCAAAGGATGCTATTTAGTTGTTTGAGTCCAGGATAGTACTGGGTGACAAGGGGAGTGCTACTTTGTGGAAGGCTACTGGTGGTAGAGGGAGGATTCGGGGTGTATGGGGATGTGGCACAGGAGATCTGATGGCTGACTAGGTTCCGCCCACTTACAACAGAGGGTTTTGCAAACACACTGATTGTTGATGGAGCTAATGCCTTACCTTTTCAGTTATCCAACTACAAACATTTCTTCCCTCTTCCTCTTGTATGTGTGGTTTTGCTTACATATTTTTTTAAATTAAGTTTTATGTATTGAAACAACCAATGACTCCCACCTTTTTTGAACCATTGGGCCAACACATACATATGCACATGAACACATTAGTTCAATTTCTCTAAATCTGTCTCCCCTTCCATCATAGTACAGGATTTACGTACTCGTAGATGATCTTGAAGTATCAGTAGGAGTTCTTGTTTTGCATTTCTTTGTGTAAATTTGCATAATGGTGTGTAGATTTGTATATTTGTGTACAATTTTTGCATTATGTTGCTTGCTCATGTGCGTGATTTCATGTACTTCTGCATAAATTTGCGTTCGTGGGCATAATTTTGTGTGCTTGGACGTGTTTCTGCATGTTTGTGTGTATAAATTTATGTACTTCTGCACATTTTTTATGCTAGGTGCATATTGAGGCACCTTCAACCAGGCCTTAGGCTCCTCATAATCTCCTCATACCAGAAGAAAAAGAAAAATATACATTCCTACAATCACTCAGACAACTATACACACACAACCACCATGTCCACCTGCTCCAGTGATGGAGAGGCTGGGCATGGTGGTTATGGTGGTTGTATGAGTGTATAGTTGTCTGAGTGATTGAGTGAATATATGTGTTTCTTTTTCTGATGAAGGCCGTGGCCAAAAATTTAAGCTGTGTGAATGGGATTGTTTATTTTTCTTGCCTGTCAGCAGCTTAGTGAGCCTCTTTACAGTCAGTTGTTATCTATCCTCAATTATTTACATTTCAGTTGGATCTGCCATTGTTAAAATTACACTAATATTTTATACACATTTGAAATAAAATTACTGTTGATTCATCTCAGAATATACATTTATTAACTTTCATTTTTTTTTAAATAGAAATAGTTTTAATACAAATCAAGTACAAAAGTATTATCTTCTGATTCCATAAATAATAACTATTTAATACACAAAAAGTAAGATTGGACCCATACGATCGAAGATAGGAATATCTCTGTAAGAGCTATGGTCCAGTGACAACACTAGGTAGGTGTGGAATTTTCTATGAGTTACAACTTTTGCATCATTTATGAGGTAAACACTCAATCATTTTCTAACTGTAAGACAATTTTATTTTATAAAATACATTACTCAAACAAAAAACATATTAAAGTCATAAACTTTCCAAAAATATAGTAAATGTTTGACACCAATGAAGACAAGTTGATTGTTTAATATATGGGCTACTTTTTCTGTATTAAATTTCCTCTCAGAATGGCTCAAGTAAAAATTCCAGTTTGGTTATGTGTCATCACAGTGTGACACAACATGTAGTTGAGCTTGTGCCATTACCTGGTCATAGTTCGATGATTCTCAATGTTGTCCAAGATCGTTGCTCTCAGTAGCGGCTGGCTGAAAACTCTACAAATAACGTAGGCATCACTCAGAATTGTAGTTCTTTGACACTTTTAATGATTCATAAACACCCAGTTGTCCCCATTTATGGCCAGCTTACAAGTATCATTAATTCCAACCATTACGGCCAAGTACACCCATTCCACACATCAATAATATGAATTTACAAAGTTTGTGTGTAGAAAACAAAAGTTCGAGGTGTACATCTTAATGTGGCATGAATATTACTAGTATTTTGGAAAGGATAGGTTGCTACTCACCACACAGACTTCTGGTGAGCTGCAGAAGGGCACACATAACAGAATAAACAAAAATGAAGCTTTTGGTTGTTAATTTATTCTGTTATGTGGGCCTTTCTGCAGCTTATTGGACATCTCTACGGTGAGTAGCAGCCTATCCTTTCCAAAATATTGTTGAATCCTTTAAGGTATTTCCATTGTTTGATGAATATTACTAGTCCATTCATAATACTGGTAGAAACACTTTCCACACTAGAAACACTGACAAACTTTTATATAATTGCTCAACTGCCATTGCTTGTGCCTCAGATCACAGCCAAAACAATACTTTGAACTTCAATAGATTGTGCCTTTGGCAACTGACGAAACAATACTCCATTACATGCCGTGAATGCATCCTATTTATATCTTTTAAACAATGATACTGGAAAATGTTTATTGTTAATTATGTAAATTAAATTAATTATAATGGAAAAGTAATCAATTATATGCTTCTGACTATAATAAAAGATAACATAAAAATACTGATTAAATTAATATACAAATTTTGGTTCAATTAACAGTATTTCCTTTATGTGTTTAACAAAATAGGTTCATCAACAATACTTTCATAATTAATGGTAATTGTACAGAAACTAATGAGGATAAAACTTTCCTAACATTATTTGTGAAATTTAGTAATACCTACTTTAATATTATGAGAAAAGAATTTACTTAGTTTTAACAGAAATACTAATTAGCACATTATCTGAAATATAACAATATGTCTCTGGCATTAACTAATTAATATCTGCTAATTAAACAAACTTCTCTGAAAATGACTTCAGCTAGTTACATTACAACAAAGAATAACAAAAGTTTTGGGAATGAAAATGATAATAGACTAATTACATTCATATTTGTTATTATGTAACAGTGGTCTCAGGAGGTTCAGTAATGGAATCAATTGGGAATAAATCCCAACATGCTTTGTTACTAGTTCATGAAGCTAGATTTCAATCACTGCTTTACAGTCTGGATCTTTCCCTCCACCACCAACTTTTCTAATCTACAGATATGGAAGTTATTCTTTTGACACTCCTCCACCTATAGCAACCTATTGCCTGATGTCCTTTGCCTAAGTCTTGTCCTCCTCCATCCTGTCAACCCATCTTAAATCTTGCCTCTACATCATCTTCATTGTAATCTTCTCACTGGCTCTGACAACTGATTGCCATGATTCTTGAGACAGAATGCATGGTGCAGAGTTTAGTGTCACAGATTGCCTCTGCTGGCAGTCCTTGGTTCAAACCCCGCTACTGGTGACAAACATGTATTTCTTTGTACCTACTATAGAAGTTATGCACTTATAAGTTCCAGGGAATTCTTTGTGTCTAAATAGCAGAGCAGTCTCATCAGGAGGCAGTGTGTTCTGAGTGTATGTCTGTGTTAGCAATAAACCTGTTCCAAGTGTAAAGTGTTGTGCTTTATTAACAACTCAGCCTTTGATTCTAAACCATCTGCAGTTTACAATGTGACACTATTTTGATGAGGTGCCGGGTATACCGCAAAGCATCTGCATCATCTTGGCTCTGATTAGGCAGTGTAAGAGCCGTTGCCTACACAGAAAAGAACTAGAATACAAAGGATACTCACTACATTTTTCCAAAGGTCCCTGTCATCAAGTGATCCATGGATATGAAAACAGCAGTAAGCCAGCTACACATCAGACACCCTACAGTCTTCTCGGGAGACATTGGATAGGACCCAACTAAATGGCTGAAAGGATTTGACCGAGTTGCCAAGTATAATAGGTGGGATCACACAATGTGCTTGGTGAATGTATATTTGTACCTGGATGGGACAGCCCAGCAGTGGTTTGAAAATGAGGATAAGCTTGACCGTTGGGACAAATTTCAGATTTTGGAGACTACCTGCAACAAATCCTTTTATTGGAAGAGCAATTGAAGAACAGGTTCCAATGACATGGTGAGTCTACACAGAACACAGTCATATATAAAGACTGTTTCGGCCCTATGTCATGTAGTAAACCCAGATAAGACAGAGGCCGATAAAATTTCACACTTGATGAAGGACATCGTAGAAGACATGTACCGATCTCTTCTGTTAAAAGACATCTCAATGGTGCAAGAGTTTATGAAATTGTGCCAAAAAAATGAAGAGATACAACAGAAGAGGGCTGAATGAAAGAAGTACGACAGACTCCCAAATGGTTCCTACGGTCATTGTGGAAGACAAGCATGACTTTGCTTCTCTCATACAATAAATTGAGAGAGAATGATTACTACAGTTTATGGCAGCCTGGAATGTAGGACCAAGAGATCACCATATTATCACCATGGATATTAGTCCTGTACATTATGAAGCAGTCGACACTCCTGAGGAAGAGATATTTCTAACATTTGCAGCCGTCTGCCCCACCAGTTGCACCCAATGTAAAGATTGGCCTTGCCGTACTATGACCTACGCTGAGCCACCAAATGGCAGCCTAGGATCTGATCAACATGGCAACAAACAACTCCTCTGGTAACCATGACACCTCACAGAAGGACAGTTACCTGGAGAAAAGATGGCAACACACCATTGTGTTTTCACTGTGGTCTTCCTGGACATGCTGTATGGTACTGTAGAGAGAGAAGACAAGTATTTGTCAATTATTATGCTGTGGGTTGCCACACATTGAAGCTGTCCTTTCAATGTCAGTCAAATACAGATGATAACTGTCGACCTATGGGGTGAGCCAGTCGCCGTATCCTGGACATGGTCAATCTCCAAGATGCTGCCACTGTTCACCAACACCTTACAGAGATACCAGCCACTCCCCTAGCCACTGTTCAGGAAAAGTAGGCGAGGCGACTATATATGTAAGTGAGGCCGCCACAGATGAAAATCCTCCATGAAAGACAGTCACTAAGATTTCAGGAAATCTCACTGGCATCATCAAGGGCCAACCTGTCCACACACTAGTCAATTCATGAGCTTCCTTCTCTGTATTGTCTAATGATTACCATTGCAAACTAAAAAAAGATAATGTTCTGTGATACAAGAGCAACTGTGCTGAAGGTCACAAATGGAAAATATGTCCAGCCAGCAGGAACAAGTGTCGCAAGAATAACTATCAACAACAGGACGCAGTCATTTGAATTTGTTGTTTTAACAGATTGTAGACATAACACCCTCCTTGGATGGGACTTCCTTCAGGCATCCCAGGCTGTCATTGACTGTGGAAGATCTGAACTACAAATTGAGGAAGCTGTTCCGATGAGTATATGTAACACATACTCCCCTGGGAGGTTGTTTGCTTTGTGAATGTTGAGATCCCACTGTTAACAATGAGAAGAGTCCCAGTCGCAGCTGAGATGATCAGTTGGACTGTGAAGTGCCTGTTGATCACAAAAAGCTAATCAATGTAACGAAGGAAATCTACATAACATTGGCTATCATAAGCATTACAGGTGGTCAAGGAGAACTTTGGATCAGTAATTTTCACAGGCAATTGCAATGCCTTCCTGAAGGAATGTGTATTGGAACAGCTGAACCAGTCCATGGTGAGCTCAATGTCATTGATGAAGTCTCATGCTGTGTTGCTACTGCTGACATTGCACTAGAGGAAACTACTATTGAATTGCACATACGGCCCGGTCTGACCCAGAAACAATGTCGCAGGTGTTAGCCATAATACACCAATTTTCAGGTGCATTCAGTGCCAGGCAGGAGAACAGAAAGATAAAATGGCCCATTGTAAAGCACCGTATCAAAATTGGGGATAATTCACCAATTAGCCAGCATTCTTATAAAGCTGCCAGCTGAAAGATGGATAATTTGGGAAGAAGTGGAGAAGATGTTGCATGATGACATCATTCAACCCAAGAGTCCTTGATCATCTCTGGTGGTCCTTGTGAAGCAGAAGGATGGCATGTGGTGTTTTTTGTCTACTATTGGTGGTTGAACAAAATCACCAAGAAAGATGTCTATCCATTGCCGTGCATCAACGACACCTAAGACTGTTTGAAAGGAGCTACATAATACTCAATTACGGACATGCAGACAGGTTACTAGCAAATTGAGGATGACGAAGTTGACAGGGAGAAAACTGATTTTATTATATCTGACAACCTCTATGAATTCAAAGTCATGCTGTTTGGACTATGTAATACTCCAGCCTCATTTGAACACATGTTGCACAACTTGCTTCGACATCTTAAATGGATGATATGTCTTTGTTATCTAGATGACTTTGTCATTTTCTCAAGGACATTTGCAGAACATCTACGCTGTCTGTCAACTGTGCTGATGTATGTTGAGACTGCAGTACTCCACCTCAACCCAAAGAAGTGCCTCTTTGTTGCCCAAGAGATAACAGTCGTGGGGCACCTAGTCAATGGAGACAGTGTCTGTCTTGATCCAGACAAACCAAGGGCAGTCATAAAAATTTCAACTCCTCAGTACATTCGTGATGTGAGAATCCTTTCAATGGATAAATAGCAGAGCACTCCAATCAGGAGGCATTCTATTCTGAGTGTACACTTGTGTTAGCTATAAACCTGTTCTAAGTGTAAAGTGCTGTGCTGCATTCACCCTTTCTTTACAAAATTTTGAGAAGGCTCACAGCAAATCTTTGTTCTCAATAATTGTCCTGCTCTCTGCTGGTGAGTTCCTGCCATCCATTGTCAGCAACAATTAAATACTGGCTTGAGAATTACAGTAAATAGTGGCAAACTACATGAAATCTGACAGGTAGCAAACAAATGGAAAGATGATGTTCCTTTTAAGCTATGTGGTTACAGAAATGGTTAACAACTCAGTCTTCAAATTCCGAACCACCTCCAGTTTTCAATCTGATAACACCAAAGCATTGACAACAGAAGTCCATCACTACAAAATTAAACAATCTGTAACACATGAGGGGATTGTTGGACCGGACACAGTGGAACTGATTAATAAATTAAATCAGAAACGCCACAATCTGATGAGGTAAGTCTTATTTATACTGTTGGCTCAAAAAGAAAAAGGAAAAAAAAACTTTTTTAACAGTACTTGTATCTATACCAACTTCCTCTTTAGATATATTTTGTTAAACTAAATTAACAGACTACCCTCATTAACCACAGACATTGCTGAGGTGGGGTGGTTTGTGTGCCTCAATGATACAAATAGCTGTACCATAAGTGAAACCATAGCAGAGGGGTATCTGTGGAGAAGCCTGACAAATTTGTAGTTCCTGAAGAGGGGCAGCAGCCTTTTCAGTAGTTACAGGGGCGACAGTCTGGATGATTGACTGATCTGGCCTCGTAATGTCAGCTAATGTGGCTATGTCATACAGTAATTATGTACAGCTAAGAGCAAGGGGAAACTACAGCAGTTTCTTTTTCTGTGGACATACAGTTCTACTGTATGAATATATGATGATAGCATCCTCTCAGGTAACATATTCCAGAGATAAAATAGTCCACCACTCAGATCTCTGGGTGGGGATTTTTCAGGAGGTTGTGGTCATAGGAAAGACAGCACTGGCATTTTATGAATTGGAGTGTGGAATGTTAGATCCCTTAATTGGGTAGAGAGATTAGAAAATTTAAAAAGTGAAATGGATAGGTTGAAATTAAATATAGTAAGGATTAGTGAAGCTCCTGGAGAGAGGAACAGGATTTCTGGTCAGGTGGCTATCACAGGAGTACGTCTGGTAATGAATAAGAAAATAGGAATGTAGGTAAGCTACTATAAGCAGCACAGTTATCACACTATCATAGTCAGGATAGGTACAAAGCCAACACTGCCCACATTAGTAGAGGTTTATATGCCAATTAGCTCTGCTGATGATGAGGAGATCAAAGAAATGTACGAGGAGGTAAGGGAAATTATTCAGACAATTAAGGCAGAGGAAAACTTAATTGTGATAGGAGACTGGAATTTGGTAGTAGGAAAAGGAAGGGAAGGAAAAATAGTAGGTGAGTATGGACTGGGCAAAAGAAATGAAAGAGGACACTGCCTGGTAGAATTTTGCATGGAACGTAATTTAATCATAACAAACACCTAGTTTAAGAATCACGAAAGAAGGTTGTAGACACGGAAGAGACCAGGAGACAGTAGAAGGTACCAGATAGATTTTATAATGGTAGGACTCAGATTTCAGAATCAGGTTTTCAACTGTAACACATACCCAGGGGCAAATATAGACTCAGACCATATCTTAGTGGTCATGAAATGTACACTGAAACTGAAAGGTAGGAAAATAAGGAGATGGGACATCAATAAATTGAAGGAATCTGAAGTTCTTGGGAATTTCAGTGGGTACTTTAAGCAACACTTGACAGAAATGGGGGATAATAAAACAATAGAAGATGAATTGGTTGCTTTGTGAGATGAAATAGTGAAGACAGCAGAGGACAAAATAGGCAGAAAGGCCAGTTCTACGAAAAATTCTTCAATATCACAGGAAATACTAAATTCAATCGATGAAAGGAGAAAATATAAAAATAAGGTTAATGAAACAGGCGAAGTGGAGTACAGGTGATAAGAAATGAGATTGACATGAAATGCCAAATAGCTAAGCAGGAGAAGCTAGAAGGCAAATGCCAGTCTGTAGAAGAATGTATAAATAGGGTAACAATAGATACCGCCTACAGAAAAATAAAAGCAGCATTTGAAGACAAGAAAAGCAGCTGTATAAATATAAAGAACTCTAATGGAAAAAAAGTTCTTAGTAAAGAAGGGAAAGCTGAAAGGTGGAAAGAGTATATACGGGGGGATCTACAAAGGCAGATGAAACAGATAGAGATGCCCACAGCTAGATTAAAGAAAACACAGACTAGCTATTAATATCTGTGCATAAAATTCTTTAATACCTTACCTGTACAGGCACATCAAGTTTCACTTAATACCTTTAAAATAAAGACTGAAAAATGGCTGAAAGAAAAGGCATTCTACAACATTTCTGAATTTCAAAACAGTTCAAAGGCTGATTTGATGTTCTAAATAACCCACAAACTATTTTGTATTTACCATAGTACGTCTGCAAATAATTTGGTAATTTAGGATACTATTTATTATGTGCTGTAAAACTAATAAATCTACTTGTAATCTTAAAGCAAATGTGATAGATGTAAATGGCAGTATTATACTGTTCTATACATTACTTATATCAATGGGTAATCTGTATAATAATGTCTTGTATCTTACATATGTATATATGGAACATGCCTTATGCAGCCTAAAGCTGTCGCACGGGCAAATAAATAAACAAATGAACTTATAGACAATATTGTAGGAAGGGAAGAAGAAGTAGTTGAAGATGAAAGAGACGATACTACACTGAGAGGTGAAATTGACAGAACACCGAATGACCTAAGTCGAAACAAAGTCCCTGGATTGGACGACATTCATTCAGAATACTGAAGTCTGTGGGAGAGCCATCAATGACAAAACTATTTCACCTGGTGTGTAAGATGTATGAGACATGGTGAATAACCTCAGGCCTTAAAAAAAATTTAATAATCCCCATTCCAAAGAGAGCAGGCGCAGACAGATGTGAAAATTACAGAACCATTAGTTTAATAAGTCATAGCTGCAAAATTTTAACATGAATTATTTACCGAAGGATAGGAAACCTGGTACTAGCTGACCTCAGGGAAGATCAGTTTGGATTCAGGGAAAATGTTGGAACATGGGAGGCAATACTCACTTTGCATCTTATCTCAGAAAATAGATTAAGGAAAAGCAAACATACATTCCTACCTTTTGTAGATTTGGAGAATGTTGATTTTAATGCACACTTTCAAATTCTGAACTCAGAAGGAGTAAAATACAGGTAACAGACAGCAGTTATCAAAGTTAAAGGGCAAGAAATGGGTTCAGAGGATGGGAAGGGAGTAAGACTGGGTTGTAGCCTTTCTCCAATGTTATTCAATTTGTACAGTGACCAAGCTGTAAAGGAAAGCAAAGAGAAATTTGGAGAAGGAATTAATGTTCTGGGGACAGAAATAAAAACATTGTGTTTTGCCAATGACATTGTAATTATGTCAGACAGCAAAGGACCTGGAAGAGCAGTTGAATGGAATGGACAACTAAGAAAATCAGGGGATGCTGAAGGAGATTAGGTAACGAAACAGTAAATGTTGTAATGAGTTTTGTCACTTGGACAGTAAAATAACGTATGATGGCCACAGTACAGAGGATATAAAGTGCAGAATGGCAATGGGAAGAAAATCATTTTTGAAAAAGAGAAGTTTGTTAACATTAAATATTAATTTAAGCATAAGGAAGTTCTTTCTGAAGGCATTTGTGTGGAGTGTTGTGTTTATGGGAGTGGAACATGGAAAATAAACAGTGTGGACAGGAAGAGGATAGAGGCTTTTGAAATGTAGCACTACAGAAAAATGATGAAGATTTGGTGGATGGATAACGTAACTAATGAGGAGGTATTGAACAGAATTGGGGAGAAAAGGAATTTTTGGCATACCTTGACTAAAAGAAGAGATTGATAAGTAGGACACATTCTTATACCACAAGAAATAGCTTCCATAATAAAATCTTTAAAAACAAAACATTTTAGTGGTTATGATAAAATATCAACAAAGTTAATTAAAGCATGTTCTTGTGAATTTAGTAGAATTTTAAGTTATTTGTGTAACTAGTCTATTATAACTGGAACGGTTCCTGATTGGTTAAAATATGTGGATATTAAACCTCTGTTCAAGAAAGGGGATAAAGCGATACCATCAAACTACAGTCCAATTTCACTTTTACTGGCATTCTCAAAAATTCTAGAAAAGGTAATGTACAAGCAACTTCTCAACCACCTAACCTCAAATGATATATTGTCTAGAACAAAGTTTGGTTTTTCTGATAGGTTTCGATATCGAGAAGGCTATGTACACGTACAGTGAGAATGAATTTAATTTATTAGATAATAAATTACAAGCAGCAGGTATTTTCTGTGATTTATCAAAGGCATTTGATTGTGTGAACCATAACATCCTTTTAAGTAAATTAGAATTCTATGGTGTCATGGGAATGTTTGGTTCAAGTCGTACCTTGCTAACAGGAAACAAAAGGTGACAGTGCAAGGGACTAAGAATTAAGCTAACAGTCATCATCAGATTACAAAGAAATTATGTGTAGTGTCCCACAAGGATCCATCTTAGGGCCACTGCTTGTGTACATTAATGACTTCTCATCAGTAACACTGCCAGAAACAGAGTTCATTTTGTTTGCAGATGATGCAAGTATTGCAATAAATAGCATGTCAAGCATAGTTCTGTAAAGTACTGTTAATGATATTTTTGTTAACAGTAATGAATGGTTTAAAGGCAACTCTTTGACATTAAACTTTGAAAAGTCTTATTACATTCAGTTCGGAACATGTAAGAGATTCCCATCCAGTATATGCATAAAGTATAAAGAAGAACAGATTAGAAGAGGTTGACAGTATAAAATTCCTGGGATTACAGCTTGATAATAAATTTGGTTGGGAGGAGCACACTACGGAACTGCAAAAAAATCTTAACAAATCTGTATTTGCAATATGAGTGGTATCAGACTTAGGAGACAAAAAAATAAAAAAAAGCTTGCTACTTTGCATACTTTCTTCCATAATGTCATATGGTATAATGTTTTGGGGTAATTCTTCAAGCCAAGCAAAAGTTTTCAGAGTCCAAAAGCGTGTAATATGAATTATTTGTGGTGTAAATTCTCGGACATCCTATAGAAGTCTCTTCAAAGAACTGGGTATATTAACTACTGCCTCTCAGTATATTTATTCCTTAATGAAATTTGTCATAAATAATATATCCCTTTTCCCAACAAACAGCTCAGATCATACCTACAATTCTAAGAACAAAAACAAAGGACTTAAAATCACTTACTTTAGTTCAAAAAAGGGTCTACTGCTCAGGAATACATATTTTCAATAATTTACCAACAACCATAAAAAATATGCTACAAATAAAGATCAGTTTAAGAGGAGCTTGAAAGACTTTCTAGTGGCCAACTCCTTCTACTCCACTGACGAATTCTTAAATAGAACCAAATGACACATTTATTTGTATTCATACTACTAGTATTATTATATCATCAGCTTGTAAAAAGTGTATGTACCTGTATCAGTAATATTATATTATCAACTTGCAAGGAGGAAAAAAATTGACATGTTCCACACCCAAGAGGATCACCTCAACACGGATCTATGGAATGAACCAAGTAATCTAATCTAAGTTTGTGACGATTATAAAGAAAATGTCATTTTTTAAATACTATGTCAGATCTAGAAGGCTGATCTCAAAGGAAAATGAATTAAAACAAACTGATGCATGTTAGTATTAAGTAATGATTGGGTTATTGAGGCTTGATAATTCAAGTCGGAGTGGGGGAATATGTAGTGTTACAAAATAAACTACATTTTCCTTCTGGATCGACTTGAGTTTATTAAGGCATTAATTTTGCATATGAGCAGCCTAGCAGTGCAGTAGCTACTGCGAGGATCCGTCTTTGTTGCAGATATGACAAGCAGTTGGTCATTACACAGCAGAAAGTGGAGACAGTTCACAGAATAGACAATATATAAACTCTGTTTTCTGTATGAACTCCATGTGTATTATCTTTTGTTTTTGGTTATTGCTGTTGTTCTGTTAATGTTGGAAGTTTGTAGATGCAGATACATTTAATAAATTTGGCTTCACAATAACGGCCAATAAATAACAAATTGAAGAATTTACAAGACTGATGTGTTGTGTGAAATTATTTAATTTAATATAAAATTGAAGAAGACATCTGACAGCCTTGGTGGCAAGAGAGTTCAAAAATTATATTTTTACTCAAGAGATAGATGAGCGGCTACAACAAGATTTTACTAGCTGCATGCAAAGACTTTAGGTGCAGTTTCTCTGTTTAATACTGAGCAAATTGGTATCCAAGGGAAATGAGGTGCAGTTGCAGAAACCAATAGGGCTCTTTACAACCGGGTCATTGTGCAACAACACAAACTGTCACACCATACCACACCCCGGAAATAATGATCCTACAACATGTCACACACTTCTCACACATGCTAAAACAGAAATCCTACAAACTTGAATAAGTATTGACTAAAACATCTATGTTAACACCAAGAGGGACTAAAAACTATTAAAACAGAAAAAAATATGAACTGAAATGATACTGATTAAAAGAAACTCGTTCACAAAAATTTAGGCCTATAAACACGGATTACAGCACATTTTTGCTAAGTCACGAAATTTCAAACTATGCTGTTTTCCTGTTTACATGTAGTTGACTAGCTTAATTCCTGCTGCTTTGCATGCATAGACTGGAGGTCTGCACTGGTTGTTTCCACTTCTAAATAATTTTTTATAGATTTAGCTTTAAAAATACTTACCTAATAACGTATTTTGATGACAATTTGCCACCCCCTATTGCACCATTGGTGGCAAAATTCAAAACATCCCAAAACACATTAAAAAAATTCTAATCATGGCTCCAAATATAAATTTTCGCATTTCTAGCATCAAAATAGTCTTAGTAGGACCCTTAAAAGATTTTTCCTCATTTCACCCACTTAATGGTTGAATTTCCAAAAATATTGAAACACATGTTTTTGAAATTCCAATCAAAAATGTAAGTCCAAAGTTTTGTATTTCTTGCTTTAAAATTGCCTTAATAGCAAAGTATTAAAAGAAGAAGAAGAAGAAGAAGAAGAAGAAAGGTTCTATCATCTGTATATTCACTTCTCAGTACCATATTCAGTCATTTAGAAATGGATCGAGGACGCGATATTTCTTTCTTCTGCTTTGGCATCTTTCTTGGAAGTTTTACTTTTCAAACTGCAATATGCACTTATTTTTCTTTATTCGTACGCTTATTGCAGAAAAACAACAAAAGAAAGTGCATCATGTTTTGCTGTATATGACCTCTTTGCTATTATAGTGTCAAACATCGTTGCTGGTCTTCACTCCAAATTTTATATAAGCTGACAAATTTCAACCACTGTATCTATGACCCTGTTATAGCTATTGACACGGAACTGCTATGGTGTACAACAGGAGACTTTGTACTACAACAATACAAAGAGTTTCTTTGTCTCCACTGTGTAGATTTTGCTGAAGAGCAATATATTGAAACCCACACGTAGAATTTTATATAATTTGATATCTTTCAGCTCCCATATATTCCACCCCTTATCGTTATCAATCCTCTACCACTATAGTGCACAATGGGAGACTGATACCTACTACCACGTACAAACACTATTCATTTGCAATGTGTAGTTTTGGCTGCAGAGTGAGATATAGGCACAAACACCCCAATTTTTATATATATTAAGATATACTTTATAAACCTTAGCTACAATATGCAGTGAGATAAAAAACATTTTGTACATGTTTAATTATGCCTAGAAATGCATGCTGTAGGCACGAGGAGAAAAGTACTGTACACCAGTGGAGAACAGTAGAATTATATTTTTTATTTTTTTTCCTTGACTTTCGATATGATTTTCCATGTCTTGCCGCACCTCCTTAGGACAGTGGGAGGCTGATAACCCCTGCCATACATTTGCATCATGCGCGCCACGTTTTCACTACCATGTGCATTCCAAATTCCCTGGCCAGAGTCGATTTGTGCTTGGCAACCGGCAAGTGTCGCTGACAACTGTGGGCGCAGAACCTGCTGATCAGAGCACCTGTGTCAACGTCCTTACCGCGGATCACAACCAATCAGAGCATGAAACACGCAATTACATAGATTCAGCACTACTGGCTAGGTGCGAGATCATTACAGACGGTAAAGCTCTGTCTACAGCTGGCTCACGACCTGATAGCACACTCCTCGCTCTGCAGCCCCCTGGGTTCGTTCTACTAGCACCTTCATAACGATTACCTCTGTTGTACCACTGGTGGCTCATCTCAGGCCATAATCTCAGAAATTGTATCCCCTTTTCTGAAATATAACCACTTTGTTACACCGCAACACTCAGTCCGAGTATGATTTGCTGGTCCTGCAAAACTCCATCCGGAAAATGCCCACAGCCTTTTCCTGTTCGCGCCATACCTGCACATATTTTGGTATCAGAAGTGGGATCTTCAGATCCACGCCAGTTTTCTGGGGTCTGGGAGCGTGTGTCGCGATAGCAAATTGTCAGAAACGCGACAGATGCGGCAACGGTTTGTATAGTGCATTGCCTGCCTGGTCGCGGATTCCTTTTGAATGTTCTGAGGCTCAAATTAACGAGGAACACACACATATTTGTGGAATCACTTGCTGTATTGAGAGACGCCACATATTTCGAGGTACTGGCGCAACGATTGATTCAAAGATTTACCGATATGAGAGGTACTAGTTATTACCAGGACCAGCTTTCTATGATGAGGCAGAAGGCCAGTGAGGATTTTGAGGCACATGCAGACTGGATTAGATCTACTTCATGTAAAATGTACACCTTAACTGGATATGCAGTAAGGAATGAGGTGTTGCTTAAGGAGGCTGAGGCCAGGGCAGTGGACATCTTTATTAGAGGTATAGATCCGCAGATTGGAGGTGAGGTGAAAGTGTCCTCCCCCACTACATTGCACAAGGCTGCTGGATTGTCCATGTTACACGAAGAGGCAAGTAGATTTGTAGCCGTGCCAATGCGTAGCCATGAGCTGAAGCGAGTGTTTGCACAAGAAGCCAGATGCAGCCAGTGCAAACGCAGCAACGGCCACAATGCAGATGAGTGTCTTGCACCATATTGTCCACACTGCTGCTTTATGGGGCATTTGGGTATGCATTGTCAGCAGAATCAGAATAGGCAACCACATAATCGAAAGAACAGTGAAAACCGATGGGAAAATGCGCAGGGTGCAGGTCTAGCCACCCCTCCCCGCTCCCGTTAAAAATCATAAACCCAATAAATTTCGATGGGAACACTGAGGTGGCAAACTTGATGTTACTAGGAAAGATAGGAGAGAAACTAATTAAGTTGTTAGTAGAAACCAGCATTTTGTTTTCTTCCAAAGACCACAAGAGACCATTAAAATCGCCCCATTGCCGTATCCGTGGATTAGGCGATAATCTAGTTTGGCCACTGGGGAGCTGATATGTTAAACTGGAAGTAGGAAAAGTAAGATACCCATTTGAGATGGAAGTATTGTCTAAGAGGAGATGAAAGTCTGAAGTAATCCTAGGAAACGAGTTTCTCCACCATTATCAGGGTGTTATTGATTACCGATCACAAACCGTACAAGTCAGTGAAGCAATTCATCGGTTTGGTAGCACTCACACTGAACAAACGCGAGGAGATACGGAGAATGGCACCATTTTTCCGAACTCCGATAAGCTGCTTACTGCAGCGGTAAAGGTAACAACCCCTGTAACAATAAATGGTGGGATGGAAAAGATCCTTTAGGTAGAGGTTGAACTTTGAGAGCTGAGTCCAACCTCACTTTTGATCGAACCATTCGTGCAAAATGAAGTACTGGGTAAAATGCAAGTTCATGTTAAGAGAAGCCTGTATATTGCCGAAAAAGAGGGTGGAAAATTGAGAGTACCAGTGAGTTTGGATAACTTTGGGATGAAAGTAGCTGTAATACCATGTGGGACTGTTTTAGCCAGTGTGCAGTGTGTGGAAAGAGGCAAAGTGTTCAGAGTAACAAATATCCAAATAGAGAAACAAGAGATTTTCCTATTGAAGTGCTTGCCATCACGCCACAATTAGAGGAGTGTTTAAAGTGGAAGTTAACCCATTTGGACGAGGGAGATCAGAAACTGTTATACTCAGTGTTAAGAGAGTATGCCTGGTTATTTGCAGACCGAAAGTACCTCCCTGCCACTAATTTGGTATATCATGAAATTCCTACTGGGAATGCCAGACTGATTGCACAAAAAGTGTATTGGCTCCCTTATCATCTGCAACCTATGGTTGATGAAATAATCCAGGAGCAGCTAGAGGCAGGAATCAGTCAGCCTTCAGCTAGTACTTGGTTGTCACCAATCATGCTTGTGCCTAAAAAATCTGTGAATGGAGAGAAATCGTATCATGTGTGTGGATTTGAGGGCCATAAATATGGTTACCACGCCTGATACCTACCCACTGCCAAGAATTGATGAAACCTTGGACAGACTGGGAAACTGTAAATACTTTACTACATTGAATATGAAATCAGGCTACCACCAAATTGAAATAGCACTGAAGATCAACCTAAAACTGCATTTATAGTTCCCACTGGATTGAACAAATTTTTGAGAATGCCTTTCGGATTGAGAAATGCGCCTGCTACCTTCCAATGTTTCACCGATTTACTGTTACTCGGGCTGAAACCTATGACCTGTATTGACAATATTATAGTATTTTCGAAAACTATTGAAGAGTATGCTGAGCACTTGAAGAATGTTCTAATGAGGCTCCAGGATGCACACCTAAGTCTAAAATTAGAAAAGTGCTTCTTTGCAGAATCACAAGTCCAGTACGTAGGCCACATTATTAGTTCTGATGGAGTGAAACCAGATCCCTGTTTGATTGAAGCTGTAAGAACCTTCCCAGTCTCCACCAATGTCCAAGAGCTACAAAGTTTTCTAGTATTATGTAATTTCTATCACTGTTTTATGAAGGATTATGCCACTGTGACCAAACAACTTACTACCCTGTTGAAGAAAGGAATAGCCTTTCATTGGAGTCCTGAATGTGATACTGCCATGAATCAGGTTAAGGAGGTTTTAACTAGCTCTCCTTTGCTAATTTATCCAGATTTCGAAAAGCCCTTCATTTTGTCATGTGATGCTTTGGGTTTTGCTGTGGAATGTATCCTGAGCCAAGAGCAGGATGGTGAAGAAAATCCTATTGGTTATGCTTTTCTTCAGCTTAACAAGGCTGAACAAAATTATAGCACCACTGAAAATGAATTATTAGCTGTGGTTTTCGGTATCAACTATTTCAGATGTTACCAGTATGGCAGACAGTTTACAGTTGTAATGGATCATATTGCTTTGCACTGGATGCCTTAAGGATCCAAGTAGCCATTTAAGCGGGTGGCCTCTGAGACTTAGAAAATTTGATTATGTTGTCTGACACAAACCCGGAAAATTGCACCAGAATGCTGATGCCCTTAGTCACAAAATAAGAATTGTAAATGTGGAGAATGTGCTTGTTGACGATTTAATAAAGGAACAAAAAGCAGATGGGGAATGTCAGGGATATGTAAACCACCCAGATTTCATGCTTGTAGACAATGTATTATACAGGAAGACCCCCTTAGGAAACCGTATTGTCATATCAAAAGCTTTGCAACCTCAGATCCTAGCACAGTGCCATGATAGTATACAAGCCTGTTACAGCGGTAGAAATGCCACTAATGCCCAAATTGGAACTCATTATTGGTGGAAGACACGCTGGCGAGATTAAACCAGTATATAAGTGGTTGCCTCTCATATGCTCAGAGAACACAAACTGCCAGACCCCGAATACTGCTTCAAACTGTACCAGAAACCTCTAGGCCTTGGCAGCACATTGCTTTAGATGTCGTCAGGCCATTCCCGCAATCTCAGCAAAATAATAGATACATTCTCTCTATCATTGACCATTTCTCCAGAAATCTAATATTGGTAGCCCAAGCATTTGTTAACCATTTAATATTGCCTTTTGGAATCCCGGAAGCTATTCTTATGGACATAGGATCAAATTTCATCTCCACTTTATTCGTTCAAGTTTGTAAACTACTGATAATTAAGAAATGACGAATAATGCCCTTCCACCCTTAAGCCAATGGTAGGGTAGAGAGGGTGCATAAAACCATAGTCAAAATGTTATCTCACTATGTGAATAGCATGCACACCAACTGGGATAAGTATATAGCTTTCATAGCATCAGCGTATAACAGCAGAAGTCATGAAACAACAGAGCACACCCCGTACGAGGCCATTTACGATCGCCCTATGAATTCACATTTCGAATTAGATAAGTTATCTCCTGGTGTAGACAATCAAGAGGTGAAAAACCTAGCCCATTGCTTAAAAGCCATCTGGAAAAAGGTGCAAAAGAACAATAAAAGACCCACTGCTCATCAATTGCGATGTGGAAACAAAGGAGCCACCTTACCCACTTACCAACCTGGGGATTGGGTATTGTTGAAAAATACAGTCATTAAAAAGGGACAAACTAAAACATTCCTTTGTTCAAGGGACCATATCAGATCATATGTTTGACACCACCTGTTAATGCAGAATTGTAATTATCTGGCCACAGTGTCATTGCCGGACTTGATGCTACGTAGAATCATCTTTGGGGTCACTTGAATGAATATTATTAGACCTGTGTGGAGTTGATCCATTCTATTCGCATTAGGCATTGTTCCCGTTCCTGTGATGCGCTCATATTGGTGATTGTTGTCATGGATATTTTGGCAACAATGAAATGGTAGTCTTATTATCTGTATTGGTATGCAACTGGGGCTACTGCCTATCCAAGTTCAGCCTTCCAATTCTGAGTGCTTTCTGAAAGGACAGACTACACACCATCTCCATTCCATGGAAAGCGATTGGACAACATTGGAAAACTGCTGATATCCTAGCAATAAGCCAGGACCGGCAATCACATGCTGTATTATCAGCCACAAAGTTGTAACATTGCACTGTAATAACAAATTATTTGTGCCTCCATTTAATTCTCATCCCTAACATATCAGCCTTTGAGGTAGCACTGCTCCTGGCTGAAGCACATGCACCCTCATGGAGTAATTAAATTAATAAAACCTAAGTTCACCAGTGTTGCCACTAACTGTATGCGGTACCAGAACCGACCACCACCTCCATAACATGTTACAACTTACACCTTGTACCACACACTTACCGTGTCAGTCCTTTAGAAAGTGGATTACTGGTCAACAGTTCACATTGTGACATATTTGCTCCTACATCCAAAGTACCTGCACAGTTGCACTATCACTACAATATGAGCATGAAACCATTCCTGCTCCCATTACCCACTGCTGTGCCTGCATCCACCAACTGGTTGAATAGAACTCACTTTAATAATTCCCATCCTCACCACTCGCTAAACAAGTTACTAGAATGTGAGAAAGACCAAATTAGCATGGACCGAGCCATCACACACGTAGATGACTGACATGCCCAGAATTACTATAGGACTGTGACACTACCCAGTACTACACTGCCTCCTCTTACCTTGGTCGTGGTTGCACTAATTGTATGGATACTATGTCGAAAGGGATGCCGCAGCCGATTCAGATGAAACAACCCTGCAGAGGTTCTTGAAAGCCAGCCACATGGCACATTCTATAAGTGAGATCCTGTATAAAGGCATGGTCCTCCCTTATTTTTATGATACATTAGTGCTAAGAATATAGATTTTTTGTAACCTATTTTGCATCTCCAGAGAGGTTATAATTTATAACTTTAGCTTACTCTATCTTAATTCTGTTAGTTCTTATTGGGTACTGTCCATCCATGCTGCACTTATTATAACCTCCTGAGGAGGCACACTACCGCGCAAATGGGCATTTCGCTAAGGCAAGTGTGAAAGTGTTAATTTAGACCCTCATAATGTTGTTAAATTTGTGCATATCTCCTGTCAAGAAAGTTACCATTTTGCATTTAATCAATAACCATACTGTAAAATTCCTCTTCGGTAACTGACATTAATATTGTAACTAGTGTGTATATCCTTCAGTTACGTACTCACACCTTAGTTGTGTTTATTGTTTATGTAGCCTGATGCAAATGTACGTACTCTTACATTGTTAAATGTTTCAAAGACTTAGCATGACTGTAAATGGAGCACTATTCCTATTATTTATAACTTTAGCTCACCCTATTTTAATTCTGTTAGTTCTTATTGGGTATTGTCAACCCATGCTGCGCTTATTATAACCTCCTGAGGAGACACACTACCGCACAAATGGGCATTTCGCTAAGGCAAGTGTGAAAGTGTTTTGGCACCTGGCTATTCCATTCAACTTCACCAACCACCACACTACTGGGGCACTACTACTTGCCATTTTACCCAAACCTTTGTGAGCTGACCTAGGCACCCCTGGCTTCCGCCACAACTCAAGAGAATCAATTTGTAATTTTCTACCTAACCATTTCTATGTACAAGTATGAATGTAATTTGTAACAGACCCTTTTTATCTGCCGTCACCAACCATGGTAGTTTTTATTGTAATTTCACTAATTTTTGCGAATGGTAAACCATTCCCATGGAAGGGGGAGGAGTGTACACCAGTGGAGAACAGCAGTATTACATTTTTTCCATGAATTTTGACATGATTTGCATGTCTTGCTGCATCTTCCTTAGAACAGTGGGAGGCCGATGGCCCCTACCATACATTTGCGTCATGCCTGCCACATTTTCAGTACCATGCGCATTCCAAGTTCCCTGGCCTGAGTCGATTTGTGCTTGGCAACCAGCAAGTGTCGCCGACCTCTGCAACTGCGGGTACAGAACCCGCTGATCAGAGCATCTGTATCAAAGTCCTTACCGTCAACACTACTGGCTAGCTGCGATATCTTTACAGATGACCTCGACCCGGTAGCACACTCCCTGCTCTGCAGCCCCCTGGGTTCGTTCTCCTACTAACACCATCATAATGATTACCTCTGTTGTACCACTGGTGGTTCTCCTCAGGGCGTAATCTCAGAAATTGTATCCCCTTTTCTGAAATATAACCATTTTGTTACACGGCAACACTCGTGTCCAAGTATGATTTGGTGGTCCTGCAAAACTCCGTCCAGAAAATGTCCACAGCCTTTTCCTGTTCGCGCCATACCTGTACAGTACACTTTTTATCCTGTTTTATTTTATTTCGTGCTACACTAACACTTCCACTAATGTAACAACACTTAAATATAACAACTAAAAACATTTAAGAATAGCTTAAAAACAATTATTTTTGTAATTATTTACTGGATCAAATAATCAAAATGTAAATGTGGGAGCATTGTTGTCAACCTATGTATTTGTCTTTGCATTATTCTTCAGTATAGGTATCTCAAAAATGCATTTTGTTAACCGTCAAAAATAGGACATCCATATTATTATTCTTTAACAGCTTAGCACAGCAGTATGGC
Source organism: Locusta migratoria (assembly GCA_026315105.1). NCBI lineage: Eukaryota > Metazoa > Arthropoda > Insecta > Orthoptera > Acrididae > Locusta > Locusta migratoria. The sequence continues at coordinate 211,927,700 of CM048748.1, forward strand.
AGGTTTACATGAAATGGGGTCTTCAATACTTTTGCACTGGGGACCAGTAAGCCTTGTAGGGTTTTCTATTCATTTGTGGAGGTTTTTGTACAAATCATCAGCTATTGCTAATAACTGCTAATGGCAATGTTTTTTCTCTTTTTGTGGCTGTCTTAATGGAATTTTGCTGATATTATGCATAATTGATTTAAAGAAAGAAATCTTGTACTAGTAAGAATGAAAAGAGAAACAAATCATTCAATCACTTGTAGTAGGTTTAAAAAATTTGACAAATTAGATTCTACCTCTACCCCACCCCCTCCTTGGCCTAAAACTTTAGGTACAAATAGTTAACAGTTTTGTCATAATCTATTAATTCATTAATAAAGGCCATGTTATACTGTAGTGATTAATCATTATAAACAATGGGATACTTACAATGATAATGTTGTCTGAGTCCTCAGATTCATCAGTTCACTGTGAGCTGCTTCCCATGGGCTATTACTGTCTTACTGGTGTTATAAGAAATACAGACACCATTCTACTTAACTCTAGATAATAACGATGGCGATTATTATCATAGGCTTAGACTTTTATCCAAATTTGATGTGGAAAGTAATCCGAGAATTCTTTATGCATAGACTCCATTTACTAGTACTTTATCCATTTAGTTGATTAAACTCTTCAGATATCACTCTTTCTGTTTACATATCTAACAAATGGTTTATTTATGTTTCTTATTTGATACAGAGAGCTAGTCTAGATGCATCCCCCCATTAAAATTTAACATGCGAGTTCTGCAGTGCGAAAGGCAGCTGTCCACTACAACTGCTTGCACATCACTTTTATATTCCAGATCTCAAAGCTGATGATAATAATTTATTGATATAAGGAGGAACACTTTCTATACTGATTCATCATGTTTCAACAAGAAACAAAAGTTCTTAATGAAATAAAACTATATGAGAAGTTGGTACCAGATGTCAGAGCCTAGATCGAAAATGAGGCAGCAGCCAGGCACTGGCCTCTGAGTTACATGTACGACTCCTGTGTCAAAGGAACATGCCTGCTGGAACCAAACCACAGCCCAATGTAGCTACATTTATTAACTGCTGGTTACACTGCACCTTCTAGATATCACTCATGCTACAGACATTTTGATGCAACCCTCCAAACATAGACCCTTCTGCAGATTTTGTTACCAAAACACGAGAATTAAATGCAGACACAGTGAAGCACACTGTGTTCAGAATGGCAGGATATTGCAAGATTCCTGCAGTGTGCCAATCATCGGTATGAAACTACATCATAACTACTGCTGTCAGGCTGTGATCTATGGACCTGTGCATGTCTAATCAAGCCAGGTAATCAACACTATGTGAGCCACCCCCACTGGCATGTTAACATTGGTTGTAGATTTTGATTCTGATTCCAAGTTACACCATTTCTGTGTCACTTGTATTTCATAACCTTCAGCAGCGAAGAAGATATTTGTGGCTGCCTATGACCGCAGAGTGGTCACATCATGCTGCCTCAGCTAGCATTGTAGGAGATATCTAAAGGCTTTATCTCCCAGACCGTTTGAATGCACAAAGCTATCACCTGCAGTTACACCAGAGAATATAATGCACTCAGAATTAAGTCTAATCAGAATAAATTAAGAAAGAGCTGTCATTTGATCACCACTTATTTACTTGGAGCTTTATTAAAACAGTTTTACAAATCTCTTAAATAGTCTACACATATTACAAGTTCATTATTTGAACCCATCCTGATGAGTCAGAAATGTTGTGTTTCACTCTGGTGACCTAGTACTAGTGGTTTTACCACCTAAACTAATGTCACTCATTTGAGCAGTGGGACATATACACTTCAATATTCAAGATGGCTGACAGCTAGCCCCCCCCCCCCCCCCGTCCCAAACACACACACACACACACACACACAAAGGTATGCAAAGGTGCTGTAAAAAAAAAAAAAAAAAAAACCTTATAACAAGCTAATAAATCAACATCATTTTTCCCACACCTGAAAATACCATTGTACAAATGTATTTATTTAAGACAGATATATTTAACATTACAATGTGATACAAAAGTACATGTGTCACAAAACCTCCGTAGCACTTGTTGCAGGTGAATGTTTGTTATATAATGGAAACATTTAAGCAAAAATAGAAAGACCCCTAAGATTATGAAATATTTAAATAGTGACACAGAAGAAAATAAATAGACAATTTAAGACCGTTCTTATTACAATAATACATTTAAATCTGAATACATAAAATTTGTCTTATATCGTTCATTTATATATCCCTGTAATTATTTGTGTTTATTATTTAATTCTGTATATATATTCTTGATTACACTGCAGTTTACTGATTTCAGGCGATTTCTAGCTCCTTATATACTTCTGTGATTGTAGTTTCCTTTGAAAAGTTGTCAGTACAGTTACAACCAAAATGTTAAGGATATGGGCAAAGAAAACTACTATTTCCTGAATACCCTCACATGGACAAATATAATTTAAGAATCACATTTTTTATTTTTCTACATAATCTGTAGTGCATGAGTGGCCTTAATAAACAGGAAACAAACTGTCCACATCATGTGCCCATCCATGCAGGCCTCCTATAATGTCCTTTATAGTCACTGCCTCTTCTTCCAAGTGTTCTCTCAGTTTAATAACACCTTTCTGGGAAGCATTTCCACGCCGACAGACTACAACAACTGCAACACACAAATACATACACTAATATATATACGCCATTCATAGTAAAGACAATCTTTACATAAGATGTTATTTTTAAGTATGTTCTTTTTATCTACACATAATGACTTGTTGTTGTTGGTTTTGAGGGGACTAAACAGCTAGGTCATCAGTCCCATATTGACGGGTTTACTCTTACACCTTATAAAAATAATATCCCATTGATGGAGCAGACTTTTGCCCCCAAGAGATGCTTTTCTAGGCAGCAATTCAAGTTCTGTGCACTAAAATCTACTATGCTTCAATACCCATATCTGCGAATGTGAAATCTCAATTACAATTAATTACTACTGGTCATTCAGGATTACACAAAAAACCAGTGCTATTTCATAAGCAGCTACCAAAATGTTTCAATTTTCAAATCAAACTAATCAGATAACTTGTAGAATTCCCTTTTGAATTGGTTCTGATTCACAATTTCTTGCTTTACTTTCCCTGCCTAGTAGGTAATATTGAAGTATATGATACTGCTTTTATTATGAGATCCTATGCAGCATGTTGCAAGGTAGCTACTCTTCACAGTTGTTTATTTACATATCTTGCATAAAAAATAAAATTGACCCACACATAGAACCATAAATTAAACTAATCTACAACAGTAAATCATTAAGGTTATGCAACAATTACATTGCAGAATATTTTACTATGTATTACAAAATATCCTGAAGGGCATGCATAATATCAATTTTGTTTAAATTATCAGTACCCTATTTGAATAAATGAATCTGAATTTCAGCCATGTTATTTAGAAAGTAGGATTCAGTTTGAAATGGAAGAGTAGGAATATTCATTATACGCATTGTTAAAATAAAGACAATAATCCACCATCAATACTGTAATAACACTAAATTAATGTAAAATGAGAAAAATGTTATATTTTAGCACAACATACAGATTCCATACAACAAAAACATTTCTTAATTATCCAAAAACATATGTAAAAATAATCATTTTGTAGTTAATTTTATGTAAATTATACAAAGAATTGTAACAACACTAATTTTATCATAATTCTGTAATGCACTGATACAGAATTTTATACCCTGTAATAAAATCAAGATATATATGTTTGTCTTTAATTTCAGTACATGAACAGATGCACTGATGTAAAAATTTAGTTGTAATTATGTAAAATGAATAATGTGTAACAATCTGCCATTATAGGCATTGTAATTAAGATATGTATAGAAAGTCAGCAGAGATGATGAGCAGCTCAGTTTCCCAGTTCAGTCAGTTCATTGTCAGTTTTCAGCTTCAGTTCTGTAGTTCTATTTTATGTCATTGTGCTGTTTGGAAAATAAATCTCATATTTGTAAAATTAACCATGAGAAGATTGATTTATTTAATATTGCTCAAACATCACAGAAGTTAAAGAAAGAACACTAGGTCAGTGGTATACACACCAACAGATAAGTATTATACATATAAGAACTTTGTACCAATTTCCTATTTTATGTTAAATTATTGTTAATCAATTATTACAAAAAGAAACTTGGATTGTTATAGTACACAAATTTATTCTAACAATATAATGAGGATAGTTAACAAGTCACCAGAAAGATGTACATCAAGCTGTGATAGGTACATAAGAAGACGTTCATACTCATAGGACTGAAGCATTCAGACATTAGCCTTCACCAGAATAGATGTCACTCATGCAGGCATACTTTACAGAGAACCATTATCTCCAGCCACCAAACTCTGAATCTGAGAATAATGTTTTTTCTGATAAAGACTAATGGTCAAAAGCTTGGGGTTCTATGTGTATGAGTGTCTTCTTTTATATGTCTGTAACCGCTCTACGTATGTCTTTTCAGTGAAATGTAAATTACCCTCATGATGTTGTTGAATTCTAACCACGACTTTCTATTGTTAGACAACTTTGTTCTAAGCTCTAGACAAGGAGAGAAAGTCTGTAAAAATATGTGTGACCAGTATTGTGACTGAATAGGACACATGTCATATTAAACTGAGTTTTATTGTCAGTAACAAATTCTGTTTTGGGGCACATGTTCTGAGAGATAATGTAAGCTTTTCCAAATCATTACAGCCCCTGCTATATGTGCAGCTATCTCATTAACACATTAGTTATAGTAAATGTTTTACCCTCATGAACCACAGACATTGCTGAGGTGGGGTTGCTTGTGTGCCTCAATGATACAGATAGCCTTACTGTAGGTGCGACCACAGTGGAGGGGTATCTGTGGAGAGGCTAGACAAGTGTGTTTCCTGAATAAGGAGCACCAGCCTTTTCAGTAGTTGCAGGGGCAACAATCTGGATGATTGACTGAACAGGCCTTGTAACATCAGCTAACATGGCTTTGCCATACAGTTGCTACAAATGGCTGAAAGCAAGGGGAAACTACAGCCATTACTTTTCCTGAGGATATGCAGCTCTACTGTATGAATGTATGATTATGGCATCCTCTTGGGTAAAATATTCCATAGGTAAAACAGTTTCCCATTCAGATCTCTGAAGGATGTGGTTATCAAAAAAACCAACATTGGCATTCTATGGGTCTGAGCGTGGAATTTTAGATCCCTTAATCAGGTAGGGAGGTTACAAAATTTAAAAAGGCAAATTGATAAGTTGAAGTTAGATAAGGTGGGGATAAGTGAAGTTCGGTGGAAACAGGAATAGTATTTTTGGTCAGGTGAGTACAGGATTATAGATACAGAATTAGTTGGGGTTATTACAGAAGTGGGTCTAATAATGAATAAGAAAATAGGAATGTGGGTAAACTACTAGGAGCAGCACAGTGATCACATTATCATAGTCACAATAGTGCAAGTACAAGTTTATATCACACCTAGCTTTGACAATGATGAGGAGATTGAAGAAGTGTATGAGGAGATAAAGGAAATTATTAAGAATGTTAAGGGAGAGACAAACTTGCTTGTGATGGGGGATTGCAATTCAGGATTAGGAAAAGGAAGGGAAGGAATATGGTTGGTGAATGTGGACTAGGGAAAAGAAATGAAAGAGGGAGCCATGTGAAAATAATTTAATCATAACAAACACTTGGTTTTAGAATCATGAGAAAAGGTTGTATATGTGGAAGAGACCAGGAGACACCAGTAGGTACCAGATTAAATTTATAATGGTAAGACATGGATTTCAGAACCAGGTCTTAAAATGTAAGACACATCCTGGGGCAGATATAGACTCAGTCCATATCTTATTGTTCATGAACTGTAGGCTGAAATTGAAAAAAATTGCAGAAAGGTAGGAAAATATGGAGATGGGACCTGGATAAATTGAAGGAACCTGAACTTCTTGAGTATTTCAGAGGGAGCTTTAGGCAACAATTGAGAGAAATGGGGTAGGAAAATAAAACAGTAGAAACTTCCTGGCAGATTAAAATTGTATGCTGGAACTGGGACTCGAACCTGGAACCTTTGCCTTTTGTGGGCAAGCGCTCTACCAACTGAGCTATCCCGACACGACTCATGATGCAGCCTCACAACTTTACTTCTACCAGTACATCACCTACTTTCCAAACTTCATTCTGAAAACAGCAGAAGTTGAATTGGTAGCTCTGAGAGATGAAATAGTGAGGACAGCAGAGGACGAAATAGGCAGAAAGGCAAGACTCACAAAAATCCTTGGATATCACAGCGAATACTAAATTTAATTGATGAAAGGAGAAAATATAAAAATGCAGTACATGAAGCAGGCAAGATGGTTTGTACAAAAACCAGGCAGCAATAGTAACTACTGGCTGGGAAGGGAGTAAGACAGGGTAGTAGCCTTTCTTCAATGTTATTCAATTTGTATATTGAGCAAGCTGTGAAGGAAAGCAAGGAGAAAATTGGAGAAGGAATTAAAGTTCAGGGTGAATAAATAAAAACATTGTGTTTTGTTGATGATATTGTAATTATTTCAGAGACAGCAGCGGACCTGGAAGAGCAGTTGAACAGAATGGACAGTGTGTTGAAAGAAGTATACAAGATGAACATTAACAAGAGCAAAACAACGGTAATGGAATGCATCTGAAACCAATGGTCAAATGTTTGTAAATCTATGTGACTTAACTTCCTTTGGTTACAAGACCCTAGGCTTACAAAGTACTTAAACTAAATTAAACTAACCTAAGATGAACACACGCACCCATGCCCCAGGGAGGACTCGAACCTCCGACAGTGAGCAACTGCACTCTCCACAGCAAGGTGCCTTAGACCACTCGGCCTCTCCGCAATGGCCAAGCAGTCTAAGAAAATCAAGTGATGCTGAACCAATTGGACTAGGTGACAAGATAATAATAGAGTAGATGAGTTTAGGTACTTGGGCAGTAAAGTAACATACAATGGTTGCAGTACAGGTGATATAAAATGCAGAATGGCAATGGGAAGAAAAATGTTTTTGAAAAAGAGAAATTTGTGAATATTGAATTTTAATTTAAATGTAAGGAAGTCTTTTCTCAAGACATTTGTGTGGAGTGTTGCCTTCAAGGGAGTGAAACAGGAAGAGGTTAGAGGCTTTTGAAATGTGGTACTACAGAAGAATGCTGACGTAAAGTGGGTATATCGTGTAACTAATGAGGTGGTACTGAACAGAATTCTGTAGAAAAGAATTTTTGAAATACCTTGACTAAAAGAAGGGACGATGGGTAGGACACAATCTTAGACATCAAGGAACCATGAATTTAGAATTGACAGGAAGTGTGTGGGGTAAAAATTACAGAGGGAGACCAAGAGACAAATACAGAAAAAAAATTAATAATAATAATAATAATAATAAAATAAAGTAAAAACAATAAGCCTTTGGTTGCCCTATTCAACCCTTCAGCACACATCTCAGGTTACACTGCCCATAGTTTGCAGTAGTGGGCCTTGTTCCTGAGTCAATATAATTACCAAATTCACAACCGGTCCACAGATCAACATGTAAATACTGACAACCTCTTATGGCTTTTGACAAGGAAGAACTCCTGTGTTTTTACATCGAGGAGGAGGCCTAACAGACGTCGGACACTTTCCCTATCAAAAGCATCCATATAGAAGCAGCAGTCTGTGAGGACCTAATCCTCCAGTGTAATTCCTAATTCATTAGATATGGTTGGCCAGATACTCTGCTCCTTAGACGAGAAGACCTCCTTTGCTATTATTTCCAGTTTTAATAGGTTTGTGGTTCTCTCAACTGACAACTCCTCTCCCCAGTCATTCCTTTTGTGCTTCAGAATGACTTCCTTCGCCTTTTGTATGATAGCCACTGAGGCATCTTACACTCAAAAAAACTCCTTGCCCAGAGATATGTATATTGGCCTAAATTGGATTCCCAAATTGAAAATCTCATCAGGTCCTGTGACAGATGTGTAAAACAGAGGCAGATACAAAGAAAATGTTCTCCCCTTGGCCTGCAACCTCGCAGTCATGGGATCACTTGCACATAGACTACACGGGTCCTTTCTTGGGCACATCTTGGCTGTTGCTAATTGACAACTACTCCTGTTTTCCTTACATAGTGAACCTTCATACTACTTCCAGTTAATGTACAAAAAAAAAAAAAAAAAAGCACTATAAAAAATTTGTGATAGAGGGGCTACCAAAAACATTGGTATCGGCCAATGGTCCACAATTTCTTTCAAGGTCCTTTCAGAAGTACTTCACTGCAAATGGTATCCGGCATATCAGGACCCCTCTGTTTCACCCATAATACAATGGGGAGGCTAAACGGCTGGTGTATACTTTTAAGTCACAGATGCAGACGTACGTGGAAGACTTCCCAGCTGGGTCCACCCTCATTAAGTTTCTCAGTTCATACCGGTCAATATCAATAGGCAAGAAAAGCCCAGCTGAGCTTTTACATGGAAGACATTTGAGGTCCATCCTTCACCTGTTCCTGCCTGCCCCACATTGCTCGCCAACTCCATGGTTGCCTAGTTTTAAGACTGGAAATCTGATATGGGCATGAGGATATGGCCGGCTAGCCCAGCAGATGCCGGTCTTCATCCAACAACAATGAGGGAAAACAGTATTCTTGCTCTGGTTGGGAGCAAGAACCAGTATCAGATCCAGTTGTGAGTGCGGGTGGAAGGACTGTTGCTCCCCAGCACCCCAGACCTTTCCCATCCTTGTTCCTCCTCAGAACTTTCCCCAACAGTGTCTGTTGGGTTTCCCTTTGTGGAGCCTGCTTCCTCTCTTTGCCTAGGTTCTCTGGACAGAGCCTCTGCGTCAAGTGGCATCTCTGCCTAACTTCTAACTTCTTTGCTTTCTACAGTTCTACAGTATGTCTGCCTAAGTGTACTTGCGTCTGTGTAAATGTGTGGGTGTGTGTGTATTTGTTTACCCTCCTTTTTTCCCCCCAAGGTAAGTCTTTCCTGTCCCGGGATTGGAATGACTCCTTATCCACTCCCTTAAAACCCTCATTTCCTTTTCCCTCTCCTTCCCTTCTGCCTGACGAAGCAGCTAGGCTGCGAAAGCTTGCGTTTATGTGTGTGTGTGTGTGTGTGTGTGTGTGTGTGTGTGTGTGTGTGTGTGTCTGTGTGTTTATTTGTTGCTATCACTGTCTGTGCTCCTTCGCCTGGTAAGTGGAGTTCATCTATTTTTTACGTAATAAACTTTACTCGCGTAGAAAGGAAACAAGCTTTAACATCAATCAGTAATACAAAACATTAATACATACATAATTAATACATTATTAAATAAATTGTCCACATCATCTCATTGCATCTCAATTTCAATGTTTGTTCATTTTCACCAAATGTAGTTTTTCAAACATTCCCTCTCATGAAAGTTACATTACATCTTGTTTGTTGTTTTCGTCTACGTGAAAACTACCAAATTTGTTGTCTGCTATTTATTTGCAGCGTCTGTTACGCTGAAATGGCAGCAATGAGCAAACATTTCAGACTATGTATTCACAATGAGAGCTACACTATGACAAGTGAAGAGGTAGAATTAGTGATAGCCTATGGGGTGCTGCATTAATAGTAGGCTACTCAACAAAATAAGCAGACAAAGAAGACTTAATTGTCCGAGGAGGGCAAAATACATACTGTAGAAAATGTGACGGGAAAAACACGGGAGTAGCTGCATGGTCTAACGCATCATGCTTCGGACTGGGCAGTCACCCCCACTGGGGGTCAAGTCCTCCTCAGGCATGTGTCTGTTGTCCTTTGTGTAAGTGAGTTTAATTAGTTCGTAAGTCTAGCAACTGATGAACATAGCAGTTAGGTCCCATAGGTTTACAAATATTTGAATTTGACTGACAGGCTGTGCGAGCTGAATTTGGAAGACATTTATTCCTTTTGTAACTGCACCAAGATGTGGCCATCAGATTTTGAAATTGTAATGAATATTATAGGGCCAGTTGTTTCAAATAAAGACACAAAGTTCAAAAATACAACTCCTGTGAAGAGAAGACTAGCTGTTAGTCTTTGTTTCTCGGCAACAGGAAGTGCATATTTATCACACATTTCAAAGTCAGCCATGTCATTTCTGTCCCCGCAGTCTGTAGAGAGTTGGATGAAGGCTTATGTAAACGTAATTCAGCTATATTAATAGCACTGAAACATATTTAATTGATCATATATTTATTTATGATTTCACATTATTACAAATCACCATTTTCAACGAAGGAAGCATCTTTAGCCTCTAAGTCACTAACACTACAAATGAATTTAACAAGCGATCTACTGCTGACCCTTTTAACATCCACATTTAGTATACACTGCTTCCTTCTACATGCATTCATTTCTGCTTCATAAAAAGCACTGTAAAAACAAAATATTATCATTGCTCTTTCATTGGCTGGCAATTAATGTAACTCGATAACGACTCCTTTTCCAAAATAAGATAACGAATCCTGTTGTTATTGCTGTGGTGTTAAGAAATGAGAGACTTAATTGCTTTATCTACTTCACAAATGGCTGGTGCCAAACAATGTAGCAAATTTCTGTAGTGAGTTCTGCTTCTTTTAATAATTTTCATGATATCGAACATTTCACATGCTTCCTCTGCCTCTTATTAGGTGACGAATTCATAAATGTTCCTTCTTGTCTACTTTATTTCACAAGGAGAGGCAACATGTAACTCTATAGATACACATAAAAAACCGAACACTACCACTGCTAAGAAGCTTTTAGTGCTACCAAGCCACGAAACATTCTTTCTTTGCCACGGAACACAGCTTTTCTGTTGCCAGCATGTTGTCGAAATCGCTACTGTAGTCCAGAACTACTAGTGAGCAGTGTTGCAGAACTTATTTCAAACTGATTGTAAACATACCTTAACACCAACAAGAAAGCAAAAAACTAATTTACATGAATTCTTATGTTAACTTTGGAGTTTCAACTGCTTTAAATTGTTTTCCCATCATGATACAGCATGCAGCAAAAGAAATAAATTTTTCCCATCAAATGCCAAAAATTTGAACACTTCATCATAAACTGGCCAAGGCATACGTGTGCCTACTTCCTTCTCCAGGTTGAAAGGCGTGAAAAATAATCAGAGACTGTTTACATGTGATGCATGATGTGATTGTTAAATACTCATTGTTGCAAAAAATATATGTCATACCTTTCGAAAGTACTTTGTTGAAAATATGTAATTTAGAGATAAATATTGTTGGTTTTTTCCCCACTAAAATCAAAGGCTGGTATTCAGCATTCCTGAAATTCTTACTACTAGCGACAAAAAAGTTCATTGTTAACCGATGAAAGTAACTGCTTTGAATTGTTTTCCCACCGTGATACAGCATGCAGCGAAAGGAATAATTTTTTTCCATCCAATGTCAAAAATTCAAACACTTCATCATAAACTGGCCAAGACAAATAATAACGCCGTTACTGTCCATTATTTTTGAAAAGTAACAGTTACTAGCAACGAATTACTGCCCAACCCTGGTTGTTTCACAACTTGGACCATCTACATCCTTCCAGCATCCTGCATCAGCTTTTCTGAACTACTCAGATGGGAGTTATCCTTACACTACATTCTCCAATACCGAAATTATCCACATCTCAATTTATGATAACCCGCTTTTTCCCCACACCCAACAGTTCCTACCCCCTCTATCCTCAACCTCTCCCATGGTGTGTGCGTGTGTGTGTGTGTGTGTGTGTGTGTGTGTGCGCACATTGCTTTCCTCCCACTCCATTCCTAAGCTGCATCTTTCTCTACCAATCTAGTATGTGCATGCTTCATAAGGCCGTGCTGCATTCATTCCCACCACAGTGATGCAACCTTCTTGTCCCACCCTTCCCCTGCCCTCTCTTGTATCCTGTTGCCACATGGCATGATTTGGACTGTGGCAGCCACGGATGATGGTTGTACTACTTACTCTTAAGAAGGCTAATGACTGATAAATTAATATTACACACGTGTGTCTTTTTTATGCGCCTGATACAACTTGTCGTATGTCTTTGTGGTGAGTTATAAACTTGTTTCAATTGAGGCAAAATGGTGACGAAGGCCCATGGGATGTTAGTACAAGTGTATGGTGTTGAAACAGTGAGTAAAAAGTGTGTGTCTGTGTGGTTGCAGAGATCCAACAATGCTTGACCTCAGTGCTTGAAGCAGTTCCACAAGAAGTGTTTGTTAATAGTTTCCAACAGCTGTACAACTGGTGACAGTAGTGTACTGTGACCAATGGTGATTACTTTGAAGACCAGTTAAGATATTTTGTTTGTAACTCTTGTTTCCTATATTTCTTGAAACCATTCACCAAACTCTTCAGACACACATTGCACATTATGTATTTCCCTGATATATTTAAAATATTTTATCCTATGGTAATAGTCAATGACTGAAACTGTCAGATAATAAAGGTTTTAATAAAACAGCTGATGGTCAAAATGCATTTATAGAATATTTAACAGCTGTTAATAATCATCTGTCCAAATCAGTAAAATTTTATGGTTTAATCAGATTTCTTCAAATGTTTTTTACATTTCTTTAGCAGATTTCTAAATAAAATTATGTATTTGTTTGGATACTGACCTGGGAAAGAAGAAGTTTGATTTCTTTTCGCCTCAATAAGTTGCTTTACATTGCATAGAACAGTTTCATTGTTTAATGTATCAAGTGGAATATTTATCGCATTGTCTATATGGCAGATCTCATACTCCATTGGAGGTCTTACATCTAATAAAATGTGTGGTACCCCTTCAGTAAGAAATCTTTGATATTCTGAAGGTGTGATCCTGTCTCTAGCATCAAGTAACTGAAGTTTTTGCCCCTGAAAACATAAGAGAGAAAATCAGTCAATGAGGATCATAAAATAATAGTAATAATGGTGCATGCTCTTAAAATAAATCCCTACAATATTGGAAATTAAATATTTCTCTCAATATTTACACAATAGGCAATATCTGACCCACATAGGGAGCACATTTTTAATTAACATGATGGAACAAAAAATTATTTTATATGGTACACAAACTCATTCATAGACTTCTGTTCTGGGTGGGATTCAAACATCTTGGTGAATGAAAAATAAATTGTTGCTATTCACACAGTCATGTGGTAAGAATGTTAAGCTTTTGTGATCCATTCTAAGAGAAGTTGATAATGTTTTCACACCTTCAATCTTCTACTCATTTAATACAGAAACCCACAATATGTAGATGAACCCACTAAAGAGACATACACCATACATTTTTCTGCAGAAGAATTAAAGATAAGGGAAGAGGGATGAAGAAAACGGACTAATGGGTTTTAGCAAATGGCTAAAGAAGTTGCAAAATATTCACCCAGAACCCCAAGTCAAGAGATCTGGAAACCTGAGAGCAGGCCAACACCCACATACACACACCCCTGCAAAACACACACATGCGCGCGCGCGCGCGCGCGCGCACACACACACACACACACACACACACACACATACATATATATATATACATTCAGTTGGCAACAAAAATACATTCAATAGTTGGCAACCCCATACAAAACAAAAAATCACACAAACAAATTGGCATGTGCTTAGAGCTGGAAAGAAACATCCAAATGAGATAAAGGAAGAAAGAAAATCAGCCAATCTGATGCAACAACAAATGTAGAAAAGAATTTTGTGTGTTGTGGTGGTCTTCAGTCCGGAGACTGATTTGATGCAGCTCTCCACAATTCCCTATCCTGATCAAGCCTCATCAACTAAACATAAGAACGGCAGCCTACATGTGTCTGAATCTGCTTACTGTATCAATATCTTGGTTTTAATAAAATCAAAATATTGTTTGTCATACCTAAAAAAGGCGTCATAACTGTTTATAACCTAAACTACCAAAAAACATAATCAAGTAAGTACATACTCCAGGCCAGTGAAGATGCCTTATAAATAAAGGTGAAACACATATGGCAAAATATTTTATTTCAATTGCATAGATGATTCATACAACTAAATATCTGCACAGTACTGTGTGTAGGGTATCTAAAAGTTTTAACAGGTTAGCCTCACCAAGAGTTCACAGATTAGATTAGATTAGATTAATACTTGTTCCTTAGATCATGTATACGACATTTCGTAATGATGTGGAAGTGTCAGTTTAGTAAATTTTGTCTATACTTGACAATCTATATTTTAAGAATTTTTTTGTAATTTTTTTTTTTTTTTTTTTTTTTTTTTAATATATTTTTTTATGTTTTATCTAAAAATTCATCTACATTGTAGAAGGAGTTGCCATTCAGAAATTCCTTTAATTTCTTTTTAAATACTAGTTGGCTATCTGTCAGACTTTTGATGCTACTTGGTAAGTGACCAAAGACTTTTGTGGCAGCATAATTCACCCCTTTTTGAGCCAAAGTTAGATTTAACCTTGAATAGTGAATATCATCCTTTCTCCTAGTGTCGTAGCTATGCACATTGCTATTACTTTTGAATTGAGTCGGATTGTTAATAACAAATTTCATGAGTGAATATATATATTGTGAAGCTACAGTGAGTATCCCTAGATCCGTAAATAAATGTCTGCAGGATGCTCTTGGGTGGGCTCCAGCAATTATTCTGATTACATGCTTTTGTGCAATGAATACTTTTTTACTCAATGTTGAATTGCCCCAGAATATGATCCCATATGAAAGCAGTGAATGAAAATAGGTGTAGTAAGCTAATTTACTGAGATTTATATCACCAAATTTTGCAATGACTCTGATAGCATAAGTAGCTGAACTCAGACGTTTCAGGAGATCTTCAATATGTTTCTTCCAATTCAGTCCCTCGTCAATGAAAACACCTAAAAATTTTGAATATTCTACCTTAGCTACAGATTTATGTTCAAAGTCTAAATTTATTAATGGTGTCATGCCATTTACTGTATGAAACTGTATATACTGGGTTTTATCAAAGTTTAATGAGAGTCCATTTGTAGAGAACCACTTAATGACTTTCTGGAAGATATCATTTACAATTTCATCAGTTAATTCCTGTTTGTCAGGTGTGATAGCTATACTTGTATCATCAGCAAAAAGTACTAGCTTAGCATCTTCATGTATGTAGAATGGCAAGTCATTAATATATATTAAGAACAGCAAAGGACCCAAGACCGAACCTTGTGGGACCCCATTTTTAATAACTCTCCACTTAGAAGAATTAATTGTCTCATCTACATCAAGTGAACTGCTTATTTCAACTTTCTGCACTCTTCCAGTTAAGTATGATTTAAACCATTTGTGCACTGTCCCACTCATACCACAATACTTAAGCTTATGTAGAAGAATCCCATGATTTACACAATCAAAAGCCTTTGAAAGGTCACAAAAAATCCCTACTGGTGATGTCCGGTTATTCAAAGCATTTAATATTTCATCAGTGAAGGTGTATATAGCATTTTCAGTTGAAAAGCTTTTTTGAAAACCAAACTGACATTTTGTTAGAACTTTATTTATACTAATATGTGAAGCAACTCGAGAATACATAACTTTTTCAAAAATCTTTGATAAAGCTGTCAGAAGTGAGATGGGCCGGTAGTTGTTGACATCGTATGTATCCCCTTTTTTATGCAAAGGCAAAGATGTCTTCAATGTTTGTAAACAAGACCACTAGCTGAAGACTTGTGTTTTACAGTAAAGCCTCTTCCAAGTGTCCCATGAAAAGGTTGGCACAAGTAGGAGCATCCTAGTTCCTCAAGGCTGCTCCTCAAAGTTAAAGTAGTTGTTTGTAAGCATAAAGTATATTAATGTGGTCAGGGTCATCATAGATTTGGAATCAAGCACATACTGATTGAGGTAACTTTCAGCAGCAGGCCAACCTTGTATGTGTGGAATGTTGCCATATAGTGAGGTGATATCAATGTTGAAAAGCATGGTGTGTGATGGTAACGAAACTGGCACATATTCCAGAAGATCCAGGAAATGACTGGGTGTCTTGGGTATAGGAGGGAAAACTGTACTGTACATTGCAGGTGTTGATAAAAAAAAGGCAGATATATGTACAATCGGTGCTTTCAAGCTGGCAACTATGGAATAGATAAGGCATAGACCTAAGGAAGAAAGTAGCATTGGGTGACATACGGAAAAAAAAAAAAAAAAAATTATCAGTGGCTGGTGTCACCCTGCAACACACCCATGCCAGGCAGGTTGGAGCAAGAGCAACACGTATTGCTAAATAAAGAGTCCAGTCCAGTGAGCCAACAAACTTAAAGCTTGGTCTACTGATGTATTTTGCATGTGGCATATGAGAGAACAGGTGGCATTCACAACCATGATAAGGGTTGCTCCACCTGCAGACCTTTCATTTAAATCA
This sequence comes from Locusta migratoria, assembly GCA_026315105.1. NCBI lineage: Eukaryota > Metazoa > Arthropoda > Insecta > Orthoptera > Acrididae > Locusta > Locusta migratoria. The sequence goes on from CM048748.1 coordinate 211,944,129, forward strand.
TCTGGTTCACATGCAACCAATCAGGTACAAGTGTACCTCTGTCAAAGGATCATGATGACATAAACCCAACCAGTTCCACCACCACCATCATTGGATGTCTATGGACCCATGGCAACTCCAACTACACCTCCATCTCTACCAGTCTACACTATGTTCAGCGACTTGTGCACAAGGACTATGTTGTTAGACATTTTTGACCAGATTGTAGAAATTATGAAGTTGGGCCAGTCGTGTCAGAACTTTTAATTTACATTCTTCTCAGGTTTATGGTCCCCTGGATGACCATTCTGCCCAGTGGAATCAGAAAAAGAACTTGTTTGTTTTGTTTTTCAGAACATTCACAGAACTTCTATTTCCTGCAAGACTTTCTTCAAGTTATGGGCAAAGTTTTTGCCTTTTGATTGTGTTGAATCCCAGTTAATGGTCAATGGTGACATGTTTTGTAATTGTACGTTTCCTTGAATATACGTACACAGAACTTTATGTTGGTGTTCTTCTTTTGGAAGTATTCCACAACACTTCAGTTGGCAATAAAGATTTATATGAACTTTGTACACAATTGTTACAGTTAGTGTCTCCACGTACTGACATTTTCAGACATAGCAACTGTTGCAGACACATAAGGCTTAACTTATCTACTGATCCTTCAGTTCAGAGAGTGCCGCACACCAGAGAACTTATTGCAGAACAGCTAATGACAATTATTCAGTCAACACAGGACTCCTCAATGCCAAATGAAAGGTAAAACCCTGTTAGCACTACAATGTACAAATGGAGCAGCAGTTCCTCATGCACAACATTATGAGAGAGGCACAGCAACTGCCTTCCTCCTGGGCATTGCAGGCACTTCGATTTACAAGTTAATTCAGCAGCTCCACCATGAAGTAGAATCTCATGCCCTCCCTTACATTACATTGAATTCAAGACTCCTCAATACTTTGATTCTCAAGTCCTGTGGCAGCAAGCCAAGAATTTTTTGGTTGTCATAAACTGTCCAATATGGACAGTATGGATAGCCTTTCTCCAAACACTCTCCTGAAGTGTCATTTTCAGTGTGCTGATTCCCAATGCAAACAATCTTATGCTTCTTCACTTGTTTGGGACATGGATTTCTTGTTTATTCCCTGGATGAATCATTACATCATGACAACCTGAATTTCAAAGACCCATTACTGTAGCCCTGTCTGTGGTTGTTAACTATCTTGGCACTCTACCATCTGAGCTATCATCAAAGCTTTACTTCTGCCAGTAATTCACCTCCTACTTTCCAAATTTTACAGAAGTTCTCCTACAAACCTTGCAGGACTAGCACTCCTGGAAGAAAGGACATGTGGAAACATGGATTTGCCACAGCCTAGGGGATGTTTCACAGTTTTCATCCACCAGGAATTTTCATATCAGCACACACTCTGCTGCAGATTGAAAATATCATTCTGGAAACATCACCTAGGCTGTGGTTATGCCATGTCTCTATCATATCCATTCTTCCAGAATGGCTAGTCCTGCAAGGTCCACAGAACAAATTCTGTGAAATTTGGATAGTAGGAGGTGAGGTACTGGCAGAAGTAAACCTGTGAGAATGGACCGTGAAGTGTGTTGGGATAGCTCAGATGGTAGAGAGTTTGCCCATGAAAGGCAAAGGTCCCAGGTTCAAGTTCTGGTTCCGGCACACAGTTTTAATCCACCCGGAAGTTTCAATCTAGGTACACTTCAGCAAAATTGCAAGATCTGCCATTGGAATTCACCTTGTGCCATACTTGTGGAACCCATTTCTACCTCACCCCACCAAAAAGGTGAACAAGGAGGCCTGACAACTCCATTCCTGTAGCCAATGTTTTAGGTGGGCAAACTGTGCCACCTGCAGCATCGGGACACAAGGCCAAAATCTGCCTGTCTTCCATAATTATTAAAGCCAATTCATTTGACACACTGCAATACTGACTGAATCCTCTGCCCAAAAAGATCGGAGTGAGGCCAACACCTGCAGCTACATGAAGACCCAATCCAGTGAGGCAACAAATTGCAGCTTCACCCACAGAGGGCAGTTGTGTGTGGCTGACAAGAGAGTAGGAGGCGGATAAAACAAAATAGGAGTCATTCCTGCTGTGGACCTTCAGGTACAGCCTCCAGGTTACATTTAGCCAATCAGATGCACGTGTATCTCCACTGAGTGAGTATTTAAGAACGTGCCAGGCAACTCTCCAAGTTATGGCTAGTTTTCCCTATTGTTTGTGTTGAGCCTTAGTATTGGTCAGTGGAGACCTATTGCATAATATTAATTTACAGTAAAGAGGGACAGAACTCTATGTTCATGTACTTTTGTATGGACGTGTTCCAACACAGAACATTTCAGTGGGATTGCATGGTTTGAGTCAGATAAGAAGATCAATGGTTTGTCGTGTGAATGGATTCAGCACATCACAACCGCACCTTTTCACCCTCAGTCCAATGGTGAAGCTGAAAGTTTCGTTCGAACATCCAAGTCTCACATGGAAAAGATGAAAGGTCAGCACTCCAGGCAGCAAGCTCTTCAAATTTTTCTGTCTACTTATCAGTGCATGCCACGTGACGGTCCGTCTCCTGCCGAGATGCTCCACGGCCGCCGTCACTGCACTCTCCTTCACCTGCTGCAGCCTCCCACGCACCGAGTTGGTTTGTTTGGCGCTACGCGTTTTGAGGTTTCTATGCCGGTGCTGTACAGGGTGTTTGCTGCCAAGACTAGATGGATGCCGGGCACCATTCCGCGTGTGCTCAGTCACAATATGTATGTTGTACATTCCTCCACAGGGTCAGAGCTGCGACGCCAAGCAAACCAATTGCGCCTGCACAGGCCGCACGATCTTGTCTCTGGTTTCTTGATTCCAGACCCAGTTCGTCGCCAGGGAGCACAGCCACATCGCTCGCAGACGGGTCCAGCGTGCGCGGATTACGTGATCATCCCCATGGAGGTCGATGCGCCTCCTATGCGGTCGACCCCACTGCCGTCGCCGGCGTCACCGAGAGGGGCTCCGGGACCGTGCATTCCCACACACCTCAGAAGATGACCTGCTCCCTCTGGGTGTGGAGGTGTGCGCCCTTCCCCTCGTTTTGGTGGGTTTCTCGGGGGTTCACAAGGTAGATACTGGGGCGCGAATGGTGTCTCAATCCCAGCATCAGCTACGACGCCCGTCCCACCAGTAATGCCCCTGCCCAGGCCCCCTCTCAGTGCCGTCGCCGTGGCCCTCAGCCCTACGCCACGACGGCGTGGCAGTTTGGGGGGGAGGGGTGTGGTGTCGCACAAGTCTGAAGGGCGCGCCACGTACTTCGCCACGCGCCGCCATGCATGCACGGCGTGGCGTTCTTACGACGTCAGCCACGAGCGCCCTCTGCTCCAACTCCGCTCGTGGCCACCACTGAACGGCATCGGCCACTTGGGATTAGGACAGGCACTAGGAAAGTCTCTCATCAGTAGGCAGGCCTCTATCTAAACTATGTATCAACATTCTACTAGTCTGCTGTTCTCCAAGTTACGTATTGTATTATTTCTGCGAAATATACCTCTTGTTCTACTCTAGCTTAGTGTTTCTAGTTTTCTGCTGTCCCACTGGCTGGTCCCCTCAGACTCTGTACCCGCACACGCATGCATCTATTTCCCTGTGTCGGTCTCTCTCTACTCGGCCACCGACACCCAGGACAACCGGCGGCAACAAGACACAAAAGTGGTGAAAGGATGGGATACAAAAGTTGTTCTTACTGAGAAAAGAAAGGGGCTTGCACAGCATAGGGTAGTGTGGAGAGCTGCAACAAATCACTGTTAAGATTGAAGATGACAACAACAAGCCACAATATGGTGCATGGTGTAGGAAATATCTCACAATATATTTTGACACTGTCTGATCCATTGCTATGCAAATTGGCACATGCAGGTAGTTTTTCAATGAGAAGATTCCTATACACCACATGTCACAGTATAGTGAATGAAGAGGAAATCTTCGATACCATTTGACCACTCACTAAAAAATATTGGCAGATAAACATAATTTTTTATAAGCTGGGGTGGGGGGGCAGGAGAGGGAAATGAACTAAGCTGAAAAGGGGGGGGGGGGAGGAGGAGATAGACAGAGGGAGGAGGAGGAGGAGGAGGAGGAAGAGATGGACAAACAGAGAGCAGAAGGTGGGCCAAAAGAGGGGGAGGAGAAGATAAACAGTGAAAGTGGAGAGAGGGCAGGAGTTGATGGGCAGATGAGAGGGGACCTATAATGCTTCCCTGGGGAATGCCAGATTTCACTTCTGTTTTACACCAGGCATTTATAAAATTTTGTGTGAGTGTGGGCAGTTTTATGTCAGCCAGACTGTTCACACTATTGAACAGCAATGTATAGAACATGAGCGGTGTTTTCTATTATGCCATCCCGAAAAGTCAGCTGTGGTGGAACATGCTTTGGAAAATGGACACTGAATTGTTGTTTACAAGACATGAATTATTAAACATACCAACTGCTTCTGGGACAGCATAATAAACAAGGTAGTAGAGATCAAAATTTCTGAAAACACCCTCAATAAAGATGGCGGCTTGAAGCTCAGTAGGGCTTAGGATCCCATAATTGTGGAGTTGAAGCAGTTGCAGCATACACTTGATCAAAACATTGCTATATATGGTCAAGGAACTGGGCACCAATGGCGTCACAGGTGGTGGAGCAGCTATATAAGCATGGCAGCAGCCATGAAATGACAGTCAACCACTTGACAATGGCAGAGGAGTTCTCTGTCGAAAGCTCGTGGGCAGTAAACCACATGTGGCTTGTAACCCAATACGATTTCATTGTACAGGATTTTACATGTATATCTTCTATGTGAACCAGAATTACAAATGATCAAATACGTAGAAATTTCAAGACAGTGTGTATTAAACATGAAAGCTGCTGTTTTTAACCTGGTATGAAAGATGCAGACTCCCTCATCACATATTTCATTGCTTAAATTTAAATATCACTTTTTCATTCACCGATTGCTTTTACAGGAACAATCTCTTAAACTTATCTATAAAACATTAACGATATTTTGGTTTTAGCTTAAAATGAAATTGTGATGTAAAATGTTTATTTTAAAGTATTAAAATTCTAAAATCGCAATTAATTTATTTATTTTTCTGACGACCGGTTTCGATACACTTAGGGTACCATCGTCTGGTCACTTGTGTACTGCCGGCCGCGGTGGCCGAGGTGACTGAGGCGCTCCAGTCACGGTCAGCACGGCCACTACGGTTGGGGGTTCGAATCCCCCCTCGGGCATGGATATTTGTGCCGTCCTAGTTTGTAAGTAGTTCATAAGTAGTTTGTAAGTTTAGGGACTGATGACCCCGTAGTTAAGTCCCATAAGCTTAACAAACATTTGAACATTTGAACTTGTGTACTATGTTTTCGTAGATGATGGTACTCTAAGTGTATCAAAACCAGTTGTCAGAAAATAAATTGATTAGTTGCGATCTTGGAATTTTAATATTTCAAAGTAAGGAGATGATAATTTTTAATAGCATTTTCGAAATAACTCTAAAATTACTGAGCAGTAATTTTCTTTGATTGTAATAACCAGAACCTTCAAAAATTAAGTTGCACATATGTGCTATCCTGAAGCTATTAAAACTTTTTTCTGTGCAACCATTGAGCTGCTGAAGCGTGTATTATGATGACATTGGGACTGATGACCTGTTTGGTCCCTTCCTCCCATTAGCCAACCAACCAATCAACTATGGGGACAGCAGTGGAGTGGCAGATGTGTCTGCACTGCCAAAGAGTGCGCAGTACTCCCACACTGTGTAAACAGATGCTGCTGCGGTACTGCACAACTGCAACGGTTTGAAAGTGCAACCACACATATTTTAACACCGCAGCAGTAGTGCGGATGGCCTGCAGCTGCAGCCAAATCTATAAACAGTTCCCACAGTGCCTTCTAACGATCGATGCACTACTAAACCACTGTGGTTCTTCCACAGCAGATGGACTGTATGCTATAAGCGCAGCCTAATCATAGTAACATTTCCTACTTTACACATTTATTCCAGTCTTCCTAATCATAGTAACATTTCCTACTTTACACATTTATTCCAGTCTTCCTAATCACAGTAACATTTCCTACTTTACACAATTATTCCAGTCTTCCATTATTCTGTTCCTCTCTGGCCATACCCTCCTACCTCTATCCATTTTTCAAAGCATGTTCATAGCTGCCAACCTTTAGAATTGGCTGTCAGTAATTTTAGCATTGGCTGTCAGTAATAATGCGCAAGACCAAAGAGGACGTGGGCCACGGCCGTCTCCCAAGAATATTTAAAAAAATTTAAACCTGACACTGCATTTATACATATCTGCCACGTCACCTATAAAAAGTACTGTGTATCAAAAGACTCAGGTTAGGAGGAAAAATCTAAAACATTTGTGTATATACCGTGAGTGGCTTAGAAATATTCCTGTAATTTTCAAACAACTGTCTTTACGGAAAGTTAACAGTTACCGAAGGAACAGAAAAGGGTGAAATTCCTTGCATTTTTAAATATAAAATCCTTAGCAGATAAGGATATACAAAATGGTTCTGGATTTTAAACGATGGTAAAAGCCACCAACCAGAGGTGTCACAAATCGCTCATCACTCATATTTAATTCTAGCTGCACAACACTGCTATGAAAACAAGTACACGCGAGAAAAGGCAGCTGGCTAACTTCCGCCACCCGGTAAAACACGTGGGCTGTTAAGCTTGAACCAAACACATTATACTCGTTATAGACCATAGAAGTTATGTAGCCGGCCGCGGTGGCCGAGGAGACTGAGGCGCTCCAGTCACGGTCTGCATGGCCACTACGGTCGGAGGTTCGAATCCCCCCTCGGGAATGGATATTTGTGCCGTCTTAGTTCGTAAGTAGTTGATAAGTAGTTTGTAAGTTTAGGGACTGATGACCCCATAGTTAAGTCCCATAAGCTGTACAAACATTTTTGAAGTTATGTAGATCTTGGTGGGTGAGCGTGCATTTGGTAGGTATGGAGGGAGATTATAGGCGGGATTTGATCCAGATTTGTTCCAGCAGAAACGCTATCTTTAACATTTTCTAGAGCTTTGCTACGTACTCAGGAATGAAATAAATTATTTATATAAAACTTTTATCAGCATTATGATTACCGAAATGTAGATAGTACCTACTCCGATTTTCGTAAAACACATCAGATCGTATAATGTCTAGTTTCCGTAAATTTTCACGAACTTCCTTTAACTCCGTAAATATGGCGATAAATCCGTAACAAATACGGGCTATCCGTAATAGTTGGCAGCTATGCATGTTCCACCACAGCTGACTTTTCGGGGATAGCGTTCATGTTTTATGCATTGCTGTTCAATAGTGCAAACAGTCTGGCTGACATAAAACTGCCCACACTCACACAAAATTTTATAAATGCCTAGTGTAAAACTGAAGTGACATCTGACGTTCCCCAGGGAAGCGTTATAGGTCCCCTACTTTTCCTTGTGTTTATAAACGATTTAGGAGACAATCTGAATAGCTCCCTTAGACTGTTCGCAGATGACACTGTAGTTTATCGGTAAGTTAAGTCAACCAAGCCTCAAAAACAATTGCAAAGCAATTTCGACAAAATTTCTACAAGGTGCGAAAATTGGCAATTAACGCTAAATAATTAAAAGTGTGAAGTAATACACGATGTGAGGGTACAAACCTTTAATTAAAATTTCTAATCTGCTAAAAATATGACCGTCACTAAGTTTTATAAATAGTTGAGCAAGCATAGTGTAATTGTGGTGCTTTTATTTGGTTTAGGGAAATTATTCTTTTATATTTTTATTATGGAATTAGGAATAGAGGCTGTTTTTTTGGTTTTGATGTCCATGTGCGTGAGGTACTCCTGAGGCCGGAATATTAGTGAACAACTGCTGTACAGTCAAACAGGTGTACTACTGTGCGCCACTCCATGGAGCACCAAGGAATGTCCATGAGGAGATTAATGGACTCTGTAAACAAGTAACTGCATTCTTAACTAAATGTTGTAAAGTTTACATGTATCTGATTTATTTTAAATACAAAGAGTTAAATGTGTGTAAAAGATATTTATTCTGTGATACCTATGGTTTCTGGTATCAATACTTGGAAATCATTAAGACAGAAATACAATGGATTTGTCAGACAAAAATCAGCGGAAAATAAAATTATAAATTCGTCTTCTGCCAACCAAGATGAGACCCCTACAACATGCCCACTAAAAGAAATCTGTTGACCTTCAATTACATGATAAAACAGTCAAACCCTAAGGTCATAAATTCTATCAAATATCTAGGAGTTACAATTAAAAATAAATTAAACTGGAAGGCAAACCAAAGGTTATGTTTCTTTGGCAGAACGCTTCAAAGATGCAACAACTCCACCAAAGAGACTGCCTACATCACAATTGTGTGTCCTCTCCTGGAGTACTGTTGCCCAGTGTAGGACCCTCACATGGTGGGACTGATGGAAGACATTGAGAAGGTCCAGAGAGGGCATCTTGTTTTGTGTTATCACTTTACAGGGGGGACAGCATCACGGAAATGTTTCACGATTTGAGGTGGAAATTATTAAAAGAAAGACATTATTCGTTGCGGCGAGATCTATTTGTGAAATTTCAATCACTGACTTTTACTTCTGAATGTGAAAATATTTTGCTAGCAACCATCTACATAGGGAGACATGATGATCCCAATAAAATAAGAGAAATCAGATTGAAAACGTAATGATGTAGTTGTTCTTTCTTCCTGCATGTTATTAGAGAATGGAATGGTAAGGAAAGGTTATGAAAGTGGTTAATGAACCTTCTGTCAGGCACTTAAATGTGATTTGCAGAGTATCGATGTAGACGTGTTCTGAGACCTACATCATCTTTCACAGACTTCATTAGTTGTCAGATCTTCATTAGTTGTCTCCTCAGGAGCTGGCTAAGTTTTCCTGTTGTGGAGCCACGAAACGGCAAAAATGCAATCTTCTTGACATCTTCTCCAGATGTCTTCTGATACGTGCCTTATGTGAAACTGCTTGAGATATTTGTCTCTTGGTGTAGCCGTTATCACTGAAAACTATGTACCGTATATACTCGAGTAATCTGTGCCATTGAGTAATCCGTGCACCCCAATTTTTGACGAGGGGAAAAAACACACTCACATGGATTTGTGTAGATCAGGATACCACCCGTCAGACTAGAACAAGTGCATGAGGGCAGCCATTTGGGATGTCATGTTTATTAAATTTGAAAATGAAATGTACATATCAAAACAATTGACGCCGCACTGATTGAAAGAGAGAGAGAGAGACGTGCACGCAATATTTCATATCCAGAGCATGCGAATCTTGCACCAACCCCATAAAATTCTCATATTTTATCTACTAAATGTTCTCATAAAAAATGAAAAATATTTCATTTGTAACGTACTACTGGGTTACATTGTACAATGCTTCTTGTCGGGCTGCAGTGGTTATGTTGGTAATGGTAATGGTAATGACGGCAACTCAGGTGACCAATAAATGTTTTTTTGTGACAACTTCAATTAAAACGAATATTTTTTTTTTTTTTTTTTCTGTACGGAGAAAGATACATACAAGAACCTGTCAACCATAGAGCAGATACAGTATTAATTTTGCTGCGAGTGAAACAAGCAGCAATAACATTTATTCTGTAGCTCATGAAAAATATTAACGCAATTCTACACTTCATTGTTCATCTGTTGCCAACATAAGCACTGGAGCCCGGCGAGAAGTGTCGTAAAATTTTACCTGTTACTGTAAAAACGTACTCACAGTAACACACTAAAATGAACACTTATAGAATCTGAACCGTTAAATAAATGGAGCTGAGACTGCTTTTTTCCCAGTCATATATCTTTGTAAAAGTCTATATGTCACGTACTTATATCAAATAATAATACAGTGAGGACAGTTTACAACTCACAGCAAAGACGCGACGACAAGTTGCGACAGGTACATACAAAAGACACACACATACAACACATTCAGCTATCGACCATGGCCTTCTTCAGAAAATAGAACACTCACACAATCACACAGGCACACAACACAGTCATACAACCATCACCTCCGACTGCCGCACTTTGAATCGAAGTGCGGCAGTCGGAGGTGATGGTTGTATGACTGTGTGGTGTGCCTGTGTGAGTGCTCTATTTTCTGAAGAAGGCCATGGTCGATAGCTGAATGTGTTGTATGTGTGTGTCTTTTGTATGTGCCTGTCGCAACTCGTCGCCGCGTCTTTGCGGTGAGTTGTAAACTGTCCTCACTATATTATTATTTCCAACCTGGGCTTTCCATTATTGTATTTACATCAAAGATATTTGATAGTGTAATAAGGCGCTTCGACATACATGTATTTTTCATCAAAGAAATGTCATCAAATGTCGCGCTTCGCCATATATTTTGAGTATAAAAGTTGCTTGTCTTCTCTCTGCTGCAAATGTATCCACTCTGAGCACTATGATCACTGGTGCTAATCAACATGTGCATGCGTTTGAGCCAAGGAGGTCAGGTTTAAACATAACTGCAACGCTGCGCTGTAATTAGCGTTTAAACACAGTAGCAAAAAATCGCTGTAACCCTGTCTTCTCCAGATATAGTTGTTGTCACGTCCCAATATGATATGGGTAATAATACCTAATTCAAGTAGATAACATACTTTAGATAACATACTTTGTTACTCAGAAAGATGATACCATAAACTACTCATTCTTACATCAACAATGCAACTGTTCGTACTTGCCAGGTGCGCTGACAAAGAAGCTGCCAGAAAGATACGCTACTCCACTTCATTTGTGGTAGGCTAAAACAGCGCACAATAAAAGTTATTATTATTCGCTATCTTGAAATATGACAACAATAATACCCCTTTTTAACACCACGAAGAAGATTTATGTCTAAGAAATATTATGAATATTTGATAATATTTCTTTGTCAATGATTTGATCGAAAATATTATCATGTAATACCGGCCTAAAGGGATTTTTTAAAGCAGTGTAATATCCACCTAGTGTATTTTGTTGTTGCAGATGGAGTAATACCAACCTAAATTTGAGTAATCCGCACACCCCAGTTTTTCGGTCATAAATTTGGGAAAAAATGTGTGTGGATTACTCAAGTATATACGGTAAGTGGCTAAGCTCATTTAACAGGTTTTTGGCATCTGATACTGTTTCAGCTCTATGTACTAAGGTCTTCAGAACAGACTGTTCTGTTTTATGGTAGCTGGTGGTGTGCAAATACCGATTCGTGTGAGTGGGCTTGCGGTAAATGCTGCGACCCAGACTTCCATTGGGTTTACGACGTACAAGAACGTCCAGGATTGGCAGAGAACCATCCTTCTCTACTTCCATCATGAATTTAATGTGGCCGTGGATACTGTTGATGTGCTCCAAAAACTCTTCTAGCTTCTTCTGTCCATGAGGCCCGATGATGAAGGTATCATCGACGTAATGATAAAAGCAGCTAGGCTTTGCAGGAAAGAGGTAGGCTACAACTGGAGCTAAAGGGCTTCCCATCACTATGCCATCTGTCTGGTTAAAATAATATCCACCATATAAGAAATATATATGGATCGGTATTTGCACACCACCAGATACCATCACCCAGCACAGAAACAGTCTGTTCTGCAGACCTTAGTACATAAAGCCAAAACCGTATCAGATGCTGAAAACCTGTCAAATGAGCTTTTCCAGGATAATGGCTACAGCAAGAGACAAATATCTTAAGCAGTTTCACATAATCAGACGTCAAGAAGACTGCATTTTGGCCGTATTGTGGCTCCACAACAGGGAAAATTAGCTGGCTCCTGAAGAGACATAAAACTGACACAATCTTCAGGCCTCCACCAAAGATCCGACACAAATGAAGCCTGTGAAAGATGATGTAGGTCTCAGAACACCAGGAATTTATAAAATTCAGTGAGAGTATGGGCAGTTTTACGTCAGCCAGAGTGTAGACTGTTTGTACCATTGAACAGCGACCCGTAGAACACGAGCAGTGTATTCGATTACGCTATCCCGAAAAGTCAGCTGTGGTGGAACATGCTTTGGAAAACGGACAATGAATTGCTTTCGAGAAGACATGTATTATTAAATGGACCAACAGCGTAATAAACGCCAAATTTCTGAAACACCCTCAATAAAGACGGCGGGTTGCAGCTCAGTATGGCTTAGGATTCTGTAATTGCAGAGTTGAAGTGGGCGCAGTGTACGCACGACCAAAATATTGCCATATATGGTCAAGAAACTGGGCATCAGTGACATCACTGGCAGCGGCACGGCTATATAAGCATGGCAGTAGCCGCAAAATGACTGTCATCCACTTGACAATGGCAGAAGAGTACTCTGTTGTAAGCTAGTGTACAGTAAACCACATGAAAATTTCATAAATGGATATTGCTGCAAAAACATGCACTCATAAATCCTGTATAGTTTAACCAGAATGCCACAAGAAAATCAGTTTAGACACTGCAGAACCCTTGCAGTGCCATCACAGATGCAAGTTTCTAACCTCTAGCCTGAACAATAGTGTTTTACCAGACAGTTAAAGATAGCATCCCCTGTGTAGAATCGCATCATTCCTGGATCAGTTCTTGATTCAGTGATATACAACTGCAAATTTTCAGCGACAGCTCCCTGAAGGATTTGGTCGGCATTTGATAAAAATTCCAGAATTTATAATCATCCTCATTCAACTTTCCCTTGATAGGGTGGATGGTCCACCTCTATGTTTTATGTTTCTTCACATTTTCAAGGTAAACATAGAACAGCACAGCAGGATTCATCACAGAAGGTGAACTCTCACTGAGTCACAAAATAGGCAGCACTACTGTTCACCCTCACAATGCAGGAACAGTGTTCCACTGGGCACTGCGGCTGTGTAAGTGACATGCAGATCCTCCATAAAATCACTGTGGTTCCTCCACAAAAGCAGAACTGTAGGCTATAAACAAAACCTTACACTTAGACGAAGTAGAGGAAGATGAGATAGGAGATACTACACTGCAAAAATAACTTGACAGAGCACTAAACGATTTGCGTAGAAACAAGGTCTCTGTAATAGATAATGTTCCGTCTGAACTGCTATCATTGTTAAAAGAGTCAGTCATAAGGAAATTGTTCCACCCGGTATGTAAGATGTATGAGACAGGGCAAATACCCTCAGTCTTCAAGAAGAATACAGTGATTTCATTACCTAAGAAAACAAGTGCAGACAAATATGAAAATTACAGAACTATCAGTTTAATAAGGCATGGTTACAAAATACTAACATGAGTTATTTACAGATGAATGGAAAAACTGGTGGAATCTGACCTTGTGGAAGATTAATTTGGATTTAGGTGAAATGTAGGAACACGAGAGGCAATACTCACTTTAAGACTTATCTTGGAAAATATAGTAACCAACATGTTCCTGAATTTTTTTTTTTTTGTTACTTTTGGTTCAAAAGATAGTTTATTACATCTGTAATAGATCATTCAAATGTTGCAACATTCATTTTACCTGAATTGCACTCTTAGACTCAACATAATAGAAGTCTTTCTGGAATGAAGTAAAAATGGAAACACTAATAATACATATTAAATATGACATTTTAATTGTAAAGCCATCCATATGTTTCTGAATAATAAAAAAATAAAATTGATTTGTAAGTACTTACACAACCAAAACCATGATTAAATTACACACTGTGTCTGAATTCCTATCTTCAAAGGTGACTAACATAGAATAACATGCTACAACAATGATTGTTTGTGTATGCATCCCAATGATCGACATTCAAACAACACTCCAATGTTGGAGAAAGTGTTTTGTGCCAAAAGGAAACAATGTACTTTAAATGTTTAAAAAATGAAACACTGTCCTCTTGGAAGGATGTAAGGATAATCTGGGTTAAGGAAAAGGAAACCTATGTTTTTAACATTTATGGATCTGGAGAAAGCTTTTGACAATGCTGACTGGAATACACTTTTTTCTGATTCTGAAGGTAGCAGGGGTAAAATATAGGGAGCAAAGAGCTATATTCAACTTGTACAAAAACTAGACAGCAATTTTTAGAGTCGAAGGGCATGAAAGTGTCACAGTGGTTGGGAAGGGAGTAAGATAGGGTTGTAGCCTTTCCCCAATGTTGTTAAATCTGTGAAGGAATATAAGGAGAAATTTGGAGAGGGGATAAAATCCGCAAGGTTGATGACAGTAATTCTGTCAGAGACAGCAAAGGACCTGGAAGAGGAATTAAATGGAGTGGACAGTGCCTTGAAAGGAAGGCATAAGATGAATATTGTTGCTGTTCTTGTTGTTGTCTTCAGCCCGGAGACTGGTTTGATGCAGCTCTCCACCCTACTCTATCCTGAGCGAGCCTCTTCATCTCCTCATAAGAATGGCACCCTACTTCCATTTGAATGTGTTTACTGTCTTCATCTCTAGGTCTCCCTCTGCGATTTTTACCCCACACTCTTCCTGTCTGACTGTTTATCGTCCATGTTTCACTCCCATACAAGGCAACACTCCACACAAATGCCTTCAGAAAAGAATTATATTCAATGTTAACAAATTTCTTTTTTTTTTTTCAAAAATGCTTTTCTTCCCATTGCCATACTGCATTTTATATCCTCTGTACTGCGAACATCATATGTTATTTTACTTCACAAGTAACAACACTCATCTACCACCTTTATTGTTTCATTACCTAATCTAATGCCTTCAGCATCCCCTGATTTTCTTACACTGCACTCCATTACCCTTGTTTTGCATTTGTTAATGTTCATCTTATATGCACCTTTCAACACATTGTCCATCCCGTTCAACTGCACTTTCTTCACCCTGAACTTTAATTCCTTCTCCAAATTTCTTGTTGCTTTCCTTTATAGCTTGCTCAATGTACAAATTGAATAACATTGGAGAAAGGCTACAGCCCTGTCTTACTCCTTTCCCTCCCTCTGCATCTCTTTCATGCCCTTCAACTCTGATAACTGCTGACTGGTCTTTCTACAAGTTATAAATAACCCTCCATTCCCTATATTTTACACCTTCTGATATTAGAATTTGAAAGAGTCTATTCCAATCAACATTGTCAAAAGCTTTCTCCAAATCTACAAAAGCTAGAAACGTAGGTTTGCCTTTCCTTAATCTATCTTCTAAGATAAGCCATAAAGTGAGGATTGCCTCACGTGTTCCAAATTTCTCCTGAATCCAAACTGATCATCCCTGAGGTCAGCTTCTATCAGCTTTTCCATCCTTCTGTAAATAATTCATGTTAACTTTTTGCAACCCTGACTTATTAATCTGATGGTTCTGTAATTTTCACATCTGTCTGTGACTACTCTCATTGCAATGGAGATTATTACATTTCTCTTAAAGTTTGCGGGTATTTCCCCTGTCTCATACATCTTACGAACGAGGTGAAATAGTTTTGTCATGGTTGGCTCTCCCAGAGACTTCAGTAGTTCAGGAATGTCGTCCACTCCAGGGGCCTTATTTCGACTTACGACTTTAAGTGGTCTTTCAAATTCTTCTCTCTGTATAATATCTTCTATTTCATCTTCATGTACTTCCTCTTCCCTTCCTACAATATTGTTTCTAAATTCATTTGCTTTATAGAGCCCACCTATATACTCTTTTCACCTCTGGCTTTCCCTTCTTTGCTGAAAACTGGTTTTCCATCTGAGTTCTTTATATTCATAACACTGTTTTCTTGTCTCCAAATGTCTCTTTTTATTTTACTGTAGCCGGTATCTATTTCTTCCCTATCTAAACATTCGTCTACTGACTTGCATTTGCATTATAGCAACTCCTGCTAAGCTAATTTGCACTTCCTGTCAATCACATTTCTTAGTCGTCTGTACTCCATTTTACTTGTTTCATTTACTGCATTTTTATATTTTCTCCTTTCATCAATTAAATTTACTATTTCCTGTGATTGTTTGTAGGTCTTCAGTTTCTACCTGTTTTTTCATCTGGTGCCTTCACTGTTTCATCTCTCAATGCTACCCATTCCTCTTCTACTGTTTTATTTCCTCCATTTTCTACCAATTGTTGCCTGAAGCTGCCTCTGAAATTCTCAGTAACTTCAGGTTCTTTCAATTTATCCTGGCTCCATCTCCTTATTTGCCTACCTTTCTCCAGTTTTTTCAGTTTCAATCTACAGTTCATGACCAATAAGATATGGCCAGACTACATATGCCCCAGGATACCTCTTATGAATATTAACAAGAGAAAAATGGGGGTAATGGAATGTAGTGTCAGAAAATCTGGTGATGTTGAAGGAATTAGATTAGATAATGAGAGGATAAAAGTAGTAGACGAGTTTTGTTATTTGGGTAGCAAGATGGGCGAAGTAAAGAAGATATAAAATGCAGAATGGCTAGGTGGAGAAAAGTGTTTCTGAAGAAGTGAAATTTGATGGCATCCAATATTTGGTTTAATGTTACGCAGTCCTTTCTGAAAGCATATGTCTGAAGTGGACCATTGTACGGGAGTGAAACAGGGATGATAAGACACTAGAAGCTTTTGAAATGTTGTGTTAAAGAGACAAATGATGAAGATCAGATGGGTAGATCACATAACTAATCAGTAGCTGCCTCACCAGCATGAGGAGAGGAGCGTCGCACCACTGCTGTAAGTCCGGCGGTAACTTCGTACAAGATTCTTACGACGATGGCAGGAACAGCTACAAGGCCTAGCCGACGGGGACGTTCGACGGGCGGTTTCCTCGCGTCGGTAATTCAGCTGCTAGTAGCTGAGGTCTTGGCTTTGGCCGGTGGCAGCGGACAGGCGAAGTTTAAGAAGAAGCGGAAACCTATACAGTGCTTCTGCTGTCAGAAGTTGGGTCATCCTGCCACCAACTGCAAGACCGCATTCGCGTGTCTACGGTGCGCGGGGGGGCATGACATGCGCGAGTGCACACAGGCGCGGGATACCGCGAAGGGGTGCACAAATTGTGGCGGCCCCCACGCCGCCAATTTCCGGGGCTGCGAGTATATTCGCAGCTGGAAGACCACCCGTACAAGGGGGCGCGCCTCCGAGGGTGCTCCACGGACGACGGCGACGCCAGTCGCAACTGCGGCTACATCACCCCCTCTCCTTTCCGGTACTGGGATGACACGAGGTGCGGCTGACACGGACACGGCACTGCTCGCCCTCCAAACTGTGATGGCAGAGGAGAGGGCACAGTACCGCGCCGACCTCGCGGCTGCGCACCGCAAGATCGACATGCTTGAACGGGAGCTGCGGAAGGTACAGGCTGCAATGGCTGCAATCACCTCTTCCCCGCATGTGGGGTTGATCAGCAGGGCGGATGCAGCCACGCAAACAACCGATGCAGGAACATCAGCGGGCACCTCTCTGGCACCTATGGAGGTGGATGCGCCTTCACCTGAGAGGGAGAAAACGACGGCTGCGGCTGCTGCTCCGGAAGAAGAATCGGAGGAGGAGGAGGAGGAGGATGACGAGGCTCTGCCGATGCCTGACAAGCACTGCGTCGCCCGGGTCTTGTCCAAGATTGTCTCCTCTATTGAGGATAAATCCTACCCTCACTTCCACAATCCTTATCCCTTCCTCCCCCGCCACCTAAGACCACCACCACCGCATTTCAGGTCCGCCCTCGGGGAGTATGTTCAAAGGCCCATTTGGGCAATCATCGGACGTCATGGGTTCCGAGCCATAAACGACCACCTGGTTTTTACAACAGACCAGTGGCACCAACTTGCCACTTTAGCCAGAGAATATTTAAAGGAACAAAACGTCGACCCCGATGCGGCTCGGGGGTTCACCCTCGGCTCTTCCTCCAGGGTACCTCTTTTACCTTGTTACACACACACACACACACACACACACACACACACACACACACACACACACACACAAAAGGAAACATAACTAATGAGGAGCTGCTCAACAGAATTGGAGAGAAAAGGAGTTTCTGGCATATACTAAGAGAAGGGATAGATGGGACACATTCTGAGACATCAAGGAATCATCAAGTTAGCATTAGAAGGAAGTGTGTAGGTTAACAATTGTAGAGGGACAAATACAGTAAGCAGATTCAAAAGGATGGAACTTGCTGTACATATTATAAGATGAAGAGGCTTTCACAGGACAGGGCAGTGTGGGGATCTGCAACAAACCAGTCTGCAGACTGAAGACCAGAACAACAGTTAGTATCATTTGTATCAGGTGGAGGGGAGTGGGAAATGGTCAGAGAGAGAGAGAGAGAGAGAGAGAGAGAGAGAGAGAGAGAGAGAGAGAGAGTTATGGAGGAAGAAGAAGAAGAGAGAGGGGGCAAGGAGGAGATGGACAGCAGAGAGAGAGTTAGAGGAAGGAAGGCAATAAAGGCAAGGAGAGGAGGTTCGGACGAGACAAACAATGAGAAAGAGGATATGTATAGTCATGCTGGGATTTCTGCTAGTAGATTATATAATAAAAATAAGAACTCAGTGATATAGAACAAATGTACTAGTCTCATCTGGGCAAATAAATAAAGAATAATTTGTTTTGCAAAATGAGAGGAAATGTAGTTACATTATATTTTTATATTAGAACATCACACACCAATGGTTGACTACCTACTAATAAAACTTGAGTGCCAACATATAAATATCTGAGAGATATGTCATACCTATTTGTGCATTAACAAACCTACTCTTTTCCAACTCGTGCACAGTACTTAAATGTAAAATTTGCCATCTTAATAAGTAACTCATGTCCAGTATTTAAACTATAATAATCCTTAAAGTGAAATTTGCTAACCTTGTCATTGGCTCTTGATCCACAGAACTGTTCATAATCAATAAGAGTTGTAATTTTTGGGTTTTCTCCACATATATGGCACTCAGGATTTCTTTTCCTTAAACGAACATTTCTGAATATTCCGGATGACCCATCAAATAACAACAATCGCTGTGAAAGAACACCTGGTATCTTCAATATTATCTTAATTGCCTCCAGTGCCTGTAACACACCAATAACTCCGGGAACTGGAAAGATACAAAAATACTATATTACAACATACATCATGGCAAACAGGAGCATCAGTGTTTGTTCTTTATATTCACAAACAGACATGGTATGATACTGATTATCGTTTCAGCAGATGAATATCACTGAGGAATATTTAGCTGGTATCAAAAGTTGTTTGTAAACAAAGGTAAACAAACACACACACCCACACACATATACACGTGCACACACACCAAGGCAGACATATGCAATGTTTGCCTTGATGTGTGTACCCATGTATATGTGTGTGGATGTGTGTGTTTGTTTACCTATCCTTTTTCCCCAAAGGTAAGTCTTTCCTCTCCTGGGATTGGAATGATTCCTCACTCACTCCTTTAAACCGAAATCCTTTCCTTTTCCCTCTCCTTCCCTACTCTGCCTGAAGAAGGATCCAGCTCCCCAAGACATCATTCAAATCGAACCCTGCCTAGAACAGTTCTGTCCTCCGTCACAACGAGACCCACCTGCTCTTACTCAAAATCACAGAGCAGACTCTGAATGTGGCTCTCCAGCAAGGATACGACTTCCTTAAATCCTGCCCCGAAATGAGATCTGTCCTTCATGACATCCTTCCTACTCCACCGAGAGTGTCTTTCCGCCGTCCACCTAACCTCCGTAACCTCCTAGTCCACCCCTATGAAATCCCCAAACCACCTTCCCTACCTTCTGGCTCCTACCCTTGTAACCGCCCTCGTTGTAAAACCTGCCCTATGAACCCTTCCACCACCACTTACTCCAGTCCCGTAACCCGGAAGGTGTACATGATCAGAGGCAGAGCCACTTGCGATAGTACGCATGTGATCTACCAACTGACTTGCCTACACTGTGAAGCGTTCTATGTGGGAATGACCAGCAACAAACTGTCCATTCGCATGAATGGACACAGGCAGACAGTGTTTGTTGGTAACAAGGATCACCCTGTGGCTAAACACGCCTTGGTGCACGGCCAGCACATCTTGGCACAGTGCTACACCGTCCGGGTTATCTGGATACTTCCCACTGACACCAATCCTTCAGAACTCCGGAGATGGGAACTAGCCCTTCAGCATATTCTCTCTTCCCGTTGCCCACCTGGTCTCAACCTCCGCTAAATTCGAATTCCCACCCACCATCTCAATATCTTTGCATCAGTTCTCTGGACAGAGCCTCTGCCTCAAGTGGTATCTCTGTCTAACTTCTTAACTTCTTTGCTTTCTATGTCTGCCTAGGTGTACTTGTGTCTGTGAGAATGTGTGGGTGTGTGTGCATTTGTTTACCCTCCATTTTTCCCCCAAGGTAAGTCTTTCCTCTCCCGGGATTGGAATGGCTCCTTACCCCCTTCCTTAAAACCCTCATCATTTCCTTTTCCCTCTCCTTCCCTTCTGCCTGATGAAGCAGCTAGGCTGCGAAAGCTAGTGTTTGTGTGTGTGTGTGTGTGTGTGTGTGTGTGATTCATTTATTTATTTGTGATGCTGTTACACCTGTGCTCCTTCGCCTGGTGAGTAATCTTCGTTTATTTTTTATATTTAATTTTTCCTGCTAGGAATTTTTCATCTATATATACAAAATATTCCTAGCAGAAAAAATTATATATAAAAAATAGATGAAGATTATTCACCAGGCGAAGGAGCACAGGTGTGATAGTAGCACAAATAAATAGGACACAAACACACACACACACACACACACACACACACACACACACAAGCTTTCTTCAGGCAGAAGGGAAGGAGAGGGAAAAGGAAATGATGAGGCTTTTAAGGAAGGGGTTAAGGAGCCATTCCAATCCCGGGAGAGGAAAGACTTACCTTGGGGGAAGAAAAGGAAGGTAAACAAATGGTGGCTAAACACGCCTTGGTGCATGGCCAGCACATCTTGGCACAGTGTTACACCGTCCGGGGTATCTGGATACTTCCCACCAACACCAATCCTTCAGAACTCCGGAGATGGGAACTAGCCCTTCGGCATATTCTCTCTTCCCGTTGCCCACCTGGTCTCAACCTCTGCTAAATTTGAATTCCCGCCCGCTATCTTTAACATCTTTGCCTTGGTTCTCTGGTCAGAGCCCCTGCCTCTAGTGGCATCTCTGTCTAACTTCTTAACTTCTTTGGTTTCTATAGTATGTCTGCCGAGGTGTGTTTATGTCTGTCTAAATGTGTTGATTTGTTTACCTTCCTTTTCTTCCCCCAAGGTAAGTCTTTCCTCTCCCGGGATTGGAATGGCTCCTTACCCCCTTCCTTAAAATCCTCATTATTTCCTTTTTCCTCTCCTTCCCTTCTGCCTGATGAAGCAGCTAGACTGCGAAAGCAAGCATTTGTGTATATGTGTGTGTGTGTTTATTTGTTACTATCACTGCCTGTGCTCCTTCGCCTGGTAAGTAGACTATAGAAAACGGATGACTTACCTAAAGGACCGGCTCGTCGATAGACACAAATAAAATCACACACAAACACACATTCAACCTTTCGCAACCGTTGGTCGGTTCTTCAGGATAAGAGGAAAAAAGGGGAGGAGAAAGGGAAGGATATGGGTTTTAAGGAAGTGGAAAAGGAGTCATTCCAATCCCAGGAGTGGAAGGACTTACCTTAGGGGGGAAAAAAGGAAGGCAAACAAATACACACACACTCACACATATCCAAATGCAAACACACCTAGACAGACATTTGTAAAAAGCGAAGAATTTGGACAGAGATACCACTTGAGGCAGAGGCTCTGTCCACAGAACCGAGGCAAAGATGCTAAATATGGTGGGGTGGAATTTGAATTAGCAGAGGTTGAGGCCATGTGGGCAACGGGAGGAGAGAATAAGCTGAAGGGCAAGTCCCCATCTCCGGAGTTATATATATATATATATATATATATATATATATATATATATATATATATATATATTACTGATTTGTTTGGCACAGTTAGTTTTTGACATTCAAATTTCCAGACCCCCAAACTTGTGGTATAACTGATCAGAGATCAGTTACTATGACGCCAATTTCCAGAATCAGTTTACTAGTAGCCTGCTTGGCCAGCTTGTAAATGAGTTCATTCCCAAAGATTCTGATCTGTCATGGAGTCCACAGGGTGACCACTGAACATCTGGACCAATTCAAGGGCAGAGAGATACTCCTGGGTAATCATCAACAATCGATGATGAAGGAAAGACTTGATAGCTTGTAATATGCTCTGGGAGTGTAAGGACTCACTGGAGCAAGAATGAATATGCTCAAGAGATGGCTCCCAGCTCTGCAGTATAAACATGGCAGCCAAATGGCAAAATGCACTGTTCAGTATTTTTCTACATGAGCATGTGAAAAGCTGACATGGCCATCAACCATTAAGACACTGGTGCAGACTATTTTGGAGCCCGGGACATATCTATAATGGAGAGACATTGATGGTGGAGGGTCTCGGGGTAACTTAATCTTTCCGGCCTTGTGACAAGTGCAGTTTTGGTCAGGGTATACACCAGGGAAGTGTACTTGAGTGGGTCAGGAGTAAAAGTTGTAGAGGCCAATATTTGAGGTCAGAGAAAAGGGACCGAATGCAAACTTCAATCATTTCTCCTAAACTGGACCATTGTTGCAGGAGATGGATGACAATGTCCTGGAAAAGGAGCTGTAATTTGGATGCTTATGAGAGTTACAAATGTATGTGATGTAACTAGGAAGCAGTTGTTGGCTCTGGACCCGCAATTAACGGACTCCAGCCCCCATGAATAGACTGTTCATAGGGCTTGTTCCAAAAGCTTCTGTCACAAGTGGAACCCAAGAGTGGTTTATTGGGGCCATAGTCCATTATGCTGAGGGTCCTCTGAACTGTATGCCAGGATCCCATAGTCAAGGTGGGACTGTAGTAGAGCTTTATAAAGCCACACAATGTTGGAGCAATCAGCACTCATGCTCGTGCTATTAAGGCAGCAAAGAGTGTTTAAATGCTGCAAACACTTTTGCTTAAGCTGACAGAATCAACCAGGCAACGAAAGCAAGACCTAAAAGTAAGTCTCCTAATGAGCAGTTCATGAGACAAATATTGGCAGCCGAAAAGAAAGCCATGGGTTAAAGCCTATGACTACTCATTTCATATGCTTCCTGTAGTTACCACTCAGCAACACTAACACTAGCGGAGCAAACATAAATAGAAAAGTTGTCAGCTTATAACGAGGGTGATACGGAGGACCCCACAACTACTGCTAGACCATTAATGGCCACCAAAAACAGAGTTATACTCAATACAGAGTCTTGTGCGATGCAATCCTTTTGGATATGGGGGGATCTATGGGATAAACCAACTTGGATTCAGAAAGAATGGAGTGACAGAAAGTTCTATATGAAGATTGGTAGTAGATCCCGGAGACACCACTCTAGCTGTGTAACGAGGATATGATGTCTCGTTGTTGTGTCATAAGCCTTCTGAAAATAATAATAATAAAAAAAAAAAAACAAGAATGAAGTGCAGAAATCAGGCAAATGCTGTATGGATGGAAGAATCGGAGCAGACCAGATGGAGTGGCCTTGACAAAAACCATCCAGAGACAGAGCTAGGAGGCTGAAAAACTCAAGGAGCCAATACCATTGCCGACTCACAATACATTCGAGCAACTTGCACAGAACATTACTGAGGCTAATGGGGTGGTAGCTATCCCCATCTATGTTGTTGTTGTTGTTGCTGTTGTTAATATTGGAGCTTTAGGGCGCTCAACATCGCGGTCATCAGCGCCCGTACTAGCAATAGAGAAGACCAATATTACTAAATCGCACAGCACACAAACAAAGGAAGAGAGAATATGAAGGGACATACCTTCTTCTCCCTACAACATAAGTAAAATAATGAAAGGCTCAGTGGCAATAAGAATAAAACTAGACAAGACAGACACATGGAGGACCAGCTTAAAAAGATGGTGGGCTAAATATTGTCATGTTGAAATGGAAGCAGACTTGACTTCGAAGACAGGGTCTTGTGGCAATATAGAGGGATGGACCAAATGATCCTATCTTCCCTACCTATATTTCAGTACCTTGGATGTAAGATCTTTGGTACGAGATGGCCAAAACACAAAATCGTAAAACACGTACCTCTGTCATCTCATTGTCACTTAAAATGGAGCAGAGATCGGTCAACAAACCAGCTTCTTCCCTCACGGCATGGTAGGAAACACAAATAGTTAAAATATGCTGAATGGTGATCAGTACACCACAAGCATCACAAGTAGGGGAATCATCACCACTAAGAAGGAATCATGCATCAGGGGGCACTGTTCTATTCGATGTCTTGTTAAGCAGACTTCATCACATCTGCAGGGTGTATGGACTTACACCAGAGCTTAACTGTGTCTTTCATTGATCACAACTTATTATTCATCACAGCCAACCATTCTTGGTCCCAGAGGCACATGACATAGCTTCTGAGCAATGACAGAGAGGCACGGAGAGGAATAGGACAGTTGACTACGTTCGGAAGCCGACAGGCCTCCTTGGCACAGTATTGGCCAACTTGTTCCCACAGATAGCCACATGGCCAGGTACCTAGCAGAAGGAGACCACTTTTCCTTGCTGTAAAACTGCAGGAGGACGACTTGGATGTACTGGACGCTCCTACCTGCTGGGTACATATACTGAAGTGTCTGCAAAGCACTGAGAGAATCAGAGAAAAGCAGGAAGTTACATTTCATTTGCTCCACTGCTTTCAAAAGCACATAAAGTTCTGTGTCAAATACTGTGAAATGGCTAGGCAGACAAAATCTGAGGATTCAGGTAGGGAAGATGACAGAACACCCAACAATATCCCCCTGTTTGGACCCATCTCTATATATATCGTTAAAAGCATGATGGCTATTTAAAATGGCAAT
Source organism: Locusta migratoria (assembly GCA_026315105.1). NCBI lineage: Eukaryota > Metazoa > Arthropoda > Insecta > Orthoptera > Acrididae > Locusta > Locusta migratoria. The sequence goes on from CM048748.1 coordinate 211,968,974, forward strand.
AAACTTGTCCTTATAAACATAATCTGGAGTGAATAGTTTGTCACACTCAGTCAAGTCTAAAATTAGGTTGGGCCTCACTAACAGCGGCGCTTTGCACCAAACCTGACGCTGTATGTTGATTGGAGGCACACCGAGATCCAGTAAATGCTGCTGTGCTCTGTTACCAAATTGTTTCATACCTTGTTGCTGTGTATTGTAGAGTCGTTTCAAGGAGGCCGAGATATCAACAGTCACAGAGAAAGCTGGAGAAGACAGAAATGCAATGGGAAATTGTTCTTGCTCAAGATGGGGCTAAAGATGCCAAGGTTGTGAGACACTGTTCAGGTTTTTAAGCATTAGGTAGTGAATGTGCTCGAGCTGCATCGGGACAATTGGCAAGAGCACAGAGGAATTTCCGCACACTGAATGAAATATTGTACAATTTGATATAATGTGTATTAAATGATAAGTGCTTTTGTTCTGATCACTCTTTTACGGCGTGAAAGGTCAGGTAGAAATTTTCAGACCCATATCTCTGAGCATTAATGCTCAGCAAAGTACTCGGCAATTGCATCTGGGTCTGTTCAGACTACTCCATTAGTAGAAATCCTATGTACAGACTGCTCCATTAGTAGAAATAGTATGTACACCCTCAAGAGCCTGATTAGATTAGATTACATTAATCCTTTTTGCATAGATCATGGATACAATACATTTCATAATGATGTGGAAAGTGTCTGTTTAATAAAAGCTGTCTTCATTTATGTATTTATTTAATTTTATGTTATTTATTTATTTGTAAAACTGCTAACTTATATCTAAAAATTCATATACTGATGAGGAAGTTTTCTCATTAAAAATTCTTTTAATTTTTTTAATGGTAATTTGTAACACTTTTGGTGCTATTTGAAAAGTGAGCAAAGACTTTTGCAGCTACTTCGTTCACCCCTTTCTGTGACAAAATTAGATTTAGTAATAAGGACAAATTACCACTAACAGCAAAGATGTGGCGATGAGCTTGCGACAGGCACATACAAAAGACACATACTTACAACACTTTCAGCTATTGGCCATGGTCTTCTTCAGAAAATAGAACAGTCATGCAATCACACAGGCACACAACACAGTTATACAACAGTCACATCCGGCTGCCGCACTCCGCATCACGCACTGAGGTGTGTAAATTGGGGAGGGGAGGGGAGAGTGGTAGGAAGGTTGCGTCACGGTGGTGGGGATGGGTACAGCACAGCCTAGATGGGAGTAACAAGATGCAGCTTAGGAATGGAGTGGGAATGTGGGTGAGGGGAGAAAAATAAAATAAAAATAATAAAATAAAACAAACAAACTAAATATAGAAGTCGACTATAGACAAGTCGAATAAATCCAAAAGTAATGGCTGCTGGGTTTTCATTTCTAACAATAATAAAACACCATCGTCTTAACATCCATCAAAGTGATGGATACACAAAGACTTGATCTGCCTTACAAGGTAATGGAACAAACCCATAGATTAATCACCAATAAGATCAAGCTGATGATGATGACAACGAAAGCTATCAACTTCAACAGAAGATGTATCTATTAAGGGTCTGAAGAAGAGAATATTATATTCTAGAAACTAGTCGAATAAATCCAAAAGTAATGGCTGATGGTTTTCAGTTTCTAACACTAAGAAGACAATGTTCTGTGATACAAGAGCATCAGTGCTGATGATTGTAAATGGAAAATACATCCAGCCAGCAGGATCATGTGTCACAAGAATAACTATCAACAACAGGACACAGCCATATGAATTTGTTATTTTTAACAGAATGTAGGCATAATACCATCCTCCGGATGGGACTTCCTTCAGGCATCCCAGGCTGTCGTAGTCTGTGGAAGATCTGAGACACAAATTGAGACAGCTGTTCCAGAGGGGTTGTTTGCTGTTGAGAATGTTGAAATCCCAGTGTCAACAATAAGAAGAGTCGCAGTCAACATCCAAAATGACCAGTTTAACTGTGAAGTGCTTGTTGATTGCAAAAAACTTATCAGTATAATGAAGGAAATCTATATATCCGATTAATGATGAAAATTCTCCTGAGAGATAATAAATATTGTTGAAATGAGATAGAATGGCTGGCCAGTACTTACCATTGTGCTGTACCGCCGATAGTAACACAAAATGAAAAAAACATAAAAAAAGGGGGACAAAGGGACAAGCTTTCGGAACAGAGTTCCTTCATCAGGTGGGAGAGAAGGGAAGAATAAAGGATGGGAACAGAAGGGAAAGGTGGTTCACGACCTAGGTCATGAAGGTGGTGTTTCGGGAGTGTGGACGTCAGACGTCAGAAATCTATATATCAGTAGCTATCATAAGCATTACAGGTGGTTGAGGCGAGCTTTGGATCATTACGAGCATCACAACTCATCCCTAAAGGAATGTGTCTTGGAACACCTGAAATAGTCTAGGTCAGTGAGCTCAATGGCATCAACGAGGTCTTATGCTCTGCTCTTACTGTTGACAATGCACTAGAGGAAACTACAACTGAATTGAATATAGGGTCTGGTCTGATGCAGGAACAATGTCAACAGGTTTTAGACATACTAAACCAATTTTCAGGTGCATTCAAGGCACAAAAGGAGAAGAGGCAGATGAAACGGCCCACGATAAGACATTGTTTCAATACTGGGGATCATCCACCAATTAGCCAGCATTTGTGTAGTGCCGCCAGCTGAAAGATGGGTAATTCAAGAAGAAATTGCATGATGACATTATTTAACCTTCAGAGAGTCCTTGGTCATCTCTGGTGGTCCCTGTGAAGCAGAAGATGGCACATGGCATTTCTGTGTCAACTATTGGCGATGGAGCAAAATCACAAATGACTCCTTAGACTCCTTGAAAGGAGCTATATACTTCACAGTCATGGACTTGCAGACAGGTTACTGGTATATGAAGGTTGATGAAGCTGACTGGGAGAAGACTGATTTTATTACACCTAATAGCCTCTATGAATTCAAAGTCATGCTGTTAGGACTGTGTAATGCTATGACCACATTTGAACGCGTGAAGGACAACTTTCTTTGACATCTTAAATGGATGACATGGCTTTGTTACCTAGATAACATTGTTGTTTTCTCAAGGACAACTGTCACCTGTGGTGAAGTGTGTTGACCGTGCAGGACTCTGCCTCAACCCAAAGAAGTGCCTCTTCATTGCCAAAGAGATAAAAACCCTGGGGGCACTTAGTCATTGGAAATGTTGTCTGTCCTCAACCAGATAAAGTAAGGTCAGTCACAGAATTTCCCTCCTCAACACATTTGTGATGTGAGAAGTTTTCTCAAGCTGTGCTCACACTACCGACATTTCATAAAAGGTTTTTGTAACAAGGCACATTCATTGCAAGAACTTCTCAAGGGAATGCCATGTTTTATTGGAATGAAATGAAAGAAAGAGCTTTCCGTTCACGTAATCCTTTCATTTCCAGTTTTGTTCCTGGACAAAAATGTATTTAAAGTTGATTTATACTGTATTTGGAACATCAATCCTTAAAGTTTCATTTTTATTGATGAACAACATGCTTTTAGTACAACATTTTGCCACTTGGTATGATGTGTAGCCACTTCTGAGGCATTAATCTGTTGTGTTCCGTTGCTGTCTGTATGTGGCTGAGAGTGTGAGCAAGAGTGTGGTTCTTTTATTTTATTCCAGCAGTGAATTGTCTTGTCTTTGGTGCTGTAGCAAAGATTATGCTAGCATTATGGATCTGCCAATGTTAACTATCAGCAACATAATGTCCAAGTAATAAAATACCTTGATACAAATGTCCGTATTGAGCATGAAATACATGACATCAAAAATCAATAGTTTGCCCAAAAATTTTAAAATACATATTTTGATTTTTAATGCACTGTATTAATACAGAAAACACCGAATTTTAATTTTTCCAAAACTGATTTCATAATATGGGACTGAAAAGGTTAAGGAGGCTTTAACTTCCACACCAGTTCTAACCTTATATGATGAGAATGTGGAAACTGAACTTCACACTGGTGCTAGCAGTTATGGGATTGGTGCAGGGCTATGCATCAAGAGTAATCTTGAAGTCCAAGATAAACTACTCTACAACCAAGAGAGACTGTCTTGCAGTTATCTGGGCTATCAACAAGTTCTGGCCGTATTTATTAGGTGAACCATTCACAGTCATGGCAGACTACCATTCTTTATGTTGCCTGACTAGCTTGAAAGATCCATCAGATCGACTAGCAAGATGGACACTAAGGTTCCAAGAGTACAATGTCACAGTAGTATTCAAAACTGAGCACAAAAACAATAATGCCGACTGACTTTTGAGGAAGTCATTAGTGAAACTCAACACCATGGGAGAATTTTCCGCTCTCACTGGATTAGTAGACATTATAGCTGAACAGAGGGAAGATCCAGCATTATTATGAACCATAGAGGCCTTAGAGAAAGAAGAACCAACCAAAGGAGAGTTTCAACTAACAAACAGGACATTGCATAAGGACAGCTATGATCCACTGGGCTCCAAATAGCTACTGGTCATTCCAGCTCAAGTATTTCTACAATATTCCAATATCTGGTCATCTGGGTTTTGTGAAGATCCTAGACAGATCAGATGCAGGTATTACTGGCAAGGTCTCTACCTATCACTGTAAGGAGTGCCAGCGATGGAAACATGTGTCGCAATTAACTCCAAGGCATTTACTACCGTTTCCAACTGCAGCAGCTCCATTCCACTGGATTTGAATCAACCTTTTAGGGAGGTTCTCGAAGTCGACAACCTGTAACCAATGGACAATAGTCTGCACTGACTACCTCACCCGCTATGCTGTCACCAAACCTGTGCAGACTGCAGAAGCTCCGAGGTCACAAAATTCCTTGTAGAAGACATTATTTTGAAGCATGGTGCACCATGTGTGATGATATCTGATGGTGGAAAAGTATTCCAGTCAAAACTAGTATCAGAAGTAACGTTACATTCCAACACTGTCCACAGAATAACAACTGCCTATCATCCTCAGACAAATGGTCTTACAGAATGTTTTAACAAGATTAGCAGATATGCTAATATGTTGAGTATAAGGCTTGCGATGCAATACGGCCTATTGTGCCGTTTGTTTATAATACAGCAGGGCAAGACACCACAGGGTTCACATTGTTTTCCTGCTAAATTATTGTGAAGCTGAGGTGACAATGGATACACTGTTTCTGTTCCAGCCGGATGACAGTCAGGATGACTATGTGAAACAGATAATCACCAGGGTCAAAGAAGCAAGACAGATGGTTCGCATAAGGACACTGGACACCCAGGAGAAGAACTGTCAGTGGTATAACAACAAGCACCGACCTGTTGTGTACAGCCCAAGAGATCTGGTATGGATTTTTACTCCTGTATGGAAAGTTGGGTTATCAGAAAAGTTACTGAAGCAATACTTTGGTCTGTATCATGTTGTACAGCACCTGTTAGATGTCACATATGAAGTCGAGGATTATGAGCCATCCTAGAAATTGCAAAAATGAAAAGACATTATTCAAATCCTCTGTATGAAGCCTTATTACAATTCCGAAGAGCAGATAGACAAAAATGGCTTCTTGTTGATGGACTCTAAAGACCATTATGATAATCATGAATCTACAACAGGAGGGCTTGTCACCAATCATTGACAGTGCAAGGAAGGCATGCTAACAGAATGGAAGGATTCTCTGGGACTGTAGTACCCATGACAAGATCAAGATCCAGGATGCTGCAGCTGGCTCCAAAGAAACCTAAAAGTGGGTTGCTGTTTCTTCAAGAAGGGGAGCAATGCCACAAGTTTTCTGACAGAACACATGGTGCAGTAGTTAACATTGCAGATTGTTGTGCTGGCAGTACCTGGTTCGAATCCTGCAACTTGGTAACAAAATGTATTTCTTTGTATTTCCTATTTCTAGAATGTTCTACGTGTTTCTTATGCTTCATGTACTTGCAAGTTCCAGAAAATTCTTTCTATGTTTAAATAGCAGAGTACACCAATCAGTAGGCAGTCTGTTCTGAGAGTATGCTTGTATTAGCAATAAACTTGTGTTAAGTATAGTGCTCTATTAACAACCAGCCTTTGAATTCAGAGCCACCTGCATTTTTCAACATGACAATATTTTTTTCTCTCTGCCCTCAGCATTTCTTTTCTTGTCATCTTTGCAGACCATTGTTACCACAGATTTCTATACTACCTGGATGTTGAACTTCAGCAGTTTGAGCATGCCAGCCATAATCTTAATATTAATTTTCTTGACAACTTGTAATATGACTGTTACAAAATAAAATTAAAATATGTTTCAATTCTACTTCCATAGCAGCCTATTTCAAGGTTTAAGCAAGCAATGCTTGTCACATACAAATTGATTTAAATTCATTTGCCAAATTTAAACATGGTGGGCCACGCAAAATAATGTGCTCAAAGACCAGAGGTATACATCCAGGTTATATACATATCACTGATTGTTAGCCTCTGACTCTCTATCTAAGAAAAGAGAATGAGCGACATCCTTTTTCATTCACCTTAGCCTGGACCAAACACGATAGAAGATAGTTCTTTATTATGTGAGTGAGAGCCATATTTCAATTAATATATATTAATATGAAGGTCAAATATTCCCTTTTCTTTTTTATTTCAAAGTAAATTCCTATCTAAAACATTTTATTTTCAGTAATTCCTTAACTTTGTTTGTAGCTGACTTTTGGATGCCATTTGCATTTAATATATCTTGTGCAGTATAATTTTACCATCATATTTTAAATATGCATAGCAGAATCCTTTACATTGTTTGTTCAGAACTTGCAATCACTTTTAAGCATGTCATGAAGTCAGATTAATATTTGTAAATTGTAATGATTATTGTTTCATGAAATATGATCTTTAAAAGATCAACTGCACAAAAATAACTCACTATGTCTTATCTGTTCCAAATCTCCAATTACAGTGAGAATTTGCTTTACTTAATTATAATTCAGCAAATAGCAGCATCCATGAGAACACATATTATTAACAGAAGTAGGTACTTTCTTGCTGACTTATATAGTATTCCATGTGTTAACAAAAGTTATTATGAGACATTACCAAAGTTTTTCATTCCATTTATCTATCATACACATTAATTATTTAAAGATTTGCCAAAATATAAATAAATAAATAAAAATAAAAAAAGTATTTGCCCCCTCCCCCCTTCTTCTTGTCAATGGAAAACGAGTTTCAATGTGCCCTTAATAACAACACTTCACACAGCAGAAACGCTACAAGCAAAACATGCAGTGATCATAACAAGATTAACTTCAATAGCTGTTTTACAACTATGCTTATCTGGACCCCTTGTTACACTACCAGGCTTCTCTGAACTACACATATCTATACATCAACATCTACATCCATACTCTGCAAGCCACCCAATGTTGTGTGGTGGGGGGGGGGGCAGAGGTGTGCAGCAGGAGTGAGCTGCCTGCCCGGGCCTGTAGCCGCGTCTCCCGGGTGGACCTCGCCACGCGCTGTCCGGCCTGCCGGCATGAGCTGCATTGTACAGCGCCGGGTAGTGCGGGTACTCGCCTACCCCCAGTCCGCTTGTGGCGCTCTGCTGCTAGCCACAGCATGCGCCCAACAGTCGCTACACTCTTAGCGGGAAATACACTATTCCTATTTTCATGCTGCAAATACTGCTCACAGTAAATACGACCATCCCACATTGGTTTATGAACTTAGTTTTTCCTTACAATCTTTACTTTGCACGTTGAAAAATAAAATGTCTGCTTTTCATTCCGCATGAGTTTTTATATTCATAATGCTTATCACTTGATTCTGAAGAAACTATGGGGTTAAAAAATCTGATTTTTGAACATATGATAGTACTGAATCTTAGTTTTCTAACAAAGCGTTCAACTTCCTATAGTTTGTAACTGTCATTTTAAAATGATGCTATTAGTGAAGTATGTGCACGTCATTTATAAATCATGCATTGAAAAAGTAGATAGCAGGCAGCTTACTGACCTATTCATTTTAGACAATACATTGAGTGAAATAGAGCTGTCTCATTTCACGAGTAATTGCAAGTTAAGGAGCAGCATCAGTGCCGCGATAGCAAGTGTATGTACTCAGAGCGTGTTCTAACAGCGTTTCTGTCAACATTTCGCTAAATTGCTTGATGTATCCTTGCTGAAAGAAAAGAGGAAGATCAGGTTGTTACATTCAGTAGCAGTTGATGACATTAGAAATGATTAACTGGTAGAATGTTGGAAGGTTCAGCTTACACTCAACCACTCCAAGGGAATTAAACTAATTACTATCCATCGATACAGACATGTTGTCCATTGTTGTTTTATTTTTTTCTCCCTTTTCCCTTTGGCTGGGGCAAGCTGAAATCCTGCTATCAGAGAGGTGACATTCAAGGTCTCAGTCATCAGTCATCAGTCATGCAGATTGCATGTATGTTGAAAACACTTGTAATTTATCCTCACTGACTGAATTGTCAGTGTACTAGCAGTTGCGAGTAAAGAAGAAAAAACAGACATGTGCAGTAACAGATCTGGTAAAAGCAGACAGAAGACGCCCAATTTTGTGCTACAGAAGCGAAACGATTGCCATGTTGTAAGTCGTCAGCTTCGCGTTAGCCGGCTCTGATACGTTTGTAGGTAGTATTATACTTTGCTACATATTTACTTACACAGTGTTTCACATTCACTTTACATTTAACTAAGTGATAGCTCTAACATGAAAACCAAGATGAGTCCTTAAATCTCTTCAGTTCCTTGTTCCTAGTAAATCTACGTATTGTCATGTGTGTGATGAGAAATTATATGCCCTACGATGATGTGATAATATTTAATTTTATTCAAGGTTATTCTACTAATTATCTACCTAAAATTCTGTCAAGGTAAACAGGAAATCTTTAAAAAAACGGAATGAGTCTCAGTTTCAGTCAAAATCAGTGCTTCAATAACCTCGATGACTTACTGGTGGAAACCATCTTTCTTTAGAAGAAATTGTCAAGAGCATTATTGAAGAACATTTAGAGGGACTTGAAAATCTTTCAAACATTGTTTCCCTTCCTTGTATACTAATAGCAATGGGATTTGCAATCTCTTGGAAGGAGCAATCATTTTAGAATCCACATAACTGAAAATTAATAGTAGTAGCTTCTGGAAACGTCCGGTAACTTTAAGTTACATTAATCTTTAGCATTGCCAAGAGGTGACCCATTTATTACATGTCTCATTCACTCGTTGTGCGAAAAGACTTCCATTTCTAACACTTAGATACAAATAAATATATAAACACTCTTCTCGTTGAAAGTAACCAGAGACTCGTTTAACATCTGTGGATACTCTACTAAAACGTTTAGTCGCTTAATTCTATAACAAAAACTTGTAGGTTAACTGACAAGTGTAAAATACTTTAATATTGTATACTGCACCTCTCCATTATGCAAAATCATGCATCTGCCCTTTTGATATGAAACCATTGATGCGTAAACTATAAAAACCATTACTTGTATGTACCAGTAAGAAATTTTTTCATCTATTATTTAGTATTTCATTTTATTTCATTTTAATAAGGTGGAGTTTAACAATAATATGTATCTGCGATATGGTAATAGGGCAAAAATGTTTAAGAAGCACTGTGATTAAGAATTTAAAAAATAAAAAATAAACTCTACATAACATCACAACTTTACGACAGAGCCTAATTGTCTTTTGGCTGAAAATATAGTTGTTAAAATTAAAAGATTAACTAATGAAGGAATATTAGAAACTTTATTGTTTTAAGTAGCGTCTACTCTTTGCACTCTGATATGATTTGTCCTGTACGCTATTTATTTCAGACATAACAATGATGCATAAATTGGTACGTAGGTAATAAAAAAATGTGCGCGATGCCTACGCTCTGATTAATACAACGTTTTGTGCAGCACTGCAGCACAGTCTGTAGTGCTGTTGCACCGAGCCCAGAGGGCATGGGCCCAGCGGGTACCCGCTCGCCCGGAGAGTGTCGGGACTCGACGGCGCACCGTAGCTCGCTCGCTGTGTACACGGTGGAGTGGGACTCGACTACCTGTGGTGCAGGCAGCAGAGCGCAGCGGTCGGACGCAGCCGAGCTCGGGCGGGTAAATGTGGTGCACTGCACGGCTCTGGCGGAGGGTACTTTGTGTACAATTGTCATTTCCTCATCCTATTCTATTTGTGTACGATTCATGAGAAGAAGAGTTGCCAGTGAGCCTTCGTGTTGGCCCTAATCTCTCTAATTTTACCTGTGTGGTCATTTTTCAAGATACATGTAGAAGGAAGCAATATATTGGTCGACCCTTCGAGAAATGTTTGCCCTTGGAACTTTGACAGAAGCTCATACCACGATACAGAACGTCTCTTTTGCAGTGTTTGCCACTGGAGTTTTCTAATAATTTCCATGACATTTTTGCAGCTAGTAAATGAGCATTTAATGAAGTGTGCTGCTCACCGTTAGATCTTCTCTCCTTCTTCTATTACCCCTTCTGGTACAGATCCTAGACTGAGGGGCAATACCCAAGTGCTGGGCAAATGAGAGTTTTGTAACCTACTTCTTTTATTGACATACTACAGTTTTGAGGAATTCTCAGTATGGTATCTACCTTATCCACAATTAATTTTATGTGTTCATCCCATTTCAAATCACTTCTTATATCTCCAGCCAGCTATTTTACAGAAATTAACTGCTTCCAGTGTTTGTCCAACTATAGCAAAGTTATATTAAAAAGGGTCTTTCTTTCTATGTACACACAGGACTTTACAGTTGTTTATGTTTAAGTTCAACTGCAATTCCCTGCACCATGTGTCAATATGCTGTAGATCATCCTGTTTTCACTAACCTTGTCCAGTGTTGTGACTTCTCAATAAACTGCACAAAGCCTCACTGTACTTCTAATGTATCTGCGAGGTAATTTATTGTGAAAAGCAATGGTCCTGTAACACTCCCCTGGGGGCATATCTGAAATCACTTTCATGTCTGAAGACTGCTCTCCATGGAAAATGACATGCTGTATTCTATTACCTAGAAACACCTCAATCCAGTCACACAGTTGGTCTGATATGCACTCTGTTCATCAGGCAATGGTGCAGAACATTATAATACATTTTGCAACAGTCAATAAACCTGGTGTAGGGCGTGAGGCTCAATGATTTTCTTGAGAGTGATTCATGTACCTTTCATGAGAAAGATACCGACAGACCCTCCAAAATACTTTTCTTGTGATCCATCGCACACATATTATTGTACTAAAAGTACAGTAGTACAGCTTCTTGAACTCAGGATGACAATTTATTTTTTGTAGTAATTACAGAATAACTCTAGATAATTCAATATGTATCAAAAGCATAACAGAAGCAAACTGACTGTATACCAAGTTGACATTTTTGTCTTTTTAAAACATTTGGTCTTTGGTATTCCTTAGGAGCTGTGCACAGCCAGTCAGTTCTTTACCAATGCTTGCTGTGACATTGTGGCAACCAGACTTCTCTCTCGGTACCACTTGAAACCCTTAAAGAATACCTTGACAACAAATGCAAAACAAAACCACAAACTAAGGAACAAAAGTCAACTTTCAAAAACATAGAAATACCAACTGAAATCAAAAAGACCTTAATTTAATAATGGAAAGTCCAGGTTGGAATAAATAATATAGTGAGGACAGTTTACTACTCACCGCAAAGACGTGGCGACGAGCTGCGACAGGCACATACAAAAGACACACACATACAACACATTCAGCTATCGGCCATGGCCTTCTTCAGAAATAGAGCACTCACGCAATCACTCCCTACAATACATTCTCCGATCCCGAAATCAACCAGGCCTCAACCTACGATAACTTCATTATTATATATATATATATATATATATATATATATATATATATATATATATTTTTTTTCCCCCCCCTTCCATACCTTACAGTTCCTACCTCTGTAACCTCGCCTGATTTGAGTGGTGTGTGAATGTGTGATCGTGTGTGTGTGTATATGTATGTGTGTGTGTGTGTGTGTGTGTGTGTGTGTGTGTGTGTGTGTGTGTGTGTGTATGTGGTCTTGTGCACTTGCAGTGTACATGAATTATTTTACTTTATTTTATTTTATTTTATTTTATTTTATTTTCTCCCCTCACCCGCCTCCCCACTCCATTCCTAAGCTGCATCTCGTTATTCCCATATTACCCATCCCCACCACCGTGACGTAACCTTTCTATCCCCTCCCCCTCCCCTCCCATCCCGTCCCCGATTCGCTGCAGAGCGTGATTCGAAGTGTGGCAGTCGGAGATGATGGTTGTATGACTGTGATTGCGTGAGTGCTCTATTTCTGAAGAAGGCCATGGCCGATAGCTGAATGTGTTGTATGTGTGTGTCTTTTGTATGTGCCTGTCGCAGCTCGTCGCCACGTCTTTGCGGTGAGTAGTAAACTGTCCTCACTATATTATTTAGACCTTAATTTAATTTAAATCCCCCAAGCTCTAAATTAGTTCTGCTTGTTCATTTATAATTTTAAAGAGATAAGGTACAATAATCTGACCAAAATGTTTTAAAAGAAACTCACTAAAAATTAAACAAAGGAATTTTTACGCTCACAAGGAACATTTATGTTTTGGCACCAACTAGTGGAGGTGTCATGGACAGCAGGAAGTAATCTATACCAAAAAAATTGAAAACTATAAAATAAATTTGGAATATAACCTGTACATTCATCCATGAAATTCTCCCCAGGTATGTTACTTATGCAGACAGGCACCTTATTGATGATGGATATTCAAAATATAGGAGTTTCTGTGAAAAATTGTTTGATTTTCATAGTGTGGGTAAACATAAGCATCTCCTTTGATGTCTCCTTGCAAGGTGAAGATAACCATCACATGGCTGAGTGTAACTGAGTATCAGGGCATGTAGGGGGCTATTTCAATATCGGTGGTGAAGCTATATAATTTTACTTACAGCTTCAGTCAATAACCTTCGAACAATATCAATAAACTGCCTCCACAAAATATCTCTGGTTTACACACATATATGAGAGAAATTTATTTTGGGTTTGAGATGAATAACCTTTAACACTGAATAGTAAGCTCAGAACAAACTCCAACATGTGTATCACCACCTGAATTATACTTTCAGTAATGGTGCCACACCTGTACAAAAGCTTTATTTCTGATACTACTATTAAATAAGCCCTGGGATCGCCACTCCCATATAATGATGTATGCAAAGACCAGGATGGTAATACAATGGTATGTAAAAGGTTAATATTGTTTGTTATTTCGATAATCTGACTGCGATATTATTAAATACGAAGATCCTCATTCGATAATACCGTTGAATGTCCAGGATTTATAAATAACACAAACACAAAGTCATAAGTGAGGTAAATAATCTTCATCCACACCAAGGATTTGAATAAATCAGCTGTTCTTTCCACCACTTGGCAGTCACCCCTTAATATTGGAATAATCAATTAAAAATAAAATAGCAATTAATGAGGCCGTATTCAGGTGTAAACTTCGACACTAAAAAGAAATATTTTTCACTCGTACCCCCTGTTCGTCTAAGAGTCTCGCCACTTAGTTTTACTTCCAGTAGCCTCGGGAAAGTTTGAAAAGAGGCCCAAATTTTCCATGATCTTGCATTGTGTCACTCTCCATACTATAAAAATGTATCATAAATAAAGTTTTGCTTTTTAGCTAAGCACACAGTATTGTAATAATTTTCTTTATAATGTAATCTGTCATGAAGGTTTATTAATAATTCACCGTAATGTTGGAATCAATAGACACCATTAATATTCCATTAACGCAACATAGGCCAGTCACCATAAAATAAGGAGCAGAATCCAGTCTCACTCCCAGATACATCAGATCCCACATGTGGTCCGACTGTATCCATAAACCATTTACTAAAATAGACATCCCACATCCTTTACTCTTTCATAAATAAATTACGTAACAACGAAATTTCCCAGAATGAGCTATGAATCCACAGTTGCGATTCAAAAATGCGACAACTTTAGTGTGCACAAAATTTCCTTCATGAACAGACTACCACTACTACAATTACATCACAAGAAATATCTCGTAAACTCATAATTAACGAAGTAGTTAATTCTTCAATAAAATTCCAATTAATCTTTACTGTGTGCCGCTATAAGCCAAATACTCACTCATTGCAGTATCTACCGCTCGACTTTTCACCTCTTTTTGTCGTAATATTTGCCGAGTAGTTCATATATCGAAAGCAAACCAGGAGAAGCCACATATGTAATTATGCAAAAACCCAGAAAATTTTGTTCTCCTTTCAAAGCAAAAACCAGTAACAATGAATCTAATTATTTCTTCTATGGCGTGTGTGGCACAGGCAACGTCTTAGGATCATAATTTTTCCTTGGTTCTACGTGCTGATATACTGACGAAGAACTTAAATGCCATCTGGTGACGACCACCGGTAACTTCACCGATATCACCGTAGCAAGGTTTACCATGAAACATAAACACACGCGTCTAAGACAAAGACAACCAAAAACATATTTATTCCATCGTCCCTATACTATTCAAACGATTACAAATTGAATTAATATATTTTTTTAAATCATTTTCTCCCAAAATTAAATATAATATGTTTCAATCAAGATGATGCGATACTCTCCGGAAGTCATGAAGCGACACCATATGGTTTTGTTCCGCTTCAGAGCCCCCTCCTCGCATCATCTTACTTGAAACATGAGTCCATTTAAAATTATTTTACTTCACTAAATTTCCATAGTTATGGGGTGATTAATTTGATTTACTCATTGATAATTATTATTAATCTGTAAGAAAACTTGTACCAAAACTATACTTATTCCTCTAAATAGGATCTGTCAAATTAAGCTTCTAGCTACAGACTAAAAACTACTTCATTGTTCATTACCATTTGATACCATACTATTAACTACCAAACATCAATCTCTCAACATCATATTGACTTATATTGTAGATACAAAACTTACATATTGATTTGTTAATAAACTTACTGTTACTACAATATCTACATCAGATTTCTCCTTACATTCTTTCTTCGTCTTATCTTGAAAGTTCTTGGCAAGTTTTTTACTTTAGGATTATTAACATCTACCAACAACTCACTCAAAGACCACATTTGATTTAATTCATTTCCATTAATTGTTCTAATAATTAACTGTGATGTGCTTTGCATTCCAGTTTCATTTCTCCTTTTATTGTTAAGGTTGTTATTGTCCCTTTTCTGATACGATTTTTGAAATAAAGTTTCTACATCAGTTAGATTACTATCAGTACCATAACGACAAGTACTTACATTAACTGCATAATATTTTTTAACATCCCTGACATGATATTTTCCCAACACTTTATCTGAATCTATCAATTTTACCACAACTGTTGTGGGATGAACAATTTCCTTTACTTCATATGGTCCTGAATACAACGGAAAAAATTTCTTTAACTTTTTCCCTTCTTTACTACTTTTAAAATGATTTCTCAGTAACACCTTATCTCCCACTTGAAACTGTAAATTAATTTTACTTGGTAAATATCTCCTTACCCTTTCCTGTGCTTTCATCTTTAAATTCCTATCAACAAACAGGAATAAGTTATTTTCATGTTCAATACCTCTAGGAGGAAAGTCAATTAATTGTACTAGTTTGTCACACTCTAACTTCTTCTGAACTACCTCCGTAGGTGACACTAAAGTACTTCCATGGGGTACTTTATTCATTATCTCTTCAAATTCGTTATATATTTTGGCCACAAAGTATGACGTTTGCAACAGTAAGTCCCAGCTAACCTTCCTATTTCTCGCATTACTCTTTCTGAGGGATTAGCTTGAGGATTATAAAAAGCAATTAATAAATGTTGTATCTGATTCTGCACCAAAAAATCTTTAAATGTCTTGGAAGTAAATAAATTTCCATTGTCTGAGATTATTCTCTTCGGCTTTCCTACCTTAGGAAAATAATCCAGACGCAAAATTTTTACAATCGTCCTACTGTTGGCAACCTTGATTGGATATAACTTAACCAGCTTTGACCATAGTTCTAAAATTACAAAAATAAACTTTACTCCACCCACACCTCGTGGTAATGGTCCCATTATGTCCATAGCACAGATATCCCATATACCTCTAGGTACTATCGGGGATAATGGAGGTTTCACTCCACAATTAATATGCTTAGTTCGTTGACAAACTAAACAGCCTCTCAATTCTTTTTTGACTATTCTACACATGCCCTAGCAATAATAATATTTACGAATGTGCATTAACATTTATTTGCTCCATAATGAACAAACAGATTATGTACATACTCTGCTAACTGTCTAATATATTTACAAGGTATACACACTCTCCACCTAGTGTCACCTTGTTCTGATCTATTGAACAAGACCCCATTATATAAAATCCACTGTCTTTTCCAACCATTTCTTACTAAATTTGGATTAGTTAATCTATCCAAAACCTTTCTGATCCATGGGTCCCCTTTTTGTTCTTCTTTTATGTCTCTGAGCATTCGTTTCAATTGTCCATCAACAGTCTTTAGTGTGACTGGATAAACCTTAAAATTCTGATCCAAATCAATCCATCCTCCTAGTTCTTCTAAACCTCTCGGCAACCTCGATAAAGCATCTGGTATTTTATTTTCAGATCCCTTAATGTATTTAATTTCGATGTCATACTCTTGCAGAGTTAATGCCCATCGCACCAGTCTTTGGTGTAGTAATTTACTTGTCATCAAAAACGATAATGCCCTATGATCAGTATATATGACAATCTTTCTTCCATACAGTAAGTATCTAAACTTTTTCACTGCCCACACAATAGCTAAAGTCTCCTTTTCCGTTGTTGAATAGTTTCTTTCGCACAGACTGAGCATGCGACTTGCAAACCCTAAAGTGACTACTTCCTTAGTTTCTCCCTTCATGTACTCCTGAAAAATGTGGCATCCTATCCCGATCCCGATGCATCCACAGCTAGACAAAATTCTTTATTCATATTCGGGTGACCTAAGATCTTTAGATTACATAATGCTTGCTTTATCGCTTCCCATTCTTCTTGACATTTCTCAGTCCAAGCCCAAACTGATTTAACTTTTAATAAATTATTTAAATTTACGCAGTTCATGATATTTGGTGGCACATATCTCCTGTAGAATCCCACGAGCCCTAATGCTGATTTTAATTGCTTTTTATCCCGCGGTGTTGGACATCCACTAATTGCTTTTAAATTTTTCATATTCGGTCGAATTCCCTCTTGACTGATGACATGACCCAAAAATTGCATTTCCCTACAACCAAACTGTGCCTTTTCAAACTTCAATGTAACTCCCTTTGCTGTTAGTCTACTAAAAAGGTCTTCTAGTAATTTCAAATGCTCGGTCCAAGTCTCTGTAACTACCATGATATCATCTACATAAACAAATATTTTTTCCAACAACTCTGGTCCTATTGCTGAGTCTAGCGCCCTAATAAATTCCGATACAGAAATGTTTAAACCAAAAGGTAATACCTTAAAATGGTAACATTTATCTTCGAATAAGAACGCAGTATATGGTCTTGATTCCCTTGCTAATCTGATCTGCCAGTATCCTGACGTTAAATCCACTGAACTCATGTATTTGGCATTTGTGAAACGAATCAAAATCTCTTCCATGGGTAATGGCCTATCCCTTTCTACTTCAATGATTTTATTCACTGTTCTAGCATCTAACACCAGACGGATATCCCCATTTGGTTTTTTGATAGCTATGATGGGATTCCCATAAGCACTATTTGATCTTTCTATTATTCCCCAATCCAACATTCGGTTAATTTCTTTTATAACATCTTCCCTCATACTTAAGGCAATTGGATATGGCTGTCTGAAGAATGGTACATGATCCTTTATCTTTAACCTACACTCATAATCTTGTATTTTTCCTGGTTTATTGTTAAACACACCCTCATGCTTTATTAACACTTCCTCCAAATTTATTTTCTCTTCTTTGGTATAGGATTCCTTGGATCTGTTATATCCTGTACAACTACACCTTCCTGAGAACTCTGTTTAAGCTCTGAATGTGCATTACTCTTTTGACCACCCTGCTCTCCTGCAGTTTCTTTATGTTTAGTCTCATTACCTCTATTTTCATTATTCCTGCCTCTGTTACCATTAATGTATCCTCTACTATTACAATGGCAACAACTATCTCTCTGACCTCCTCGGTTACCTAAGTTATTGCTATTCCATCTATTCCCATTACCATTAATATTCCTTTTCACCCGATTATTAAACTTAGGCATAATACTGTTACCATTACAATGGTTATTTCCATTACTTGAATTTCCACTATTATTTACTTCCACCCAGTGAGAAGATTTCACTTCTGGTTTCTCAGACTTGTGTACATGGTCTAATTGTCCTACATACTCCAATATTTCTTGAACCTTTGACCAATCTCTACCTGATAACATTTCTCTCATCCTACTTGGTAGCTTAGATATTAGGATTTCCATTAAACACTCCTCTTCTACAGATTTATCCAGATACAATGCCTGATTTAGATGATACTCCATAAAGTTCCTGCATCCTCCCCACTTATCACTATAAGCTACTGGACTAAATAAATCTATTCTCAACTTCCTCTGTTCCTCTTCCGACCAAAACTTAGCTTTGAAAGCAATTGTGAACATTTCTACTGTTTTAAATCTGTGTCTATTCAACATAGCCCACTGTCTAGTGTCTCCTTTCAAATAACCTATCATAAATCTTATTTTTCTATCTTCCTCCCAATTATTTGGTAAAGCATCCTCAAAGGCTTTCAAAAAAATCACTGGATGAACATCACCTTTGGGTTTAAACTTAGGGAATTGTTGCCCCCCATCCTTGATACCTATCTTAATTTCCTCAGCTAAATCAAACTTGCTGACCTCTCCACAACATCTTATTCCTTTACCGTGTTCCTGAGTTTCAACCTGTTTTAATCCTTCCTGACCTTGCATAACCTTCTTAAGACCAACTTCATTCTTTGTTTTAAATGGTGTACTTTGTTCCAAACTCTCTTGTGAACTAGGTATTTCAAAATCTTCAAGAATAGTGTTCACTGAAGGGTGAATCATCTCCTTACTGTCCCTAGATTTTACTTCCTTAACCTTTTCCAGTACCCACATTTGGGTATTGATAATCTGTCCATGAACATCTTTATTTAAGCTTTGCATTTGAGATTGAAGTACTTCATTGCTCTCTTTACCTTTATCTGACACATTTTTCGATACCGTTTCATAAAGTAATTCCTTTTCTTCATTAATTTTCCCAGTAATATCCTGCAACAACCTATCATAATCCACCTCCTTTTCCTCTTTGTGTTTTTCCCATACCTTGGGTAAAACTCCCAACTCTCCTACCTTAGTTTCAAACTGATCCAATCTTGAATCCATAGTAACATACTTTTCAGTTACCTCATCCTGCCCCCTCCTCAACTCTTCTTGTCCTTGTTTTATTTCTTCTATTACCCTATCTGTATTTCCCAAACGCATTCTCATCTCGTTATGGGTACTCTTTAGTTCTTCAGTGAATTTAAATCTGATCTCTTCTAAACCTTTATCAATTTTATCTGACAATTGAGCACTATCTGCCCTGCATACCTCCTTCGATGTATTTATTTGTTCAGAAAGATCCTCTCTCAACTTCTCATTCGACTCTGTAACCTGTTTCAAAATCAATTCCAACATAGCTTTGATCCTCTCTTCCTCCATGGTTAAAATAATATTTACCCCACAGTATAGTAGACAAATATTTTTCTTCAAGATCCTGTCCAAGATTTACTAACACTAATACCTCTAAACTTCACACTTGGAAAAAATAATATATACACATATATAAAACACTTCAATACACCTAGGTCACTAAGTACACTAACAGTCTCCACAAAATTACAAATACACACACAAATCAAGTCAATGTTTAATCCTATCGACATACCTTATTCCACATTATACCAACTTACTCTTTAAACCAAATACCAGAATCTTTACTACTACCTCCACCTTGTGTTAACAAGTCGCCCTCAACAGCAGCACTACACCAACGTCTCAATTAGGAACAGATCCACTATCACAGCACAAACCCTTCTCCAGGCTGGCTGTTAATTACACCCTTGGGATACTGTACACACTAATAGAACATATATAAATATCTAATGTAATGTTCAACTTTCTATTATACCACTATTCCTTAACAATTTTCCTTGTGTTTGTGTCCATAACCAAATCCTGGCCACAGGGTCGACATAAATTTTTGTAGGGGGCTATTTCAATATCGGTGGTGAAGCTATATAATTTTACTTACAGCTTCAGTCAATAACCTTCGACCAATATCAATAAACTGCCTCCACAAAATATCTCTGGTTTACACACATATATGAGAGAAATTTATTTTGGGTTTGAGATGAATAACCTTTAACACTGAGTAGTAAGCTCAGAACAAACTCCAACATGTGTATCACCACCTGAATTATACTTTCAGTAATGGTGCCACACCTGTACAAAAGCTTTATTTCTGATACTACTATTAAATAAGCCCTGGGATCACCACTCCCATATAATGATGTATGCAAAGACCAGGATGGTAATACAACGGTATGTAAAAGGTTAATATAGTTTGTTATTTCGATAATCTGACTGCGATATTATTAAAAACGAAGATCCTCATTCGATAATACCGTTGAACGTCCAGGATTTATAAATAACACAAACTCAAAGTCATAAGTGAGGTAAATAATCTTCATCCACACCAAGGATTTGAATAAATCAGCTGTTCTTTGCCTCTGTCAAAAATATCTCGTAGTAGTTGCGATCGATTCTTAAAAGAATCGATTGCGTCGACTATTGAAACACAAAATGAATATTTCAAACACGATTGCTATCGATAACTGTCGTATCGGTAACAACCGTAAATGTTATTTACCAGTATCTACAGACAGAACACGTAGAAAATAAAGGTTAATCTTTTTTTTTTTTTTTTTTTTTTTTTTTTTTTTTTTTTTTTTTTTTTTTTTATTGTCTTGATTTTTTTTAAAGATTTTTTTTTTTTATGTAAACAATCTCAATGATTTTACAATCTCTTAAAGTGGACAAACTCTTCCTACAGATTAATAAAACTACACCCCTCTAACTTTTGACACCGTCCAAAAGAATAAAAAATAAATTCTACGTTGTTTCCACCACTTGGCAGTCGCCTCTTAATATTGGAATAATCAATTAAAAATAAAATAGCAATTAATGAGGCCGTATTCAGGTGTAAACTTCGACACTAAAAAGAAATATTTTTCATTCGTACCCCCTGTTCGTCTAAGAGTCTCGCCACTTATTTTTACTTCCAGTAGCCTCGGGAAAGTTTGAAAAGAGGCCCAAATTTTCCATGATCTTGCAATGTGTCACTCTCCATACTATAAAAATGTATCATAAATAAAGTTTTGCTTTTTAGCTAAGCACACAGTATTGTAATAATTTTCTTTATAATGTAATCTGTCATGAAGGTTTATTAATAATTCACCGTAATGTTGGAATCAATAGACACCATTAATATTCCATTAACGCAACATAGGCCAGTCACCATAAAATAAGGAGCAGAATCCAGTCTCACTCCCAGATACATCAGATCCCACGTGTGGTCCGACTGTATCCATAAACAATTTACTAAAATAGACATCCCACATCCTTTACTCTTTCATAAATAAATTACGTAACAACGAAATTTCCCAGAATGAGCTATGAATCCACAGTTGCGATTCAAAAATGCGACAACTTTAGTGTGCACAAAATTTCCTTCATGAACAGACTACCACTACTACAATTACATCACGAGAAATATCTCGTAAACTCATAATTAACAAAGTAGTTAATTCTTCAATAAAATTCCAATTAATCTTTACTGTGTGCCGCTATAAGCCAAATACTCACTCATTGCAGTATCTACCGCTCAACTTTTCACCTCTTTTTGTCGTAATATTTGCCGAGTAGTTCATATATCGAAAGCAAACCAGGAGAAGCCACATATGTAAGTATGCAAAAACCCAGAAAATTTTGTTCTCCTTTCAAAGCAAAAACCAGTAACAATGAATCTAATTATTTCTTCTATGGTGTGTGCGGCGCAGGCAACGTCTTAGGATCATAATTTTTCCTTAGTTCTCCGTGCTGATATACTGACGAAGAACTTAAATGCCATCTGGTGACGACCACCGGTAACTTCACCGATATCACCGTAGCAAGGTTTACCATGAAACATAAACACACGCATCTAAGACAAAGACATCCAAAAACATATTTATTCCATCATCCCTATACTATTCAAACGATTACAAATTGAATTAATATATTTTTTTAAATCATTTTCTTCCAAAATTAAATATAATATGTTTCAATCAAGATGATGCGATACTCTCGGGAAGTCATGAAGCGACACCATATGGTTTTGTTCCGCTTCAGGCAACTCCACTGCAGCATATATAACAAACACTGACTGACAGATCAACAAATCACTACTGAAAACTAATATTTTCTTGTAAAAAGGTGACTGAATTATGATTAAGTGCCATGCGAGGAAACATCTTCTAGAGGCAAAAGAGCTTGCAACATGATATCATCTGGATTGGTCTGACACAATAGTAACATGTCTACTGTAGTTTTTCAACCCCAGAGCATTGAATTATCTTGCAATTCTTACCCCTCCCCCAATAGAGAGACTTTGTTCTTCGTCATTTCTCTTTGCTTCATCAGACTGGAAGCCCCTGCACCAGACTGGAAGCCCCTGCACCAATAAACTACCTACCCACTTTGTCAAATGAGGGTATGATGGTCTGTTGTTTCCGTACACATCTACCAACTCAGCACAGATTGTTGAAAATTTATTGCCCTTCAAATCATATCATTCTGTAGGAAGTCTGTGAGTGATGACTTATAGTTCTTTATTTTTTTACTTGATTTTAAATCAAATCAGAGTCTGATAAAACAACAAAAATAATTTTTAGTCATCTTGAGTAATAGTAAAACATGGAAATTAGTTCTGATTGATAAATGAAGAGAGTCTCATCTTTTTTGTTTCTTGTAACTTACTGTACTTTGTTTTAGCAATAAGTGTACATGTATTTAGTGTGCTCTGTTTGATGATGTAAAAGTGGTAGCTTAAATGAAATGACCGGATGATTTTCTATGTTTTTTCACGACAACTGTAAAAAAAATTCAATAATATGTGAGCCTGCAACAAGTGGTCAGCATTATCAATATTATTATGCTGTGGCAAGAATCTGACCTTGGATAAAAAAAGGACAACATGAAAGGTAAAATGAACTCAGTTTGTTATAGACACAGATTTACTCAGATGGAAATCAAACTAAAATTTTTGCAACATTTGATGTATAAAATTAACTTTTCTTGTCTCCACAATGTTGGCCCCAGTGTGAAAGTAAACACTTATTTTGAAGTTTATAAGATAATTCTATTGTATATTTTTTGACTGATATTATATACTTTTAGTGGAATTATCATAAAATGCAGAGAAAGGATTACTTAAACAAACAAATATCATTACACAAATTACCACTCATATTACCAAATAACTTTTGTGAATTATTGTCATGCTACATAATATATTGGACAAAGATAAGTATTTGTATATATTTACGACTTGACATATTATTTTATTTTATCTGAGAGAACTTTGGAGACAAATCTCTAACAAAATGTAGGTAATGTACATACCTGCTCCCAAAACACCCCCATCTCCACAATTTGTAACAGTTTCTGGGGGTGGTGGCACAGGAAATAAGCAGCGATAACATGGTCCATCTTCATAGTTATATACAGTAAGCTGCCCTTCAAACTGCAAAGCACTGCCTGATACAAGTGGCTTTTCAGTCTTGACACATGCATCATTAAGAAGATACCGTGTAGCAACATTATCTGTGGCATCCAAAACAATATCATACTTCTTTACAATGTCAAGTGCATTCTGACTGTCCAGCTGTATGTGGTAGGGGGTTACTTGAACACCACTATTTAACCTATGGAAAGAAAACAAAATGAAATTTTTTTAGATCACAATCCTCAGAATTAGAGAGTATGCAAACTGGATAGTACAGCCTAAAGGACAACATCTGGTTATAGTGCCCACAGATAACTGATAAGGACAAGTAGTTCTGCAGACTATAAGGTATTTATCTGTCTAAAGATTAAAGGAAACATTTACATTTTCTGGTCTACAACATTGTAGAACAGGAGAAAGCGAGCATTCATTTTAAATTTAAACACATTCTATAATGCAGCAACAGAAATAACAACGGTTTTATTATCTAGTTTGGTATTGTGGGTGTTTGATTTAGTATTTTTTTCTGACTTTTTGTTTAAACTCTATTCAGGTGACTGCAGCAAATTGAAGACTATTGAAAAATTGTTCTGTTTGCAAGTTTAATAGAAACACCATACTTCCTGTATGTACACCAGTAATACTAACATATCAGCCCATATCCTGTATCGCAAATGCTACATAACAAACACTTTAAGTAACATGTATTTCGAAGTAAGATAGGTAATGTTAATAAAATATATATATATATATATATATATATATATATATATATATATATATATATATATAATAGAAGGAGACCTTCCAGGTAGGAAAATTGTATAAAATAAAGATTTTTGACTTACCTAAAGTACAGGCTGGTCGATAGGAACACTAAACACACACAAAAACACACAACCATTCGAGCTTTCGCCACCAGTGGTGGCTTCTTCGGGAAAAAGAGGGAGGAAGGAGAGGAGAAAGGAAAGGATACGGGTTTTAAGGAAGTGGAAAAGGAGCCATTCCAATCCCAGGAGTGGAAGGACTTACCTTAGGGGACAAAAAGGAAGGTAAACAAATACACACACACTCACACATATCCACATCCAAACACACTTAGGCAGACATTTGTAGAAACCAAAGAAGTTGGCTTTGGTTTCTACAAATGTCTGCCTAAGTGAAACCAAAGAAGTTGGCTTTGGTTTCTACAAATGTCTGCCTAAGTGTGTTTGGATGTGGATATGTGTGAGTGTGTGTGTATTTGTTTACCTTCCTTTTTGTCCCCTAAGGTAAGTCCTTCCACTCCTGGGATTGGAATGGCTCCTTTTCCACTTCCTTAAAACCCGTATCCTTTCCTTTCTCCTCTCCTTCCTCCCTCTTTTTCCCGAAGAAGCCACCACTGGTGGCGAAAGCTCGAATGGTTGTGTGTTTTTGTGTGTGTTTAGTGTTCCTATCGACCAGCCTGTACTTTAGGTAAGTCAAAAATCTTTATTTTATATATATATATATATATAAAACGATTATTAAGACGAAAAATTCCTAGCAGGAAAAATAAAATATAAAAAATAGACGAAGATTACTCACCAGGCGAAGGAGCACAGGTGTGACAGCATCACAAATAAATAAATGAATACACACACACACACACACACAATCGCAAGCTTTTGCAACCCAGTTGCGTCTTCAGGCAGTAGGGAAGGAGAGGGAAAAGGAAATGATGAGGGTTTTAAGGAAGGGGGTAAGGAGCCATTCCAATCCCGGGAGAGGAAAGACTTACCTTGGGGGAAAAAATGGAGGGTAAACAAATGCACACATGCCCACACATTCACACAGACACAAGTACACCTAGGCAGACATACTGTAGAAAGCAAAGAAGTTAAGTTATAGAAGTTAAGAAGTTAGACAGAGATACCACTTGAGGCAGAGGCTCTGTCCAGAGAACTGATGCAAAGATGTTAAGAAGGTGGGTGGGAATTCAAATTTAGCGGAGGTTGAGACCAGGTGGGCAACGGGAAGAGAGAATATGCTGAAGGGCTAGTTCCCATCTACGGAGTTCTGAAGGATTGGTGTCAACCTCCGCTAAATTTGAATTCCCACCCACCTTCTTAACATCTTTGCATCAGTTCTCTGGACAGAGCCTCTGCCTCAAGTGGTATCTCTGTCTAACTTCTTAACTTCTATAACTTAACTTCTTTGCTTTCTACAGTATGTCTGCCTAGGTGTACTTGTGTCTGTGTGAATGTGTGGGCATGTGTGCATTTGTTTACCCTCCATTTTTTCCCCCAAGGTAAGTCTTTCCTCTCCCGGGATTGGAATGGCTCCTTACCCCCTTCCTTAAAACCCTCATCATTTCCTTTTCCCTCTCCTTCCCTACTGCCTGAAGACGCAACTGGGTTGCGAAAGCTTGCGATTGTGTGTGTGTGTGTGTGTATTCATTTATTTATTTGTGATGCTGTCACACCTGTGCTCCTTCGCCTGGTGAGTAATCTTCGTCTATTTTTTATATATATATATATATAAAAAATAGATGAAGAACACTTACCAGGCGAAGGGGCACAGGCAGTAATAGTAACAAATAAACACACAGACACAGACACACACTCAAAAATTTGAAGTGTACTTGTGTCTGTGTAAATGTGTGGGTGTATGTGCATTTATTTACCTTCCATTTTTTCCCCCAAGGTAAGTCTTTCCTGTCCCGGGATTGGAATGGCTCCTTACCCCCTTCCTTAAATCCCTCATCATTTCCTTTTCCCTCTCCTTCCCTTCTGCCTGATGAAGCAGCTAGGCTGCGAAAGCTAACATTTTTGAGTGTGTGTGTGTGTCTGTGTGTTTATTTGTTACTATTACTGCCTGTGCCCCTTCGCCTGGTAAGTGTTCTTCATCTATTTTTTACGTATATTTTTTTCCTGTTAGGAATTTTTCATATATATATATATATATATATATATATATATATATATATATATATATATATATATAAATAAAAATAGAAAAGAGATGACTTACCAAAAGGACCGGCTCGTCGAGAGAAACAAATAAAATAACACACAAACACACATACAAGCTTTCGCCACCACTGGCAGCTTCTTCAGGAAAAAGAGGAAAAAAGGGGAGGAAAAGGGAAGGATATGGGTTTTAAGGAAGTGGAAAAGGAGTCATTCCAATCCCAGGAGTGGAAGGACTTACCTTAGGGGGAAAAAGGAAGGTAAACAAATACACACACACTCAGACATATCGAAACGCAAGCACACCTATATATATATATATATATATATATATATATATATATATTTTAATAAGATTGCGTTAAGTATTTAGAAAAAGGTATTTTCTATAGTATGTTTTGGTACAGAGCAGAAAATTTATGAAACTCCGGCAGGTAGTGGAGTGTAGGCTTCACTTTATAGCGGCACTTCCACTCCAGCGCTGGTCACTTCCCTTTACTGCTCCGGCCACTACCCCTACCACTACTGCTCTCCCCAGGCTTGGCCAACTGTCCGCACATCTACCGGCCAATTTATCCTGTCTGCACTTTACAAAAGCCCATATCGATGATTTTTCATTGTATATAAAAAATAGATGAAGATTACTCATCAGGCGAAGGAGCACAGGTGGTGATAGTAGCACAAATAAAACACACACACACACACACACACACACACACACACACAAACGCAAGCTTTTGCAACCCAGTTGCTTCTTCAGGGAGAAGGGAAGGAGAGGGAAAAGGAAATGATGAGGGTTTTAAGGAAGGGGGTAAGGAGCCATTCCAATCCCGGGAGAGGAAAGACTTACCTTGGGGGATGAAAAGTATGTCTGCCTAGGTATGTTTGCATCTGTGTAAATGTGTTGGTGTGTGTGTATTTGTTTACCTTCCTTTTCTTCCCCCAAGGTAACTTGGAAACTTAAAGCCAACTTACTGTGAGAAATGCAGTGCAATATTCTTATTTGAAAATTGAATTAGGTGGAGTATCTAAACCTAGAAAAAGGTTAGATTACTTTTGTGTTAGGGATCCCAATGAGGCTCTAACCCACCATAATGTTGTGAAGAAGAGTGGCTGTCTGTTGCACCGTAGCGCAATTATGAGATAGCCCACACTTACCTCCTTTGGTAATACAAAAACCAGTATTTTCAGATCAGTTCCTGTAGAAGAGTTCCAATTCATTAAAATCTCAATATTTATCTAAACAACCCACTATAGATTGAGTCTCCAAAACTCGTGGGCCTACTCTAAGAATTTCCCCTTGTGTATATTCGTTTTGTACATCGCAAAAATTTTCTGCGATTTCTAACTTAACTAGTTTACACTCTTCCTGAGCATAAGTCTCAGAATCCTTTCTAAGTTGTTTTATACTATTGTCAATACTTTCAAATTTTTGTTTGTATGGAGTTTATCTGCTCAATATTCGTGAATGTGCTGTTCTAACTGAGTAGTAAGGTCTCTAGTTTGACAAGTTAGGTCATGTAACTTATTACTAATCACAACTTTTAAGTCTGAAACTTCTTTTCTACACTTTTCTGATTTTTTTGTCGCCTGTTCTATATATACTTTAAACCACTCTGGAGCTTCACTAGCCATTATTCATTTAATTACTGTTATAAAAACACAAAACCAACACAATTATACAAATTCACCACTTAAATGTTCGACATACACTTGCCGTTTCGAAGCTCTCGAAGGTGCTGATCAGCTCCGTGGGTTCTATCTGTAGGCAGCTTTTGTCTTGATATGGTCCAGTATACGGGAAACTGCTGGCGGATAGTGGAACTCGTGGTTTCTTGTTAATTCAAGATATGTTTCCCTGTTTTGCATATACTTTTCTTCTTTGTCTTTCGTAAATTGTAGCCGGGAATCGGTGGGCTATTTACTTCCCCATTGCCCCTGATAACAGGAATATTTGTGCCGTCACAATTAATCTTCTAATAATAATTCTGAAGGAAATTTTCCTCTCCATGTCCTGTCACAAGGTAGACAAATAATGTGTTGTAGTGGAATTATTGTTCTGTGAGTATCTGTTTTATACTAAGCCAGCCAGGCTGCAGCTTCCAGATCTTTCACAAATGCCACACCATAGAAGAATCCATTGTTTCATATCCTCCTAAATTTACTGCAGAATCGTATAGACGGTCGCCTAGAATTTGCTTATAAGGATGAGTTTTGAGGAGCCTGCTAGTCGGTTTCCTTGATCCAATCCTCAGCATCAAACATCAATCTTACTTGCAGGGGAAATTTCCACAGAATATAAAACAGGTCCTAGGATTTTTATCTGTCACTTTCCACTTCTCTCACCTCTGGCAGTGTTGCTGATGTGAAAAATACTGAGTAGCACTGTGGTTCGGAACCCACGTTAAACTGTATGTCCCCCTATAACTGGCTACATAAGTCAGTTCAAAGGTCAGAGGAAAGCAACAGCATACCACTTCCAAACAGGACCATGCCTAGTAAAGCACTGTGGTGTTCAAACCAATCTTTAGACTGTTGACTGCTCTACCTAATAAAATATATAAAGAGGTGACTATTTAAAAGGAAGAACACTCGACTCGTTTTAAAATATGTATTGAAAATTCTTGGTTCACAGGTTACATACTGATTATACATTTCAGACACGAGTTCAAGCCTCTCTCCCCTCAGAAACACAATTGTCATCATTTCTCTTAAAACAAAAGCCCAACACCAAGAGTTTATATTATGAATATTTATAATTTCTTTGAAGCGTCATAATTTCACTTAGACTGCGCACTCTTTGCCACTTTGTTCCACTGCAGGCCAAAATTCCCGCTAAGATGTGCCAGCCTAAAAGTCTCTTGCACCCTGTAAACAACATTACAGGTGCACAGATTTCCATTTCTTTAATAAAATGTTATTAGCAATTATCTTCTATTGGATAACTATTATGTAGGTAACGACCATTGAGTCATTACACTACAGTTGGTGGGACACATTCCGAGATATCAAGGAATCATCAACTTAGCATTAGAAAGAAGTGTGTGGGGGTAAAAATCATAGAGGGAGACCAAGGGATGAATACAGTAAGCAGATTCAAAAGGATGTAAGTTGTCATACATATTTTCAGATGAAGGGGCTTGCACAGAACAGGCCAGTATGGAGAGCTGCATCAAATCAGTCTGCGGACTGAAGACCACCACCAAAACAACAACAACAACAACAAGGGTGGGAGGGAGGGAACTGTTAGGAATGGGTTGGTCAATAATAGAGGATAGATAAAAAGTCACCATAATGATTATCACTGTGCTGCAGACAGGCATGTAAAATAGACAATCACATTTGCACATCATCTTTACATGAGTTGTTACCTATCCTCTACTATTGACCACCCCATGTCTAATGGTCTTCCCATTCCCCACTCATTTTCCCATATCTCCCTCCATTTCATGTGTTGCTTCTAACTTTTTGTCATCCCCTTTTCTATTATTTCATTTTTTACATGTATTTAATATTACAACATCGCTTTAATTATTTATTTCTTTTATTTTTATTGTTTTCAATTATCCCTGCTTCCCCTCATCACACACAAAAGTAAAAATTCCCTTTACTGCTCTTCCATCTCTTTCCACCTATTAGAACCTTTAGAATCCATCATGCAATGCAGAATTTCCCACCTCCACCTTTACCCGGGATCCTTCTCTCTCCACTACACTCCATCCACACTCACTGTAAAGATGCATGTTGTGTTGAAGTGGCCAGAAATGGTGTGGTCATGTGTGTGTGTGTGTGTGTGTGTGTGTGTGTGTGTGTGTGTGTGTGTGTGTGTGTTAGAGAGAGAGAGTTATATCAGAGTGACTGTGTGAACATTTCAGGAATAATCTTTATGATGTGTTATTATCTCCCATGAACCACAGACATTGCCGAGGTGGGGTGGTTTGCGTGCCTCAACGATACAGATAGCCGTACCGTAGGTGCAACCACAGCGGAGGGGTATCTGTGGAGAGGCCAGACAAACATGTGGTTCCTGAAGAGGGGCAGCAGCCTTTTCAGTAGTTACAGGGGCAACAGTCTGGATGATTGACTGAGCTGGCCTTGTAACATCAGCTAATGTGGCTTTGCCACACAGCTACAGCGAACCGCTGAAAGCAAGGGGAAACTACAGCTGTTACCTTTCCCGAGGACATGCAACTCTACTGTATGAACATATGACGATGGCATCCTCTCGGGTAAAATATTCCGGAGGTAAAATAGTCCCCCATTCAGATCTCCGGGCGGGGACTACTCAGGAGGATGTGATCATCAGGAAAGACAATACTAGCATTCTACAGGTCGGAGCGTGGAATGTTAGATCCCTTAATCGAGTAGGAAAATTAGAAAATTTAAAAAGGGAAATGGATAGGTTGAAGTTAGATATAGTGGGGATTAGTGAAGTTCGGTGGCGGGATGAACAGGATTTCTGGTCAGGTGAGTACAGGATTATAAATACAAAATCAATTGGGGGTATCACAGGAGTAGGATTGATAATGAATAAGAAAATAGGAATGCGGGTAAACTACTATGACCAGCACAGTGATCGCATTATCATTGTCAAGATAGATACGAAGCCATCACCAGCAACAGTGGTACAGGTTTATATGCCAACTAGCTCTGCCGATGATGAGGAAATCAGAGAAATATATGAGGAGCTAAAGGAAATTATTCAGACAATTAAGGGAGAGGAAAACTTAATTGTTATGGAAGACTGGAATTGGGTGGTAGGACAAGGAAGGGAAGGGAAGATAGTAGGTGAATATGGTCTGGGCAAAAGGAATGAAAGAGGAAGCCGCCTGGTAGAATTTTGCACAGAACATAATTTTGTTATAATAAACACCTGGTTTAAGAATCACAAAAGAAGGTTGTATACGTGGAAGAGACCAGGAGACACTGGGAGATACCAGATAGATTTTATAATGGTAAGACATAGATTTCGGAACCAGGTTTTAAACTGTAAGATATACCCAGGGGCAGATATAGACTCTGACCATAACTTGTTGGTTATGAACTGTGGGCTGAAACTGAAGAAACTACAAAAAGGTAGGAAAATAAGGAGATGGGAGCTGGATAAATTGAAGGAACCTGAGGTTCTTAAGAATTTCAGAGGGAGCTTTAGGCAACAATTAACAGAAACGGGGGAAAATAAAATAGTAGAGGAGGAATGGGTAAAATTAGGAGATGAAATAGTGAAGGTAGCAGAGGACAAAATAGGTAGGAAGGCAAGACCTACAATAAATCCTTGGATATCACAGGAGATACTAAATTTAATTGATAAAAGGAGAAAATATAAAAATGCAGTAAATGAAACAGTCAAAATGGAGTACAGACGACTAAGAAATGAGATTGACAGGAAGTGCAAAATGGCTAAGCAGGAGTGGCTAGAAGGCAAATGCAAGGATGTAGAAGAATGTATAAATAGGGGAAAAATAGATACAGCCTACAGGAAAATAAAAGAAACATTTGGAGATGAGAAAAACAGCTCTATGAATATCAAGGATACTGATGGAAAACCAGTTCTCAGCAAAGAAGGGAAAGCTAAAAGGTGGAAAGAGTATATAGAGGGGCTCTACAAAGGAAATGAACTTTGAGACAATATTGTAGGAAGGGAAGATGCCGTAGATGAAGATGAAATAGGAGATACTGTACTGAGAAAAGAATTTAACAGAGCCCTGAAAGACCTAAGTCGAAACAAGGCCCCTGGAGTAGATGATATTCCCTCAGAGCTACTGAAGTCTCTGGGAGAACCAGCCATGGCAAAATTGTTTCACCTGGTGTGTAAGATGTATGAGACAGGTGAAATACCCTCAGAATTTAAGAAAAATGTTATAATCCCCATGCCTAAGAAAGCAGGCGCAGACAGGTGTGAAAACTACAGAACCATCAGTTTAATAAGTCATGGTTGCAAAGTATTAATGCGAATTATATAAAGAAGGATGGAAAAGCTGGTAGAAGCCGACCTCGGGGAAGATCAGTTTGGGTTCAGGAGAAATGTAGGAATACGGGAGGCAATACTCACTTTACAGCTTATCCTAGAAGATAGATTAAGAAAAGGCAAAGCTACATTTCTAGCTTTTGTAGATTTGGAGAAGGATTTTGACAATGTTGATTGGAATAAACTCTTTCAAGTTCTGAAGCAAGCAGGAGTAAAATATAGGGAGCATAAGGTGATTTACAACTTGTACAAAAACCAGACAGCGGTTGTTAGAGTTGAAGGGCAGGAAAGGGATGCAGTGGTTGGAAAGGGAGTAAGACAGTGTTGTAGTCTTTTTCCATTGTTATTCAATTTGTACATTGAGCAAGCTATAAAGGAAAGCAAGGAGAAATTTGGAGAAGGAATTAAAAGTTCAGGGTGAAGAATTAAAAACATTTCATTTTGCCGACGACATAGTAATTCTGTCAGGTACAGCAAAGGACCTGGAAGAGCAGTTGAAAGGAATGGACAGTGTGCTGAAAGGTGCATATAAGATGAACATTAACAAGAGCAAAACTAGGGTAATGGAGTGCAGTGTAAGAAAATCAGGTGATGCTGAAGGAATTAGATTGGGAAACGAAGCAATGAAGGAGGTAGATGAGTTTTGTTACTTGGGCAGTAAAATAACAAATGATTGTCGCTGTACAGAGGATATAAAATGCAGAATGGCAATGGGTAGAAAATCGTTCTTGAAAAAGAGAAATTTGTTAACATCGAATATTGATTTAAACCTAAGGAAGTCCTTTCTGAAGGCATTTGTATGGAGTGTTGCCTTGTATGGGAGTGAGACATGGACGATAAACAGTGCAGACAGGAAGAGGATTGAGGCTTTAGAAATGTGGTGCTACAGAAGAATGCTGAAGATTAGGTGGGTGGATCGTGTAACTAATGAGGAGGTACTGAACAGAATTGGGGAGAAAAGGAATTTCTGGCATACCTTGACTAAAAGAAGGGATAGATTGATAGGACACATTCTTAGACATAATGGAATTGCGAATTTAGCGTTGGAGGGAAGTGTGTGGGGTAAAAACCACAGAGGAAGACCAAGAGATGGATACAGTAACCAGATTCAGACAGATGTTGGTTGCCGTTCTTATGTGGAGATGAAGAGGCTTGCTCAGGATAGGGTATTGTGGAGAGCTGCATCAAACCAGTCTCTGGACTGAAGACCACAACAACAACAACAACAACAACAACAATTATCTGTCCACTATAGTTGACAGATGACAACCTGGATTTTCCTAGTTAGAAAGTGTCACTTGTCATAGAATGCATGGAAATGACATAGTTCATTTTTTATTATTATTATTATTATTTTTATGATTCACTGTTGTTCTAAGAATGGTTTCATGAAATACAAAGCATTCAAGAGTGGAGGTGTCCCTTGTCAGTGGGCATCATTTATGATTCCTGACAGAGAGGCTGTGAAAATGGTGGTGAAAATATTGATTTGTCAGTTCACGCTCTGAAGTTCTCAACCTGTTGGCTGGTCTGATGAAAATTGACATGGAAGCAACAGGACCAGTATGAAATGGATCACTGTGAATGGTGATCATTATGCACAAACCATTGTATCAACATAAAGAGGTAAAAAGAGCAAATCAGAAGGTTGGTGGCTGAGAGAGTGCAATGAGCAATATTAAAATGGGTAAGTATACCACCACCAGTAAGATAAACAAGACACAACCAGAAAGTAATGGTTTCAGATCCTACTGAGAATGCACGATGCTCTCTCACAGGGTATTATGCTTGTAGAAGTCGCATAAGCAAGAGTTGGATGGAGGCTTTCATTCTATCAAATTGATCAACTTAGGATACATTATTTCTTTGCCTGAAGGTATGTAAATATAACACAGAGTGATACCAGTGTTCATCCAAATCCAAACACCCAAGGGCATCTAAAGTTATATGAAGAGGTATCCATTTATTATAGTTGGTGTACTGTCTCCTCTAGACAGTACACCTTTTACTTTAGTGTATATGGGTAGAGTACTGGCCACCTAAGATCAATTGTGTTTCTTGTATGATTACGCAGAGTGCCAAATGTCACAGTTCAGAAGAAAGCACTGTGACCTGCATGTGGTTCTTCAGCAACTGATGAGTGTTTACTTAAGGACCAATAGGATCTCAGTATGGTTCCAGAGAGGGCACTCTTCTGCTGCATAATTCTAAAAGAAGCATTCTGTTTCTCTACCTAAGATTGGGGATTGAGATGCCTGCTGTGATGAAGAGGAAACAAAGAGGTGGTGGACTTCAGAGGCTTCAAAGGTTCACTTATTATTTGAGCAAAAATGAGGGTTTATCAACAGAGTTTGAGAAACTCATAGTCACTTATTATTATCATCATCATCTACAGTAAGTATGACATCTGTCTAGGGATTTTAAATTATTATATTTTCTACACATTTTATAGGCTGAGATAATGGCAAGTATGAGGAAGGTTAACACTGGTATTTACTACAGTGTGGATGGTTTACTGTAGGGGTTACATCTTAATGAGGCCACTCATTGCAACAAGTGGCTTGTGAATAAACTGAGATGACATGTCTCTGAAGTTAAGGATTTCTTTTAAATACATTGCTATATAAGGGTTTGACGTTGCAATGGAATGTCATACTCTATACTTTTTATGGAGTGAGATTATTTTCAATACTAGGATAAAATTTTAATTCCTACTCAGTTTTCTTTTCGCCCTTTCTGAAAATGCAAAACTGAAATCTTTGCTGTTCCACATTGGTATATATTTCCTTGCTCTGTTGTGGGGTCAAGTCATAGTGCAAAATAATACTGAGAGTCAAGTTAATGCTTACAGGGAGATTGATGGTACATGCAACACCATAGACAGCTACAGGGAAATTAGATTCATGAGCAGGCACAGTGTACTGCCTTAATCAGAAAAGGCCACTTCACACTTTTCCCAATGTTATCACCTAACCACACTTGTGATCAGTGAATGCAGGCTGGTTTCCCCGCTCTGCCTCAGTTACACTGTAAACAATTGCTGTGCAAACAATTTCTCAATATTCACACACTCCGCAATTTACACAACATGGAGACATGGGTTCCTAAAAGTACTATTCTGCACAACAATCCTTTGGTTTGGTGTGAACTGCAATGGGGCAATATCTTACATCTGTATTGGGTTTGCTGGTTAAATTCAGTTCAATTCAATCATCATCTACTCTTGTACAAACTAAACATACCCAATGGTGAATATGCCTAAGTTTTTATTCATCATCAACAAAATTAGAAAACAAATGTGATCAGACTGATAGGGCTACACAGGCACCAACATAGATGGTATCACTCACTGACCCCAAGCTCTTTTCAGGTGTATTACCCAGGCATGGTAAGGGCCATCTGCCATGGTAGGCACTGATCAAGGTACTGGTGCCCCAAAGTAGACAAGTATATACTACTTGACTTTTCTTTTTCTTACTGATGTCTGATTTATACACCAGCACTGCGTCCCCTGCATTGTCAGAGGGTTCAAACTGCCCAGGTAAATTAGGTAAATGGTGGGGTACCTTACCTACTCTTACAATTGAGCTGGAAACCATCTTAGAGTTTGGGTATAGCCACGGGCATATCTAGGGGTGTCTATGGGACTACAGACTCCCACCCCAGAGCATGATGAAAACCTCTGTCTTTCTCCTTTGGACATCAGTTTGAGGTATGATGCACAATATGTCTATAAGCTCAGTTCCGCAATCCGGACCAAAAATCTGGATCTGCCACAGGGTACAGCTCACAATTAGCCAATAGTGGTGTGCTAGGATGCATGCAATTAATGACTGCCTCATGGCATGTCCTTGCCTACAAAATTCCTGACATGGGAAAATCTAGAAGAAACTAGAACTCCCCGGTGGTAAGCACAAGTAAGTAGAAGATAAGTATGACATAGGAGAAACAGGAATAGGAATTAACCAAAGCAGAACTTGGATAACAGCCAGGTTGTTATCAAAATGGCTGGCAATGAGAATGCAAGTAAGTATACATATAGAAAACAAATAATTTCAATTAAAATATGTGATTGATTGTGGAAATGTTATATTAATACTAGTACCTTTTCAAAGCTTCTACTGCAGAATCTACCTTTGGAGTTCCCAAGCTCGCTTCTGAGTGAAGCAATTGCCGATGTAAATTATTCAATTCAACTTGATCATAATCTATTATACCAATATGTCCTGTAAAATTATGTTTTTTTAATGTACAAATTCAGATTAATCTGTACTGTTTATCATACTTCATTAAATCTTATTGAAAAATTATTACTAACTTGTGAACAGTAATACAGGTTTATTTATCAGCATATTTAGTTACAATAATAAATAAAATTTGATGTAATGTTATTCTACTACTGCACTACTTGTCAAACATGAAACAAATATAACTGTTTAAAAACATCACATTGCTGCTCACTAGATAGAATAGGTAAGTTCCAGGCAGGTATAATGAAACAGAATTCTAAATATACTCAGCTGTTGGATTCAATCCTTTATCAGACATCCCAAACTCCCAAAAGTTCACACAAGCACATCTCACTCACATAAGTTGGTATTGTCTCCACACACAAAGGCCAGAGTGTGACTGTGTCTGTCGCTGGGTTGGGAAGCAGAGGCACAGAAGAAGTATGGGGGCAGGGAAGGGGTAGGTAGCAAGGTGTGGTGGGGGAAATACTAGGATGAGCATAGATGCAGTGGGGTCAGGATAGACTATTAGGTACATCACTGGGATGCTGAACTGAAGATGGAGGGAGGACAGGAGGAGTGGAGGAGGAGGAGGGGAGGAGAAAAGGATACACTGGTGTGCTGGCAGGGTAAAAATTCTCTGTAGTACTCTATCTAAAACCTAAAGACGATGTGATAAAATAGAATGCAGATATTAGACAACAATTCCAGATTTGACAAAATCCAGATATGAGACATTTTTATATGTATATTTGTAAGTTCTATGTGTTCTGATGAGTTTCTGCCAGAAAGGTAGAATGAATCTATTTGTCTCTACATAGAAGAGACAGAATTCTTGAAAAGAAGTCAAATCTTATTTATTAACTTTTATACAGGGTAATTTGATACTTTTTATAATTTCATGAGCAATAACATGAGGAAGGGTTATTACTTGATTTTTAAGGGGGGTATTTTAGTTTGTAGTGGAGATTCCTAAAAACTATGTATACTCACACAAATGCATGCGCACACACACACACACACACACACACACACACACACACACACACACACACACACACACATCCACAAAGCTGTTTTTGGATAAGGGAATTTAATTTTCTTGATGTCCTATGTTATTAAAGTGTTAATGTGTCATTGTGATAGGAAAAGCTAAGAGTGATTTCGAAGGAACATGTCTCTCGTGAATTATTTAACTGTATCAGGTGGGATTATACTCTTGTTCACTCGCTTCAGGTGGGGGGCAAAGGAGAAGCATGATGAACATGAGTGCACGATAGTGTAATAACTTGCTAAGTACGAGTACACGGCAATATAGGAGTAGTTTATGAAGTGAAAATCAAAAATTGGTGTTATAATTGGGAGGTGTTGAAGGATACAAAGGAGACAGGTCGAAAGTAGTTGTACATGGTAGAGCAGGAAAATGGTGTTGTTGGTAGTGACTGATCCGAAAAGGGAGGCTGTTATGTACCCACAGTGAGGTCCTAACTTATGCAGGTGGGTGTGCAGTCTAATTTGAAGTGGCAGGCAACTTGGGTATGCAAGCATAGAGCTTGATACTCTAATTTTTTGTTGCTGTTTCTTTGGTCTGACAAGAGGCAATAGAAGTTTGATTTTTCTGCGATCAAGGGGAAAAAACCTTAGTTCACAGATACTGAACAGCCCAGAGGTGATTTCACTATTCTCTGATAAGTGTGCTATTTTTGAAGCAAGGTGTTTATTTTTGGACTTCAAAGTACTCTTTTTACCCTTAATTTGGGAAACTTCCAAAATACCTTAATTTAGTTTAGAGAGTTACCATCCATTAAATAATTTAATTATCATAGTTCCTTTGAGCTTAAAGAATTTGTAAATAATGATACCTACTATAGACTGTCCATGTTTAATAGTTTTACTTCACATATGTCCATTAAACTTGGAAGCAAATAATATGATAATGAAATATTTGATATCTCAAGTCTGAGGGACGGATTATGAAGTGTTACATTGAACGCTACTACCTTTTTACATCTACTTGAGGTATCTAAATATTAATTAAGTTGATATTAGGCTTGCGCAAAGCAGAAGCTGCCACAAGAATCAATGTTTGTTACAGATTCCGGAGGCAAAAGGTGGCGCAAAGTAATCACAGATGACATGTGAAGTAATTGAAGAAGTTTCTCCTTGGCCTAAGAGTAACTGAACAGGACAGAAAAGACAAATGAAGTATCAATTTTTGTTGATTTTTATGTGTGTTCGTGGTACTATAGTATTATTCATTCATGGTTTGACTGATGTTCAACATATTGTACTATTAATCATCTATAAGTGTAATAAGGCAAATAAATTGATTATACAAGGTTTCACAGTAAAATTAAATTCTTCTTTATACTGATTAAGAACATTATAATTGAACAATTAACATTAAGAAGTTTACAAATTATAACTGCATGTATTGGAAATGACAGAGCCACAGCTGAGGCTACAGCTACATTAAATTAGGTGCTTAACCTGGCTGGAAGTGGCTTTAGGTATGGAAGTGTTAAGTTGCCATTTGAAGAACACTTCAAACCTCCCTGGATTTTCCTGGAAACATTTAGGAAAATCGTGGAAAACCTAAATCTGGATGGCCGGAAGTGGATTTGAACCACTGTCCTCCCAAATGAGAGTTCAGTGTGTTACCACTGTGCCACCTTGCTTGGTGCAGTGTTTAAAGTCAAGAAAAATGGTTGCATGGCAAGCTCAGCAAATGAGTGGTCCAAATGCCTCTTGGCCATGATTTAGCGGTGGCCATTCATTTGGTAAAACAGATTGCTATTTGCCATGCCCACATAGAATACAGCACAATGGTTGAAGTCAAGTTGGTAGAGCCTTTGGTAAGGTAGGAGATAATTGTGACAGGATTGGAGCTAGGTTCTAGTGAGAGGATGTATAAGACAGGTCTTGCATCTACGACTGTTACTGCGATATGAGCCATGAGGCAAGGGTAGGGACTTACAAGGATATGGCTGTGTGGTACAATGCTACTATGTGAGAGCTGGGAATAATATTTCTCATTTTACTACATGATAAGTGGTAGATGAAACCCTGGCACATAATATAATTCAGGAGCTTTATCTGTTTGGTGCAGAGTCATAAGAAGGGTGATTCTCTGGGAATGAATTCCAGCGAAGATTACTCTTAGAATAAGATAATGGCTATGACTCATTTATTTCTAATATCAGATTTAATGAAGAGTGAAATTTCAAATGTCTCAAGTGAATGATGAATGGTTTTTCCCTGTACAGGTATTTACATGAAATAAATGAAAAATAAAGCCTCATTGTTCAGTATGATTTAGTAACGTATTTAACAGTGGACAATACAGGTTGGAATATCAATAACATTATGAAGAAAGGTTTCAACTCACTGCAAAGATGATCACATAGATGCAGACAGGCATGTAGAAAAGACAATAACTCACTTAACTATTGTTTCCAGCCACAGCCTTCATCAGAAAGAGAGCACATAGACTCACACATAAATCACAAAGGTACAACTCCACACCACCTGCACATATGATCCTTGTTTCCAGACACTGCAATGGGTAGACAGTGGCCAGAGACAGTGTTGCACATGTGTGTGTGTGAGAGAGAGAAAGAGAGAGAGAGAGAGAGAGAGAGAGAGAGAGAGAGAGAGAGAGAATGTGCACACGTGCACACTCTTTTTAGTACATGCTGTGGTCTAAAGCTTTTCTACATGCCAATTTGCAACTCAGGAATCAACTTCACAGTGAATGAAGTGTTTGTTTCACATAATCAAATTCACCCTCTCCAAAATACACATACAACCAACATGACCACCCATCCACACACACACACACACACACACACACACACACACACACACACACACACACACATGCCAATAAAGAAAGAGTAATAAAACCTTTACACATTACATACCAACTCCAGCCCCTGCTAGATATAAAGCAGAAGGACATCCCAATCCACCAGCTCCAACAATAAGAACAGAAGATGTTTTCAGTGCAAGCTGACCTGAAAAACAGAAATAACAGTATGTAATTATTCTGCACAAGAATACATTAGTCAAATACTAATAATAAACTGCTGATTCCAATGCGGATAACAGAAGAAGAAGCTGTCATAATGAGAAACAGAAACCTGAGATCAGCAAACGAGAAGGAAAGAAGTTTCAAAACGAATGTGTATAAATAAAAACCATAATGTATAGAGATGTCTAGAAGGTGCTTTTCCTTAGAAACTGATGTCAAACTTATGGTCCCTAACCTCTTGACATTGATGTTGACAACACTATATAGTGTTTCATAAGTGAAAATAAAAAAACAATTCTTACTAATTACTGGTTGTGGGTTGTGCGTAGAGGGTGCAGTTGACGTTGGCACCAATTACACTTGTTGCTTGGCTTCTGAAGACATCTTCAGTTCCTACAGGTGGCAGGCAGAATTGAGAAAGGCTGCTGTCTTTGCACTTGGGGTGCAAGCAGAGCTGTTGAATTGTAGCATTGTTCCCAGGAGGGGGAGGGGGGAGTGTTCATCGCCATGGACAAAGTTATTAAAACTTCCTGGCAGATTAAAATTGTGTGCTGGAACTGGGACTCAAACCTGGGACCTTTGCCTTCCGTGGGCAAGCGCACTACCGACTGTGCTATTCCGACATGACTCACGATGCCGCCTCACAACTTTACTTCCGCCAGTACCTCGCCTCCTACTTTCCAAACTTCACAGAAGCTCTCCTGCGAACCATGTAAGACTAGCATTCCTGGAAGAAAGGATATGGTGGAGATATGGCTTAGCCACAGCCTAAGGAATGTTTCCAGAATGAAACTTTCACTCTGCAGCAGTGATATGAAACTTCCTGGCAGATTAAAATAGTGTGTCGGAACCGGGACCTGAACCTGGGACCTTTGCTTTTCACGGGCAAGCGCACTACTGACTTTGCTATCCCGACACGACTCACGATGCCGCTAGGGACACACAAGTCACAGAAGTGGCGTCCAATTGAAAGACTTGCACCAGGCCAATGAGCCACATGAAATTATTATTATTATTATTATTATAACAGAAGGATATTATAAGATCACTTACAGCTTTTTCTTTTGTTAGTTTCTAATATTAAATTTGTGTGATTTATCTTCTTCCTAGATTGTTTAGGTGAAATCCACTTCCTTTGTAATAATTTTTGCGAATATCGCTTGCTTGTATTACTGTTGCATTTGCAAAGTTTGAAGACAGATCATAGATCTGAGAATTTGTAACAGATAATTCAGCATTTACACACAACCAGTGTGAAAGGTCATGTCTGAAAGGCATGTCCACTATAAATACTTTCTTTGATACAATGCAGAGAATTTGTTCCTTAAAGTTTTAAATTGATCTTGACTGCTTTTGCAACCAACAATGTTTATACCGGTAGCAATAAGTAAAAAGTCAGAGGTGTATGTTTTGGGAGTGGCATTATTAGTGTTTCTTAGAATCAAACTTGC
Source organism: Locusta migratoria (assembly GCA_026315105.1). Classification (NCBI taxonomy): domain Eukaryota; kingdom Metazoa; phylum Arthropoda; class Insecta; order Orthoptera; family Acrididae; genus Locusta; species Locusta migratoria. Next base: position 212,011,445 of record CM048748.1, read on the forward strand.
ACTGCAATTTAAAAACACACAACATAAAACATCCAGTTTATATGTCTTCATTTGAAAATTTAGCTAAATTGCAGGCTAGGCTGTCACTGAAAATGATAGCTTTGATCATTTTAGCACACAAATTTTGCATGACATTTCAAGTTCATTTCCACTTAATTTTGTGAAAGTATCACTTTCATCATACTTTCAGTCCCTGAGAAATAAGAAACTGCACTTCGAGATTTTTTGTAGCGAATTTGTTTAATATTTTTGGCTGAATATGGCTCGTAAAATTTTTTTCTTTGTTATTCTTAAGATAATGAAGATAGTTGTACAAGATAGCCAATTTTAATATACTGCACATCCTCGAGTAATCCGCGCATATTTTTTTCCGAATTTATGAACGAAACACTGGAATACTCGAATTTAGGTTGGTATTATTCCATCTGTAACAACAAAACACACTAGGTGGGCATTACTCCGCTTTAAAAAACAGATCCCTTTAGTCTGGTATTACACGATAATATTTTCGATCAAATCTTTGACAAAGAAATATTATCAAATATTTGTAATATTTGTTAGACATAAATCTTAATCGTGGTGTTAACGAGGGATAATATGGTTGTCATATTTCAAGATAGCGAATAACAACAACTCTTTATTGTGTGCTGCCTTGCCACTATCAAAACTACATATAACTTACTTGACAATGACACAATGTATCAGTAATTTTTCTGTAAACAGTCTCCTCACGTCACAAACCGATGTGCCGAGTAGCGTCTCTTTCCATGAGTTTCTTTGGCAGTGCGGCTGGCACATACGAACAATTGCATTGTTGTTGTAAGAATGACTAGTTGCATTTGCTTGTAATACCATCTTCCTGAGTAATAAAGGACGTTATACACTTAAGTTGGGTATTATTCAGTTCAGTACCACCATATTACCCACACCAGTATTGGCACTCCTGGTTTACAGTGATTTCTTGCTACTGGGGTTAAATGTTAATTACGGTGCGGCATTGCAGCTATGGTCAAACACACACACATTGTTTAACAACAGCGATGCTTGGGCGCATAGCAGTTACATTTTGCACTGCAGCGAACAGAAGACAAGCAAATTTTATAATCAAATATACAGTGAGGCACTACATTTGATGATATTTCTTTGATGAAAGATACCTGTATGTCAACGTGTAATACCAGTCTCAGCTCCAGAAAGCGTTCATTTCAGTGTGTGTTACTGTGAGTACATTTTCACAGTAATATGTTACAAATGAAATATTTTTCAGTTTGAATGAGAATGTTTAGTAGGTAAAATATGAGAATTTTATGGGGTTGGTATGAGATTCGCACACTCTGGATATGACAATCCTGCACACCTCTCTCTCTCTCTCTCTCTTTTTGAAATTTAACAGGCGTGACATCCCAAGATAGCTGCCCTCACATACTTTTGAAAGCCGACAGGTGGTATCCTCATCTACATAAATCCTCGTGGTTTTTTTATCGTCCAAATTTGGTGGTGCGTGATTTACTCAAGTGTATATGGTATTTTAACAAAATATTAACCAAGGTATAACAGTTGATATTCCCCAGAAATTCACACGCACTCTGCTCAACACCATGCATGAAGTCAAACAAGTGACTATATCACATCCAGTATAACATCCATGATTGTTAAACTTCACCAATGTTTATAGTGGATATATGAGAATATTCATATAAATTTATTCCAAAATCCCTTTTAGTTGATCAGGAAAATTTTCCGAAGTTTATTTATTTGACATGGAATGACCCATAAGCAGTTTCCACACATATATTGTCTGTTCAGTAATTAATCTGCAGTAATTCTTCTGACATGGAGGAAGTAAGCAGATAAAGTACATTGTGCATTGGTGTTTACACTCAGAAGGTGACACAGCTACGACCACCCTGGCTACAGAAATATTCAGCACCGGGAAAGGTTGGCTGAGTGATGGGCTGCATGGGTTGTGGCACGACATCGGAAAGTACAGGTGCAGGGATTAGGGAGCCTAAAGGATGCGCGTGACCTGACTGACTGGGTGCTCAGTGGCAGCAGGTAAAGGATGAAGTACTGTTCCAGCACTTTAGTTAGAGGCTTGGAATGTCAGAATCAATCAGAATATTGTGAGCAGCAAAACTGTTGTACTGTATTATGTGACATTAACAATTAAGATAATACTATCATGAATAAATATGGGTAGATTCTAACTTTTGATTATTTTGTTAGAGTAGACTAGCTCAAAACAAATAATAAATCATTAAACTTAACCTGTACAGCTAAAAAATAAAGTACAATGTATGTTTGAGTTAAATGTGAGCATCAGATTGAGGATTAACCAGCAAAACCAGGGCAAGAAGTATAATCCAAAATGTTTAAAAACAAAAGTAACTATATAAGATGGTAGAGTTACATAATATGCTAATATTGCTACATAAGTTCGTCACACATGTCTATATAAATTACTCATCTCATAATAAATAGTATCACAGAATATATGCATTCTCCATATTGATTTTTGTTACAGAATTCATATTGAAACGGTAGATATGAATTACAACATGTGTTCATGAGTACCTTCTTATTGATACAGTATATGTGAATAACAAATTGTATTCATGAGTAAGTTCGTATCGATATGGTAGATGCGAGTAACGAAATATATTTATGAGTAACAAATGAGAACTTCCTATCAACCACAGTATTTGTTACTCAGTACCAAATACATACAATTTGCTACAGCTCTAGTGCCATGTAAAAGGGTTTTGTTTTGTTTTTGATAGGAGGCACAGTCCACGTCACTTTGAACTCCGATTATGAACAATTATGTAAAAGTTCTTCAGCGTTAGTAACGTTTCTATTTTGATTATGAACTAATGCTTAATATTTGTGCTAGACTAAAAGTATACCTTGAACTTCTGTATTCCACACATGAACTGTGTAAATTTGTATTACTGATGTGTGGAATGTGTATACTGGGTTACAGTGACTGTAATTTATGAGGCTTGTACGCTGGCCATAAATAGGGACAATTGGGCACTAATGATTCATTAAAGTGTCAATGAACTGCAATTCTATGTCTTGCCTACATTATTTATAGTAGACTAGACATGGAATTTCAGCCAGAGCACCGAACAACTAGAACTTCAAGAGTCAACGAACTCTGACCCGGCATTGTCACAAAGTAACATGCTTAACTTCAGATACGGAATCAATGTTAGCATTGAATAGGGGATCATGGAAGAATTTTATTAGGAGGACTATGCTCTAGACTGAACACTGAGAGGTATAATCAGTCTCTGATGATGATAGTAACAGGAAGAGGAGTTAAGTAGATCTTTGGACTTTACCCTGTTAAAAAGGAGAATTCTTCTGCAATAATAAATCTTTACAGGACAATTGACAAAGGAGTAAAGCCATACTGGCTTCTCACAGAAAATGGACCACAATTTGTTACTATTAACTATAATGGACTTACCAAAAACCTGTTCTCCTCCAGATCACTGCAACGAAACATTCCTTACACTAATTGTTCCAACCAAAGACACCCTAACCTCACCAATGAACTCGCCTCTCCTAGTATATAATACCATCCAACCAAACCACAATCATCACATACTCCAAACTAAATGCCCTTGCACAAAAAGGTTAAACCACTGTTGCGACGAATCACAGTGGCTACCCAGTAAGAGGACTCTGACAATCGTCTAACTCATACACTTAGAAATTGTGCCAAACTGACCCCATCCCAAATGTCCAACTTACCTCCAATTCGTGCTAAAATTTCTTACCTTTTACTCCAACACCAGGAACAATTATTTGCCTGCTAAATCTTGTAATTTCTTCATTGCTAAGTTTTGTCCTCTCAGAATTCTTCACCATGTCTTCCTGTTGCTAGAACAAACAAACTCATCATTAATTTATGAATAAAGCAAAGTTGAAGACAAATGGCATTTAGAAGATGTCACAGCAAAACAATAAAGCAATCAAAAGAGAGAGAGAGAGAGAGAGAGAGAGAGAGAGAGAGAGAGAGAGAGAGAGAGAGAGAGACACTTGCATTCAAATATCTACCTACTACTGAAGAACTACATTTTATAGGAATATGAAAACATGAAGTAGACAAGTTTATCTTCGACTATTAGGTAAGTTATGTGGAAGTATCAGTGTGATTCAGTGTTGTTTTACCCCCCCCCCTGTCCACACACACACACACACACACACACACACACACACACACACACACACACACACACACACACACACACGCCTTTGAAAGTGTCATTACTTTCACAGTTTACTTCTTTGGTTCCAGTTTTTGTTGTTGTTATAATCCAAGCTCTGATGTGTTATCCAATATTGTCATACTTTTGAGTGCTTTTATAAATATTTGGCTTCGAAACGGCATCTGATATTTTATCGACATGGTAGCAGATGTTGGTTGATACAGTTTTCATGCAGTGCAAAAGTTTCAGTGGAATTTTATGACAACTCAATGTTAAATAAATGCAAAAAGAACGGCCACAGAGAAAGAACGAAATGAAAACCTGATTGACGAAGAAAACTGGGGAACATGGAGAATTATCGTGCAAAATATTCTGGGGCATGACAAAATCTTCAAGGTTTTAAATGGTGAGTTGATGAAGCCAGAAGCAGTTTGCAAAATTACACAATGGACCTTGTTAGATGGATGAACACTAATACAAAGGCAAAGAAACGGCTTATATCACTAGACACCAAGCACCTACAATGTGTTGAGGACTGTAAGAGTGACAAATAGATTTGGGATAAGCTACATAAGATGTATTATGTCTGCACAACCAAAAATATTGATTTGGCTACATAAAGATTTTATAATGTGTTGGAAGCATCTGGCAGTACAAAAGGCATCTCACCAAATTTGATGAAATACAAACCATCTTTTTTTTGTTAGAAAAGCTGACCAATGATAGTAACCTATGCATATATTTTCGCAAACTTTGCCAAAAAGAGTTTGATTACATCTATATTTTATTGTATGATTTACCTACTGTAAAGAAGGCATGTAAATTACAGAAACAGTGTTTAAATAACTTACACAGAATATTAGGATGTGATGATCAAACTGTTGCTACAACAATAATATTGAATATGAAGATTAAGGCACAATCAAACCTCATCTGAAGTAGATACCTCAAAAGTGTCTAACTGCAAAAGAAATAAATATGTTGTTGTTGTTGTGGTCTTCATCCTCAGACTGGTTTGATGCAGCTCTCCATGCTACCCTGTCCTGTGCAAGTCTCTTCATCTGACAATACGTTCGGCAACCTACATCCCTTTTGAATCTGCTTACTGTATTCGTAACCCGGTCTCCCTCTACGATTTTTACCCCACACGCTTCCTTCTAATGCTAAGTTGACAATTCTTTGATGTTTCAGAATGTGTCTAACCAATCTATCCCTTCTCTTCGTCAGGATATGCCAGAAACTCCTTTTCTCCCCAATTCTGTTAAGCACCTCCTCATTCGTTACATGATCTACCCATCTAATGTTCATCATTCATCTGTAGTGCCACATTTCAAAAGCTTCTATCATCTTTTCATCTGAACTCCATAACGTCCACGTTTCACTCCCATACAATGCTACACTTCAGACAAATGCTTTCAGAAAAGACTTCCTAACATTTAAATTAATATTGGATGTCAACAAGTTTCGCTTCTTTAGAAATGCTTTTCTTTCCAAAGCCATTCTACATTTTATATCTTCTTTACTTCGGCCATCAGAAGTTATCTTGCTACCCAAATAACAAAATTCATCTACTACTTTTATTGTCTCATCACCTAATCTAATTCCTTCAGCATCACCTGATTTTCTGACATTGCATTCCATTACTTTCGTTTTACTCTTGTTAATGTTCATCTTATATCTTCCTTTCAAGAGACTGTCCATTCCATTCAATTGCTCTTACAGATCTTTTGTGGTCTCTGACAGAATTACTATGTCATCAGCAAACCGCAATGTTTTTATTTCTCCTCCCTGCACTTTAATGCCCTCTCCATATTTCTCTTTCCATTCCTTCGCTGCCTGCTCAGTGTACAGATTGAACAACATTGGGGAAAGGCTACAACCCTGTCTTACTCCCTTCCTAACCTCTGTGTCCCTTTCTTGCCCTTTGACTCTAATAACCGCTGTCTGGGTTTTGTATAGGTTGAATATAACTCTTCGCTCCCTATATTTTACCCCTGATACCTTCAGAATTTGGAAGAGTGTATTGCAGTTGACATTATCAAAAGCTTCTCCAAATTGACAAACGCTAAAAATGTAGGTTTCCCTTTCCTTAGCCTATCTTCTAAGATAAGTCGTAATGTATTGCCTCCCGTGTTCCTACATTTCTCCTAAATCCAAACTGATGTTCCCCGAGGCTGGATTCCACAAATTTTTCCCTTCGTCTGTAAATAATTCGTGCAAGTATTTTGCAACCATGACTTATTAGACTGATAGTTCTGTAATTTTCACACTTGTCTGCACTTGCTTTCTTTGGAATTGGTATGATATTATTCTTGAAGTCGGAGGGTGTTTCCCCTGTCTCATACATCTTGCATACCGGGTGATACAATTTTTCCATGACTGGCTCTCCTAACTATATCAACAGTCAGATGGAATATCATCTAATCCAGGGGCCTTGTTTCGACTCAAGTCCTTCAGTGCTCTGTCAAATTCTTCTCGCAGTAGCATATCTCCTATCTCATCTTCCTCCACTTCATCTTCCATTTCTAGAATACTGCCTCAAGTTTATTTCCTTTGTATAGGCCCTCTGTATATTCCTTCCACAGTTCAGCTTTCCCCTCTTTGCTTAGTACTGGCTTTCCATCTGAGTTCTTGATATTAATACAGCTACTTTTCTTGTCTCCAAATATCTCTTTTATTTTCCTGTAGGTGGAATCTATCATTCCCCTAGTTATGCATTCTTCTACAGTTCTGCATTTGTCCTTTAGCCACTCTTGCTTAGCCAATCTGCACTTCCTGTCAATCTCATTTTTCAGATGTTTGTACTCCCTTTTTCCTGTTTCACTTGTTGAATTTTTATATTTTCTCCTCTCATCACTTAAGTTCAGTATATCCTGTGTTATCCAGGGATTTATATTAGGCCTTGTCCTTCTGCCTATATGGTCCTGTGCTGCCTTCACCTATCTCTCAAAGCTGCCCATTCTTCTTCTACTATATTACTTTCCCCCGTTTCAGCCAATCCTTGCCTAATGCTACCTCTGAAACTCTCAACCACCTCTGGTTCCTTCAATTTGTCCAGGTTCCATCTCCTAACTTTTCTGTAGTCTCTTAAGTTTTAATCTGCAGTTCATAACCTATAAGTTATGGTCAGAGTCTATATCTGCTCCTGGATATGTTTTACAGTTTAGAACCAGGTTTATAAATCTATTCCTTACCATTATAAAGTAAATCTGGTACCTTCCAGTGTCTCCTGGTCTTTTCCATGTATACAGCCTTCTTTCATGATGATTAAACCCAGTGTTGGTGATCATTTAATTGTGCTCTGCGCAAAATTCTACCAAGCAATCTCCTCTTTCATTCCTTTTTCCCAGTCCATATTCACCTACTACATTTCCGTCTTCCCTTTCCTACTACTAAGTTCCAGCCCCCGTCACAATCAAGTTTTCGTCTCCCTTAACTTTCTGAATGATTTCTTTTATCTCCTCATACATTTTTTCGATATCCTCATCATCGGCCGTGCTAGTTGGCATATAAACTTGCACTACTGTGGTCAGTGTTGGCTTCATGTCTATCTTTACTACGATACCACGTTCACTATGCTGTTCATAGTAACTTACCCGCATTCCTATTTTCTCATTCATTATCAGACCTGCTTTACCTCCAACAGATTTTTTATTGATAACCCTGTACTTACCTGACCAGAAATCCTGTTCATCCTGCCACTGAACTTCACTAATCCCTATCATAACTAACTTTAACCTATGCATTTCTCTTTTCAAATTTTCTAGCTTACCTACACAATTAAGGGTTAGAACATTCCAAGCTCCGACCCGTAGAATGCCTGTTTTGTTTTTCTTGATGACGACATCCTCCTGAGTAGACCCTGCCAGGTGATCCGAATGCGGGACTATTTTACCTCCGGAATATTTTACCCAAGAAGACGCCATCATCATATAGACATAAAGTAGAGCTGCATGTCCTCGGGAGAAGTAATGACTGTAGTTTCCCCTTGCTTTCAGCCGTTAGCAGTAACTGCATGGCAAAGCCATGTTAGCTGATGTTACAAGGCCAGCTCAGACTATCATCCAGACTGTTGCCCTTGAAACTACTGAAAAGGCTGCTGCCCCTCTTCAGGAACCATACATTTGTCTGGCCTCTCCACAGATACCCCTCCACTGTGGTTGCACCTATGGTATGTCTGTCTGCATCGTTGAGGCACGCAAGCCACCCCACCTAGCCAATGTCTGTGGTTTGTGGGGGTGGGAAATATAGATAGAAAATGATTTTCATCTGGCAAAGCAAGCAAGTAATGTATCAAAACTATGTAAAACAGGTTTGGTTAAATGTAACAAAAAGGACCACTGATCAAATGAGTGCACCAATGTAGATGAAAGCAAAGACTGCACTGTGTTGTCAACAAGTGAAATGTCAGTGGGATTTTCAAGAAGTTGTCGCCACACAAATACTTCAAAAACAGATTTAATGGTGAAATGGAAAAACTTTTCTGTAGAAGTAAACAAACTGGACTCTAATGAGTGGTACATTAACAGTGGTGTGACACAACATATAACAAATCAACGTGATTAGTATACAACAAATGAGCCATTTGGAACTTCAATAAAGATGGATAGCGCAAAAGTGGTGTACAGATTGAAGCATTTGATACTGGTCGAAAATGATTTATAGGTGTTCAATGGACAGGAATGGACAGAGCAATATTTTGAAGATATTTGGTACTACCCGCATGTTGTTGTGGTCTTCAGTCCGGAGACTGGTTTGATGCAGCTCTCCACAATACCCTATCCTGAGCAAGCCTCTTCATCTCAATCTGCTTACTGTATCCATCTATTGGGCTTCCTCTTCGATTTTTACCCCACACACTTCCCTCCAATGCTAAATTTACGATTGCCAGATGTCTAAGAATGTGTCCTACCAAGCAATCCCTTCTTTTAGTCAAGGTATGCCAAAACTTTCTTTCCTCTCCAATTCTGTTCAGTACCTCCTCATTAGTTACATGATCCACCCACCTAATCTTCAGCATTCTTCTGTAGCACCACATTTCAAAAGCCTCAATCCTCTTCCTGTCCGCACTGTTTATCGTCCATGACTGACTCCCATACAAGGCAAAACTCCATACAAATGCATTCAGAAAGGAATTCCTTAGGCTTAAATCAATATTCAATGTTAACAAATTTCTCTTTTTCAAGAACGGTTTTCTACCCATTGCCATTCTACATTTTATATCCTCTGTACTGCGACCATCATTTGTTATTTTACTGCCCAAGTAACAAAACTCATCTACCTCCTTCATTGCTTCGTTTCCCAATCTAATTCCTTCAGCATCACCTGATTTTCTTACACTGCACTCCATTACCCTAGTTTTGCTCTTGTTAATGTTCATCTTATATGCACCTTTCAGCACACTGTCCATTCCTTTCAACTGCTCTTCCAGGTCCTTTGCTGTACCTGACAGAATTACTATGTCGTCGGCAAAATGAAATGTTTTTAATTCTTCACCCTGAACTTTTAATTCCTTCTCCAAATTTCTCCTTGCTTTCCTTTATAGCTTGCTCAATGTACAAATTGAATAACAATGGAAAAAGACTACAACACTGTCTTACTCCCTTTCCAACCACTGCATCCCTTTCCTGCCCTTCAACTCTAACAACCGCTGTCTGGTTTTTGTACAAGTTGTAAATCACCTTATGCTCCCTATATTTTACTCCTGCTTGCTTCAGAACTTGAAAGAGTTTATTCCAATCAACATTGTCAAACCCTTCTCCAAATATACAAAAGCTAGAAATGTAGGTTTGCCTTTCCTTAATCTATCTTCTAGGATAAGCCGTAAAGTGACTATTGCCTCCCGTGTTCCTACATTTCTCCTGAACCCAAACTGATCTTCTCCGAGGTCGGCTTCTACCAGTTTTTCCATTCTTCTGTATGTAATTCGTGTTAATATTTTGCAACCATGACTTATTAAACTGATGGTTCTGTAGTTTTCACACCTGTCTGCACCTGCTTTCTTTGGAATGGGTATTATTACATTTTTCTTAAAGTCTGAGGGTACTTCACCTGTCTCATACATCTTACACACCAGGTGAAACAGGTTTGTCATGGCTGGTTCTCCCAGAGACTTCAGTAGCTCTGAGGGAATATCATCTACTCCAGGGGCCTTGTTTCGAATTAGGTCTTTCAGGGCTCTGTCAAATTCTTCTCTCAGTACATTATCTCCTATTTCATCTTCATCTACACTCTCTTTCCTTCCCTAAAATATTGTCTCGAAGTTCATTTCCTTTGTAAAGCCCCTCTATATACTCTTTCCACCTTTTAGCTTTCCCTTCTTTGCTGAGAACTGGTTTTCCATCAGTGTCCTTGATATTCATAGAGCTGTTTTTCTTATCTCCAAATATTTCTTTTATTTTCCTGTAGGCTGTATCTATTCTTCCCCTATTTATACATTCTTCTACAGCCTTGCATTTGCCTTCTAGCCACTCCTGCTTAGCCATTTTGCACTTCCTGTCAATCTCATTTCTTAGTCGTCTGTACTCCATTTTGCCTGTTTCATTTACTGCATTTTTATATTTTCTCCTTTTATCAATTACATTTAGTATCTCCTGTTATATCCAAGGATTTTTGTAGGTCTTGCCTTCCTACCTATTTTGTCCTCTGCTACCTTCACTATTTCATCTCTCAATGTTACCCATTCCTCCTCTACTGTTTTATTTTCCCCTGTTTCTGTCAATTGTTGCCTAAAGCTCCCTCTGAAATTCTTAAGAACCTCAGGTTCCTTCAATTTATCCAGGTCCCATCTCCTTATTTTCCTACCTTTTTGTAGTTTCTTCAGTTTCAGCCCACAGTTCATAACCAACAAGTTATGGTCAGAGTCTATATCTGCCCCTGGGTATATCTTACAGTTTAAAACCTGGTTCCGAAATCTATGTCTTACCATTATAAAATCTATCTGGTATCTCCCAGTGTCTCCTGGTCTCTTCCACGTATACAACCTTCTTCTGTGATTCTTAAACCAGGTGTTTGTTATAACTAAATTATGTTCTGTGCAAAATTCTACCAGGCGGCTTCCTCTTTCATTCCTTTTGCCCAGACCATATTCACCTACTATCTTCCCTTCCCTTCCTTGTCCTACTACCGAATTCCAGTCTACCATAACAATTAAGTTTTCCTCTCCCTTAATTGTCTCAATAATTCCCTTTAGCTTCTCATATATTTCTTCGATTTCCTCATCATTGGCAGAGCTTGTTGGCATATAAACCTGTACCACTGTTGTCGGTGTTGGCTTCGTATTTATCTTAACAATGATAATGCGATCACTGTGCTGGTCATAGTAGTTTACCCGCATTCCTATTTTCTTATTCTTATCAATCCTACTCCTGTGATACCCACAATTGATTATGTATTTATAATTCTGTACTCACCTGACCAGAAATCCTGTTCATCCCGCCACCGAACTTCACTAATCCCCACTATATCTAACTTCAACCTATCCATTTCCCTTTTTAAATTTTCTAATTTTCCGACTCGATTAAGGGATCTAACATTCCACGCTCCGACCCGTAGAATGCCAGTATTGTCTTTACTGATGATCACATCCTCCTGAGTAGTCCCCGCCCGAAGATCCGAATGGGGCACTATTTTACCTCCGGAATATTTTACCCGAGAGGATGCCATCATCATATGTTTGTACAGTAGAGCTGCATGTCCTCGGGAAAGGTAACGGCTGTAGTTTCCCCTTGCTTTCAGCCCTTCGCAGTAGCTGTGTGGCAAAGCCACATTAGCTGATGTTAAAAGGCCAGCTCAATCAATCATCCAGACTGTTGCCCCTGTAACTACTGAAAAGGCTGCTGCCCCTCTTCAGGAACCACACGTTTGTCTGGCCTCTCCACAGATACCCCTCCGCTGTGGTTGCACCTACGGTACGGCTATCTGTATCATTGAGGCACGCAAGCCACCCCACCTCGGCAATGGGAGTGGACTACCTAGATCTTTTGTAAATAAGACTGCACAGAAAGGAATAAAACAAATAATGGAAAATGTTGTAAAGTCTTTTGTAGTTTTGAAGAAAAAACATAAAATTCCAGTTGCTGTTGCAATATACAGTAATGAAAAATGATCTTCATCTTATGGCTTGAAGGTTATTTGTCAAGAAATGTCTTGTGTTGTTGCTGAAGCTGATACCTTACAGAGCTAGCATGAAAAAAATGGGTCATTACGGCAAACAGTATTTACATTGGTTTTGAAAGATCATGGAAAAGAGATGACATTTGGCAACAGCTTTTGTGAGTGGTATTTATGGTAAAGAGCAAAGACTGCTATGTAGTGAAAGAATGCAGAAACCCACTAAACCTGGAAAATTAATTTATGCTGATGTTTGTGCACCAATGAAAAAAATTAGAATCAGGCTCCTAGTCAAGGAAATATTTCCAAGAAGTTATTTCAGCTTCATTTAAAGATTGCTTCTAATGTTTCTGAATTTTCTTGGGATTGGCTGGATGGTGCCTCTTGCTCACAATCTGACTGGGAATTTCTATCTGTAACTGCTTGGCATTCAGCAAAATTTGAACATTTCCTTGGCTCAAGGTCTGAGTCTAATTTTATTTCATAATGCTCTGTGATCAATCCCATGGAGAAAACTTTTGACTTTATCTGTGTTGGGGAAAGGTTTGAATTTGTCACCAACGCATAACGTTTACTGGTAATTGATTTTATAAGTTCTATTGAATAGGCTGCCTCTAAACTACCGTCAGATGCTACAGATCATACGATGTTGCAGAAGAGGCTAGGAGGGAAGCTTGTCGTGTGTTGACTGGAGACCATCCACCAAAGTGCAATAGAACAGCAGCTGAAGCAGCTACTTTACATTCATTCAGAATGGATCCCGATATTGTTAGCTTGCCTGTGGACAAGAGCAATGCCACAGTTTTGCTGAACAAGGATGATTACATTCAAAAGATGCCAAGTCCACTTTCTCATTCGGCATATTGTAGAATTGGTTCTGACCATGAATATTGTGAGAAACACTAATAACCTCTTGAAGAAAAGTCCTTTGTCACAGAAGACTATCAAGAGACTTAATTCTTACACTGCTGTACCACACAGATTATATGGCCTTTCTACGATCTATAAGGAGAATGTTCCTCTGATGCTTATAGTATCAAACATTGGTGCTCCAACATAGTAACTAAACATCTTGCTAGTTTGTTGAGTTCAATAGTAGGTAGGTGTGAACACCATATTAAGAACTTGGTGGATTTATTATGTCAATTGCAGGGATTGCGTTTGAATGATACTGATATTTTAGTGAACTATCTTCACTCATGTTCCTCTGGCTGATTTGTTGCTGCTAATTAAGGTTAATTTTGGTATTAAGTTAATAAATCTATTTTGACATATGTTGACTTCCACTTTCTTTTCATTCAATGGTCAGTACTACAAGCAGACTGGTGGTGTTGCAACGGCAAGCCCATTGTTACTATTGTGGCCAATTTGTTTATGGAGTATTTCAAAGAACATCCTTTGGAGTTAGCGACCTTGAAACCTGCGTGTTTTTTAAGATGTGTAGACAATACTTTCGTTGTTTGGCCTCATGGTAGTAACAATTTATACGTCTTTTTGGAACACCTGAATTCAATCCACCTGAATATGTAGTTCAAATAATGGAAAGTCCAGGTTGGAATTAACAATATACTAATAACGGCAGTTACAACTCACTGCAAAGATGTGGTGATGAGCTGTGACAGGCACATAAAACACACACACACACACACACACACACACACACACACACACACACAAACAACACTTTCAGTTTTCTGGAATTAAGTTACTGAGTGACAGCAGGACAAAGTTGTACCCCACTAGCTATCTTTTGAATTGTTATTCAAAATAAAGTAACATAGACCCTAAGGCAAGTTGTGAAAATTAAAAATGATTCCAAGCTCTGCCTCTTCAGGTGTGGGCGACACATCAAAACTAATTCACTGCAAATAATCTCCCACCTTTTGTCACCCGAAAACTTAAGAGTTCAGATATTTGATGTATTCTTTGTTAACATTACATGGTCAAAATTGACTTTAATTGATGTATAGTCACACTACATTAAGTATTCAATAGCATAATCAGTTTTAATTAACTCCAGAACTTTGCATCAATAACTGCTGTTTTATTATAATTATGATTTTCAGTAGGAAAGCAAAGTTATTGTGTTAATTACAGTAGAACCTCGTTTTTACACTTTTCAAAGGACTTCAGTAAAATGTAATTTCATTCCAGAAAGAACTGGTAATTTTATGGGAAGTAGAAATTTTTGATGTAATTTCATTCATTATAATCGAGGACGCTGCTGTTTTAAGCACCAGGCAGAATTAGTAATTTTATTGGAAGTAGAAATTTTTGACGTAATTTCATTGATTATAATCGAGGACGCTGCTATTTTAAGCGCCAGGCAGAACTGGTAATTTTATGGGAAGTAGAAATTTTTGATGTAATTTCATTCATTATAATCGAGGAAGCCGCTATTTTAAATGCCAGGCAGAAGAGGTGATTTTATGGGAAGTAGAAATTTTTGACATAATTTCATTCATTATAATCGAGGACGCCACTGCTGGGCTATGCAACACATCTTCAAAATTACCTGAACTGCTTCGAACTTTGACATATAACGTTCTTTATTAATCAGAAATATGTATCACAAAAACAATGCAACTCTTTATTCTCACATCAACAAAGCAACTGTTTCTGATTGTTTGAATACATGCCAGCCGCTCTGTCAAAGAATCTAGTGGAAAGAGGAACTATACCCCCACAAATTGGCATTATTCTCACGTCAACAAACCGTTCTGTTTGTCTGAATACACGCCAGGAGCTATGGCAAAGAAGCTGGTGGAAAGATGAACTACATCCCCACAAATCAGCACTTTGTAAGTCAACTAACTGTGTACTGCCAACAACGAAACGCGAAATATACGTCTGAATAAATGCAAAGTGTCAAGAAACACGACTGCGAATAATTTTAAGCGCTATACTGTAAGGGAAAGCCATGCTAGCATCAATTTATGTAGATTACGTAATTTTTTCTTCATGTACTTGCTTTTGAAAAGTGTAAAATGCGGGAAAAGTGTAAATATTTTAACACAAAAATGAGGGCGAATTAACATTGTGAACATAGGAAATTTGATGGGACCGACAAAAAATGGTGTAAATGGCGGGAAAACGTAAATACTGAGAACGTAAAAACGAGGTTTTACCGTAGTTACCAATCCTATCTTTTAGTACACGGGCGTTTTGTTGCCTTTTATCTGACTCACTTAGGATCATTAAAAGATTTGTCCAACTAAAGTATCAAAAATAAAACAGCTCCTATCGGGACTGCTGGGGCAGGGAGCCTGAAACCTGTAGAGGTTCAGCTTCAGAGCAAGATGGTTGCCCTGGCATAAATCATGCTCCAATAGCTCTGGAGCAGGGGAGGGGTCAGGCAGAATTTTATTGTCAGGGTATGTGGATTTTTTCTTGTTTTAACATTTTCAACTATGTCTGACTCTTTCCAGTTGTTTTCTTTGGGTTACCATTCTCCACAGTAGTGACAGTAGAAGCAGAGTAGAGAGCTACTCCTGGGATCAAGACGCATTCTTTGAAATTTTTCTTTGTAATTCCCAGCAGAATGATTGCACTGCTAATAAGTACCAACACCCAGTTTAACAATTGGACTTATGTAGGCAGTCCTCCTGATATTGATAGTAACAAAAGAACTTTTGTATCTAGAAACAGAACACATGCTGTAAGCCAGAAGGTGCATTTATTAGGTGAAAGGGGGGATGGGCAGTATTGAAATGATCTTACCTTCCTACATTCAAAAATGCTTGGCGAGAATTACTGCCAGTTTAAAATCTGTCAAAAGATTGTGGAATGGGACACTGTTGATAGAAACTTCCATTTACCAGCAACTGACGAACCTGCAAAAAGTAAAATACCTTGGGGAATACACTATCGAAATAGAACTACACAGCTTTAACTACAACAAAGGTGTTGTTATGTAGACATCTGGGTAATATTTCCAAAGAGAGCTGAATGAGGAATGGGCTGAAGACATTGTTATCCTGCAAAATCTTATGAAATGGTTTGATGGTGAGTTGGTGAAATCTGAATAATTTGTCCTCAGTTTCAATATGCCAACATTTTCAATGCTTGTTAAGGCTGGTTTCCTCTTACTGAACATATGCCCTATGTCCACATCCCAATGCTCCACAATCCCTATCCCATTGCCAGCGCTTTGGGTACACCACATTGGGATGTAAGGAAGAAGCCACAGAGGGCAAATGTGTTAAGGCCGCCCATGAAGGAGTCGTGTTGGTCACTGCTGAAGTGTTTCAATTGCTCGAGAGACTATCCTGTGTAGAGTATGAACTGTAGCACATGCTTTGATGAACAGAAGATACATGAGGTCAAACCAACGAAACCCATCTCGTATGGTGAGGCTAAAAAGATGTATAAAAGAAATGCAACTTCCATCATTTACCACCTCATTTGCATTGGTCATTCTAAAGCTGGTTACAAAAGTTGATGCATGTACACAAATGGACATTGTTAGTATCAGCACTAACATCTGTGCTTTTAAGCTACCACTTTCAACACTGAAGAGCTCTTGGCACCCTCAGTGACAGAGCCCAGTCAAAAAACAATTTGAGGCCCATGAGGGTTATTGTAATTTTGTCAGAGTAAACAAAGGACTCAGAATATTGATTGAATGGAATGGGTAGATCCTTGAAAATATTTTATAATATGAAAATAAACAGACCGAAAACCGATAATGGTGCCCAGTTGAATTAAATCAGGTGATTTTGTAGGATTTAGATGAGGAAATAAAGACACAAAAATTAGTAGGCAAGTTTTCAACTAACGAAAATTCCAGGAAATTTTGATGAGGCACAGAAAGGCACAAACAACAGATTACAACTTTAAAAAGCTTTTGACCGTTATGGCCTTTGTCAGACAGGAAGAAACACACACACACACACACATACAAACAAACACACCACGACCAAGGTGAAAGAAACCATTGGTGGGGGTGAGGAGGCAGCATGGAGAGGGAAGCAGTAAAGGAGTCTTGGTGGGGGGTGGGGCAATATGGCATTGTTTTTGGACGAATGGGGAGGAAGGAAAAGGGAGAATGGAGTGTGTGACAGAATGGATGAATTATGTGAGTCTAGACTGAGGGGAGGGAAGGGGAGGGTGGTGCGTGCAGGAACTAGTTAAGGTTTAGACCTGAGTGAATGTGGGAGCACAGGACATATTGTAGGGAGAGTTCCCACCTGCACAATTCAGACAAGCTGGTGTTTGCTGAGAAAATCCATATGGCACAGGCTGTGCAGCAGTTACTGAAGTGAGCCACATCATAAAGGGCTGCATGCTCTGCAAGAGGATGGTTCAGTTGTCTCCTGGCCACAATTTGAGATGGCCATTTATAAGGACACACAGCTTGTTGCTGGTCTTGTGTACATAGGAAGCTGCACAGTGGTTACAGCTCAGTTTGTAGACCACATGACTGCTTTCACAGGGTGTCCTAGCTTTTATGGGATAGTAACTGGATGTGGCAGAACCGAAGTGACTTGGATAGGTTTTGCATATACACTACTGGCCATTAAAATTGCTACACCACGAAGATGAAGTGCTACACACACGAAATTTAACCAACAGGAAGAAGATGCTGTGATGCAAATGATTAGCTTTTCAGAGTATTCACAAAGGTTGGCACTGGTGGCAACACCTACAATGTGCTGACATGAGGAAACTTTCCAACCAATTTCTCATACACAAACAGCAGTTGACAGGCATTGCCTAGTGAAACATTGTTGTGATGCCTCGTGTAAGAAGAAGAAATGCATACCATCATGTTTCCGACTTTCATAAAGGTCAGATTTTAACCTATCGCGATTGCGGTTTATCATATAGCGACATTGCTGCTCGCGTTGCTCTCAATCCAATGACTGTTAGCAGAATATGGAATCAGTGGCCTCAGGAGGGAAATACAGAACGCCAAGCTGGATCCCAATGACCTTGTATCACTAGCAGTCGAGATGACAGGCATTTCATCGGTATGGCTGTAACAGATCGTGCAGCCACTTCTCGATCCCTGAGTCAACAGATGGGGACGTGGCAAGACAGCAACCATCTGCACAAACAGTTCGACGATGTTTGCAGCAGCATGGACTATCAGCTCAG
Organism: Locusta migratoria; assembly: GCA_026315105.1. Taxonomy (NCBI): domain Eukaryota; kingdom Metazoa; phylum Arthropoda; class Insecta; order Orthoptera; family Acrididae; genus Locusta; species Locusta migratoria. Next base: position 212,029,876 of record CM048748.1, read on the forward strand.
AGACCATGGCTGCGGTTACCCTTGACACTAGATCACAAACAGGAGTGCCTGCAACAGTGTGCTCAACAACAAACCTAATGGCAAAACATCATTTTTTATTTTTATTTATTTATTTATTTATTTATTTTTTTGTGGATGAATCCAGGTTCTGTTTACATCATCATGATGGTTGCATCTGTTTTTGGTGACATCATGGTGAACTCACATTGGAAGCATGTATTCTTCATCGCCGTACTGGCATATCACTTGGTGCGATGGTTATGCGGTGTCATTGGTTACAATACACGTCTCAGTCACATCTTGTTAGCATCGACAGCATTTTGAACAGTGTCCATTACATTTCAGATGTCTTAGGACCTGTGGCTCCACCCTTCATCCAATCCCTGCAAAACCCTACATTTCATCAGGATAATGCATGACTGCATGTTGCAGGTCCTGTATGGGCCTTTCTGGATATGGGAAATGTTCAACTGCTGCCCTGGACAGCACATTCTCCAGATCTCTCACTAACTGAAAAGTCTGGTCAATGGTGGCCGAGCAACTGGCTCATCACAATACTCTAGTCACTATTCTTGATGAACTGTGGTATCATGTTGAAGCTGCATGGGCATCTGTATCTATACACGCTATCCAAGCTCTGTTTGACTCAATGCCCAGGCGTATCAAGGCCGTTATTAAGGCCAGAGGTGGTTGTTCTGAGTATTGATTTCTCAGGATCTATGGACCCAAATTGCATGAAAATGTAATCACATTTCAGTTCTAGTATAATATATTTGTCCAATGAATACAAATTTATCATCTGCATTTCTTATTGGTGTAGCAATATTAATGGCCAGTAGTGTAGGTCTACTGAAGGGGTGTGAGTCACGGAGCAAGGGTTGGGAGCAGTGATGGAGCAGGGTGGACAAGTATATTATGAAGATTTGGTGGGCAGTAGAATACCACTGTAGAAGGGGTGGGGAGGACATTGAGTAGGGTATTTGTCATTTCAGGGCAGAATGTAAGGTAGTCAAAACCCTGGTGGAGAACGTGGTTTAACTGCTCCATTCCTGGGTTATACTGGGTCACAAGAGAGGTGCTCCTTTGTGAACAGACAGTGGGTGTGAAGTAGGTGGTGGGTGACTCGACAGACTGGGCCCATGAGATATATCCGTTTCTGAACTAGGTTTCAAGGGTAATTGCAGTTAGTGATGGCTTCAGTGAGGCATTTGGCAAATTTGGAGAGGAACTGCTCACCACTGCAGATGTGACAATCATAGGTGGATAGGCTGTATGAAAGGGACTTTTTGATGTGGAAAGGGTGGCAACTGTTGAAATGGAGGTACTGTTGATGTTTTGTACGTTTGATGTGGACAGAGCTACTGATGAAGCCATATTTGTGGTGGAGGTCAACATCAAGTAAGGTAGCTCGTTGTGTTGAGTAGACCAGATTAACACTTTCAGTCCCACATTATGATATCAGCTTTAGAAAAATTAAAATTCAGTGTTTTCTGTATTAATACAGTGCAGTAAACATCAAAATATGTGTTTTAAAATTTTGTGTTAAACTACTGATTTTTATGTCATGCATGTATTTAATGCACAAGACAGATGTATGCACTGAGTTATTTTATTACTTAGATGTTATTTTGTTGATAGTTAATACTACCAGATCAAAAATGCTAACATAATCTTGCCACAGCTCAAAGACAAGACAATTCACTGCTAGAATAAAATAAAAGGAACCACACTCATGTTCACACTCGCAGCCACGTACAGATGAAAACACAACAAAACCTCCAAGATGGACAGATTAATGCCTCAGAAATGGCTACACACTGTACCAAGTGGCAAAATGTCATACTAGAAGCATGTTGTTCATAAAAAAAATGCAGAATTAAGAAGTGATGCACAAAATATAGTATAAATCAACTTTTAATATAATATAATAAAATGCAGCAACCAGCAGGCTCTTCATTTGGATGATCCCTCACTAGCGGAGGTTTTGTGTATTGCATGCACATTTGAAGTTTCTGAGGTCGTGGGGATTAGACTTCCTGCTCGTGGGGAGGTACCCTCAGTTGCCGGTTCAGCACAGTTATCCGCGGCGCTGGTTTCTTCAGTGGCAGTTGTTGCGTCGCCCTCCCCTCCCACCCTTCCAACGACACAGCGCTCGCCTATGTCGCATGGGCGGGGGGGAAAGGCGACGCGATTCGCCCGCTTCAGAGAGCGAGCTGATTTCATGTCTTTCGTGCGGGGTGTCCCATTCTCGGGAATCGTCCCCGTACAGATGGGCCACGTGTAATCATTGTGGAAATTCGGACGCATTGCCCGAGTGTGTCGCTCCTCTGCTCGGGGCTGCAAAAGGAACTCTCACTCTCGCGATTTCAGCTCATCGCCCATGGATATTAATAAGGTTATTCCAGTCAGCGTACAGCCACCGAAATTGTCTATAGATCTCCGCATTCTGCTCAAAACTGTCACGCTTCAAGTGGACACTGGCACGACAACATCGCTACTAAGTTCTGCTACTCATCAAGCATTAGGCTCCCCCACTTTATGTCTGGCGCCTAGCGTATTGGTTGGCTACGGCGGCCACCCTATTCCACTATTGGGGTTGTTTGTTGCCGAAGCTACATATCAGAATGTTAGCCGCGCGGTACCGTTTGTGGTAGTAAACAGTGCGACGGCTACAAATATCTTCAGCCTTGATGCTTTCCTTTCTTTTGGCTTTACTATTACCGATTCTGTCTGCTTGGTTTCCGATCAAATTCCCTACGAGAGTCTCATGCAGCTCCACGCAGATTTCTCATCCTTGTTTGCACCAGGTCTTGGGTGTGCTAAGAATTTTCAGGCCACTATTACACTTAAGAATACGGCTCGCCCCGTCTTCTGTCGGGCTTGGCCCCTCCCGACCGCCCTCCACGACGCTGTTAAATCCGAATTAAATCGCCTGACGGTGGAGGGTATTTTGCGTCCTGTCACAGCAAGTGAGTAGGCCTCCCATCTAGTTGTCATACGCAAGCCCTCTGGGACCCTGCGTTTATGTGGCGACTTTAAGAAAACTGTAAATTCTCACTCCATCATTGATTCTTTTCCCATGCCTCACCCAGCGGATCGGCTGTCAGGGGACCAGTATTTTTTGAAGATAGATCTGGCAGAGGCTATCTCCAGTTGCCTTTAGATGATGCCTCGAAGCAGGCACTGGTAATTTCTACCCCTATTGGCCTATATCAATATCAAAGATTGCCATTCGGGGTGGCCAGTGTCCCCACAAACTTTCAGCGTTTTTTGGAGCAGTTGCTAGCACCGGTTCCTTGTTGCGTGAACTACATGGATGATATTGTGGTGACAGGATCCACAGCTGCTGACCATATTGCCCACCTCCGCTCCTTGTTTTCCATTCTGGAGGAGGCTGTCTTCCGCTGTAATTTCCAGAAATCTTCTTTCTTCTAACCGTCTATCGAGTACTTGGACTACGAGGTATCCAGGTCAGGGGTGCGTCCCATGGCTGATCATGTGCGTGCGGTCACAGATCTCCCCCGACCTACTTCCGTTCAAGAACTTCAAGTATTTCTGGGCAAGATCGCCTATTATCACCACTTCCTCCCGCAGGCAGCCACAGTGGCTCACCCCCTGCACCAATTGCTGCGCAAGGGCATCCCGTGCCACTGGTTTCCAGCTAGTGAGCAGGCTTTTCAATCACTTAAAGTGGCCCTTCTTGAGGCTCCATGCCTCGCTGCATACACTCCGGGGGTCCCGATACTCGTGGCAGCAAACACCTCCCAGCACGGTGGTGGCACATCGGTTCCCCGATGGCTTTTGCATCTAAAACTCTTACGGAGGTGCAGTGCCGGTGTTCCCAGGTGGACAAGGAGGCCCTAGCCATCGTTTTTACTCTAAAAAAAAATTATATTTATCTCTATGGGTACAAGTTCACCCTATACATGGACCACCCTATACATGGACCACCGCCCATTAGTGTCTTTGTTCCACCCGTCGGCAGCTCTTCCGGACAAGGCGGCCCATCATCTCCAATGCTGGGCCTTGTACCTCTCCCATTTTTATTACGAGATACAGTACCGCTCAACGGCTCATTACGCCAATGCCGACACCCTATCATGTCTCCCAGTAGGCCCGACCCAGTCTTTGATGCCAAAGAGCTTTTGTGTTCTGCAGTAGACGAGTCAGTAGTAGTAGTAGTAGTAGTAGTAGTAGTAGTAGACGTAGTCACCGGTTTCCCTATCAATAGTTCACGGATCGTGGAGGCTATGGCTGCAGACCCTGTCCTCCGGGTCATCCTTCACCAGGTGCAGCAAGGCTGGTCGGAGTGTCCTCCGGGTCGGGCATCACACCCTCTCTGCAATTATTATGCAATTCATCACCACCTTAGCACCTATGAGGGCATTTTACTTCTGTCCATGGAAGATGGCTCCCACCGAGTGGTGGTTCCAGCGTCATTGCAATGCCGGATTCTCGATCTTCTACATCGGGACCACAGGGGTGTCTCCTACACAAAGATGCTTGCCCGTTGACATGTATATTGGCCTGTAATAAAAGAATTGAGAAATGTCCTACAATTTTAGGGCACAGTGGCCGGATTCAGAGTTAACAGTGTAGACACTACCAAGCAGGAATCCCAAACCAGCCTGTGTAATTGTATACAATAAAGTAGGCCTGCATGACTATAGTAATGCTCTGTTTCCCCTTAACTAACTTAAGACCAGTGGATGCAGGTTTACCTATGAAAGTTGCATATGCATATATGACATAAGCTAGAATCTACAAAGAGCTTAGAAAGACTACTTCACATTTGTTTATCATCCCAGATGTATGTGAGCTGAATCAGAGATATCACCCGTTCATTCTTCAAAAAAAAAAAAAAGATAATAATAATAATAATAATAATAATAATAATAATAATAAAGAGGTCTTATATGCTGCAAAAAGCAACTACTGTATGAAATTATAGAAGGAATAATTGACCAATCATGTCCTGTATGAGGCCGTGAGCTTCTAAGAGGCACAATACATGCTGTAGGACCAGTGTTTCAACTTACACTGCTCTAAATTATATCATATGCGACGCATTCATTGAACTATACATTTTACTTAAAATATTTTGTGAACACCTGTATTCAGCAAAATAAATATTCTTCTTAATGAAAAGTGGTTTCATGCTGAACGTAAGTGCATAATAACAGTGTTACCAGCTGCATGCAATGCATGCTGTTGACTTATTCAGGTACAAACATTTGTGGAAAAAAATAGGTCATGCCTCAAAAGACCACACAGGAAACTGTTTGAGGAAGGATTATTAGCCTTTATCCTCTATCCTGTCAAGGTGCAGGATTGTATGCAAGCAGCTTATCAAATAGACTTGAACATGACTGAGAAAATAGTTTAGTTCTGAATCAACACAAAAAGCAGGAGAGAGAATGAATAAGAAAGAGGATAGGGAACTACTGAAAATTTCAAATGCAAAATTGAACATTGTTAATAAAACTATAGATAATTCAGTCTTTGTCATCACAGCTGATTTTACAAAAATATTTGAAGCTTTAGTACAACAAATTCCATTCTTGTGTTTTGTTTCTAGTTTGGTTTAGATGATATTCTTCAACTTATACAGGTAAACGGGTTACATCTGTCACTTTAAGCATTATTTCATTCTTATCATGCTAATTTTCATTCCTGACAAGCTGATTTTCATTCCTGTTATGCTTCAAGATAGGGTTATAATTATACTATAATTATTACTTAGTTACATTGTGATTTGGAAAATCTTTTGGTTGCAGACTGTCATATACATTAAAATATTTTCCATTATTTTTGTTTCTTGGTTATAGTATGAACTGTAAACCAAGTTTACCATAATTTGTCCTCAAAAGTTAACATTATAAATATTCACCAAACATTACATAAATGAGAATTTTTTCACGCTTATGTTAATAAAACATTAATTTTCAAAGAATCTGATTACATTCCAGCTTGCATATTTTTCCTTATACAAGAGAAAATACCAATGAATAATTTTCATCAGAAATTGAAAGGAAAACAGCTCTGGAATATACAAATAAAATAAATAATAAGAAAAAATTAAGAATCTTGTTTTGGCCCATTATAAGAAAATAGCCCATATAAAGTAATGAAACGTCCAGCAGATATACATTCAACAGAGGATATATGGGGATGCCAACCGTATTTCACTCCACCACTCCATTGGCTGGAAATCAGGAATAGTTCAGAATTTTTTTAATCTTGTAGTGACCCTGTATTCAACAAAATTATATATTTACTAAGGCAGAAAGCAATTTCTTCAAGTACTTTCCATGTTACAGTACTAGTTTTTCAAAACTCTAACTGAAGGTGTAAAGCAACCAAAAGTGAAAATAATTATACAGGGTGGAGAAAAATTGTGTCACCAAATTTTAACAGAAAAATTCTGTCACCAAATTTGAACGCTGGATAGCTCATGACAGTAGAAACCAAAATTACTAAAGTTGTATAGGTTGAAATTGCACCATTTTTAAACTATGGAAATTTGGTCCATACTTTCGATTGACTGTGAGATTTCTCTGTTGCCAGATGCTCTGGACAGTGCATGATCACAACCTCACAACTAATAAGAGCACATGGCACCGAGTATCTGTAGTTTAAAAATGGTTTGTTTTCTACCTACAGAATATTAGTTCCTACTGGAATCAGCTATCCGGGGTTAAAATTCTTTGACACCAGTTTTTTCCACCCAGTATTTGGAAGCAAAACAATTTCAATGGTCCTAAGAACAAACACACACACACACACACACACACACACACACACACACAGAGAGAGAGAGAGAGAGAGAGAGAGAGAGAGAGAGAGAGAGAGAGAGAGAGAGAGAGAGAGAGATGCACACACATTAAAATTATAGATATGAAAGAGGTAAAATATACAAGGCACACATTACATTCTGTTCAAGTAATTTCAACTGTTTCTCTTTCTGATGAAGTTGTTTCTTCAGTTCTTCAATCTCAGCTTGTAGAGTAATTGGATCCATATCTGTAAAGAATTACAAGAATTATGTATGTACATGTAAATTTATATCTTTTGAAGCCCATGGCAATTTCCACTGCACCGTATGTTAGGGTATTGTATCATAAGGCATGGAGATAAAACTTCATCAAATTTCAACAAGTCTTTTTATCATCATTTTCTCAAAAATATTACACCAGAACTTAATCATCCCTTTTTCAATGCTATAAATGGTAAGATAATATATTCAAGAGGATTTTGTTGCCATTTACTTCTACAAAGTGTCTTACCAGAAAACAAAAACCTTTATAAATCACTAAAGTATAGTAATATATGTTACCTTGTGACTTCATACAAGACTGTATGCATTTGTGTATCTTTATCTGGAAACTGACCAAAACAAAATATCTAACATAAGATATCACTAATCTTATTTAATCCTCTGATATATTGATATCAGCCTTGTCTGCTTAGAATTGTTTCACATTCTTTTATTTTTCTATCAGAATTGATTAACTCATGGTAGTAATTATTATTAGTAGTAGTAGTACTAGTAGTAGTAGCAGCAGCAGCAGCAGCAGCAGCAACAGTATTCAGTGTACCCAGTTATTACTCATTTTATTTGATGAATGTACCATGATAGCATAGCAGTACTACAGTACTTCAAAAAAATTACTGTAATTTTTTTATCTGCATACCTTGATACACAAATAACCATATATAACAAGTTATTAAAAGCTATAATCAAAGGCAAATTCAGATGAAAATGCAATATACTGATAACATTATTACAAGCACAACTACAGATTATCTAGCAATGTATGAATAATAACAAATGAAGTACAGCTGTAAGTTCCAATAACTTATAATGTTTTCACATGATCTGTTTCTAAGTTGTGTAAACTGTCTTCAAATATAAGGAAGTAAAGAAATTTAGAGTTTAACATCCTGTTATTACTGATGTTACTACAGATGGAGCAGAGGGAAGAATGAGGAAGAAAACTGGATGTGCCCTCAGAGTAATATTTGTCTTAATTGATTTAGAGATACCTCAGAAACCTAAAACAAATGGCCGGTGAGGGTTTTACACTGCCACCCTCCCAAATGCAAGCTGACTGTCCTAACCACAGTATCATCTTGCTCAAGCCTCACATATCATACTGAAGGAATAGTAGATGTGGATGGAAGGGATGGGTGGATAGGGGGTTTAGGGTGCACAGCTACATCTTTAGCACCTGAACAAATTTAAGAAGTGAGGAGAGTGAATAAAAATCGCAGTTAAAACCAGCAGCGAAAATAAAGGAAGAGCAATCCAGCAAGTAATGTGTGCAGCAGAGGAAAACAAATCAAATGTTACAAGTGAGTATGAGAATCTCCTGGAAGAAAAGATGGAGAGATAGTTAAAACAACTGAGCAGATAACCATGGCTGGCTAACCACAGGGGTAAAAAAGGGCGAGCCAGCCACACTGCAACACATTAAAACCTCTAGCCCAAAAGCTTAGGCTAGAGTCAAAACAAATCACAAATTAGTAAAACTTTGCCCACACTAGCTTCATCAGCATATATAACATAGAGAGCAGATCATCAAGATTCGCCTCTACCCTCTCTGTATGATATAAATGTCACCAAATTATAATGTGGCATGAGATAATCTGCATGCCACACATATAACAGATCAGCTTCTTTTGTCTGAGTAGAAAGCCATAGGTACACGGATAATGCCTGATTTGAAGGAAGGTAATGGCTACTTCATTCCAACTGAGAGACCAGCAGGAGGAACACTATGTATGGATAGCAGACTTTAGGAACCTTAGCTTGTAATTCATCACCGAAACCATTGCTTCTTCCACAACTGCAGGGACCGCAGTCACAACAAGGAAGTGATATCCCGGAAGGAAATCTGGCACCATGTCACATCAAGTGCACTGCAAGCCTCTTTGGCAGCCCATTCGGCTTCTTCATTGCCATGAATTCCCAAATGCCCTGGCACCCTGGCAGCAGTGTCTCAACTGGATTTAGGTCTTGCAATCACTGCAGCACACTAAGAAAATTAGAGCAAATAAGAAATAGTTTACCCTGTAAACAACATGTCTGCTCTAGTGCCTTCAAAATCGCTTGTAGCCTTGCAGAAAGAAAAAAAATGTTGGGGAAGTGAACTCTGAACACAGGGGGAACACAATTGAAAGCCAATGGCGTTTCCTTGCTTGGAACCATCAGAGTACACAATTGTATCTAAAACGGCAAGGAAAACAGACTGAAAAGTAAAATCTGAAGTTTGATCTTTCCTAAATCTCATCAGATCTAAAACAAGTCTGGGCCTCTGGAGAAGCTAAGGGGGAACCCTGCTCCAAACTTTTTGTAAAATATTAAAACCAGCCACTACTATTTCTAAAAGGCTCTCTCTTGTGTGAATTCCACATGACCTCATCGCTCATTGCAGACTATATAAGGGGCTTTTATATCAGAGGCCGAACAAAGGGCTTTTCCATCAGTGGCTGAGCAATGGTAAGGTGTCAGTGTGAAAGGTGTGAACAGTGTTTCAGATGCCTGGCACATCATCAGTAGCCGTCACCTGATGGATAGTGGCAGCTCTGCAGTCTCAGCACAGAAACTTGGTATGGGGCTTGTTCTGAATGCCCCAGTGGCCAGCCAAATCCCTTCATGGTGCACCACGCCCAACACTTTTAAATAAGACGGCTTTGCAGACCCATACACTGTGCACCTGTAATCAAGACAAGATCACACAAAGGTTGTATAAAACTGTCTTCTCACCAAATCTGTGTAACAAGTCGCAGATAATGCAGAATCCAGCTCCTATATGCAAAAGGGGCAGTTATACTCTTCATAAATGTTGGACCAAAAGTACAAAATTCCTGGATTGTAACTGGTGGGGGCAGTAACTGTAGAAAAATAGACTGCCATAGTCTGGGCAACATCTCGAGGGCTGGTCTGGAGAGTACAATTACCTATTACAGCATCTACTGGACATATCCCACCCTCCATACAACTTCCATACAACTGTAGTATTAGTACCAACAATTAAGTTGTCCAGGCGACTGTGGAATGGATGCTTCTGTGGCATGGTGGATCATCTGAGTAATATGAGCCACCAATTCCTGGACACTGCCATGAGATACTAACTCAGCGAGTTGGCTGTCCAGAGCAGTCTGCTTCAATGGTCACCCATTGAGGTAGTTTGCATTTGGGCTCTACTCTGCCTGGCAAGTGAATCCAGATGGAGAAGTGATCACTGCAATGCAGGTCATCATCTACTTCCCACTGAGCAAAGTGGGCAAGGGTCAGAAAGCAAAGCAAGAGGTTGATGGCAGAGAATGACTCAGTGGCAGTGTAGAAGTGCCTGCTCTAATCTGTATTCAGTAACTGCACACAAGACAACAAAAGAAGCCTCTCAATTTCTTAAGCCCTGGGGCACGTACTTGCCAAGTCTCAAAGCACACTGTGAGCATTAAATTCACCACAGAGGATGAAAGGGTGTGGGAGCTGAGTTAAAAGGTCATGGAGAGCCTCTTCATTGAGCACATTGTGGGGCAGATACAGGTAATAAAGTCAACTGATGCCACAACTACACAGTCACAGCGACTGCCTGGTGGCTTGTGGTGAGGCCCAGAGGTGAAGAGTGGTACAGGGAACTGATCTGTGTGGCAATCCATAATTAATGTATTATAGTCCATATATGTCCTAAATCCCTGCAAGTTTCATTGCAGTATGGGAGCCATCTATCAGGGAGGTTGAAGCTTCACCCTGTCTTTCTGGCAGTGATAGGAACCCATAACAGGAGAGGGTGAGGTGTTTGCCCCAGTGGAATGTCAGTCTTGTGGCGAGTTGAGTCCGCCAGAGTTACATCGAGCTCCATTGGGTCTGGAGATGAATCATTTAACACATCAAGCATAAGTACATCAACAATATCAGATCGTTTACTTACAGTTTTCACCTGAGACTTCTTTATCTTTTTCGGATTTGGGTGCTTCAATAGTTGTAGCAGTAGTCGCACTAGACTTTTGAATGGGTTCCGGCATTGAAGGTGGCAGCAGTTCTCTGATGTCAGTTTCACTTACATCTATACATATACTCCACAATCCACCATAAGATGCATGGCAGAGGGTGCACTCTACCATTACTAGGCATTTCCTTTCCTGTTCCACTCCCAAATAGAATGAGGGGGAAAATGTCTATATTGCTCTATACAAGTCCTAATTTGTCTTTATGGCTTTATGCTAAATGTAAATAGGTGGCAGCAAGATGTTCTACAATCAACTTCAAATTCCGGCCCTCTAAATTTCCTCAACAGCATTTGTCGAAAAGAATGTTGTTTCTCCTCTAGCAATTACTATTTGAATTCCTGGAGCATTTCTGTGACACTAGCGCACTCATCGAACCTACCAGTAACAAATTTAGCTGCTCGCCTCTGAATTGCTTTATCGAGGTTCGTGTTCAGTATTCATGTCCAGAAGTGATGGGCACTTTGTTTGTGGTTCAGACCCACCTGGCGCTGCTTGTAAGGTAAGCCTCTTCCCTGGTGCTCTGTTGGATGTCCGCACCCAGCTTGGCTGCCATCAGCGGCCACAGTAGCTCTCTCAAGCACAACCCGTGTTGGGCACTCCATTCGCGGTCTGTGCCCACATGGCACTGCTCCTGGGGTGATCACACAGCCGTAGAGCTACGGCGGCCACTGATAGCAGCCGAGCTGGGTGTGGACGTCTGACAGAACACCACCAGCACCAGGTGGGCACAGACTGCAAACAAAACGCCCAGCACCTTCTTGGTATAGATACTGGACACGATCCTTGAGAAAGGCAGTGTAAGGGAGCACCTGAAGAAGGCAGCGAATTATGCGGCTGAAATATTGTGCCAGAGCGACACAGAAATCTGACAGTAGACCCGTTTATTCAACATGTCAAGTTTTCACTGAGAAAGCCTCAAGAGTTACAATAGTGTTATTTTCAGTTTTTACACATAGAATCTCATGTTAATTAAAATGTAAAGACCTTTCTCTTTGGCTAGTAACATGCAATCTGCTTAATTATTTTATATACACTAATTATATACACTCCATTTCCACCACGTTGCTCCTCTTCCACTTTCAAATTAATGCAAGCCTACTCATTTTATTTCTTGTCCAACTGTTTTCGTAGTATAATCGGTTAAATTACAAAAAGGATAAAAATAAGTCATAGATTAAAATTCCATTCCATTCAGTTGCTCATCCAGGTCCTTTGCAATCTCTGAAAGAATTACAGTGTCATCAGCAAAATGTGACGTTTTTATTTCTTCAGTAGTATACAGGATGATTTAGACAACATTTCTAGAGGGTATGCAAAATGGCAGCTTGCTCTAAATATAGAATAATGTAAGGTGATGCATATGAGTCAGAAAAATAATCCCATAATGTTCGAATACAGCATTAGTAATGAACTTCTTGATACAGTCACATTGTTCAAATTTGTAGGTGCAACATTGCAAAGGTATATGAAATGAAACGAATTATGTAAGGAGAGTTGTGAGTAAGGCAGACAGCCAAATTCAGTTTATTGGGAGACGGCATATAAAACACTTATACAACCACGTCTTGAGTATTGCTTAAGTGTTTGGTGTTTGGGACCCACAGCAGATCAGTTTAAAGGAAAACATGAAAGCAGGTTCGTTACTGGTAGGTTTGGCCAATGTGCAAGTGTCATAAAAATCCTACAGGAACTCAAATGGGAATCATTGAAGGAAAGACAAAGATTTTTTTGAGAATTTCTGTTGAGGAAATTTAGAGGCCCTGAATTTGAAGCTGACTGCAGTATTATCTTGCTGCCACCTACTTATATTTCATGTAAGGATCACAAAAACAAGATATAAGAGAAATTAGGGCTCTTACAGAGGCATATAGACATTCTTTTTTCCCTCGTTCTATTTTGTAGTGGAATAGGAAAGGAAATACCTAGTAGTGGTACAGTGTACCCTCCGTCATGCGGAGTATATATGTAGAAGTGTCACTATAGAAAAGCACCCAATACACCCACATCTATGCCCATATTATCCCCAGAATCCACAAGCCAAATAATCCATGGACACCGAATTGTGGCTGGTTACAGTGGTCCTACTGAAAGAATTTTGGCTCTTGTTGACCAATGCCTTTAACCAACTGTGCAAAATTTATCCTCCCATATCAAGGATACAACCACTCCCTTCACCAGCTTTCCACCATCCCCAGACCTTCACCTCCTAGATCCTTACTTGTCACTGTAGATGACACCTCCATATACATCAACGTACCTCATGGCCACAGTCTTGGTACTCTCTAACACCACCTCTCCTTTCCCGATGTCCCTCTAATTTCAAGTCTTATACCTCTGTCCTCATAACTTACACCTAGTTTATCCTAACAGACAACTACTTTTCCTTTGAGGGGAAATATTTACCATCAAATCTGCTCCACCATGATCCAAAGAGCCAGATACAATTAGCTGCCGGACTATCAGATAGCTTTCGTATTTCTGTAGTAGTACACCATGGATCCTCTCTCTCAGTCTTACTATTTAACAAAAGTCAGGGAGCAATCACAAGACTCCTGCATAAAACTGCAGCCTGACTTACTATACGTTGATGACGTGCTATTGGCCTCTAAAGACAAAACTGATCAGCAACTTCAAGTCCAAGCTCGGAATGATCACCTTGTGGAAGTAGGACTACAACTCAACATACTGAAAACCCATTATCTCACCACACATTTAAAAGATTCTGATACCATCAACATCACTGGTGTTGATCTGCCAACAGCACACACTTTAAAGTACCTGGGCTGGACTATTTCTGCTGGCGGAAATATCAGTGCAGAAATCTTCAAACCGCTTGAGCAGCGTGTGGCTCAAATGACATTCTGTGACTGGTGTACTATGCAGCAGGAAAATCCAAAACAGACAAAGGTCAAAAGTATATCAATCGGTAATTTGTCCAGTGGTACTGTTTGGAGCTGAACGCTGCCCAACAACAAAAGATGTGGTACAAAGACTCACTGTTATGGAAACAAACATGCTCAGGTGGACAGCTGGATTAACACTGCATGAACACTTCACAAATAATCAAGTTGTAGGTTATACAGAGTAGCGCAGTGGTAATACACTGGACTCACATTCGGAAGAATGGTGGTTCAAATCCACCTCTGGCCATCCAGATTTAGGTTTTCTGTGATTTCCCTAAATCACTCCAGGCAAATGCCATGATTGTTTCTTTGATGGCTCATTCTTAATATAAGATTAACGTAACCATGCTGTTGACGGGACCTTGAACTCCAAGCTTCCTATACAGCATAGCTCCAATAGTAGACAAAATGAGAGAAAGTTGTCTACATTCTACATCTACATACATACTCCGCAATTCACCGTAAGGTGCATGGCGGAGGGTACACCGTACCACTACTAGGCATTTCCTTTCCTATTCCACTCCCAAATTGAACGAGGAAAAAAAGAATGCCTATATGCCTCCGTACGAGCCCTAATTTCTCTTATCTTGCCTTTGTGATCTTTACGCGAAATGTAAGTAGGCGGCAGCAAGATCGTACTACACTCAGCTTCAAATTCCGGCCCTCTAAATTTACTTAACAGAAATTCACGAAAAGAACGTCGTCTTTCTTCCAGCGATCCCCAATTGAGTTGCCGGAGCATTTCCGTGACACTCGCGCATTGGTCGAACCTACCGGTAACAAATCTAGCTGCTCGCCTCTGAACCGCCTCTATGTCTCCCTTCAAACCGATCTGCTGCGGGTCCCAAATACTTGAGAAATACTCAAGACGTGGTCGTACAAGCGTTTTATACGCGGTCTCCTTTACAGGTGAAGTACATCTTCCCAAAATTCTCCCAATAAACCGAAGTCGGCTGTCTGCCTTACTCACAACTGTCCTTACATGCTCGTTCCATTTCATATCGCTCTGCAATGTTACGCCTAGATATTTGAACGACGCGACCGCATCAACAAGCTCACTACTGATGCTGTATTCGAACATTATAGGATTGTTTTTTCTACTCATGCGCATCACCTTACATTTTTCTACATTGAGAGCTAGCTGCCATTCTTCGCACCAACTAGAAATTTTGTCTAAGTCAACCTGTATGCTATTACAGTCAGTTACAGACGACACCCTCCCATACACCACAGCATCATCAGCAAACAGCTGCAAATTACAACTTACTCTGTCCATCAGATCATTTATATAGATAGAAAATAATAGCGGTCCTATTACACTCCCCTGGGGCACGCCTGATGATACACTCGTCTCTGATGAGCACTCGCTGTCGAGAACAACGTACTGCGTTCTATTACTTAGGAAGTCTTCCAGCCAGTCACAAATCTGTGAACCTATTCCATAAGCTCGTATCTTCATTAGCAGTCTGCAGTGTGGCACCGTGTCGAACGCCTTTTTGAAGTCGAGAAAAACACAATCCGCCTGTTGCCCTTCGTCCATGGCTCGCAAGATGTCATGTGAGAAAAGGGCAAGCTGAGTTTCGCATGAACGATGTTTCCTAAACCCGTGCTGATTCATGGAAAGAAGCTTTTCCGTTTCAAGGAAATTTACTATATTCGAACTGAGAATATGCTCCAAAATTCTACATGAAACCGATGTCAACGATATTGGCCTGTAATTGTATGGGTCAGTTCTCTTTCCTTTCTTATACACTGGAGTCACCTGCACTTTTTTCCAATCACTAGGAACTTTGCGCTGAATTAAAGATTCGCTATAAATGCAAGCTAAGTAGGGGGCCAATGCCGCAGAATAGTCTTTGTAAAACCGAACTGGTATTCCATCCGGACCAGCAGACTTTTTCGTATTTAGCTCTCTCAGCTGCTTCTCTACACCGGAAATACCTATTGCTATGTCCCCCATTTCAGAATTAGTACGTTGATCAAATGATGGTATATTTGTGCGGTCCTCCTGCGTGAAAGATTTCTTAAAGGTTAAATTTAGAACTTCAGCTTTCCGTTTGCTTTCTTCTATTACTGCCCCAGAATGATCAACTAGTGACTGGACAGTGGGCTTTGACCCGCTTATCGATTTTACATAGGACCAGAATTTTTTCGGGTTCTCGGAAAGATCTTTTGCTAAGGTATGGCTGTGATAATTATTGTATGCTTCACGCATCGATCTTTTTATAGACGCACGAATCTCTACTAACTTTTGCCTGTCATCATTTGCGTGTTCTTTTTTGAATCTAGAGTGCAACAGCCTTTGCTTTCTCAGCAGCTTTCTAACATTATTATTATACCACGGTGGATCTTTTCCATCCTTAATCGTCTTTACTGGCACATATTTCTCTAACCCTTCATTAACAATGCATTTAAATTTAGTCCACAATTCCTCTACATCCATAGTCCCAGAATTAAACGATGCCCATTCATTTTCTAAGTGCGATCGTAACATTAGCTTGTCGGCTTTTCCCAACAAAAACACGCTCCTAGCCTTCTTGACTGGTTTATGAACTTTGGTCACCATCGACGCTATGACGATATCATGATCACTAATTCCTGTCTCTACACAGACATCGTTAATGAGGTCAGGCCTGTTTGTGGCTATAAGGTCTAGAATATTTCCATTGCGCGTGGGTTGCCGGTTTAACTGCTCAAGACAGTTTTCGGAGAATGTGTCCAAAAGTAGCTCGCAAGACTGCTTGTCTGTACCGCCTGAAATGTAACTAGCGAGGTCCCAATCTATACTCTTAAGGTTGAAGTCACCTCCGACTAATATTGCATGGCCCGGATACCTATGCACTACCTGGTGTAGAATTTCCTTGAATGATTCTAAAACTGCTACAGCAGCACTGGGGGGCCGGTAAAAACACCCAACTATTAACTTTACTTCTTTTAGACCTGTTATGCGTGCCCAGATAACTTCACAGTTACTTTCAACCTCGATCTCAGTAGAAACAATATCTTTGTCCACGGCGATGAACACTCCTCCTCCAGTTGTATCAGATCTATCTTTCCGATATACATTCCACGCTTTGCTAAATATTTCTGAACTTGCCACATCATCACTTAGCCAGCTTTCGGTGCCTAAAACTATCTGAGCGCAATAACTTCCGTGCAGCGCTGCAAATTCGGGAACTTTGTTTCTAATACTCTGTAAGTTCGCGGCTAATATTTTTATGTTCGAATTTTTGTTCCGAACGTGGCCTGAATTCGCTGTTTGAATGCTGACAGGCGAGTGCTCATCAGAGTTAGCGCCTAGCCTAAAAAAAAACCCATGTGCACTCCACAAGTACTCTGCTACCCGAGTAGCCGCTTCCTTAGTGTAGTGCACCCCTGATCTATCTAGGGGCACCCTACAATTCCCCACCCGATAACGCAGATCCAGAAATCTGCAGCCATGACTGTCACAGAGTCGGCGAAGCCTCTGGTTCAGACCCTCCACTCGGCTCCAAACCAAAGGACCCCGATCAACCCTGGGAACAATGCTGCAAATCGACAGCTCTGCTTGCACCCCGCGTGCGAAGGCAGCAGCCTTCACCAATTCTGCTAGCCGCTCGTAGGACCTGAGGATGTCCTCAGAACCCAAGCGACAAGCGTCATTGGTGCCGACGTGAGCTACGACTTGCAGTCGACTGCACCCCGCACCCTCGATAGCCGCCGGCAAGGCCGCCTCCACATCTCGGATGAGGCCCCCCGGCAAACACACCGAGTGCACGTTGGAATTCCTTCCAGATCTGGACGCTATCTGCCTAAGGGGCTCCATCACGCGCCTGACATTGGAGCTCCCAATAACTAATAATCCCCTCCCCCCGTGCACCTGCTCGGACCCTGCTGAAGGAGTGGCCACACTTTCACTCACAGGACGAACGGGCGCGGACGGACGTCCAGCCTCCACATTGGCCTTCCGCCTCGAGCGACGCGAACGCCGTACAACCCGCCACTCCCCTTGCGGAGAAGGCGGCTCGACGACGTCCGGTACACCTGAAGGTGCCTCGGTAGCAGGGACAGAGAGCGAAGCGTGAGACACCTGAGGTGTCCCACTCGACGCACCAGACTCCCCACCATCGCTGCACCCCGAGACAGCAGCCTGAAGACGGCTGACCGTAGCCAACAGCACGCTCAGCTGTTCGCGAACCGCGGCCAACTCCTCCTGCGTCCGCACACAGCAGGCACACATCCTATCCATCCTATCGATACAATTAACAGAAATTAACAACTTTAAAGAAGCCTAGTACTATAATGAAGGCGGCTGGCTGCTGACTTAACTGTGGTCAGTGGTAACTACACTGTCGAATCAACAAAACTGAGTCCGGCAGCTTAGCGCTGTTAACGCCGCGACACTGGTGTCAGCTGGCACTGGACTGACTGATAACGAACTTTAGTAACGGTCTCTGACTTGTTTTGAAATACACCGGTCAAAGACGAAGACTAAACACAACGGTATTTATCAAATACGATAGAATAAACTATTAAAACAGTAGCACAAACGAAATCTGCAAGTATGCAGGAGTAAACCTCTTAAAACAGTACTACCAAAAATGAACTAGACTGGCAAATTAAATTTGACACAAATTAAATTCAGATACTTAGCGCTGTAACGATGTGGCACTGGTGGCAGCTGGCACTGGACTGACTGATAAACTTTAGTAACGGTCTCTGACTTGTTTTGAAATACACCGGTCAAAGACGAAGACTAAACACAACGGTATTTATCAAATACGATAGAATAAACTATTAAAACAGTAGCACAAACGAAATCTGCATGTATGCAGGAGTAAACCTCTTAAAACAGTACTACCGAAAATGAACTAGACTGGCAAATTAAATTTGACACAAATTAAATTCAGATACTTAGCGCTGTAACGATGTGGCACTGGTGGCAGCTGGCACTGGTTTGAACATGTCCTTAGAGCAGGCAGAACAACAGTGGCAAAGACTAATTTTAGTTTGAAAGTAAATGAAAAATAGCCTGTAGGACAACCTAGGCAACAATGCCTTGACAACCTGCATGAAGCCCTCAACATCTCACACCTCCACCCAGACCAGGCACAAGACAGCAAGCCAAAACAGGCATATTCTGCCAGCAGGCAGGTCAAATGTTAAAGAAGAGAAGAAGTCATTTTTTTTATTAAAATTTGAAGCGATGGCTGAGAAAATGCTTGTTTTGTTTAAATGACAGACTGACTGAGTTCATTTTATTGAATTCAATTTGTGTTGTATCTCACATGAAGTTGCATTATTCACATTTGATGCAAACTTTTTGACAGTGCTAGGTCAGAGGTTGTTTAATAAAGAAAAACAAACTAAAAGCTTATATTTAATGTCACACTGTGGTCTTTGCTTGAATTTATTTATATTGGAGTTTATTAATGGTTTGTCATTCAGGTAGGCTTATTAAATTGTAGGGTCAGCTGATGCATGGGATACAACCTATCGGCTTTGAGGCCCTGTCAACGGCATCAAAACATTGTTTTTTGTTTGTTTTTGTTACAAATGTGTTGTTAATTTTTACAATAAAAGCTGATCAATTATGTTCACCCATCTACTTACCAAGCACAATGATTTGGTTAAAAAACAGTGATCACTTGAAAAACTGATAGTTTGTAATGGCCTAGGAGACCACAGCAGCAAAGGAAAGTTAGGGTGGTTTTTTTTCCAATAAGAATTTTTAATTTGATTCGGAATATTATTTTTTAAAGAGAGTGTATGAGTTCTGATCCGTATGCCCTCATCCATGACGTCATGGATCAGAGACGGGTGGTATCGGGATCTTCAGTATTGTCTAATTGTGCAAACAGCCTCACATTAATAACCACCTGCAAAACAATACTAAAATCTATTTTTTATTGGTTCATGTTACGAAAAAATAACAACTATAATTACATTACTAATAAGAGAAGGGGGTTAGTGAGTTTCAATGCTTCATTCAACACATCAACAAAGGGAGCTTCACTCCTTTCCATCCTACATTGGTTAATTTTGTGTGTAGGTCTATGTATTCATTTGGTTATGGTTTGATGTATCTGATACTGTTGTGCATCGATTAATAGTATCTCAGATTTTCTGTATCCAGCACGCAGATTTTAAGTATTTTTCTTCTAGTCGCAAATTCGTTACTTAATAAATCGTGTTGCGGTACTGCTAGTTTCATTTTCCACTATACTAAATGTACTTCTGATGGTCAAGAGGCCGAAGACTGGTTTGGTCCAGCTCCCCATGATAATACTACTGTGCACGTAATGGTAGTGGCAATTCATTACTACGGTATTATTCCATGTACAACTTCAAAAAGAGATAATACGTCGTGATCGAGATTTAAATAAGCAATTTACGAACATTTAAGTTCTATGTGTCACGTTTACTTCCAAATATATACGCTAAAGTAATGAGTAATCGCTCATATGACAAATTATTCTTCTCTTCTTACCACGCTGAAATGTTTCCTCCATCCTTCAAACGACGTAAACAAATATTTGTTTTCGAAAATGAAACAGCATTGTCGAATTCTTGATGAAGTATATCGATGTAACACATCGACTGTCAGTGCGATTCTTGAATATTTGGATTGTATCGATAGTTGTCAAACCTCAGCAGTCAGCATCATCAAAATGGAAGAAGCAGGGGCTGTAGGGTGCTCACACTACAAAAGAAAATCTAAATTCGTTGTAAGTTTTTTACTTAGTGAGAGTATATTGCATGCAGAATGGTTACACAGAACGAAGTGCACGTAATTATCATCAAACTGTCGAAGAAATGTGATTTCCATTGGACTAAGCTACAAAAATACTACCTTTCAGTATTCGAAAATTAACACTCTCGTGTCTTCTCTTCGTGCAGTGTTTTGTTGGAAATATTACGTGTGTTTAACAAGAAAACGTGCCCACATTTTAATTTCAATTGCATCGTCTGACTCGGGTTTGTGTGTGCACTCCTGCTATATAAATCAGTTTCTTGTATTCGTGTTGGTTTCTTATTGGTGAAAATATGCGTGTAGTTTACCTTATACCTTTTAAGTTTATCTACTTCTCTGATTATTTTTCAATTTTTATGTTTGTCACTCAGTCCCAGAAAGGTGACTTATTTATGTTTGCCAGATTCAAATGTGAAACAGCTGTGTGCAGCAGCTGTGATACAGTTGCCTGAGAACTATTTGATTGAAGACAGACATACAAAGTTTTACCCTATACATGATTTGTAAATAGTTATTCTGATCATTTAAAGTTCATTAGTAAATTTATGGTATACATCTATTAGGGTCTATGTCGTGTAATCCTTGACTTTCCTTTTGATTCCAGTATGCAGACAAGTATAAAAGAGCTTATATATATATATATATATATATATATATATATATATATATATATATATATATATATATATATATATAATTTTTTTTTTTTTTATAAATAAGTCTTCATATTTGGTTTACGTACAAGTGACAGGTCAAGCAAGTTACCACCTGTGTTCAGACAGTGATGAAACTTGTTGCACTTATGCCTGGTTAAATGTGATAAAAATCACTCTCAAAACTTTGTCTTGACATACAAAATATCTCATAAAGTTGTTTTTCCCATTGTACTAACTGGCTGTTTGAATAGATTGTGTGCAATAGTTGTTCTACTCATGTTGCAATGGGTAAATAATAATTGTCTTTAAGTTTTACATAAATGGCCAATATTTATATTTTTCCTAATTATGAGGTGTAGCCCAAATGCACTATGCCATAGACACTTTTTTTAGGCTGATTTTTTTTTCTAATGTTTCCTTGATTGAAAGTGATCTAGGGAAGTTGTAGCTATGCTTTAATTCTTGTAGGCCTATGTTATGTTAGTTTTTGTGTCTGATAGGATTTAGAAATTTGGAGGAAATGTAACCCATAGGCCTACTTCAACTACCACATCAAATGAAAGACTGTTGATCAGAAACACAAAGTAGTTACATATACAGGGTAACAATCTCAGAACTGCAGTGAGCTGTATGACACCAGTTATTCTCTCTAGACTGATGGAAATGCTCAGCCATCTAGGCCTAGTTGACTGGTATATTTCAACTGAAGTACAGTATGCTGTGTAACCACTGGACCAAAATGTCAGACGATGTAGGGTTTGCAATCACAATGGATAGTGTCTGAGAGAGATTGAGCCAGCATGAAA
Source organism: Locusta migratoria (assembly GCA_026315105.1). Classification (NCBI taxonomy): domain Eukaryota; kingdom Metazoa; phylum Arthropoda; class Insecta; order Orthoptera; family Acrididae; genus Locusta; species Locusta migratoria. Next base: position 212,051,993 of record CM048748.1, read on the forward strand.
ACCTAAATTTTAAAGTATCAACACATCAGTGTTCTTATGTCTGTCTATGCTCTTTGATCTTTTATGCTGCTATTTATCATGAAATTTTAGCAGCAGAGGTTTCTGTTATGGTCTAAAAAGATTTTCTCAGGTCACAGTTATTTGATCTTGTTGTCTCTCTTCTAAGGTCACATGAAGATCCAGTTTTTGTGTGCTACTGTATTCACTTTATCACGAATTTACGAAGTTTTTGCAAGTTTTGTGTGTATACCAACATAGCTTCTTTGTTAGTATCTCAATATTTTGTTTGCTAATTTGTGGTCGTATAGGCCTAGTCTGTGATCTGAACACTTCTAGTACAGAGTAGCAAAGTTTTTAGTAAATTATTAACCTACTGATTAGGTGATCTCTGCTCTTTAAAATATAATTAAAACACAACTGTTTCAAAATAATTGCAATAAACCTACTTAAGGTTTATCATTGAAAAATTTTGTGTTGCATATAGGCCTAGCATAGCATAGTAATCCACAGCACCTTTTCCTACTGTATTGTTTTTCATGTGTCTGAACCTACCGATACAATTCATTGGGTCTGATTCATGATATAATGGTCATATAGCCTGTGATCATAAGGTTGATTTTCTTACTGAATCCAAACCATTCCTGAGCAACAATTACATCTGTTGTAAAGGTTATATTTTTATTTAATTTTATGATTTGATGCTCTGCAACCTCAGAGATAAGTAATTTAATTTGTTAAAATATTCTCTTTAGTGGTATTTATTATTTTGATCTCATTCCCCCCACAATAAAACGTGAATGTGGTCATGTGGACTTCATTATGAAGAGAAATCTTAATGTGTAAAAGAAGGTTTGGAAAAATCACCAAACGTAGCTGTAATGTAAACTGTTTTGCCCTTCAACATGAGAAAATGAAAATGTGATTAGCTGCACAGAAAATAATGTGAATCTTAAGAATAAACTGTTCTTCCCCTGTAAAGAGTTCTTACTTAAGTGTAACTTGATAGTCAAAATAAAACACATTTGTTATTATTGCCTATACACATAAAATAGTGCACTACACTACACTATTCTATCTTGCAGAATAGTTCCTTCCTCGAAGAAAAGAGAATGGAATAAATTGAGGAAGTTTATAAAGGAGGGGCATGTCACTCATAGCCCAAGTCACCAACTTGGGACAAGATGAGATGAAGATCTTTATCTCCATTCTTCTCTTGTTACCAAGGAAGGAACTAATGTTTTTGAGAGTAGTGTAGTTTTATATATTTTTATCAATAGTGCTTATCCTCTGAATGTAAGCCTGGCAAACAATCTTCTCATAATTTTATAATTTATTTAGATTATCCATTACAGATATTTTTAGAACCTGTAACTGTTAATTTCAATATAATTAAAGAAAAATGCATCCAGTCACTTTGATTGAAATGATACTGTTTTATTCCATTAACCAGTTTTCAAACCTTTTCAGGTCATCTTCAGTGGATGCATGTGTTAGAAGTTCAGTTTCAGGCGTAATGTTGGGTACTGGCTAGCGATTTTATGGCCGGCTTTTTATAATTAATTTCTATTTCTCGGGTTTCCTTGTGATTACATGACAGTACCACATAACTCGATTTTTCACTGTTGGTCTCTATAAAACACTGTCAGCACCACTTCACCAGTATCCAACATGTGCTTATATAGCTAATGTTGTTGTAAAAGCATATGCTGGATACTGGTGAAGTGGTGTTGACACACTATATTATAGAGACCAACAGTGAAAAATCAAGTGATCTGGTACTGTCATCTAGTCACAAGGAAACCTGAGGAATGGAAATTAATTATAAAAAGCTTGCCATACAGTAGCAAGCCAGCACCCAACATCACGCTTGAAATTGAACCTGTAACACACGCATCATCTGAAGATGAACCTCCAAAGGTTCGAAAATCGGTTAATGGAATAAAAAAGTATCATTTAATTCAAAGTGACTGGATGAATTTTCCTTTAATTATATTGAAATTAAGTCAAGGGTTCTAAAAATATCTGTAATGGATAATCTAAATAAATTATAAAATTATGAGAGAATTGTTTGCCAGGCTTACATTTAGAGGATAGCACTATTGATAAAAATATATAAAACTACACTACTCTCAAACATTAGTTCCTTCCTTGGTAATAAGGATGGAGATAAAGATCTTCATCTCATCTTGTCCCAAGTTGGCACAGTGTTACAACGTCCGGGTTATCTGGATACTTCCCACCGACCCCAATCTTTCAGAACTCAGGAGATGGGAACTTGCCCTTCAGCATATTCTCTCTTCCTGTTGCCCACCTGGTCTCAACCTCCGCTGAATTCAAATTCTCGCCCACCATCATTAGCATCTTTGTCTCAGTACTCTGGACAGAGCCTCTGCCTCAAGTGGTATCTCTGTTCAACTTCTTTGCTTTCTACAGTATGTCTGCCTAGGTGTGTTTGCATTTGTATATATATATGTGTGTGTGTGTGTGTGTGTGTGTGTGTATTCGTTTACCCTCCTTTTTTTCCCCCAAGGTAAGTCTTCCCTCTCCCGGGATTGGAATGGCTCCTTCCCCCCCCCCCCCCCCCCGCCTTAAAACCCTCATCATTTCCTTTTCCCTCTCCTTCCCTTCTGCCTAAAGAAGCAGCTAGGCTGCGAAAGCTAGCATTTGTGTGTGTGTGCGTGGTCGTTTTATTTGTTACTATCACTACCTGTGCTCCTTCGTCTGGTAAGCAATCTTCATCTGTTTTTTATATCTATTTTTCCTGCTAGGAATTTATCTTCTAGATGAAGATTACTCACCAGACGAAGGAGCACAGGTGTGATAGTAGCACAAATAAATAGAACACACACACACATGCAAGCTTTCGCAACCCAGTTGCTTCTTCAGGCAGAAGGGAAGGAGAGGGAAAAGGAAATGCATTTCTTTGCAAACTAACTTCAGAGTTTACTCGTGAGAGTTTATTATTGATCATTTAATCCTTTAACAGAAGGTGCCATATAAAATGCATCTTGAAGTTCCACAAGTAAAGAAATATTAAATGTGCTTCTTGGAATGTTCATCTGAAAGTAGTTGAAGTTAACAAAGACTTGTGTAGCAGTCAACCTATCAACAATATATTGTTATTTCTGCTGAAACCAGTTATGGGTACCATAGTGCCATTTGATGAGAGTTGAAAGCAAAATTGTCAGTTTTCTTGATTTCCATTATAAAAGAGGAATTTCCTCTCTAAATTATGTATTATTTTCTCATGTATTAATGAAGACTGGGTAATTTGGTAGAATCCGTGTACATCGGAGGAAACGGCATTGCCATCGATATATATCGAATATTCGATATAGTGTTTCTGAACCGGAGATTCGGGCGCTACGCGCCCTCACGTACTAAAAAAAAATTTCTTGTTTAACCTATACCTAACCTAACTATACCTAACCTAACTTTGACTTAAAAAAATTGATCTGTAGCGTAGCCTTAAGAAGGTTAGGTATAGGTTAAACAAGAAATTTTTTTTTAGTACGTGAGGGCGCGTAGCGCCCGAATCTCCGGTTCAGAAACACTATATCGAATATTCGATATATATCGATGGCTATGCCGTTTCCTTCGATGTACACGGATTCTACCAAATTACCGAAGACTGAATAATTCAACTGATTTACTACTTTCAGACACCATGCTGCAACAAAATTTACACGTGTCGCTTTTGCCATGATGAAAATGAAAGCCATGCTGTGAACCGAAAGGATGTCACTGAACTAGTATGCACAAACTGCGAAACTCGACAGAAGGTGCAAGCTGAATGTGAGAACTGTCATCTGCGATTTGGGAAGGTAAACATAAAAGAAAATTAGCTATATTAACAGTTCTCCTGACAGCACTGTGCTGATAATCTTCTATTTGTGATATCTAAATCAATTCTATTTCTTATATTGTTTTATTTTGTGGTCTTCAAACATTAATTTTCCTCAGAATATAGTTGTGCCTAGGCTACTACTTAGTTATTGATTGGTTTTCTATGCATTTTATCACAAAGTTTCATGTTGTTAACCTTATTTTATTCAAAATCGTATGCTGTTTAGGTATGTTTAATGTACAATTGACAACCTTCAAATAAAATGTAAACTAAAAACATTTGTAGCACCTAGGAACTACATGCTAGAAATGTAGAACCACAAATCGGATAACAACTAATCTAAACATAACACTATTCCACTGCACTATGCAACCATGTTCTTATCCATTTAAGTCACATTACCAACCCAGTAACAATCCTGAATTGTAGGCTTCAGAGACCTCATTTTCGCGCAAATCACATGAAGCTTCTCTAAATGTAAGCTAAGATCTGTGATGCAAGATTTGTATATGTGACATTAAATCACACCTTGTATGAACGGATTCAGTAGCATGTGCTTAGTGTTGTTCATGAGTACATGTTTCCTTAACACCATTGATTGTGTATTTTGCATGGTTATCATTAAGTAATGAAATGTGAAATAAAAAGGGGCAGACCTATGAATCAGCAACAAAGCAACTCAATAAAGAGAGCCAGGCAAGGAAATGGAATTGAAATGACCAGTTGTTGTGGCAGTTCGGCAACAAGAACAGGTTGGAGTGTACTGTTGAGCCCTCTGATTGGAGTAAAACAGCTCCAGTGCATGAACTGTTAACTAGGAAGTAATTTTAATCAGACTATAGAATCAATGCCTCTGCTAAAATTATCTTTGCCGTGATTGAAGGTAAGTATACATTTATAGGCTTGGTAGATTTGGAGAATTTTTTTATTTTTTTATTTTTTATTTATTTATTTATTTTTTATTTGAATACTCTTTGAAATTTTGAAGGTAGTGGTGATTAAACTAAGGGAACAAAAAGAAAAGTACAACTTGTACAGAAACTTGACAACAATTCTAAGAGCACAAAAGATAGACAGTGGTTAGGAAGGGGGAAGACAGAGTTGTATCCTTTCCCCAATGTTATATTGAGCAAGCTGTGACAGAAAGCAAGCAATGCGGGAAATGCCACATGGTCTGAGGTGCCATGTCATGGATTGTATGGCTACTCCCATCAGAGGTTCATGTCCCCCTTTGTCTTGAAAGAAGGGTATAAGGTAAGCATTAAAACAAGCAGAACAAGGGTAATGGAATGTGGAGGGAATTTGATTCGGTAGTGAGAAGATAAAAGTATTAGATGAGTTTTGTTATTTGGCCAGGGAAATGCTCAAATTACTGAATATATACAGCTGAAAATGGGATCAGTTGACATACCTAGTTTCTGAGGTATTGTCATTAGCGGAATGAAAGAAAATAGTTAGACGTCTTTCTGTCGGTTCTATGGAGTGGAGACAACATTACAGCAACTGAGATAGTGGTAATAACTGAAATAGGTTGTTGACAGGGTTGTTGTTGACTTGTTTACTTTACTAAACAAATTACACAAGCAGTTGGGTTCAGATAGTGTTGTGAGCAAGTAGTACAATGCAACGACAAAGTGACTTACCTGAAGCTGTGGAATTGGAGAGGCATAGGAAGGTTGGAAGTGGCACAGACATAGAGAGAGGTGGCTGCAGCTACTGGGGTGTCCCAAAGTGTAATTTCCAGGATCTGGATGTGATTTCAGACAATAGGAACCGTTTAAAGAAGCAAGGTGAAGGTCGTCCACAGGTGACTTTAGCAAGAGATAACCATCATCTCTGGTTAACAGTCCATTGCATAAACAGTCAGAAATCACCTTTGGGAATATGGCGTCTATGCTCAGAGGCCTATGGTGTGTGTCCCATTAAAACCACGGCACTGTTTAGCTCTTGCAGAAACTGGCTGGAGGAATGTCAGGATTGGTGTTTGTGGTGTCGCACAAGTCTAAAGTGCGCGCCGCCTACTTTCGCCGCGATCTGCCATGCACGCACGGCGCGGCATTCTTACAACGTCAGCCACGAGCGCCCTCTCCTACAACTCCGCTCGTGGCCACCACTGAACGACATCGTTCACTTGGGACTCAGATAGGAACTAGTTAAGACCTTCGGAATCAGATAGGCACCAGTGAAGACTTGGCTATCGGATAGGCACTAGGCCGGCCCCTAGCTCAACTATGTATCAGAATTCTGCCGTACTGAACTATATAAAGTATTGTATGAATTCTGTGCAATATATATCTCCTTCTAATTTACTCTAGTGTTTCTAGTTTCTGCTGTCCCACCTTCGTACCTGCACAAGCGTGCGTCCTTTAATCCTGTGTCGGTCTGTCTACTCGGCCACTGATACCTACGACGGAAACGAGACACAAAAGCGACGACGAGGCTGGGACACAAAAGTGTTGTAACCAGTGGTCCTGGGTTCTGTTCACAGAACAGTCAAGATTTTGTGTTCAGCTGGACAGTTGTAGTTCCCTCATCTGAAGAGAACATGGAACTCAGAATAATCATGCTTATGTACAGGAAACATCACCATATCATTGATTGATTTGACTTTGACAGGAAAGCCAAAACAATTTTGGTCCAACCCCCCACTGCCTACACCAAAACTGAGTTTATTGTGCAGTATTGCTCCCTGTATATCTAGTAAAACCAACCAGTGCCAGTAAGTGGTGTTCTTTATTCGACACGATTTCTTTGGGTTTGGTTGTCCCATAGGTTCTGTGCCTCTTGCTCTCCAATGCAATGCATTCAAAGATTAGATGTGATGCATTTTCCTCACCATCTTTACAGGTCCTATTAAAGTTCAAGGTAAAGAATTAAAAACATTGTGTTTTGCTGACGACATAGTTATTCTGTCAGATACAGCAAAGGACTTGGAAGAGCAATTGAACGGAATGGACAGTGTGCTGAAAGGTGCATATAAGATGAACGATAACAAGAGCAAAACTAGGGTAATGGAGTGCAGTCTAAGAAAATCAGGTGATGCTGAAGGAATTAGATTAGGTAACGAAGCAATAAAGGTGGTAGGTGAGTTTTGTTACTTGGGCAGTAAAATAACAAATGATGGTCGCAGTGCAGAGGATATAAAATGCAGAATGGCAATGGGTAGAAAAGCGTTCTTGAAAAAGAGAAATTTGTTAACATCGAATATTGATTTAAGCCTAAGGAAGTCCTTTCTGAAGGCATTTGTATGCAGTGTTTCCTTGTATGGGAGTGAAACATGGATGATAAACAGTGCAGACAAGAAGAGGATTGAGGCTTTTGAAATGTGGTGCTACAGAAGAATGCTGATGATTAGGTGGGTGATTGCGTAACTAATGAGGAGGTACTGAACAGAATTGGGGAGAAAAGAAATTTCTGGTATACCTTGACTAAAAGAAGGGGTAGACTGGTAGGGCACATTCTTAGACATCAAGGAATTGTGAATTTAGCATTGGAAGGAAGTGTGTGGGGTAAAAACTGCAGAGGAAGACCAAGATATGGATGTAGTAAGCAGATTGACAGATGTAGGTTACCATTCTTATGTGGTGTTGAAGAGAATTGCTCAGGATGGGGTATTGTGGAGAGCTGCATCAAACCAGTCTCCGGACTAAGAGACCACAAAAATAACGTACCATATATACTCGAATACTCCACACCCCCAAACTTTTGATGACGGGGTTGGGGGGGGGGAGATGCAACCTCCACATGGAGATTTGTGTAGATGAGGATACCGCCCATTGGCTTTGAACAAACACATGAGGGCAGCCATCTTGGGATGTCACATCAAACATCATGTAAGGACAGCTTACAACTCACCGCAAAGACGTGGTGACAAGCTGCAGCAGGCACATACAAGACACACACACACACGCGCACACACATATACAACACTTTCAGCTATCGGCCATGGCCTTCTTCAGAAAATAGAATACTCACACAAAACAGTCATACAACCATCACCTCTAGCTGCCGCACTTTGAATCACGCTGTGCAATGAGTAAATTGGGGTTGGGAGGGGAGAGGGGGTAGGAAGCTTACGTCACGGTGGTGGAGATGGGTTAGATGGGAATAACCAGACACAGCTTAGAATGGAGTGGGGAGGCGGGTGAGGGGAGAAAAATAAAACAGAATAAATATACGTTAAAAAATAAATAAAATGTGTGCACACTGCAAGTACACAAGACCGCGCGCGCACACACACACACACACACACACACACACACACACACACACACACACACACACAAGCGTGCAAATAAAATGATAAAATGCGTGTGCGCATTGTGTGTGTGTGTGTGTGTGTGTGTGTGTGTGTGTGTGTGTGTGTCCACGGTCTTGTGTACTTGCAGTGTGCATGCATTTTTTTTAACGTATATTTATTTTGTTTTACTTTATTTTTCTCCCCACTCCATTCCTAAGCTGCATCTCATTATTCCCATCTAACCCATCCCCACCACCGTGATTTAACTTTCCTATCCCCCCTCCCCTCCCGTCCCCAATTTACTCACTGCAGAGCATAATTCGAAGTGCGGCAGCCGGAGGTGATGGTTGTATGACTGTGTTGTGTGCCTGTGTTGTGTGCCTGTGTGATTGCATGAGTGTTCTATTTTCTGAAGAAGGCCATGGCCGATAGCTGAAAATGTTGTATGTTTGTGTCTTTTGTATGTGCCTATCCCAGCTCGTCGCCACGTCTTTGCGGTGAGTTGTAAAGTGTTCTTACTATATTATTAATTCCAACCTGGACTTTCCATTATTATAAAACAACATGTAAATATCAAAACAATTGACACCGCTCTGATTGAGAGGGAAGGAGGCGCACAGGTTTGTCATATGCCAGAGAATCTCATACCAACCCCATAAAATTCTTGCATTTTACCTACTAAACGTTCTCATTCAAATTGAAAAATATTTCATTCACAGTAACACACACTGAACTGAACACTCATAGAATCTGAACAGTTAGTAAATAAATGGAGCTGAGACTGGTATTACAAGGTCATATATCTTTGTTAAAGTCGATATGCCATGTATTTACATCAAAGATATTTGATAGTGTAATAGCGAACTTTGACATACAGGTATCTTTCATCAAAGATAAATATCATCAAATGTAGCACTTCGCCATATATTTGATTATAAAAGTTGCTTCTTCTGTTCACTGCAATGCAAAATGTAACCACTCTGAGCGCTATCATCGCTGTTGCTAATTGACTGTGCATGTGTTTGAACATAGCTGCAATGCTGCACTGTAATTATCGTTTAACCCCAGTAGCAAGAAATCGCTGTAACCCTGGAGTGCCGATATCAGTGTGGGTAATATGGTGGTACTGAACCGATTAATACCCAACTTAAGTAAATAATGTACTTTATTACTCATAATGATGGTATCACAAGCAAATGCAACTAGTCATACTCACATCAACAACTGTTCATACGCACCATCCGTGCTGCCAAAGAAACTGGCAGATAAAGACGCTACTCCACGATGCTGGTTTGTGACGCGAGGAGACCCTGAAATTACTGATACATTGTTTCACTGTCATTGTCAAGTAAATTATATGCAGTTTTGATAGTGGCTAAGGCAATGCACAATAAAAAATTATTATCCGCTATCTTGAAATATTATGACCATAATACCCTCTTTTTAACACCACGATGCAGATTTATTTAAGAGATATTACAAATATTTGGTAATATTGATTTGTCAAAGGTTGGATCAAAAATATTATAGTGTAATATCGGCATAAAGGGATCCGATTTTTTAAGTGGTGTAATACCTTCCTTGTATGTTTTGTTGTTGCAAATGGAGTAATACCAACCTAAATTCGAGTAATCCGTGCACCCCAATTTTTCGTTCATAAATTCGGAAAAAACTGCATGGATTACTCAAGTATATACAGTATTTAGGATCTTCTTCAATTATGCCCATTGTATGTAGGTGTTTTTTGAAGTACCCATTACCTGTCATCAGTCCAACCATGAGTTTGTCTATACTGATCAAGTCCAGGATTACACAGCTTCTTTTAAAACATGGCTTTGGCATCATCACGTTGCCATGTTCTCGTTTATAGATCTTGGTCCAATATTCTACATGCTATCTTCTGAGACAGTTACGTAGCTCCAGTTTGATCATTGCCTTCGTGATTGTCAGGATAGTTTCCGGTGCAATAAATGGAATCTCTGCCCCTATCCTGGCCAGTCTGTCAGCTTGTTCATTGTCACTGATCCTCAAGTGGCCAGGGACCCACAATAGGTTTATCCTATTGCTTTCCCCTAGCTCCATCAGAATCCTGTGACATTCTGTAACAATCTAGATCTTTTTGCAGGAGCTGCCAGTGATTTCAGGGTTGTCTGAATAAATGTAGATGCCATTGTCCTTGTAGTGCCTACACAAATTCTCCTCCACACATGCCCTGATGGCAGTAATTTTGGCACAAAACACTACAGAGACAACAACCTCCAGTCTTGGCTGCACTACATACAGTAAAACCTCGTTTTTACATTCTCTGTTTTTACGTTTTCCCGCCATTTACACCATTTTTTGTTGGTCCCGTCAAATTTCCTATATTTACAATGTTAATTCGCCCTCGTTTTTGCATTAACATATTTACGCTTTTCCCGCGTTTTACGTTTTTTGAAAGCATGTTCGTGAAGAAAAATGACGTAATGTACATAAATTGACACTAGCATGGCTTTCCCCTTAAAGTATAGCGCTTAAAAATTATTCACATTCGAGTTTCTTGACACTTTGCATTTTTTCAAACGTATATTTTGCGTTTCGTTGTTGACTTAAAGACGTGCCGATTTGTGGCAATGTAGTTCTTCTTTTCACCAGCTACTATTGCAGAGCGCCTGGCATGTACTCAGACAAACAGAACGGTTTGTTGACGAGAGAATAACGCTGATTTGTGGCGGTGTAGTTCGTCTTTCCACTAGCTTCTTTGCCAGAGCGGCTGGCGAGTATTCAAACAATCAGAACCAGTTGCTTTGTTGAAGTGAGAATAAATAATTGTTGTTTTTATGATACATTTTTCTGATTAATAAAGAACTTTATCTGTCACACTTGGGTATCATAATACCCAGAACCTCAAAAAAGCGATAATAGTGAGAGATGCCGATCCTATGCAAACGCCACAAAAATACTTGCGCATATGTTTGTACTCGAGAACGCGAGTAAATTCTCGAATATTGTCGTGTGAAACATTGAAAAATACATAACGAACGGAACTGTAGGAGTTTTACTATGTAAATAATTAATTCCGGTAAAAGGCAGTAATTTTGAAGATTTTAGATAGCCTGGCAGCGGCGTCCAAACGGTGTCTATCGATCGGTGTAGGTAATTTTGAAGATGTGTTATAGCCCAGCAGTGGCGTCCTCGATTATAATGAATGAAATTATGTAAAAAATTTCTACTTCCCATAAAATTACCAGTTTGCCTATCGCTTAAAATAGCGGCATCCTCGATTATAATGACTGAAATTACGTCAAAAATTTTCACTTCCCATAAAATTACCAGTTCTGCCTGGCACTTAAAATAGCGGCGTCCTCGATTATAATGAATGAAATTACGTCAAAAATTTACACTTCCCATAAAATCACCAGTTCTGCCTGGCGCTTAAAATAGTGGCTTCCTCGATTATAATGAATGAAATTACGTTAAAAATTTATACTTCCCATAAAATTACCAGTTTTGTCTCACGCTTAAAATAGTAAAAGTTTGGATAACATTTACTGTATAATCAACTCCCTGGCGAGTATTTAGATGTCTATTATGTACATATATCACACACAAACTACGAAAATGCAAGGCTGATCCAGTAAGCATATTTTACCATTTAAAACATTATTTCCTGCATTTTACATTTTCCTGCATTTTACACCATTTCACTTAAGTCCCCTGAAAATCGTAAAAATGAGGTTCTACTGTATAACCCGACACCAATACCTTGGTCTGATTTCTATGATCAGTGAACCAAACAATGTCCCCCGTATGTGTTGAACGGTTTTCTCCCACTGCTCCCTGCTTCGAATTGTTATGTTGAAAGGGTAATTGAAGCAGTATGGGTTTATAATATAGTCGGCTGGCATTTCCTATATTTACCTCACTCACTATTTTAGTACGTGATTCTGGATATCCCAATGAGATCAAGTTTTTTTACAGATTTGAGTCTCTATGAGTCAACCATTTCCTCCATCTTGACCCAAAGGTGCCATATTTACCCAAATGTAAGCCACACTCTTGAAATGAGACAAAAAAAAAAAAAAAAAAAAAAAAAAAATTACCCAATTGTAAGCCGTACTTTGAACCAAATTTGGCCCCTACCTTTCACTTATTTACAGGACACTTAAGATTACTATTACATCAAAAACACTGTCAGCAGTGAGACTTTACTATATCTATCAAAATATTTAGAATATACATGCAAGTTAAATGTGAGCGGTGTTTCACAGGCTATTTTGCTGTGCTGCATACACTGCAGCACAGCAATTATCAATGCGATTTGTGCCACTAGAACTAGCACAACACAGTACGTGGCAGGCCTAATTTTCAAGAATGTTTGCCTATAGATTGCGTGGACCCGATATATTAAACGTAAGATTGTAAATATACTTACGTTGCACCATCTTTGAACAATGTTTACATTGTTCACTAAAGCAACAACAAAAAAAGAACTGCTTCAATATATATTGTTTGGAGGCTGCCGCCATGTTATGTAACACATCTTCAAAATTAACCAAATTAGTTGCTTTACTTACTTAATTCATCAACAATGTTGGTTTGAACTAGATCACTTGCAGTGTATGCTACAGGAAACATTACTTTTCTTCTCTAACCGGAATAGTGATGAAACTAGAACTATGCTTTTCTCAATAGACAAATTTGAGCAGTCAAACATTTGTCCTCTTCATGCACACTATTTGTAGTGGAAGCTCACTGTTCAAACATTTCTTGTTAAGTGTTACAGAATTATCTGCAGTACAGTCTTTTCTTGTCATCTGAAACTAACCCAAATTCCTGACAAAATTGGACTGAACTCTTAAAAAGTACACAATGAAGAATCGACATTCCTCCATTTCAAAGAATCGGTGGCACAAAGAACAATATTGTCACTCATTACTATGCACAAACCGAGTAAGGTGGTGCAGTGGTAACGCACTAGACTTGCATTCGCGACTATGGTGGTTCAAATCCATTTCCAGCCCTCCTGATTTAGGGGTCATTCCATGGAAAATCACAGATGTTTTGGTGAATGATAAGATGACCACTGCTCCTATGGGAACTTCTGGAAATTCTTCATTTGAACACTTTTAAGTGGGGCAGTATGTGGCTTTGAGATATGATGAAAAGTGTTACATAGGTCACATTTCCCAGGTACCGCATGAATTTAGAGATGCTGAAATTATCTGTATGTCTCCTGCTGAGTCACAATTGTTAAAATGGCCTAATAGGAAAGACATAATTGTTATTTGCAAGGTCAATGTCCCATCATTACAAAGCCACAGTGCCTGGTTATATAAGCTAGATGATAATTGTTATGAAAAGATCTTGTCTTTCACCTTTAGGTAAACTTTTTTTGTTTCGAGAGTAGTTAGTATATTAGAAATACAAGGTTATAGCAAAGACGTGTTTCTTTTTATATCTTCAAATTTGCTTGTGAGTGTTTTTTGCAAAGTATTTGAGTATTACGCTATATGTTGGTACATGTTACATATAGGTCTATGTATATTTCTTCATGAATTTCGTTATTGCTTTAATTATAAATTTTATTTCATGTTTTTGTCATTTTAATATACAGTTATAGAGTAAGGATACCCTTTATATCATTGCGTTTGTCCACCCAAGCCGATAAAAGTTAAATATAATGTATTTATTAAGTAAATGCTTAACAACTGTTTTCAGCTATCACTATTATACAGTTTTGTCCTTCAGGTCAACTATACACAGTTTGAGAACACTGTTTCAATGAATACCTATGGTATTCCTTCCTATTACGCACAAGTTAAAAATATTTAACATTTGCCCACAGTAAACACTGTTAATAACTCGCATAGCAGTGTTGATTTAAAACAGTACTTTTTTTGAGTCCGGACATTCGATAGGCAAACATTCTTGGAAAATGCCCAGTTCAGATTTTTTCCCCTCCATAATGTATTCAGTGAAATGCTGCAGGAAGCCATTCAAAAGGCATAGTCGTGGGCCTCAGCACATGGCTTCATCTTCTCCACTTTCATAACACAGGTCATCGTCAGGCCGTTTACCCTGATCCAGAACTCTATCTAGCAGACGAACAGCTTCACATCAAAGAAACACATCAGTTTCTTCGAATGCTGTTTGACAACTGACTGACTTGGATGCCACACCTTCATCTATTGAAGCAGAAGTGCTGGAGGCATTTAAATATACTGCGGTGTCTCAGCCACACTACGTGGGGAGCTGGCCGTAAAGCTCTCATGCACTTCTACAAGGCCCTAATCCAATCACACTTGGATTAAGGGAGCCAGGTGTATGACTGTGCGGTACCTTCTGCATTGCGGATCTTGGCTCCGATTCTTCATGGTGGTGTACGTTTAGTGACAGGGGCTTTTCGAACCAGCCCTGTTCCAAGCCTCCTTGCTGAAGCTGGCATCCCTCCCTTGAGGCACCGCCGGCAACAATTGTTGGCTTCCTACATTGCCCACGTCCACGCTACGCCCCACCATCCCAATCGCAGGCTTTTGTTTCCAAATACTGCCCTTCACTCTCCACAACGTTGACCCAGATTATCCGATTGCGGTCTCCTTTCCCCACTCAAGTCCCTACATCTCCCTATCGCATTCTCTTGCTAATCCCATATCTCTTCTTGGTCCATCCCTCGCCCACAGCTCCACCTACGATTTTCCTGTGACCCAAAGGCCTCGGTTCCACCGCACATACTTCATCACCAGTTTCTGGACATACTTGGTGTGTTCAGTAATATATACTGATGGCTCCCACGAAGAAGGCATGGTGGCCACATTGAACAACGCTCCATGCCCCCTGGTTGTACTGTCATTATGGCAGAGCTGATCACAATACTTTGAGCTCTAGACCACCTCTGTGCATGCCCCAGAATGTCGTATATCATATGCAGCGACTCCCTGAATGGCTTGCAAGCTCTTGACCAGTGTTTCCCCAAACACCATTCGGTGCAGTCCATCCAAGACCCCACGTTCACTCTTGGCAAGTCGGGCCGTTCTGTTGCCTTCATCTGGACCCCAGGCCACATTGGCATTCAGAGGAACAAACATGCTGATCAGCTAGCCAAGCAGGCCATTGCCTGCCGGCGCCTGGCAATCGGTACCCCAGAAAGGGCTATCTGATGGGGTGTACACTAAAAGATCTCCATGGCCTGGCATTCTGAATGGTCAATGTTGAGCATGCCAAATAAGCTCCGTGTGATCAAACCCTCAACAGCAGCTTTTAAGACCACCCTCAGGCCTTCTCGAAGGGACTCGGTCATTCTCCATTGCTTGCTTATAGCTCAGGGCCAGCTCTTACGAGTGAAGAACCACCAGGCTGCTGTTGTGGCACTCTGTTAACTGTGGTACACATTTTGTTGGATTTTAGCTTTTAGCTGCATTATGGCAGTCTTTTACCATGCCTTCTACGCATCCTTTGATTTTAGCCGACAATGGCTCCATGGTTGACCGTGTTTTATGTTTTATTCGCGCAGCTGGTTTTTATCATATGATTTAATGGTGGCTGCCCAAGCTTAATCTTTCAGGCACCCGCCATTCAAACAGTTTTAATCTGTTGTCACTTTCATCTCCCTAGTCATATTTTGATTGGCAGTTTTAGTATGTATTGAGTCACTGGCACATCCATTATTATCCTTGTGATCAGCCAGCCACAAACCTAATTTGTGATGTTTTAGCAATTTTGTTTATTTGATCCACAACTTTTATGGTTTTCTTTTTATGTTGCCATTTTAGCACTCCTTGTCCCGTCGTCTTCCTGTAGAACAGACTATGAAGTATTTGTTTTCCACCAGTTAACCACAATATGTGAACTCTTTGTTAGGAATGGGTGTCTTATAACTTGGTCTTTTAGCCCCCCACCCTTTAAAAAACCCCTAACAACTATAACAACTGATATGTGACAGCAAGTATAAAGTTGTCAAAAATTGAAATTAGTGTCTGGGTGCAATATAATTGATCTATTTTCCGACTTTCTGAAAATACAAATTATACGTCAAAGCACACATTTGTGAGAGATCTTTCCATCCATTGCATGCTCATAAATTATCAATTTCTGACTGGGCAGCAATATGTAAAGCCATTTCTATAAAAATATTGCTTTCTATGGCAACATTTGCTGTGTGGTCCTGCTTGAACCAAGTTGTGAGAATTGATTCAAATGATGTCATCATCTTTTTCCTGTTCTAAGAAGAATATTTGCAGACGGTATAAGTACTTCTCAACGTCTTCAGATTTCTTCATAATAATATTTAAAGGTGTCACTGGAATTCTAATAGATGCAACTAACTGTGTATAAGTCCCTGTATTAAGGTGAACTAGTTTTAGTAGGCTGGGTGCTAATGACCTCAGCAGTTGTGCGTCCTAAAACCACAAAAAGTTTTAGTAGGCTACATGCATATTTTGTTCTAGAGAAAATACTTGGTGTTTTTTGTTTAAATTATTGTTTGTCTGAAGCATGCTTTTTCACTTGAACAACTCACAAACACACACCTTCATGACCTAGGTTCTGAATTACCTTTCCCTTCCGTTCCCATCCTTTCTTCTTCCCTTCTCTCCAACCTGAGGAAGGAACGGTGTTCCGAAAGCTTGTCCTTTTTCACCCCCTTTTTTTCTGTTTCTTCATTTGTGTAACTGTCGGTGGTAGAGCATCTATAGGCACATATTGTCGCATGGTAGAGTGCATATGGGGGACTCATCAGCTTACAGACTGACTACAGCAACTATCCACCTCTAATTTAGTTTTCCACCTCTAATTTAGTTTTAGATCTGAAGATGACTTAACATGAGCCAAAAGTAGTAGTTACGAAAGTAGTTTGTTTTGTTCATGTAATTGTAAAACAAGACAATTATTTTTATCTGCAAATCACCATCATTTCGTAATTTAAACACATTTATTACTTTAGTAAAATAATGCAATGTGTTCATACTAAAAACAATTATAATGCATTTTGTGCTTTTTTCCAGTATACATGTTTGGAATGCAAACTTTTTGATGATGAAGAAAAAAACCAGTATCACTGTGATGGGTGTGGAATCTGTCGAATTGGTGGCAGAGATAGATTCTTCCATTGTCAGAAGTGCAACATGTGCCTTCCTATCAAACTGAAGAATCGACACAAGGTGAGAACAATTTAAAATTGAAATATCAGACAATGTTATGTCCATGAAGGATTGCAACAATGTTTGAAAAGGATGATTACTGCTCACCATCCAGAAATCACAATGATTCTCAAAAAGGGACAATTAAGAGTGTCATTGATAATACATAGCTTTTGGCTCATAAAGCTTTATAAACGGTGAGCATGGCAGTTTGGTTGTGTATTTTTCTGCCTATTGAAGGGGGTATTGGTATATTATAGCCTCAAAATTGCGATTGTAGTATGAGGTGCTGACGCTGTGCAAATGTCACAAAAATACGTATGCATATATTTGCACTCAAGAACGCAAAGAAATTCTTGAATATTGTCATGCAAAACATCGAAAAATACAGAAAGTATGAAACTAGAGCAGTTTCACAATGTGAATAATGAATGCTGGTTAAAGGCTTGCTGATAAAGTTATTTTGATGAATGAAATTACGTCAAAAATTTCTACCTCCTATAAAGTTACCAGTTCTGCCTGGCGCTTAAAATAGTACAAAATTAGGTTAACCTTTATTACATAATAAACTTCCTTGTGAGTATTTTGATGCATATTATGTGCGTACATCACAAATAAACCATGAATATGCAAGAGTGAGCCTGTAAGCTTATTTTACCATTTAAAACCTTAGTTCCTGCATTTTACATTTTCCCGCATTTTACACCTTTTCGTTAAGTCCCTTGAAAATGTAAAAGCGAGATTCTACTGTATTCCATGAACTTACTCCAGTTTTTTCTTTCCTTTCCCTTCCTCCACTCTCAACCAACACAACACCTAGGCACCTCTCCTGCCACTGCAGTCAGAGCACACCCACATGTTGCAATCATCCTCTCATGCTCTCCTCGCAAGTTGCCTTCTCATCGCTGCTTATTGCAGCTTCTACAGGACTTCACATGGTGCAATCTTACCACAGCAGCTGCAGACAGCAGTCAAGTATGTATTAGAGAGTGTGTGTGTCTATATTTTTGATGAAGGGTTTAAGAGGCAAAAGCTGAGTATTATAAATAACTTTAAGTTTATCTTTCTGTGACTCATTGTGATGTGTTTCTGGTTAGTGACTACCCAACATTTTCAAATAATATTAAAAGTGAAACACAAATGAGGAATGTTTAAATGAAAAGGTACAAAACATCTTAATAACCAAATTGGTTGAAATTTGAATATTCAGATTTGGGAGAACATAATGCAACATATAGGGATGCAAATGCAATTGTCACCTCCCCCTAAAAATTTAAGGTTATGACGTCAACAGGTAAGGTGATTCTCACCATCTTTTTCATCATCCTAGATCCAATAATCATTTAATTCCTCGAGCACAGAAAAACCAATAACAGTGACGTGTACTGTGAGACACTCCATAGCCTATGAAAGTCCATCAGGAGCAAACTGATGATGTGAGTCCACAAGTCTCCAGGCTCACACAAAACATACTGGCCAAGTTCAAGTGGCACCAGCTTGAGCACCCATCCTACAGCTCATGTGCATCCTGTGACTTCCAGCTGTTCACTCTGCTAAAAAATATCTCAATATGATGAACCAAAGGACTACTACATACTACTAACCATATAGAGAAAATGATGAGTCGCAGACAGACACAGGCACATTGAAAAGACCACTAAACATTTAACCTTTCCAAAGCACACACACACACACACACACACACACACACACACACACACACACACACACACCAGCCGGTACCCATTACCATTGTCTCTAGCCATATTGTCAGACTGCACTTGACAAAAACATAATCTGGCTTGTGGGGGAACTAATTCACTCATGACATCTCTTATACCATTATTAAGAGCAGCCACTGTGGTGCTTTTGATGTGGACCTGACAACTAAGAAGCTGTCTGTCCATATCAATAGCTATTGAGAAATTGTCACTTAGAGACAGCTGGACCATCCAGTTGCCAAACATTTTGCGTATCATAGTCCGCCTTTTATCAATGCACCATCTGAATTCTTCCTTCCTACACAGTAATGCCACAAAACTATTTGATTGAATAAAAGAGTACCATACAGCTGAAGTGGTATCAATTCAATATGATCAGTTTTTCTTAATTGCACAGGTGGGAAAGCATTCTACAATATATTATTGTTATTGTGGTCTTTAAGTCCAGACTACCCTATCCTGGGCAAACCTCTTCATCTCCAAATAAGATATTGTATCTTCCTATAACTCAACCTGAACTTAACCTTCATTTGCACCTTTCCTCACCTAGCTATCCTCTTCACTGCTCCCACTCCAGCACAACAGATCCACCTGTTCTGACAACACCCACTAACATTTCTTCCTTCTTTGATTTCCATTCCTTTCTCTCCTCCGACCCATCAAACCTCACATCTCTGCACTTAGCAGCCATATCCTGTCCCCAACTTGTCCCTGTTGACTTCCACAAGCAGAACTATACCTTCCGCCAGTCGCACTCGGCCATCCCACCCCAAGCCACCTCATTACACCCACCATCCACCACATGTTGCTGTTCCTATCAGACACGGTTGCAATCCAACAGCGATTCTGTTTGAGTTTGCGCGCGCGCACGTGTGTGTGTGTGTGTGTGTGTGTGTGTGTGTGTGTGTGTGTGAAATTTGTTGTTTTGGTACATTTTAAGCAGTCTTTTGATTTCGCCTGTCTGTCACTAAGCATATTTGTTATTAGGTTGGTGGCAATTTATCCCTTTCCTAATGATTAAATACTATGAAATGGTGACTAGAATATAAAGTAATACTTTCTAATGATGTAAAGTTCAGGTTGGAATTCAACATTATAATGAGGTTAGCTTGCAACTTATCACAAAGACGATTGTTAATCCACAGCCAGGAACATAAAAAAAGACAATCTCCCACTCTCTTTCTCCCCCCCCCCCACCCCAAAAATCTCTCTCTCTCTCACACACACACACACACACACACACTCACTCACAAACTACACAACTTAGCTTTCAGCCACAGCCTTTGTCAGTACACAATTCTCATTCACACAGGCACAACTCACTAACATACAATTGTAATCTTAAATTGTTGTGTTCCAAGTAACAGTTTGCAGTGAGAGCAACTCAGAGTGGGCATGAGATGGTAGGTTAATGGGAAGGATGCAAGACAATCATAGTGATAGATACAGTACTGCCTCATGGAGAATGTAGGAACTACATGGGTGGGAAGAGGTATAACGTAGGAATTCAGTGGAAGGGGTGGTGGCAAAATGATAACTTCCAGTGTTCTGTATGCTAAACTTAATGCAGTATATAAAATAAATGCTTCAAAGAGAATCTAGCAGAAGCACCCCCCCCCCCCCCCCACTTCCACCTCGTACTTCATTTCAAAGCTCTCTCTCTTTCCACTCATGGAGTATCAACATACTCTGTAAGGCAGCACATTATCTCTACTCTCATATTGCATCTTTCCTGTTTTCCATCCACCATGTAAAGTTCAGGTTGGAATTCAACATTATAATGAGGTTAGCTTGCAACTTATCACAAAGACGATTGTTAATCCACAGCCAGGAACATAAAAAAAGACAATCTCCCACTCTCTTTCTCCCCCCCCCCCCCACCCCAAAAATCTCTCTCTCACACACACACACACACACACACACACACACACACACACACACACTCACAAACTACACAACTTAGCTTTCAGCCACAGCCTTTGTCAGTACACAATTCTCATTCACACAGGTACAACTCACTAACATACAATTGTAATCTTAAATTGTTGTGTTCCAAGTAACAGTTTGCAGTGAGAGCAACTCAGAGTGGGCATGAGATGGTAGGTTAATGGGAAGGATGCAAGACAATCATAGTGATAGATACAGTACTGCCTCATGGAGAATGTAGGAACTACATGGGTGGGAAGAGGTATAACGTAGGAATTCAGTGGAAGGGGTGGTGGCAAAATGATAACTTCCAGTGTTCTGTATGCTAAACTTAATGCAGTATATAAAATAAATGCTTCAAAGAGAATCTAGCAGAAGCACTTTCCCCCCCCCCCCCCCCCCCCCCCCCACTTCCACCTCGTACTTCATTTCAAAGCTCTCTCTCTTTCCACTCATGGAGTATCAACATACTCTGTAAGGCAGCACATTATCTCTACTCTCACATTGCATCTTTCCTGTTTTCCATCCACCATTAAGGGGCTCAGCATTAATTTATTGGTTATAGTAATGGAAAGTCCAGGTTGGAATTAATAATATAGTGTGGACAGTTTACAACTCACCGTAAAGACATGGCGACGAGCTGCGACAGGCACATACAAAAGACACACACATACAACACATCCAGCTATCGGCCATGGCCTTCTTCAGAAAATAGAACACTCACACAAGCACACAACACAGTCATACAACCATCACCTCCGACTGCCGCACTTTGAAGTTATTTGTTGGGTATAGGTTAGACAAATCAGGAGCCCCTCTGTCACCGTAACTGCTGGGCATGCTTCAGCAAAAACCATGTGTCATAGTGATAATGTGTGTCTCAGGGAATGGGTGCAAAGAGATGGAATATACTGGGAAACTGGATGAGGGGAGGAAATTAAAATAAACACACACACACACACACACACACAGACAGAATGGGAAAGTGTGGGGTTGGTGGGGGGGGGGCAGGGGGTGGAGTTTTGGGTATGGAGAAACGATTATTGTAAGTTGAGGCCTGAATCATTTCAGGATCAGAAAATAATACTTTAAGGATAACTTTCATCTGTGTAGTTCAGAGAAGCTGGTGGTGATGTGGAGGATCCAGATGGCCCGGGTTGTGAAGTAGCCATTGAAGTGGAGCACATGCTCCGCTGTATGTTGTGCTACAGAGTGGACTTCTTTGTTTTTGATCACAGTTTGGCACTGGGGATCTGTATTGACTGCCTGAGATATAAAGAAGGAAGAAACCTCTATTAAACACCTAAATACCAAGGTGTGTTGCATGCTTATGGGATGCATGGCTGTTGAACTGAAACGGTCACTAGCCAGCAACGTTTGAGGGTACTGCCTCACCTCAGTTGTATAAGGCTTATCTAGGCCTGCAAAACTCTGTCTGGGCAGACTTTTAGTTCCCTAGCTGCTCATGGGACTATAATGGATACTTTTTTCACCCACTGATGTGATATCAATTGGGGTATCAACACCCTCTCCAAAAAGAAGGCTCAAGTAGCCAGTCCTCTGGACTTAGGAGATAATGTCAGTGTGTATTATTATTATTAAACAGAACATAGGCTCCTAGTCAGAATATTTTTTATAATTAAATAGAAAGAAGGTTTGCTCTTCCATATCAATAAGAGTTTAAAAAGCCTAACAGGCACCTTTAAATCTGTGAAATGGTTGTGGAATGATAACCTGTTGGTGGAAACTGCAAATTCCAAACATGTTGCTAGTTTCCAGAAACATCAAATAGAAATGGGGCTACACAATTATAGCGACAGCATGGTCTTCTGTAGGGATCTGTTCGACATTCTGTTAGACAAACTAAAGAAATAATGGGCTGCAGAAAGTGTAGTCAGTGTACAAAATACAGTAAAACTACTTTTTAATGCTCCCAGATTTTACGTTTTCCCAACGTTTACACAATTTTTTGTCGGTCCTGTAAAATTTCCTATAATCACAATGTTAATTCACCCCTGTTTTTGCTTATCATATTTACATTTTGCGCACGTTTTACGTTTTTGAAACCATGTTCATGAAGAAAAAAGTCTTAATTTCGCTTTCAAGTGTAGTGTTTACATATGTTACACAGTGAAGTTTCTTGACACTTTGTGTTTATTCAAGCATATATTTCTCGTTTTGTTGTTTATAGTACACACCAGTAGTTGACTCATGATGCATAGACTGATGGAATCCCATCAGCCACTATGCCGATTGTTGTCTTAGCTTTGTTTATGACTCCTTGGTTTATGCAAATGGTAGTTGCTCATGCTTTGCTTGACATGTTTCGAGAATTTATTGTCGGCCGCAGTGGCCAAGTGGTCTGCGGTGCGCCAGTCACATTCTGCATGGCCGCTACGGTCGGGAGTTCAAATCCCCCCTCGGGCATGGATATTTGTGCCGTCTTTAGTATTAGCTAGTTCGTAAGTAGTTTGTAAGTTTAGAGACTGATGACCCCGTAGTCAAGTCCTATAATCTCTACAAACATTTGAACATTTTGAGAATTTATAGATATTGTAATATATATATATATATATATATATATATATATATATATATATATATATATATATATATATATATATATATATATATATATTTGTGATACGAATATTATAGAGGAAAAATTCCTAACAGGAAAAATATACGTGAAAAATAGATGAAGTACACTTACCAGGCGAAGGGGCACAGGCAGTAATAGCAACAAATAAACACACAGACACACACACACACACACACACACACACACACACACACACACACAAATGCTAGCTTTCGCAGCCTAGCTGCTTCATCAGGCAGAAGTGAAGGAGAGGGAAAAGGAAATGATGAGGGTTTTAAGGAAGGGGGTAAGGAGCCATTCCAATCCCGGGACAGGAAAGATTTACCTTGGGGGAAAAAATGGAAGGTAAATAAAAGCACATACACCCACACATTTACACAGACACAAGTACACTTAGGCAGACATACTGTAGAACTGTAGAAAGCAAAGAAGTTAGAAGTTAGACAGAGATGCCACATGAGGCAGAGGCTCTGTCCAGAGAACCAAAGCAAAGATGTTAAGATGGTGGGTGGGAATTCGAATTTAGCGGAGGTTGAGACCAGGTGGGCAACAGGAAGAGGGAATATGCTGAAGGGCTAGTTCCCATCTCCGGAGTTCTGAAGGATTGGTGTCAGTGGGAAGTATCCAGATAACCTGGACGATGTAGCACTGTGCCAAGATGTGCTGGCCATGCACCAAGGCATGTTTAGCCACAGGGTGCTCCTCGTTACCAACAAACACTGTCTGCCTGTGTCCATTCATGCGAATGGACAGTTTGTTGCTGGTCATTCCCACATAGAACGCTTCACAGTGCAGGCATGTCAGTTGGTAGATCACGTGGGTACTATAGCAAGTGGCTCTGCCTTTGATCGTGTACACCCTCCGGGTTACGGGACTGGAGTAAGTGGTGGTGGAAGGGTGCATAGGGCAGGTTTTACAACGGGGGCGGTTACAAGGGTAGGAGCCAGAAGGTAGGGAAGGTGGTTTGGGGATTTCATAGGGGTGGACTAGGAGGTTACGGAGGTTAGGTGGGCAGCGGAAAGACACTCTCGGTGGAGTAGGAAGGATGTCATGAAGGATGGATCTCATTTCAGGGCAGGATTTTAGGAAGTCGTATCCTTGCTGGAGAGCCACATTCAGAGTCCGCTCCAGTCCCGGAAAGTATCCGGTGACAAGAGGGGCACTTCTGGGGTTTTGTGGAAGGTTCTTAAATTGGGGAGATGAGGAAGTGGCTCTGGCAATTTGCTTCTGTACCAGACCAGGAGGATAGCTGCGGGATGTGAAGGCTGTTATCAGGTTATTGGTGTATTGGTTCAGGGATTCAGGACTGGAGCAGACTCGTTTGCCACGAAGACCTAAGCTGTAGGGAAGGGAACGTTTGATGTGGAAAGGATGGCAGCTGTCATAATGCAGGTACTGTTGTTTATTGGTAGGTTTGATGTGGACGGATGTGTGTAGTTGGCCGTTGGATAGATGGAGGTCGACATCGAGGAAAGTGGCATGGGATTTGGAATAGGACCAGGTGAATTTGATGGGACCAAAGGAGTTGAGGTTGGAGAGGAAATTCTGGAGTTCTTCTTCACTATGAGTCCAGATCATGAAGATGTCGTCAATGAATCTATACCAAACTTTGGGTTGACAGGCTTGGGTGTCCAGGAAGGCTTCCTCTAAGTGTCCCATAAATAAGTTCGCGTACGAGGGGGCCATCCTGGTCCCCATGGCTGTTCCCTTTAGTTGTTGGTATGTCCGGCCCTCAAAAGTGAAGAAGTTGTGGGTTAGGATGAAGCTGGCTAGGGTATTAAGGCCCCCTACAAAACCTTTCACCTGACTCCATTAACCTCATGACTCCACCGACACCCAGAAGTCTCTACTTCCATAACATATTAAGGCATAAGTTCTTCAGTTGAACCTAAGGTCCCATATTTTGATCCCAATGCTGTGCTTTAAATCTCAGTAGTTTGGGCACACCACCCTCTGTTTTAAAGAAAAGACACCTGTAACAATTTAAGGTACCAAGCACTAGGTGCATGAATTTTCTTCGAACACCCTGACTGGAGTTTGGACTGCGTTGTGTACCATTAGAAGAAGAAAATGTAGCAGATTAAGTTGACTAGGCACATTTCATATGCTGAGGCCAAAAAAGATCTTTAAGCCTTTTGTATTTGCCAACTCTATTGTTTTGGCTCTACAAAGGTCAGTTGCCAAAGCAAATTATTTGTGTGCATCTTTTTTATGTTCCTGTCACAGCTCATCTCTCATCTTTGCAGTGAGTTGTAAATATATGTTTTATTTGCTTCTATTCAAATAGTTAATATTCAGAACTATAACAACTAGCTTTGGACAAGCGCTTTTAATCTTTATTTTAACTTTTTCAGTGTGTGGAAAATGTGTCTCGAGCAAACTGCCCTGTGTGCCTTGAGGACATCCATACATCTCGAATTCCTTGCCACATTCCAGAATGTGGTCACCTGTTACACAGAACCTGCTTTGAAGACTTGCTTCAAGCAGGTCATTACGCATGCCCGACTTGCCAGACATCTCTTCTGGATATGACCCAGGTACATCATTACCGTTTCTAAAGTAAATTAGGTTTCAGTGGTTCCATTTTGATAGCTTGTAAATTAGTGTTACAAGTACCATGATAGTGAAAACTACATCTTCAATTATTTATCAGTTTTGCTGCTATGTGGATTTTTGTGTGTAAATATTACCATGTTGTATGGCCAGATTAATGATGTCATTTATTTGTACTGTTCAAAATTTCTATGTAACACATTCAGAATACAAGGGTTGGAACTTAAATAGTGGCAAAATTGCTGTGGAGACACTATCCAATGGAATCTATTATTGTCACTAATAACACAGGTTGTTGACATACCTGCCTTACATCTGAGCAAATAGACTTGCCCATCCCAAGTCACCGGCCTGCGCACAATCGAGGGAAATAGTCATTTGTGATCAAGCAGTCTAACATAGCAATGTAACTGTGTTTTCAAAACAGGAATAACGGAGTTGGATCAAGATTGAATGTACCAGAGGTTGTACAGCACAACAGTGTCATTGAAGTCTTGACTTGAAGTGTTACAAGCACGAAGGAGATGTTTTCTTACACCATATTGTAACACTGGATGAAACATGGATTACATAGTATGAGCCAAAACTGAAACACCAATTCAGCGAATGGCGTCATTATGGGTCGCCGCAAAAGTCGAAAGTGTATCAGAGCCCCAGTATGGTGAAAGTTATGGTGATTCTCATGTACAACTGTGATGGTGTTATCCTAACGTATTATGTTCCTCCACAGCAGACCATCAGTATTACCACAGTATTACCGTTTATTTTTTTTAGCATCACTTGCAACCATTTTTGCGAAAGAAGCAACACAAACTGTGTCTGCTGTGTTTGGTTGATGGGTCTGGGACGTACTGTACTATCCACCATACTCCCCAGAGTTAAGTTCTTGTGATTTTGATTTGATTCCAAAGATGAAGGAACCAGTTTGTGGCATTCGCTTCAGAACTGTTCCAGAGATTCAACAGGCGGTAGACTGCTCCATTCGCACTGTCAACGGGGAACGGGCTTTGCTAACGGTATACTATGCCCTCCACATCACTGGCAACAGGTTTTACACAATGCTGGTGACTACTTTGAAGGACAGTAACAGGTGCAAACATGTAACGCTTCTGTATCGGTTGTGAATAAATAGATACCACTGTTTAAGTTCCAATTGTAATAGATAAGACAATAGCTTTGTGTACGTCAAAGACTTAGCTGGCATGCCTCTAAACAAAGAAGGCAAATAATAGACAGGGTATTTCATAACTGAATGGCAAAACTTCAGGAAAGGATTCCTCCTACGATGTTGTTGTTGTTGCTGTTGTTGTTGTGGTCGTCTTTTTGAAGTCTAGTTTGATGCAGCTCTCCACACTACTCTATCCTTTGCAAGCCTCTTCATCTCTGTATAACAACCACAACTTACACCCATTGCAATCTGCTTACTGTACTAATGATTATTACCACCCACACTTCCATTCAATGCCAAATTCATGATTCGTTGATGTCTGGCAATTGGTCTTACCAATGGATCACTTATTTCAGTCAAAATAAACTACAAATTTCTCTCCTCCTACTACTGTTCAGTGCCTACGGTAAAGTATTGTAGCCACCCACGTCTCTCCTGACATAGACATAGATGCAGACATAGACATATGAATAATGACACAGAACACTAAGGTATAAAATTTCCCACTAATATTTCTAATTTGATATGAATCTGTATGGGCAATACTGCAACAGAGAAACTGTTAGAAGAAAACACACAGCCCATTAAACATCATTTCCTATCAAAAATTAACAGGTTTATTAGGACATACTCCAGTAGAAATACTTCTACATTCGGGTAGTGATATCTGCATAATAGGTTTGTAGTACAAAGTTATGTATTACATATGTTTCCATGACTTCCAGTAACAGGCATCAAAATTACAGGAATAACAAGAACATCGGGTATACCAATCCTTAAAAAATTGTTGCTTATGTTTGAGTGGATATAGATTACAGAATCTTGGTCCCCAGGTTAAATGTACCCAATATCCTCCAAATAGACTGGATTACAGAACATGTGGTCACATTAGATTTTCAAAGAGGGTACTGTAAGATTTCCATTTGATCAAAGGGGGGGGGGGGAGAATTGCATTACATTTTGATTCATATAAGGCCATACTCCAAACATATACCCTCAGAAAAGACTTCCAAACACTTAAATTTCTGTTTAATTGTACCATTTTTTTTTTTTACACAAAAACATCTTAAAGTTCTCATGTTTTCCCCTGACAGTTGTTCAGCTATACAAATAGCAATTTTCGTTTACTACTTTTAGAACCTATTCAAAGGGTATACCCAAGTATCTGATTGACTGAGACACTCTGAAACCAAGAGATATGTCATGTATAATGAAATAGGGTAATTAAGACAGGAATACTTCATTTGTGGAGTGTAGGATCGCTGCAACTTGGGTATTGCACTACATGACTCAACATGCTGGTCATCAAGTCTCTGTCTCTTAATTGCATTGATAATATTTGGTTTTGCAATGTGTAAAAAATATTTCATTTGATATTTGTGATAGAAAATTATCTTTGCTGGATACATAATGAGTTATAGACTTGAAACATTCAAAGTAAGCCATATCATGTTGAATTGTTTCTTCATCAGGTGTGTAACGTAGCAGAGGTAATTTTTTGTGCCACTGTTATTTCCCTCTTTACTTGTTCGCGTAACAAATGTTTTTCAGTAAGAATAATTGCTGCTAAACCTGCGTGTGAAGTCAAATCTCTCTAGTTCTTATTTTCATGAGATATATGTATAAGGAAGCAACATATTGATTGCCTCATGGAAGAGAAACTTAAATAAACCACAAGTCTGCTGTAATCTTATCATAATGTTTGAAATCTATTTACAAATTTCAAATTAACTAGATAAAAAAACTATTATTTTGCCAGGAAAATGTTAAAACTGCAACTAATATGACAAAATTATTCCACCTAACAATTAGAGGCTTATGTTTTTGGTGAAAATTTTTGGTCAATTTAGTCATTTTTGAATAGCTATTTCAGTGTACTTTTTTCACTATTTTTATCTCATTTTGCCAATAATTTTGCTAAATTTTATTTTCACTTTTCTGCAATGAAAAGTAAAACAAAAATCTTTGATACCATCTTTGCAGTTAAATCTTTATTTTATTCAAAAAATATTAAAATTATTCTTCTGATGCAAACACAGGCGACATCATAATAAAAATACTTGGACAATAATCTCCGTACTTCTTTAATAAATAGAACCCAATCCACGTACATAACAAAGGACACTGCTTGAGGCTAAGCATTTGTTTGTTGGGTATGGCTTGGCGAACCTGGGGTCCCTGAGCCAGGGACTGAGTCATGCCAACAATCCTCCGCACCATAAGCTCTGTATGTGACTCAGTGACCACCGTATGGTGTGATGATGGGACATTGTATGTTATAGAGCAGCGGTCGACAACTGATGGACCGCGGTCCTGGTCCAGACTGCGGAAGGCCAAATACTGGACCGTCAAAAATATTTTGAAAGTATAAGTTACATACTCAAATTAAGAAAATAAATAAATTCTGTAAGTAATAGTTCGTATGAGAGCCACCCATATATTTTTTTTTCTAGAATTTTAAATTAACTGCTGAATAATTAGAACCCTTGATGATTATTATAGGTAGAGTAAAGAAATAGTTGTTATGATGTGCAACGCCTGAAAGTACACTGCCGAGCAGCTGCAGAACGGAGCAAGCTGGAAAGTGAGCCGCATAAAGGCTCTGCACACACGAATGCAGCACTGGAACGTTATTTAATGAACAATTTAATTCTATAAATCGACTTCATACTCTGACAATCTCTGAAACCTCTACTTCAGCTGTCAGGGCATATCCATGTAAACACCATTTTTGTGCTCCTAACGAACGAAAACCTGAAGATCCTTTGCAAAATAATATAAGGTTTTTTTTTTTGTCCATTTCTATTTTACATGTATTGTATTTCATATTAGTTCAAGAGTGAAACCTAAAAAAAAAATAGTGAAGAATATTTCATTTTTTTTTTATTTTTGATGCAAGTATGTATGTTTGTTGTATTTCATATTATTTTGTGAATAAAAATTAAAATAAAAAATTAATAAGGAATATGAAATTTTACTTGTGGACCTCAATAAAAATTTTCAAAACTATCCGAACCCCAACTAAGATTACTTGCCAACCTCTGTTATAGAGCCTGGGGATCTTGACTTAATCACCCAGGTTGCAAGAATGGTCAAAATCTCTATTAAAAAACCACACCTGAATCTCAAGGTGTGTTGCAGGCTGAGGAGATGCACGACTATTGAAGTGAAACTGTAGCTAGCGGACAACCTCTGGGGACCAGCTGTATGTCAGTTGTATTAGGATTATAGAGAATGGTGGGCTTTGCGTAGATGACCGTTTTCCCTAGCTGCTCATGGGACAAAAATGAAATGACTGAAGTCAAATACTGGTGATTAAATGCCCAAAAACATCTCTAAGCATGAATAGAATTTAATTTGGAACACTATGACCCACAATCATTCCCTGTAATCCTTTAATGTGGTCAATATAACCCACAATCGTTCTCTTCCCACACCATTGGAGGAACATACGGCTCACAATCAGGGAGAGATATTTGCTCCACAATTTCTGTTATGTTCAAGAACAGATGGTTAATCATTTATTACACCAAAGCCTCTCCTCTTTCTAAAAACATAGACGACAAGTTTGGAGAAGTGGAGGGAATCTCAAAGATGAGATCTGGTTCAGTGCTGATAACTGATAACGATGTCATCCCCGGCCTACTCAGGGGCATTTCTTGCCTGAGACAAATGAGTTGATCTTCTCATTTTGATCACACCATACAAGAGCTTAAATATGGTCCAGTGACATGTTATGCAGTTTGATGACAAATTGCAAGCCAACTTAAAGCACCGAGGAGTGTATTTTATTTAATGTGTTTATACGGATCCAAAGGAGAAAAGGATCACTATTGGAGCCTAAATTTTTAGACTTTGAGGTTGAATGATAGCCTGATAAATTCAATATAAGGATTTACCGGTGCGATATAAAACCCTATATTTCTCACCCTAAGTGCAGCTTTAAATAGTGGAAGTTTGGGAACATGTCCACCCAATGTGATGTCAACACCACCTATTGGGAGTGTGAATGTGCATACCATGCAAAATTTCCTTATGCCCCTCTCCACGTCAATGTTTACTGCACAGTTCTACATAAAGAATGCAAAATCGTGGAATACAAGACCCTGGACAGGCTATCCTATACAGAGCACAGAGAGAGAGAGAGAGAGAGAGAGAGAGAGAGAGAGAGAGAGAGAGAGAGAGAGAGAGAGAGAGAAACTCCACCCTGTGAGCATTGTAACATGTTGTGCCACAGCTCTGTTGACGTATCCATCCCTGGAAAGAAGATTCCCTCCTTTACATACTTACATCCAATACTAATGGGCCCCATAGGCCTAACCATCTACACCACCTTAATGCTTGGGGGCAGCACTTCTTCTGCTGCTCCCAAGCCTCCTCTGGCTCCTCTCACAATGGGAGGGTCCCCTTGGGACACTACCTTCCACAGTTTCTTTGCAAGTAAATCTGGATTCCAGCCAGTGAACCGTAAGCTGCTGTTCAAAGGGCTTCCTATCTTCACCGTTCCTTGATGTAAATTCACAGAAGCCCTCCCAGCCTACAACACTGAAAGACAAATGAGAAAAGAAAAAGTGAGAAAAACGCAAGTGCAACTTCCAATTCTGAGGATATGGTGGAGATACTATT
Organism: Locusta migratoria; assembly: GCA_026315105.1. Classification (NCBI taxonomy): domain Eukaryota; kingdom Metazoa; phylum Arthropoda; class Insecta; order Orthoptera; family Acrididae; genus Locusta; species Locusta migratoria. Next base: position 212,083,792 of record CM048748.1, read on the forward strand.
GTTTCTCGAGGACCTAGAACTCTCCGAAACTCCAGAAACAATGGTCATCAATGGTGGTGGCTCTCAACTGGTGACAAAAGGTGGTCTTGAGATATGAACTGCCCATTCAGTACATTTATGGCATCTCAGAACATTTTTCCACCACCTCGTTGACAGTTATTATGGCACTTCCCTGTGCTTTGTGTATCCCTTGCAGCTCTGTGTGCCCTTTCCAGCAGATCCCTGCCCTTTATGGTTATTGTGGCTTCTATAAAAACCATTCAACCTATGACAGGATATCTGTGTTCATGCCCTTGCCACTGTCTCCAGCGCCCCCCCCCCCCCCTTCCCCCCGCATCTCCTCCACATGGCACTCAAGGCTATGGTTGTCTGAATCTGGGTAATGTAGGATATCACCATCTATTCTGTCTACCTCTCCTCGGATGAGATCGTGTCTCCCAGTGGCCTCACCACCTTTGTTGTCCAACTCCTCCTGCCATTCCTCCTTTAGGGGACTTCACCACCCTTTGTAGGGTGGAATCCAGATCTCGATCCATGATAGGGATGTTGAGACTCTTGGCACGGCAGGACATTTGCCTCCTCAAAACTGGTGCTCCCCCACACATTTTAGTGTGGCGCATAGCACATACTCTGCAATTGACGTCTCCATTTATAGATAATGCCTTTTTCCACATCTCAGATTTAGGGTCCACAACACCTGTCCTCTCTCTCCTTCAGTTTCAATCTGCAGACTACAAGCCAAGATGGTCTCTCTGCAGGGCAGACGGGCCAGATTACACCTTGGCTGCTGTGGTTGCTGCTTTGGCTCCCTGCTGAAGTTTATGTGACAGTTCTCCAGGTCACTGGCACCAAGGCAACTGTTCTGTGGTGTTTCCCTGGCTTGCTCCTGCCTAAGTCAGTTCTTAGTGGACACACTAAGTTCATCTGGAAACATCAGTTGGCACTTCAGTGCCACCCTACCATTGAGCATCTGATTGCTTTCAAATGGCTCTGGGCCTGAGCTCGATGACTGATTCAGCAGAGAAAGCAGAACTGTTGAGAGAAGTACATTGGCACGATTGGTTGTTGCGCCTCCCCTCCTTGGGTGTGGTCACAAATTCAGTGTTTTTTCGGCTTTCACCCATCGTTGGAAATCTCCTGTCTCCTCATTCAGGGTACACTTTGTACTAAACCATTCGTTATCACTAAGTACATGGCAGAGCATTACACATGAAGTTCTGTGTCTGCAGTCTACAGTTCAGATTTGCACACCCTTAAAGAGTGGATTGAGCAAAGATGCTGTTGTTCCACACACATCACCAGGAAATATACAGTGCCCTATTTTGTGATTGGGAGTTCCAAAGTCCCCTTGCTGCATGCTCTGATACCTCTCTGGGATCAGATCACATTCACAGTCAGTTCCTCCATCACCTCTCAGCAGATTTTTGTTAGCTGCTCACCTTATTCAATCATATTGGGGTAGAGGGTGTTCTCATGTCCCAATGATAAAATGGCTCCAATATCCCAGTAATGAAACCATGTGTAGGTCTACTGGTGGTTGATAAATATCACCCTATCAACCTTACCAGTGTTCTGTGTAAGCACCTTGAACATATGGTGAGTTGGCAGCTCATGTGGATCCTAGAACGTTTTGGGACTCCTAGTTCCACAACAGGGGTGCTTCTGTCAGAGCTGCTCCTCTGTTGACAATTTGTGTCACTGGAGCATACTATCCACATTGTTTTCACAGTGTGAGCATCTTGTTGCAGTCTTTTTTTTATCTCTGGAAAGCACACAATACCCCTGTAACTATCATATCCTAGCTGTTGTTGTTGTTGTTGTTATGGTCTTCAGTCCGGAGACTGGTTTGATGCAGCTCTCCACCCTACTCTATCCTGATCAAGCCTTTTCATCTCCTCATAAGAACGGCAACCCACATCCACTTGAATCTGCTTACTATACGCGTCTCTTGGTCTCCCTCTGCGATTTTCACCCCACACACTTCCCTCCAATGCTAAATTTACGATTCCCAGATGTCTAAGAATGTGTCCTATCAAGCGATCCCTTCTTTTAGTCAGGGTATGCCAAAAATTCCTTTTCTCACCAATTCTGTTCAGTACCTCTTCATTAGTTATGCGATCTACCCACCTAATCTTCAGCATTCTTCTGTAGCACCACATTTCAAAAGCCTCTATTCTCTTCCTCTCCGCACTGCTTATCGTCCATGTTTCACTCCCGTACAAGGCAACACTCCACACAAATGCCTTCAGAAAAGATTTCCTTACACTTAAATTAATATTCGATGTTAGCAAATTTTTCATTTTCAAAAATGCTTTTCTTCCCATTGCCATTCTGCATTTTATATCCTCTGTACTGCGACCATCGCATGTTATTTTACTACCCAAGTAACAAAACTCATCTACCACTTTCATTGTTTCGTTACCTAATCTAATTCCTTCAGCATCGCCTGATTTTCTAAGACCGCATTCCATTATTTTTGTTTTGCTCTTGTTAATGTTCATTTTATACGCACTCTTCAATACACTGTCCATTCCATTCAACTGCTCTTCCAGGTCCTTTGCTGTCTCTGACAGAATTACAATGTCATCAGCAAAATGCAATGTTTTTATTTCTTCCCCCTGAACTTTAATCCCTATTCCAAATTTTTCCTTGCTTTCCTTCACCACCTGCTCGATGTACAAATTGAATAACATCGGAGAAAGGCTACAACCTTGTCTTACTCCCTTCCCAACTGATGTTTCCCTTTCATGCCCTTCGAGTCTAATAACTGCGGTCTGGCTTTTCTGCAAGTTGTAAATAACTCTCCTTTCCCTATATTTTACCCCTGCTGACTTCAGAATTTGAAAGAGTGTATTCCAGTCAACATTGTCAAATGCTTTCTCCAAATCTACAAAAGCTAAAAATGTAGGTTTGCCTTTCCTTAATCTATCTTCTAAGATAAGACATAAAGTGAGTATTGCCTTGTGGGTTCCTATGTTCCTCCTGAATCCAAACTGATCTTCCCCGAGGTCAGCTTCTACCAGCTTTTCCATTCTCCTGTAGATAATTCGTGTTAAAATTTTGCAACCATGACTTATCAAACTGATGGTTCTGTAATTTTCACACCTGTCTGCACCCGATTTCTTTGGAATGGGGATTATTACATTTTTCTTAAAGTCTGAGGGTATTTCGCCTGTCTCATACATCCTACACAACAGTTCAAATAGTCATGTCATGGCTGGCTCTCCCAGAGACTTTAGTAGCTCTGAGGGTATGTCATCTACTCCTGGGGCCTTGTTCCGACCTAGGTCTTTCAAGGCTCTGTCAAATTCATCTCTCAGTATAGTATCTCCTATTTCATCTTGATCTACTTCCTCTTCCCTTCCTACAACATCGTCTCTAAGTTGATTTCCTTTGTAGAGCTGCTCTATGTACTCTTTCCACCTTTCAGCTTTCCCTTCTTTGCTGAGAACTGGTTTCCCATCTGAGTTCTTGATATTCGTAGAGTTGCTTTTCTTGTCCCCAAATGTCTCTTTTATTTTTATGTAGGCAGTATCTACTTTTCCCCTTGTTATACATTCTTCTACAGATTTGCATTTGGCTTCTAGCCACTCCTTCTTAGCCATTTTGCACTTCCTGTCAATCTCATTTTTTAGTCGTCTGTACTGCATTTTGCCTGTTTCATTTACTGCATTTTTATATTTTCTCATTTCATCAATTAAATTTAGTATTTCCTGTGATATCCAAGGATTTTTTGTAGGTCTTGCCTTTCTACCGATTTTGTCCTCTGCTGCCTTCACTATTTCATCTCTCGATGCTACCCACTTCTCTACTCCTCTTCTACTGTTTTATTTCCCCCTGTTTCTGTCAATTGTTGCCTAAATCTCCCTCTGAGATTCTCCAGAACTTCACTTTCCTTCAATTTATCCAAGTCCCATCTCCTTATTTTTCTACCTTTCTGCAGTTTTTTCAGTTTCAGCCTACAGTTCATGACTAACAAGTTATGGTCAGAGTCTATATCTGCCCCTGGGTATGTTTTACAGTTTAAAACCTGGTATCCTAGCTATATTATATGAATGGGCCCCTCAGAGGCTCAGCATTAATTTGCTGAGTACAGGCTTGGCGAACCCAGGGTCCTAAGCTGGGGCTGTGTCGCGCCAACAGTCTGCTACACCGTGAGCTCTGTACGTGCTTCAACAACCATCGTTCAGTACAACGGTGGAATGTTGTACGTTTCAGAGGTCAGGAATCTTGGCTTAATCACCCAGGTCATGATGACAGTACAAACCTCTACAAAAATACCCTTAATCTCGGGCTGTGCTACTTGCCGTGGAGATGCATGCCTGTTGAGGTTGAACAATCACTAGCAAGCAATCTCTGAGGAACCTGCCGCACCTCAGTTGTATAAGGCTTACCCAGGCAGGCGGGCCTCTGCCTGGGTGGACCTTTAGATCCCTAGCTGCTCATGGGATGAAAATAAAACGAGCAATTAATTACATCAGCACACTCAAAAATGCCGTCTCAAAGCATGGGAGAAGTGACTACAACGCTACACAGTATAAACCCCAATCATTTCCTTCTCTTGCCACTCTTTGGGAGGAACATAGAGCCCACAATATTTGAGCCATTCACACCCCATTACCTGATTTGTACTCGTGTCGATGGGGAGTCTTTCATGAATACCAAGCCACAGTCCTTCATGGAGAACGTTGAGGATAAGTTTGGGGAGGTTACTTCATTTTCCAAAATGAGAAGTGGGTCTGTCCTTATACAAACGGTGTCACCAGCTTAGTCGAAGGCTCTGCTTGCTTGTGAAAAGCTGGGTGATTTTGCCGTTAGTATCACACCCCATAAAACTCTCAACATGGTCCAGGGTCTGATCCTTCACAGAGACTTACTATCACAGTCCAACAACGAGCTTTGCATTGACCTCCAGCAATGAGGTGTTCACTTCATCCAGCGCATTTACAGAGGTCCAGAAGATAAAAGGGTTGCCACCGGTGCTTTTATCTTGGCCTTTGAAGGCGATACACTGCCTGAGAAGGTCAAGGTAATGATATACCATTGTGATGTGAAACCATATGTCCCTCCCCCTATGAGGTTTTTTAAGTGCTGGAAGTTCGAGCATATGTCCTCCTGGTGTACTTCCAGCCCCACATTTTGGGAATGCGGGCGCCCATCCCACCCGGACGCTCCATGCACTCCATGCAGGAACAGCCTTCTCTAGCTCCTCTCGCTTGGAAGGGGTCCCTCGGGATGCTCCCTTCTTAAAGCGCCATGGAAGACCCCAGCCAACGGCTGGTGGACACCGATGCTGCTGGTCGCAGGGCTTCCCGGTCCTTATCAGGCTCTGAAGCCACAGAAGACAAGGCTTCCCAACCCTTGAAGCTAACAGGTCAGTGAGAGGCCTACAGGACCAAGAAAAAGAAGAAAAAAGACACTCCTGTGGTTTCAAAGCCGTAATCTCTTTCATCTTCTACTTCAGAAGATGAGGTGGAGATCCACACATCTGCTGACGGTCTGGCCCTCACCCGCTCACTAGAACCCATGTTTCTAGACCCTGTTAGCTCAGACGTCTTGGAGAAAGGTGATCCAGAAAGTTAAATCCATATATTGCCTTTATCATAGCATTCCAGCAAACAAAAAACGAAATTCTCCAGTGAAACTGTGGTGGGTTTTTCCACCATCTGGCTGAGTTAGGACCTTGGCCCTTCGTGGATGTGGGGGCTACTATAGAAACCGGACTGGCTACAACCGGTTGTCTGGTGGTGTCTTTATGTCCTCACCACTGCCCCAGTGCTGTCATGGCTCTCCAAACGACTCCGGGGGCAGTGGCTGTTCCCATATGGACAACTCAGGAACTCACAACATGTTCCATCTACCTTTCGCCATATGAGCCTGTGTCTCTGAAAGATATTGCTACCTTAGTCACCCACCATTCCTCCTTTTGGGGGATGTAATACCCACCACCCTTTGTAGAGAGGGACATACACCACAGGTCATGGTAGGGACATAGAGGCCTTTTTGGCACAACATATCTGCCTTTTGAACAATGGTGCCCCCACGCATTTTAGTGTGGTGTGTGGCACATATTCTGCCATAGACTTGTCCCTTTGTAGCCCCAGCCTTCTTCCGCATGTTAACTGGAGGGTCAATGATGACCTGTGGCAAGTGACCATTTTCCCATTTTTCTGTTGCTCCCACAGTTCAGCCTGCTCCGATGGTCCCTCCGCCGAGCTGACTGGCCATCTTACACCTCATCTGCTGTGCTTTCAGATCAGTTTCCTGTTGACGTTGATATTGCAGTTCGTGAGGCCACTGCTGCCATAATTTCTGCTGCTGAAGCCACTGCCCGTGTACACCTAGGCCACTACAGCATAGGTCCATGCCGTGGTGAACGCCAGACATCGCTGAGGCCATTTGAGATCGCCGGAGAGCACTTCAGCACCACTCTTCTGCAGAGCATTGATCGCTTTTAAGCATCTTCGGACCTGAGCTCAAAGACTGATTCAGCAGAGCAAGCAGGACTCATGGGAGAGGTATGTTGCCACAGTTAGTTCTTGCACCTCTCCCTCTTGGGTGTGGTCCCAAATTCAGTGCATTTATGGGTACTGTAAGTCGGTGGGTATTTACTGTCTCCGCATCCATGGTCACCCACCATCGCTGAGCATTTGGCGGAACACTATGCATGCAGCTCTGCGACGGCAGCTTACAGTGCCAACTTTTGTACCATCAAACAATGAGTTGAGCGAAAGCCATTGTCGTTTTGCACGCGCCGCCAGGAATGGTATAATGCACCCTTCAGCGACTGGGAGTTCCACAGTGCCCTTGCTGCATGCCCTGATACGTGGCCTGGACCTGACCGAATTCATAGCCAGTTCCTCAGACATCTGTCAGCAGACTATTCATAAACTGCTTGATCTGTTAAATTGTCTGTGGGCCGACAGTGTCTACCGGTCTGAGTGGCAGGAAAGTGTCATTGTCCCTTTGATGAAACCAGGTGCCAATCCACTGGCGGTCAATAGTTACCACCCAATCAGCCTTACTAATGTTCAGAGCAAGCTGTTTGAACAGATGGTGAGTCGGCAATTCATGTGGATACTTGAACACCGGGGCCTCCTGGCCCCACAGCAGGGGGGTCTTCTGTCAAGGCCGCTCCATTATAGACAACCTAGTGGTTCTGGAGTCTGCGATCCGTACCGCCTTAACTCAGAGTGAGCACCTAGTTGCAGTCTTTTTTGACCTCCGCAAGGCCTATGACACCACCTGGCGCCATCACATCCTCGCAACACTGTACGATTGGGGCTTACAGGGTTCTCTCCCGATCTTCATACAAAATTTCCTTTCGTGCCGCACTTTTCAGTTCCAGGTTGGTGCATCTCTTAGTCCACCCCACATATAGGAGAATTGTCCCCCACAGTGTATCCCTGTTTTTAATAGATATTAACGGTCTTGCTTCGGCGGTGGGTTCTTCTGTTTTATCTTCCTTGTTTGCTGACGACTTGTGTGTATTTTCGATCTGCCAGAATTGGTGTTGCTGAAAGGCATCTGCAGGGAGCCACCCAAAAGGTGCAGTCCTGGGCCCTAGCCTATGGGTTCCAGTTCTCTGCGGCCAAAACCAGGGTCATGAACTTCTGTTGTTGTCGGGCGGCACACCCGGAACCCGAACTGTACTTAGGTGTTGACATGCTTTTTGTTGAAAAGACTCGCCACTTTCTGGGCACACTCTTTGATGACTGGCTCACTTGGGTGCTCCACATCTGACAGCTGAACATAATTGCCAGTCATATCTAAATATCCTGCGCCATCTCAATTACACTCTTCGGGGTGCTACCCATCAACCCTTATGCAGCTCTATAAAGCACTCGTGCAGTCACAGATAGACTACAGGAGCTTGGTTTATGGTTCTGCAGCTCCCTCAGTATTGCGGATTCTCAACCCCATTCTTCACAGTGAGGTCTGTCTCACAACTGGGGCTTTCCGCAGAAGCCCTACATCAAGCCTCCTTGCAGTAGCTGGGATCCCTCCCTTGGAGTTTTGCTGCCGAAACTGCTTCTCTCATAAGTGGCTCTTGTCCATGCCTTGCCACACCCCCCAAATCGTGGGCTAATCTTTCCAACTGCTTCACCCCCCATACCAGCTCACCGGCCCAGGTCGGGTCTTCCGATAGCGGTCTGGGTTCATACCCTCCTTCATACCCTGCCTTGAATCCCTCCCTCTACCTCCTGCTTTCTCCTACCAAACTCATAGACCCCCTTGGTCCGACCCCCACCTGCAGCTCCACCTGGAATTGTCTTGTGATGCAAAGGCATTGGTTTCACCACAAACTCTCTGTCGTCAGTTCCTGGCCATTCTTGATGCATTCCATGGCGCTGACATCATCTACACTGATGATGGCCACATTGGGTATGCGTCCAGTCATGGAGAACACATTGAAAAACGCTCTTTGCCTTCCAGTTGTTGTGTTTTTACTGCAGAATTGATCTCCATATCACATGCTCGTGATCACCTAACTGGGTGCCCCAAGAAGTCATTTGCCATCTTCAGCGACTCCCTGATTGGCCTACAAGCCCTTGACCGTGTTTCCCTACCCATCCTGTGGTGCTATTGATCCAAAGCTCCATCTTCAAGCTCACAACTTCTGTCAGTTCAGTAGCCTTTGTATGAACCCCAAGCCATGTTGGTGTTCCAGCTAATGAGCAGGTCGATCGAATGGCCAAGCAGGCTACCACCTCCCGGCTCCTCGATATTGGTATCATAGAAAGGGATATCAAATTTGGGTTACTCTGCAATATTGCTCCTGCCTGGAAGTCAGACTGGTCCACTTTGAGCGTGCCCAACAAGCTCTGTGTGATAAAGCCCTCTACGGCAGCATGGGAGTCCTCCCTAGGGACCTCTCCTAGGGAGTCCGGCATGCTTTGTTGCCTGCGTATTGGAGAGGACCCACCAGGGTGCCGCTGTGGTGCCCTTATGACAGTGGTCCACCTTTTGTTGGATTGACCACTTTTAGCCGCCCTCCGGCAGACTTTTAACCTGTGTGCTGCACTACCTTTACTTCTTAGACACGATGTCTCTATGGCTGACACTATTTTAGATTTTATTCATGCAGCTGGGTTTTATCATTCTATTTAGGGGTGGATACCCTCACATGCAGTGACAGGTCTCCACCATTTTAAGTTCTTTTCCGAACTCCACGTAGGTTGTCTAGCAATTTTAGTGTATGCAGGATGGCTGGCTCATCCTATATTATTTTTTTGATAAGCCAGTCATGTTATCCTGCCTTCAAGTTTTCGTTCAGTCTGTGGCTCTTTCCTTTTCTGTGTGTCCTTCACTTGTGTGTCGACAATATGTTCAATGTAGCTCTACATAATTGTATGGCTTTTTCACTCTAGGTGTATTTCTTTTAACCTTTGATTGTTAACGCTTCACTCAGAACAGGGGACTGATGACTGGGCAGTTTAGTCCCTCTACCTCCCACCAACAGCAGCTGCAACAATAACAATATGAATGGGTTTTACGGGGCTCACATCTGATTTTTCTCCAGCACTACTCTCGCTCTGCTCCTTTTGGGTTAGGGTTGGTAACTCTCTGAGATAGCTCAACATTGAGGAGAATGGTGTCCTGCAGAGCTCTGTCCTTATTATTCTGCTCTTTCTGGTTGCAATTAAGTCTTGCAGTAACAGTGGGATCATCGGTCTCTTTCTCTTTGCTTGTTGAAAATGTCTGTATGTATTTGATTTCTGCTAACATCAGTGTCACTGAATGGCAGCTACAGGGAGCCATCCAAAAAGTGCATTCTTGGACCTCTACCCATGGTTTCCAGTTTTCTTCCGCTAAAACTCGAGTGATGTTCTTCTGGCACCACTGAGCAGTTCACCTTGATCAGGTGGTATACTTGACCAATGAACTACCTTAGGCATGCTCTTTTATTCCAAGTGCAAATGAATGCCCCACCCTCTTCATCTCAAACAAAAGTGCTGGTGATATCTTAATGTCGTTCACTGCCTCAGCCACATCATTTGGGGAACCATACGTTCACCTCCTCTGCAAATCTATAAGGCCTTAATATAATCCCACCCCGACTATAGGAGCTTTGTGTACAATTTGGCAGTGACATTGGCAGTGCAGATCCTTGACCCCCATTCTCCACAGTGATGTCTGACATGCAATGAGTGCTTTCCGCATGACAAACCGCCACCTTGATGAAGCTGGGACTGTCCCCTGTGGTTCTGCCAGCAACAGCTGCTAGTTTCATTTATTGACCATGCTCATGCGTCACCCAACCACCCAGATCACTGGCTGCTTCTTCCAGCCGCTGCACTCCCCCACTAAAACAGCCCAGGTCGGGTCTCCCAATCACGGTTCAGGTTTTTCCCCTTCTTTCATCACTCGAGTCCCTCCCATCCCTCTCACTTTCTGCTACCCTTTCCATATCCTTCCTTGGTCCATTCCTCACTTCCATTCCATTCCTGGCTTTAAATGAATTTGTCCCATGACATGAAAGCCTGTTTCACCTGTACAACTTCACCAGTTCCTGGAACTTCTTGATTCATTCTGTGGCACAGAAGTCATTTATACCATTGATTTTCTGTTAGATTGCCGCATTGAGTATGCCTATGTCTATGATGACCCGTTGAACCGCAGTCTTTGCCTCACCGTAGTAGTGTTTTTTCCCCAGAGCTGGTCGCAATTTCCCCAGCTCTTGGAATATCTTCGGGCCTACCCCCAGAAGTCATTTGTTATTTGTAGTGTCTCCCTGAGTGGATTACAGGCACTTGCCATCCTTAGATATGGTCTATTCATGACTCTTGTGTTCACCCTCAGCAAGTCTGGCCATTCAGTCATCTTCGTTTGGACCCAGAGCCACATTGGCATCCTGGGGAACGAATGTGTCGATTGGCTGGCCAAGCAGGCTACTACCTCTCAGCCCATGGAGATTGGTCTTCTGGAAAGGGATATCTGATTGAGTTGAACTGCAAGGTCTTTGGGGTTTGGAGTTCACATTGGTCTGAATCGAATGAACCAAATAAGCTCTGTACAATCAAGTTATCTACAGCTGCTTGGAAGTCCTTACAGAGAGCCTCTCGTTGTTGTCTTCTCTTGCCTACATATTGATCATACCTGGATAAAACATGGCCATATCCTGTGTCGAGAGGACCTGCCCAAGAGTCGCTTTGGTGCTCTCCTGACAGTGGTCTACATACTGTTGGACTGTCCCATTTTAGTCCCCTTGTGGTATTCTTTAAGTCTGCCTGCTGTGCTTCCTTTAATTCTTGGTGGTGAAGCCTCAGTGGTGGAATCTTTTTACTTTTTATTCATATATGTGATTGTTGTCATTTTGGTGAGTACTTCAGTCTGATCCCTCAGGCCCCTACCCGTCCAGCAATTTTCTTCTGACTGAATCAGCCAGCCACGGTATCCTGCTGTAATCTTTTAATTTCATTTAAGTCAACCTGTGCACAATCCCCCTCTGGATGCTGAGCATTAGATTTTCACTATTTTTAGTCATTTGTTGTGGTGTCTTTGTAATAAGGGACTAATGACCATGCTGTTTAGTCTCCTTAAAATCCCCAAACAACACAACTGAGAAAGACAGAGATACGATGACTTCCATATTACCAGGAGTCAGGGCTGTTCTGTCAGATGTTAAATTGCAGTATGATGAACATACTTGCACTATCAACATTATTGACTGGGATCCACAAATCTTTCCCTGCAGCTTCCACAAGATACCCATATTCTGAGAGAATAATAACAGTAATATCAATATCTTTACTTTAACTACAAGAAGTAGACACTTAGACACAGAATATGGTACAAGAAATTCTGACTATGAAACTTCTTTTAGAATTGAAGTTTACTTCATTAGGTGAGATATTTTAGCACTGTTAACTCACCTGTCATTATGTTTGTGTATTAAGTAATTAACACTAAAGAAATAACAACCTTTCCCATGTTATATTAAGTGGTTCAGTTTTATCGGGATTGCTCTACCTACAGCTTGAAACAAGGATATTAGCTGTACTTGCATTTGTCTCGGAAGTTTGCCAAGTTTATCCAAGGTCATCTCAAAATATGCATCCACTATTAATTTAACCCTTTAGCTGCTGCCACTGAGCATCTGGTCAATCGGGTCATGTGCGCCCATGGAGCTGTCTAATCCCCACACCTGCGCTATTGTCCTTCCCAACAGCCTGCTCCTTAGCCCCTCACTTGGCCGACCTTGCCCAGTGCTGAATATTTCTGTAGCCAGGGTGGTCGCGGCTGTCGTCATCTTCTGAGTGTGATCACGGACACGCAATGTGCACTATCTGCACACTTCCTTTGTGGCAGAATAATTACTGAACCAACAGTATGTGCATTGAAACTGCTTCTGGGCCATTCCACATCAAATAAATAAATTTCGGAACATTTTCCCGATTGATTAAAACGGATTTTGAAGAAATTTTATATGAACATTCTCATAAGTTCACTATAAACATTGGTGAAGTTTAACAATAAATTGTCGATGTTATACTGGATGTAAAATAGTAACTTGTTTGACTTCATGCACGACATTGCGCAGTGTGTGTGTGTGTGTGTGTGTGTGTGTGTGTGTGTGTGTGAATGTCTAGGGATATTTTGAACTGTTATATCTCTGTTAATATTTTGTTAAAAAAATGGCTGTCTTGTACAACTATGTTTGTTATCTTAAGAATAATAAAGGAAAGAATTTTATGACCCATATTCATATTCAGCCAAAAGTATTAAGCAAATTCGCCATATAAAAATCGGTGCCAGGAATAATCTCGGAGTTCGGCTTCTTATATCTCAGGGACTGAAAGTATGATGAAAGTCAAACTCGGTATTTAGTAACCTAACAACAAAAGGTTCTCAAATATAAAGTTTCATTTATGTACCTCTTTCCCATACTGAGTAAATTTAGTTCAAATTTGTGCATCTAGTGATACAAGTGATTATATCTCAGTCAGTATTGTTTTGACGATTGTTAAACATTACTAATGTTCTCACCTTCTGAATATATTTTCTGTCCTTCTTTTTGATCTGGCCTTTGGACTGGCATGGGCAAAGTTAAAAATATATTTTTTGTTTTCAATTTTTTCTTTTTTAATTAATTATTTTATTTTTACTTTCGTATACATCAAAAAATTTCATTTTGTGAGGCATCATTTTTTTTTCTTTTTTAATTTTTTATTTATTTTTGCTTTCATTTATTTAAAAATCATTTTTGAGTGCAATAATCAACAGTTAATAATTTTTATAATGATGATGATTAGTTTTTATTTATATAATAATGGAAAGTCCAGGTTGGAATTAATAATATAGTATGGACAGTTTACAACTCACCGCAAAGACATGGCAGTGAGCTGCGACAGGCACATACAAAAGACACACACATACAACACACTCAGCTATCGGCCATGGTCTTCTTCAGAAAAGAGAACACTCACGTAATCATACAGTCATACAACCATTACCTCTGGCTGCCGCACTTCGAAGTGCGGCAGCCGGAGGTGATGGTTGTATGAAGTTCAAATATTATATCCACTTGATAAGGATCCCATACTGGGCAGCAATACTCCAAAAAAGGATGGACAAACATAGTGTATGCAGTCTCTCTAGTAGTTCTGTTGCATCTTTTAAGGGTTCTGCCAATAAAACGCAGTCTCTGGTTCCCCTTTCCCACTACATTATCTACGTGTTCTTTCCAGTTTATGTCTGAAGTAATAGTAAGTCCTAGGTATTTAGTGGAGTTTACAGCCTTCACTTTTGATTGATTTATCTTGTAAACAAAGTTCAACAAATTTCTTTTCGTACTCATGTGGACGACTTCACACTTCTCATTATTTAGAGTCAATTGCCAATTTTTACACCATAGTGATACCTTATTCAGATCGTTCTGCAGTTGGTTTTGATCTTCAGATGATTTTACTAGACAGTAAATGATGACGTCATCTACAAACAACCTATTAGGGCTACTTAGATTTTCTCCCAAATCATTTGTGTAAATAAGGAACAGCAGAGGACCAATAACACTACCCCGTGGAATGCACAATATCACCTCTGTTTCAGTCGATGCTTTACCATTGATTACTATAAACGGTGTCCTCTCTGAAAGGAAATCACCTATCCAGTCGCAAATGTAGGGCAATATACCCTAACCACGCAATTTGATTAAAAGCCGCTTGTGGGGTACGGTGTCAAAAGCATTCTGGAAATCAAGAAATACGGAATCGATTTGTGAACCCTTGTAAATAGCACTCATCACTTTGTGTGAGTAAACAACTAGACTACTTTTGACGGCAACAAGCATGCATCCAACTATTTTGTTTAATCTATCCTTTCTGAACACAGTTAGATCTTTTGCAAAAACTTCTACTGATCTTATTTCCGGCTTGAGCCAACTTTCACTGCCTACAATGATGTGTGTTTCATTTCTTTCTATTAACACTTGGAGTTCTGGTACTTTCCCGACACAGCTATTACAATTTACAACTGTTATACTTATAGTTCCTAGATCTAGTGGACTCCTGATCTGTTCAGCGGAACCCGGAAACTCACCACCCGATGGCACAAGTCAAGGAATCTGCAGCCTACATGGTTGCAGAACCGTCCGAGCCTCTGATTCAGATCCTCCACTCGGCTCTGTACCAGAGGTCCTCATTCGGTCCTGTCAACTATGCTGCAGATAGTGAGCTATGCTTTCATCTTGCAAGCAAGACTGGCAGTCTTTACCACTTCAGATAGTCGCTCCAAACCTGAGAGAATCTCCTCAGCTCCAAAGCGACACACATCATTGGTACTGACGTGAGCCATCACCTGCAGTTGGCTGCATCCCATACCCTTCATGGCATCTAGGAGGACCCATTCCACATCTGGAAATACTCCACACGGTATGCACACAGAGGGCATGTTGGCCTTCTTCCCCTCCTTGGCAGCCATTTCTCTAAGGTGCTCCTTCACCCGCAAAACGTTGGAGCTCCCAACTAAAAGCAAACCTACCCTCTGTGAAAGCCTGGATCTTGCAGGCTGAGTGGTAATCTCAGGATGAGAGACACCATCCGACTCAGGAACATTGTCCTGAACAGATAGCGCCTCAAACCTGTTCTCAAGACAAACCAGGGAGGCCTCATGATTGGTCCCCCGGAATGTCTTGCACCTCCTACCACACTTTGAAACAACCTCCCACACAACCACGGGTGGGGTGTCTGCCTCACTGCTAGCAGTATCAGGGCATGTCACTGGCGCAGGCCGATTGGTGGTGATGACGGAAGTCCATTGAATCCCCACTACCGGCAGACGACGATGCCCCTTGACATCGCAGCCTCCAGCTGTGCATGAAGCTGGGAGCGAAGTGTCACCAGCTCAGACTGCATCCGCACACAGCAGTCACGGTCCCTATTTATAATTACAGTGCTGAGAAAACTAAAACTACCATCACGGTGCACTCAACGGAAGACTACACTGTTTGTTAAAACACGAATTTGAACCTAATATGCACGAGAGCACTGAAACGAAAACATGCAGACAAAAATCAAAATACTATATGTCGCTTCTAACCAGAAGCCGGTTTCGCTTACAAAATATGAAGGCGGCGTCTGCTACGTGTATGCCAGGGGCTAAGCAAACACTGCATGTCAGATCACTTCTTAGTGGCTTAGAGTCTTATCCACTACCATCTCTGTTCAACTTCCAGTCACGTACACTGCCATAGTTTATACCTTGGCTTCTTATTCGACTGGAATTGTCACTGAACTCCAAACATTCCGTCCCTCCTGCAACTCTTTGTAGCCAATTTCCGTCAATTCTTGATGTATACTGAGGATCCACAGTGATCTACACAGATGGCGAAGGTCGTGTTGGCTTCACTTGTGTGCATGGAGGACATAACAGACAGCGTTCCCTACCAGAAAGCTGCAGATGTTCACTGCAGAGTTGGTAGCCAACCTTCGTACACTCGAGCATATTTCTGCCTCCCCTAGGAGTCCTTCCTCATCTGCAGTGACTCCCTGAGTGGTCTACAGGCCCTCGATCAGTGCTTCCTTTGCCATCCTTTGGCTCAGGTCATCCAAGAGTCCCTATATGCCATTGATTGACATGGGTGGTCAGTAGTCTTTCTCTGTACTCCGCACACGTCGGGATAAATGGAAATGAGCTTGCTGATAGGTTAGCAAAGGATGCTATCCATAAACTTACACTAAATATAGGTATTCCAGCTAATGACCTCCATTCAGAGTTACAGGGTCGAGTTCTTGGGCTGTGGAATGCAGGCTGGCGTTCCCTGCAAACATGTAACAAGTTACTGGCGATAAAGGAGACACTGAGCATGTGGAGGTTCCTCTGCGGACTCCTCGCAGGGATTCCATTGTTCTCTGCCAACTCTGTATTGGCCATACTTGGCTGATGCATGATTACCTTCTGCATCCCGAGGACCCTCCTCACTGTCAATATGGTGAGCATTTGACAGTCACCCACATCTTAATGGAATGCCCTTCTTTCGCCGTTACAGTGTAGACTTTTAATCTCCCTGACTCCCTAAACATAGTTTTAGGTGACAATGCCACTGTGGCTGATCCTGTTTTAAACTTTGTGTCAGTGGATTATACAATTGCATCTGATGTTTCTCTATTTGCTCTGCAACTGCTTAATTATTTATTTATTTATTTTCTTTTTTTCTTTTTAAGGCTGATGGTTTTAATGTGTTACAGAGTGGCTGGAAGTACTTTTATTTTTGTGAATTCGCAGCCTAGACACTCTGGTATTTTCTTTAAAATCTCTCTTCTTTCTTCCTCTTTTATTTGCTTCTTTTATTTCTGACATCTCCCATATATGGTTTAATGTAGTTTGATACTATTTTATGTGACCTCTGTGACTGGAAAAAAGGAACTGATGACCATATTAGTTTGGTCCCTTTAAAACCCCAACCCAACAAACCACTCGTCATCATAGCAGACTTGCACACTCATAAATGGAAATTGCCAACTTTTAAACATCATCCCTAAAGTTCATGTAGACATTTTATAATCCTTTTCAGATAGTCACTGTATTTCTAAACTTTTAAAATCCTTGTTGCGTGATAGCTGGCAGCACAATAAAGTACAAACTTTACAGTTTTTCAAGATTTCAGTCTCATTCATTCTAGGTAATCATGATGCTATTATCTTTCCTACCAACTACATTTTGTTACATAAAATCACTAGTAACAATAGGGAAATTACTGCCCCAAATCCTCCAAAAATATGTTATGTATTTGTTCATCCACTCTCTCAGCTTTGGATGGTTGACTTTTTCCAGAGGAATGTCTGTCTCAGTGAAAGCTTGAGTCATTGATCAAATGTAATCTTCTTTGGAGTATTTTATTTCATTGTTCATTTTAGATCGTTTTCCTTCTGCACTGATGTCTGCAGGTGTAACTTTTCTTTTGATGCCTGTCGTTGTTTGTGCTTCTCCTTGTTCATTTTATGAGAAGAAATGTTGTTAATGTGTTTTATGCACATTTCCTTTCACTGCAATTTAGTTTGTACATTGTAGTATTTGCACATTAGTGTTTTTCTTGATTTATCAAAGACGTAAAATCCTTCTGATGAAAATGCATTTTCTTGGTAAAAAACTGATACTATCATTTTAATAAATTACTGCACCAAAAATCACAAAAACTGAATCCACCACCTACCAGCAATGATTTTGAAGACACTCAGTAGTCAGTACATTGCCAGATCAATGAATGCACCAGAAATAGTCTTCTTCACTGCACAGGAAATGACACTCAATACAGTATATCAATATCAAAGTGATGTAGAATCAATCATTGTCTAAACTGAAATTTCATTGACATAAAATTCAAATTTGCGCTGTTAAATTTAAATGATAGGATTTCACATAATTTTGTGATTTTTCTTGTAGTTCAATGATCTTGTGTTTTTGACCAAAATGTGGAAAATTTTGCACATTGCAGAAAACAGGTGCCTCTATTAATGATACAAGTGAAACACCCTATTACTTCAAGAAGAATGGAATCCCCAATACCAAAATAGTTTGGTACTGACAGATATATTGCAGGACTGTCAGTTTAAATCAGTTACTCTAACAAATACTGGCATTAGTTATTTAGAGAGGTTTTAAAAATTTGGTAGTTGAAGAAGCCTGAAAAATAAGTATGGGTTTGGGACAAATCTAGGGACAAGTTAGGCATTACCATCCCAGTTACTTATTTTTATCTCTTACACATACTATCATAATCAGATTGAGCATTCCTTTAGGTTTCAGATTGTGAATGGATATCTTCTTTAAATCAAGTTGTGCCATAAATTTGTTGCCTATTTTTAGTCAGTAGTTTTTCACTTGTTGTCCAAACTAATCATTTCATCTTAAAAACATTTCTGTAGCACTAAATTTTCAGAAACTTCTGTCTTCTTGTGTTTACTATTTGTTATCTACATTTCATTTATGTTTGAGACTACATTCCAGACAAATCCTATAATATACAATCCATTTTTAGGGCCAATTCTGTATTTTGTTGCATGTAGCCCAAGGACAACAAAAATTTCCATATCAATATTTTGTGTAGTTATTGACTGAATAGAAAAATTTTAAATGGCTGAGCCGCAGACAGGCACCTAAAATAGACAATCACATTTACACAACAAAATTTTCTGTCTTGGCCTTCATCACAAATAGAAACACATACATTCACACAATCTCTCAGTTATGGTAGTCATGTTCGAGTTATGTCTGAGTGAATGTGTGAATGTATGTGTTTTTTTCTCTAGAGATGGTGGTCATGAGTTCAAATGTTTGTATAGTCTATGGGACTTAACTACGGGGTCATCAGTCCCTAAACTTACAAACTACTTAAGAACTAGGATGGCACAAATATCCATGCCCGAGGGGGGATTCGAACCCCCGACTGTAGTGGCCGTGCAGACCGTGACTGGAGCGCCTTAGTCCCCTCGGCCACTGCGGCCGGCTTGGTCATGAGTGCTTGAGTTATGTTTGAGTGATTGTGTGAATGTGTGTGTTTCTTTTTGTTGATGATGGTCATGGCCAACAGTTGGGTGAATATGATTGTCTAATTTGTCTGTCAGTCAGCTACTCAGCAATCATCTTTACAATAAAGACAAGTGTCATAAATAAAAAGTGTGTATTTATGCTAATGGCTTTCTAATATTTCAACTTTGTTGTTTTGTCCCTCAATAATTGTAATGCTTAATGACTTCCAGTAAACTTTACATATAATATTTAAAACCCTTTTTGCTGACACCTCCACAAATTAATAAAAGTAACCAAATTTATCATCTGCTACATTGTTGCAGTTTATGCTGTCAAATTTCATCATCTGCCAAGGCATTTTAATCTCTTACTTTTTAACTACTAAATTAATCTGCAGTATACTTCACAGACAGAATATAGATATATCACTGAATGCACCCTAATAATTTTATTTCTGTGTAGCACAAAGTTTGAGATATGACGTAATACACACTTAGGTGTGCCAAAGTTCCTTCTCTGGCATGCTATTTCAATGTACTTTGCTTTATTAATAAAGTTATTCAGAACAATCTACCATAAAATTCAAATTTAACATTTTTTGTGTGTTGCACAACCAAATAGCATGTATGCACCTAAGAGACTGGGAGACCTGGCGACTAGCATATCGGGTGACATAGTGACATAGCATAGTACCCTAGTCACAACAATTCCAGGACACCACTATTAGAGTATCTCTGTCTCAATGATCCTATCCAACCACACATCATGTTTCATGTCACAGAGTATCTCAATCATTCAGAGACCTGAGTATCCCCTTTGAATAGGGCCTAAAAGTAGAAGACAAATTTTGCTACTTGTATACCTGAACAACTGACAAGGGATGACATATGAGCTTATCTGAAAGCAAAATTGTACAATTGAAGTGTTTGAAAGACTTTGCTGGGGGTATTTGCTGGGAATATGGCCTCATATGGAAGTCAAAGTGTTTAGGAACATTGCAGACTGTGATTAGATTGGTACAACAAATGACTAATAAAGAGTTACTAAATCAAAATGGGAAAAACAACTTTGTGTTAGACTTCAACTAGAATAAGGGATTATCTAAGCCACACTTTTTTCCCCCATTTTTGGAATTGAAAAAACTGCCTGCAACTTAGAATTGAGGGCAAAGGAAATGGAATTTCTAAAAACTGGCACTAGGAGCCATCACTACTATCTCTTGCTATCAAATATTTTGCAGATTCAAAAGATAAAAATAGGCCTACTGATGTCCAAATGTAGCAGCGTTTTAAATATTTGTAGCAACAAAAAAATAAATTTCTTTACGTTGATACCAGCTGTGCATAAATTTTTATTTTTGCCCAAGTTGGTACTTGTGAGTATGTAATTTTTTCAAATATTTTGTAATGCTGGAATAGCACAGCTTTAAAATACACAGTTTAACAACTCAGAAACATTTGCATGTGTTTCTACATATGTAATCAATGAGGGGCAAGAAAAGATGGAATGAATTCATATCCAAATATGAAACGATTGTTTGTTCTGGTTTTTTTGGCAGTGCATATTAGCAATTGTCATAATTCCTTGTGATTATAGCAAAAATATAAACTGATCCATTGATGTTCTACCTGGTCCCGAGATTTAATTACAAAACACTAATCATTTGAAACATCAATTGTGAGATATTAAGTTTGCTTGGTGGCGTGTTGTGCTGAAGCAAAGTTTTCTTCTTGCATAATTAAAATATCATATTTAATTTCATTTTCCTCCAGGACACAGTATCTGTCTCCTGTCTCATTTCAAGCATAAAATAGCTGACTCTCACTTGCTTGTCAGAAATATATTGATGTGTGCCTATAAATATTTCACAATTTTTGAGTTCATAATAGCACAGCGAAAGTAAGAGGCATATGAAAATTTTTAGTTTTTTTTCCCTCAAATTTTGAGTCTTATATTTCAGGTGCAGCTTAGATTTGGGTACTTTCTTTTCTTTGAAATTCGAGTCTCATTTTTCTGGAGTGAGAAAAGGTTGTGTCAAACAGATGTGCACATAAACATGTGTGCGACTTTGAGTGTGGCAAGTTTTGAGTAAATATGGCAAGTGATGGATAATTTGGTAATGGAACAATGTAGAGGTTATAATTGTGAGGGGAAAGCAAGGCTTGGCTGAAGATCAAGTAGATGTAGGTTGCAGTAATTGCATGATGGTTAAGATATACTAACATGTAAAGTTGTACCAGTAAAGTCTTTTAAATTAAACCACAGCTACTGTTGTATTTTTAACTGGCATGTCATTTTAACATTATGTTAAAAGATATGTTGCTCCAAAACAGAATCATCTACAAGCTTGAAGTGCAATAGCATCTCTAATAACAACTAAAAACAAATAGAAAACCAAAAATCATTATAAATTAGTGAGCAAAACAAAAGTTTATTTTATACTGCATCATGACTTTCTTACGTAAGCAGTGATATCTAAGGTTTAATTCTGGATGAAGGAAAACAACTTTTTCAAACAATTTCTTTCGCTTGTTTGTCTGTCTAAGCTGAACAAAGAGAAAGGTAGTTTTGCCAGTGGGTGTTTGATTTCCTTATAGAAATTTATTTTAATAAGTTAATAAATGAGCATATTTTTGCAATTCACAGCAATGATGATTGTCAAGTCATAATTAGGCACATAAATCTCTCTCTCTCTCTCTCTCTCTCTCTCTCTCTCTCTCTCTCTCTCTCTCTCTCTCTCTCACACACACACACACACACTAACTTATTGTAGGAATAAGTGTTTGTTCTATACTTATGAAAGTTATGGCTAAATTTAAAGTTTTGTGAACATGATTGTCTTTTTTGCATGCCAGTCTGTGGCTCAATGATTGTCTGTGCATTTATTGTTGAATCCCAACCTGTAATTTCCATCATTAGATATTTAGTAATTTCTGTTTCCAAAAATGCTCTTTTGTCATTCTAGCTGTTGTGTTGTTTTAGCTTTGGGGCTTCCTTGATGCCGAAGTTGCAGCAACGCCAATGCCACCAGAATACATTAACTATAGAGCAGAAATTTTGTGTAAAGACTGTCATAAAGTAAGTGTATTACATGCTAATACTATTCACATACTTTTGAATATTCCTTACCATGCTGGTGACACCATTTCTTTTGTAATTTCTAGGAGTCCACTGTTAAGTTCCATGTAGTTGGCCTCAAGTGCTTGCACTGTGGTTCTTACAACACTTGCAGAATAAAAGGGTCTCTGATACCTGGTGTATCGGGTACGTCTGGTAAGAGGTAAAAAAAAAAAGAGAGAGAGAGAAAAGGTTGTGTCAAACAGATGTGCACATAAACATGTGCCTGTGATTGTTTGTGTCTATGTGTGTGTGTGTGTGTGTGTGTGTGTGTGTGTGTGTGTGTGTGTTTGAGAGTGATACATGGAGTGAGTGAGTCTATTAGAGACATAAGAGTGTCACAGCTATTTATTTATTTATATTTATCATGTTCTGTAAGACTGAATTGAGGAGCATTTCTCCATGGTCATGGAACATGTCAGTACATCAAATTGTAACAAAGGAGCAGGATAAAATCTTTTCGTGCCTCCAGCTGCATCAAGTGGTTGTGGGATTCTAACCATCTGATGCAGCTGGAGGTTGACGAAGATTTTATTCATTCATATTATTGAGACACCATGCACTCATACAAAGTAGTAGTAATGGATGAAGTCAAATGTGTAGCAATCCTATGCACACAACAGGTCTAAGCATAATTCAAAAGAACCAATAATGTTACATGGAAATTAGCTTAAAGTTTAATTTTTCTGGGAATTTTGCAACACAAGAGAAAGAGTAAGCCATCATGATCCACTTCAGTTTGGATCTGAAAGTCCATGGATTACTACTAAGCTTTATGAATTCTTGTGGTAGTTTATTAAAAATGGATGTGGCTGAATACTGCATATCTTTCTGCACAATGGTCAAAGAGGTGTGATCGAAATGCAGATTCAATTTCTGTCTAGTATTGAGTGATAGCTGCTAATTCTTCATTCTACAGGATCTTTGCCTTTCTTTCCATTTTGCATATGTCTGCCTTGGTGTGTGGGTGTGTGTGTTTGTTTACCTATCCTTTTTCCCCCAAAGGTAAGTCTTTCCTCTCCCAGGATTGGAATGACTCCTCACCTGCTCCTTTAAACCCACATCTTCTCCTTTTCCCTCTCCGTCCCGGCTCTTTGCCTGAAGAAGTAACAAATAGTTGTGAAAGCTTGCATTTGTGTGTGTGTGTGTGTGTGTGTGTGTGTGTGTGTAAAAAATAAACATCGTTTGACTTACCCAAAGCACAGGCTGGTTGGTAGATAAAAGAAACACACATAAACACACACACACACACACACACAAGCAAACAAACAAACAAACAAACATTTAAGCTTTCGCTACCGTTGGCCGCTTCGTCAAGAAAAAAGGAAGGAAGAAGGGAAGGACGCGGTTTTTAAGGGAGTGGATGAGGAGTCATTCCAATCCAGGGAGTGAAAGGACTTACCTTAGGGGGAAAAAGGAAGGTAAACAAATATACACACACCCACATATATCCACATGTAAACACACCAAGGCAGACATTTGTAGAAACTCATATACACTTGCAAAACACTCCAAGGCAGGCATTTGTAGAAATGCTTTCTACAAATGTCTGCCTTGGTGTATTTGCATGTGTATGTGTGTTGGCATGTGTATTTGTTTACTTTCCTTTTTTTCCCCCCTAAGGGAAGTCCTTCCACTCCCGGGATTGGAATTACTCCTTATCCACTCCCTTAAAACCCGCATCCTTCCCTTTTCCCCTCATTCCTTTCTCTTTTCTTGAGGAAACGGCCAACTGTTGTGAAAGTTTAAATGTTTGTATGTGTTTTTATTTGTGTTTTTTGTATCTATCAACGAGCCTGTGCTTTGGGTAAGTCATACGATCTTTATTTTTCATACATATTTTTCCCACCAGGAGAGTCTCCTTCTATAACATTCATTTCATATATATATAAAAGTAGATGAGGTTTACTTACCAGGCAAAGGAGCACAAGTACGTGACAGTAACATAAATAAAACACACACACACACACACACACAAATGCAAGCTTTCGCAACCATTTGTTGCTTACTCAGGCAAAGAGTGGAGGAGGAGAGGGTAAAGGAAAGGATCTGGGTTTAAAGGAGTGGGTGAGGAGTCATTTCAATCCCGGGAGAGGAAAGACTCAACTTTGGGGAAAAAGGATAGGTAAACAAACATGCACACCCACACACACACACACACACACACACACCAAGGCAGACATATGCAAAATGCAAATAAGTTGGATAGAGATGCTAGTCGAGGCAGAGGCTCTGTCCAGAGATTGGAAGCAAAGATGTTGTACAATGGTTGGTGGGAATTTAAAACTAATGAAGGTTGAGACCAGGTGGGCAATGGGAAGAGAGAGTATGTCGAAGAGCAAGTTCCCATCTTCGGTGTTCTGAAAGTTTGGTGTCAGTGGGAAGTATCCATATAACCTGGATGGTGTAACACTGTGCCCAGATGTGCTGGCTGTGCACCAAGGCAAACTTAGCCACAGGGTGGCCCTCATTACCAACAAACACTGTCTGCCTGTGTCCGTTCATATGAATTGACAGTTTGTTGCTGGTCATTCCCACATAGAAGGCCCCACAGTGCAGGCATGTCAACTGGTAAATCACGTGGGTGTTGTCACAAGTGGCTCTGTCCTTAATTGTGTACACCTTTCAGGTTACAGGACTGGAATAAGTGGTGGTGGGAGGATGCATAGGGCAGGTTTTAGACTGGAGGCAGTTACATGGGTAGGAGCCGGAGCGTAGGGAAGATGGTTTGGGGATTTCATAGGGATGGACTAGGAGGTTATGAAAATTAGGTGGGCGGTGGAAAGACACTCTCGTTGGTTTAGGAAGGATGTCATGATGGATGGATCTCATTTCAGGACAGGATTTAAGGAAGTCATATCCTAGTTGGGGAGCCACATTTAGAGTCCACTCCAGTCCTGGAAAGTAACTGGTGACAAGAGGGGCACTTTTAGGGCCCCTCTGTGGGAGGTTCTGGGTTTGTGGGGGAAGAGGAAGTGGCCCTGGCTGTTTGCTTTTGTACCAGATCAGGAGGGTTGTTGCTGGATGTGAAAGCTGTCATCAGGTTATTGGTGCTCTGGTTCAGTGATTCAGGACTAGAGCAGACTCATTTGCCACGAAGACCTAAGCT
Organism: Locusta migratoria; assembly: GCA_026315105.1. Lineage (NCBI taxonomy): Eukaryota > Metazoa > Arthropoda > Insecta > Orthoptera > Acrididae > Locusta > Locusta migratoria. The sequence goes on from CM048748.1 coordinate 212,108,987, forward strand.
GTAGGGAAGGGATCGTTTGATATGGACTGGACGGCAGCTGTCATAATGGAGGTACTGTTGTTTGTTGGTTGGTTTGATGTGGACAGATTTGTGAAGCTGGCCATTGGATAAATGGAGGTCAACATCAAGGAAAGTGGCATGGGATTTGGAATAGGACCAGGTGAATTTGATGGGACCAAAGGAGTTGAGGTTGGAGAGGAAATTCTGGAGTTCTTCTTCACTGTTGGTCCAGATCATGAAGATGTCATCAATGAATCTGTACCAAACTTTGGGTTGACAGGCTTGGGTTTCCAGGAAGGCTTCCTCTAAGCGTCCCATAAAGAAGTTAGCATACGAGAGGGACATCCTGGTTCCCATGAATGTTCCCTTTAGTTGTTGGTATGTCTGGCCCTCAAAAGTGAAGAAGTTGTTGGCTACGATGAAGCTGACTAGGGTAATAAGGAATAACGTTTTAGGTAGGGTTGTGGGTGGTCGGCGTGAAAGGAAATACTCCATTCTAGCGAGGTCCTGGGCATATGGGATATCTGTGTATAGGGAAGTGGCATCAATGGTTGTAAGGATGGTTTCCAGAGGTAACAGGCTGGGTACGGATTTCAGGTGATTGAGAAAGTGGTTGGTGTCTTTGATGAAGGATGGGAGACTGCACATAATGGGTTGAAGGTGTTGGTCTGTGTAGGCAGAGATTCATTCTGTAGGGGCTTGGTAACCAGACACAGTGGGGCGGCTGGGATGATTGGGTTTGTGTATCTCGGGAAGTAGGTAGAAGGTGGAGATGCGGGGTGTCGGTGGGATCATGAGGTTAATGGAGTCAGATGAAAGGTTTTGTCTGGACATCAGGAATGGGATTGCCTTGACAAACTCTGTATGTGGTACTGTCTGAAAGCTGACGCAGTCCCTCAGCGTTCTCTCTCCGATCAAGTATATCACAGTCGTGGATCCCTTGTCGGCCAGGAGAATGATGATGGACCAGTCAGCCCTCAGATCACGGATAGCCTGGGCCTCAGCTGTGGTGATGTTGGGAGTTGGATTCAGGTCTTTCAGAAAAGTATGTGAGCGAAGGCTGGAAGTGAGAAATTCCTGGAAGGTTTGAAGAGGGTGATTTTGAGGAACAGGAAGTGTGTCTCGCTCTGATGAAGGATGGAAATGTTCCAGGCAGGGTTCAATTTGAATGGTGTCCTGGGGAGCTGGATAATTAGGAGTAGGATTATTTTTCTTAGTGGCAAAGTGATATCTCCAGCAAAGACTACGAGTATAGGACAGTAAATCTTTAACAAGGGCTGTTTGATTGAATTTGGGAGTAGAGCTAAAGGTGAGGCCTACACGTAAAAAAATAGATGAAGTACACTTACCAGGCGAAGGAGCATAGGCAGTGATAGCAACAAATAAACACACACACACACACACACACACACACACACACACACACACACACACACACACACAAACGCAAGCTTTTGCAGCCTAGCTGCTTCGTCAGGCAGAAGGAAAGGAGAGGGAAAAGGAAATGATGAGGGTTTCAAGGGAGTGGGTAAGGAGTCATTCCAATCCCGGGACAGAAAAGACTTACCTTGGGGGGGGGGGGGGGGGGGGGGGAAGGAGGGTAAATAAATACACACACACCCACACATTTACACAGACGCAAGTACACTTAAGGCAGACATACTGTAGAACTGTAGCTTTCTACAGTTCTACAGTATGTCTGCCTTAAGTGTACTTGCGTCTTTGTAAATGTGTGGGTGTGTGTGTATTTGTTTACCCTCCTTTTTTCCCCCCAAGGTAAGTCTTTCCTGTCCCGGGATTGGAATGACTCCTTACCCACTCCCTTAAAACCCTCATCATTTCCTTTTCCCTCTCCTTCCCTTCTGCCTGACGAAGCAGCTAGGCTGCGAAAGCTTGCGTTTGTGTGTGTGTGTGTGTGTGTGTGTTTGTTTGTTTATTTGTTGCTATCACTGCCTGTGCTCCTTCGCCTGGTAAGTGTACTTCATCTATTTTTTATGTATATTTTTCCTGTTAGGAATTTTTCCTCTATAATATTAGTATATATATATATATATATATATATATATATATATATATATATATATATATATATATATATATATATATATAAAATAAAAATAGAAAACAGATGACTCACCAAAAGGACCGGCTCGTCGATAGAAACAAATAAAATCACACACAAACACACATACAAGCTTTCGCCACCACTGGCAGCTTCTTCAGGAAAAAGAGGAAAAAAGGGGAGGAAAAGGGAAGGATATGGGTTTTAAGGAAGTGGAAAAGGAGTCATTCCAATCCCAGGAGTGGAAGGACTTACCTTAGGGGAAAAAAAGGAAGGTAAACAAAAACACACACACCCACACATTTACACAGACGCAAGACACACTTGCGTCTGTGTAAATGTGTGGGTGTGTGTGTTTTTGTTTACCTTCCTTTTTTTCCCCTAAGGTAAGTCCTTCCACTCCTGGGATTGGAATGACTCCTTTTCCACTTCCTTAAAACCCATATCCTTCCCTTTTCCTCCCCTTTTTTCCTCTTTTTCCTGAAGAAGCTGCCAGTGGTGGCGAAAGCTTGTATGTGTGTTTGTGTGTGATTTTATTTGTTTCTATCGACGAGCCGGTCCTTTTGGTAAGTCATCTGTTTTCTATTTTTATTTTTATTTTTATTTTTATTTTTATTTTTGTTTATCCCACCGGGAAAGTTTCCCTCTATAATTTTTATATATATATATATATATATATATATATATATATATATATATATATATATATATATATATTAGGGATGACTCAAACCTCCATCATAAGTGGCGATAATGAAATCACCACACACAACAAATTTTAGAAATGTTTTAAATTCAGAGTGAAGGGACCTATAAATAACAATAATTAGAAGTTTAGTTCCTCTGCAATGGACCACTACTGCACAGCACTCAAATCTCTTTTCAGTGCAGTGTTTAGGACCATCAATGGACTCATATTGTTTTTCACATACATGGCTACTCCCCCATACTGCAAAGAACTCTTGGAAAAATGGGCAGCTAATGTGTACCCTTGTAAAGTAACCCTCTGAATTGTGACATTATTTAAAAAGTTCTCTAAAGTAGCAATAACATCAGAGTTAACGTCTACAACCAGTTTTTTTTAATGAGGTAACCCATTGCATGTAATAATAAATTTATTTGTGACGACCAGTTTTGAGCACTTCAGTGCCCTTCTTGTGGTCTCTATACAGGCAAACTAGTTCATTGGTATTACAGTAAAGCATATATAATGTACAAAAGTCGGTTACAGAAATTTGAGGGTATAAAAGTATTCAAAATGAGTGTGAAAGTTTATGAAGCTAATGCAATACAGTGACTTTTCACACTCATGTTGAACACTTTTATACTCACACTTTCAAATTTCTGTAATCAACTTTTATACATTATGTATGCTTTAGTGTAATACCAATGAACTTGTTTGCCTGTATAGACCAGAAGAAGGGCAATCAAGTGGTGTAAACCAGTTGCCACAAATAAATAAATTATTACATGCAATGGGTTGCTACTTTTTATGAATTAGAAACCTGAACAGATGCTACCATGCATAAAATACTTCATCTACAAGCAGTTCACTATCTTCATCTCCAATATCTTTTATATTTTTGTGAAATATGCTAATTCCTCTATTATTTCGGTTGTAACATTTTCTAGTCCCTTGGCTAAAGGGACTTCCTTTAAGCAGGAATAAAAAAAATGGGCAGCTCTTAATACCCACTACTACAGGAATTTTTCCATTAGTGATCCCCCTTCCCACCTCTACATTGCCAGCTTACCCTTTCCATACTTATTCATGTGTAGGCTATGCCGAGTGAAATCCGACCTGCATATGAACTCAGATGGTACCACAGAACTGTGAGTCATGCCTTCTGCCACCAGTGTCTCCCGTAGCCTCATGTTAATATGCCTGACAGCTGTATTAAGATGAGGCTGATCATGACGCTGAAACAGTTTTACAAAATGAATATTTTTTTGATCAGTTTCAGTAGCTATCTTTTCCAGATCACCACCTTTTCCATTCCTGTCAAGACTATTCCCAATCTCACTATCTGATCCTCCTTCGAAAAAAATTTTTGCTTAACTTCCCTATGTAACCAGCCAGATGATCCAACCCTGCATTAGCCTTCACAATGATATTGACCTTATACTCACTCCCCAACATTCCTGCATCTGTTGGCCTTCACCTCTGCCATGCAAGCTCCCTAACAGCAGAACCTTCTTTTTTCTATTAGCCTTATCTATCGTTTCAGGTTTCCTAACAGCTGAGCTCTTCTGCATGTTACCTACACTTAAACCTACAGAAGGGTCCCCTAAACTTAACTCTTGACAGTTGGTTAAATCTATTGTTCACACCCTCCTAATTCCTCCTCTGGATTCTGCAACTGCACCTGAAGGGCACAAATCTTATGCTGCTGTTCCTCTATTAACTTACCCCTACTAGGTAACGTGAAATTCCAGGAGAGTATCTCCCTAGAATGCCCACTGCCCTCCCACACAAAAAAATACTTTATACAAATCTCATACCACAACCTCCTACTCGTGGACATATGGCAGAGCCCATACTTCTCATTCATGGTAAAATTTTAATTACAAATTAACAAACAAAATGTTAATGCTTTCTAATTTCTGATACTACACAAGTATGATTTTATGAATTAACTCTGGTATTTTCAATTTCTTCTTTACTAATTAAGTGATGATTCCTAACAGGGTTGCACATTTATCCACGATGGTATTACAATTTTTAAAAAAAACTGTAAAAGTAACGGTAAAAATATGCAAAGTTACTTGTAACTGATACAGATACTTTTGATGTACAGTAACTATCTGTAACTGAGTTACCTTTCAGAAAAGCAACTTTGACTGTAACTTAGTTACTTTAAAAGAGTAACTTTTCTAACCCTGACTACTACTATTAATGGTATTGCTGCAAGACCCCAAGTTGACTGACTGCCGGCGTGGCTTAATGGATAGTGTCACTGACTGCGGTGCTGAAGGTCTCCAGTTCAATCCCATCCACTGGCAAAAATTTCTTTCTTTCTAATTATCATTTCCAAAATGTTCCATACGTTTCTTATGTTCACTTTTAATTTCTTGTAGGTTTCTTACGTCAACTATTCTTCTAATTTCTGGTACATTCTGTGTATTAATAGCAGAGCACTCTGCCTGAGAGGCAGTCAGTGCTGTGTGTGTTTCAGTTCGTAATAAACCTGCTTTCAGTATAAGTGCTGTGTTCAGTAGAGAACCCGGCCTTTGAAGTCAAGCCAGCTTCCATTTCAATGTGACATTGTTTGGTGGAGACGTCGGGTAACATGTGCAATAATTGCATCGCTGTGGCTCAGATTAGGCAATGTAAAAGCTGTCGCTTACATGGATTAGAGCCATAATACAAGGGATATACCGGGTACATCCTTCTGAAAGCCTGTATCATCAAAAGACCCATGGACATGAAACCAGTGGTAAGCCAGCTGCACATCAGACACTTGTCAGTGTCAACAAAACTGAACATGTTAAAACACAAAAAGACAAGAGACAGTAAGTGAAAGTTGCTCTACCACTACTACATTAAGAAACACTGGTTGAAAAGAAATACCAGTAACTTCAGTTACTAACTGCTGTTGCACTAACACCTCTTCAGAAGTACTCAATTTAATAACTAACTAAAAGGCACAAAGAACATACAAAAACTTAGCTTTCATTGACTGCTACAGTTGGAATTGCTTGCAGCAAAATGTAAACACAATGAAGGACTCAATGCATGGCCTTCACACTCAAGAAATACACGCCACTCAAATAAAAAAGGCACAAAAAGCTGAGACGAATGCAAATCCACGAGTAGAAAATGTTTAGAGAAAATATTATCACAAATAATTGTTTAAATAACTAACTGATAGCTATGAACTATATAAGTGATTAACTCTATAGCCCATAAGTTACAAAATGTAAAGTGAACAGATAACTAAAACTTTCTCCCATGTCCTTTGTCAGAAATTAAGAACATTCATATTCGTATAATCATAATGCACAACTCAGGCACACGTGGCCACAGTCTCCAGCAGCTTCCCTCCAGTGTTGTGTCAACTGTGAGTGTAATTTGAAGTTGGAAGGGGGGGGGGGCGGAGATTTGAGTGGGAAAGATGCAAGGTAAGATTGGGTGTAGAGATATCATCACTGCCTGACAGTGAGTTCAGGCACTAGGTGGGTGCAAAGGATGTGAGCTGTATCTTTGGAATGCAGGGAGGTCATGACCATGGGCAGTCACCTGATGAGATGAGAAGGGAAAAATAGTGGTGAACATTGATGGTGAGGGACATGAAATGGGAGGAGGTGCATGATAGAGGCTTTGTGGACTGTTGGGTGATGAATGTTGGGGCATTAGGTTACTGTAGGTTGTCAGGATAGTTTTAGGGTGGGAGAATGGTTGTTTGCCATCTGTGCAATTCTGAAAAACTGTTGGAGAGGAGGAGCCAGGTGGTGTAGCCATTCAATTCAATTTTTATCATCACATTACATGTCTTATACAATCAAAGATTGTGACATAGGTGACTTGTCAAAGTTACACTATATACAATACTGTTACATGCTGGCAATAAACTAACAACACATGTGGTGCTACATCACAAGGAGGTATTTTAGAGGACCTACAATTAAAATGAACTGTTGTCATTCAAGAAATCTTCTACACTGTAGTAACATTTATCTTTCAGATATTTTTCCAGGTCTCTTCTGGTACTTTTGACATCTGATTCATCCATACCTTTACATATTTTATTTACAAATTTCATGTCCATATAGTATAGGGTTTTTTCATACAATTTTAATCTATGTGTTGGTGACATGTAGTTCGCTCTACGCCTAGTTTGATATTGGTGTGAGAAACAGTTGCCCTCAAAAAGTTGTGGGTTTCTTTTTGTGAAAGTGAAAGTTTCATAGATATACATGCTTGGAATGGTCATTAGATCTAGTTTTGCAAATAAAGGTTTACAGTGTCGCCGGCCGCAGTGGCCGAGGGGATTGAGGCGCTTCAGTCATGGTCTGCACGGCCACTACGGTTGGGAGTTCGAACCCCCCTCGGGCATGGATATTTGTGCCGTCCTAGTTCGTAAGTAGTTCATAAGTAGTTTGTAAGTTTAGGGACTGATGACCCCGTAGTTAAGTCCCATAAGCTATACAAACATTTGAATTTTACAGTGTTGCTTCGGTTTAGCTCCCACCATTGCTCGAATGATCTTTTTTTGTAGTCTGAAAGCTCTAAGTAAATTTGTTTTTTCAGACCCCCAGAAAATTATACTATATCTAATAACTGAAACAAAATATGCAATATATACAGTTTTCCTTACAGCTAAATCAGTGACACTATACAAAATATTCATAATATATACAAGACTATTCAGTCGACTTAGTATGCTGTCCATATGGTGGCTCCACAACATGTTTTTGTTTAATAATATGCCGAGGAATTTGACACTGTCTGAAGTGTCTATTTTTTTGTTCATATATGTTATTTCACTTATAGACTGTGCAGATTGTTTTGTGGTGAAATGAATAATTTCTGTTTTAGTAAGGTTTAATTTCGGGTTGTTATTTTTTACCCATCCCTCTACTTCCCCAAGTGTTTTTTCAATATGACGAATTAGGTACACCTCATTTTTACAACAGACTATAGCTGTTGAGGATGGTATCAGACTGGACCTGGCTTGGCATATCGTTGATGTAATACAGGAACAGTAGTGGCCCTAATACCGAACCTTGTGGAATGCCTAATTGAGTGTGTTTCCAGCCAGAGACAAATTTATTGCCGTTGCTGTTAACAATTACTCTTTGCTTTCTGTTTGCCAAGTATGATGACATCCAGCTAAGAGATTTGCCTTGAAAACCATAGTGTGCCAGTTTTTCAGGAGGAGGTCATGATTTACTGTGTCAAAGGCTTTGGACAGCCATTGAAGTAAAGCAAGTTATGCACACTGCATAATGTGCTACAGGGTGACTCGCCTTGTTGTTGGACACGGTTTAGCAGGGAGCCTTTCAATTCTGATAGATAGCTGTTTGATAGACATAACAACATAAAAAGTGAATGGTTGCAGTATAGGTGGTATGTAATGTGGCCTGGCCTCTAATGAGGTAGGCCAAGCCCGTGTTGGAACTGGAAAAGGAAATGTTGGGTGACAGCATGGGCAGGGCATGCACTGTGATGATCCACAGGGATTCAGTCCCTGTGGTAAAGGGTTGGTTGGGATTGAGAGTGACATAGGGAAGCTCTAGTATTTTGTGGAGGTTAGTTGAGTGATGGAACATCACTTAAGGAGGGGTGGGATGGATCTGGAATAGGAATCTCTCAGTTCATGGTATGATGATATATTATCAAAACTCTGACAAACACTCTGGTTGAGTTGTACCTAACAGAGGTGCTAGTGGGTGAAGAGGGGATAGAGGTTGCATTGTGGTTTGTGGACATATGGTATGAGAAATCTCTTTGTGTACTAGCTCTGGGGGCAGTGACTGTCTGTGAATGCCTTTGTGACATCTTTAGCATACTGGAGAAGGGTGTTCTCATCACTGCAGATATGTCATCTGTGATTGACCAGATTGTACAGGAGGGATTTTTTGGTGTGGAAGGGAAGGCAGCTGTCAAAATGCAACATCACTTCTCCACCAAAAAATCTGTCTTAGTTCAGTGATTTCTCCACAAATGTCATCAAAGTGGTATATCATAATTGTTGTTGTTATGGTCGTCAGTCCGGAGACTGGTTTGATGCAGCTCTCCACCCTACCCTATCTTGAGCAAGCCTTTTCATCTCCTCATAAGAACGGCAACCCACATCCACTTGAATCTGCTTACTATACGAGTCTCTTGGTCTCCCTCTGCGATTTTTACCCCATACACTTCCCTCCAATGCTAAATTTACGATTCCCCGATGTCTAAGAATGTGTCCCACCAAGCGATCCCTTCTTTTAGTCAGGGTATGCCAAAAATTCCTTTTCTCACCAATTCTGTTCAGTACCTCTTCATCAGTTATGCGATCTACCCACCTAATCTTCAGCATTCTTCTGTAGCACCACATTTCGAAGGCCTCTATTCTCTTCCTGTCCGCACTGCTTATCGTCCATGTTTCACTCCCGTACAAGGCAACACTCCACACAAATGCCTTCAGAAAAGATTTCCTTACACTTAAATTAATATTCGATGTTAGCAAATTTTTCATTTTCAAAAATGCTTTTCTTCCCATTGCCATTCTGCATTTTATATCCGCTGTACTGCGACCATCGCATGTTATTTTACTAACAAAACTCATCTACCACTTTCATTGTTTCGTTACCTAATCTAATTCCTTCAGCATCGCCTGATTTTCTAAGACCGCATTCCATTATTTTTGTTTTGCTCTTGTTAATGTTCATTTTATACGCACTCTTCAATACACTGTCCATTCCATTCAACTGCTCTTCCAGGTCCTTTGCTGTCTCTGACAGAATTACAATGTCATCAGCAAAATGCAATGTTTTTATTTCTTCCCCCTGAACTTTAATCCCTATTCCAAATTTTTCCTTGCTTTCCTTCACCACCTGCTCGATGTACAAATTGAATAACATCGGAGAAAGGCTACAACCTTGTCTTACTCCCTTCCCAACTGATGTTTCCCTTTCATGCCCTTCGAGTCTAATAACTGCGGTCTGGCTTTTCTGCAAGTTGTAAATAACTCTCCTTTCCCTATATTTTACCCCTGCTGACTTCAGAATTTGAAAGAGTGTATTCCAGTCAACATTGTCAAATGCTTTCTCCAAATCTACAAAAGCTAAAAATGTAGGTTTGCCTTTCCTTAATCTATCTTCTAAGATAAGACATAAAGTGAGTATTGCCTTGTGGGTTCCTATGTTCCTCCTGAATCCAAACTGATCTTCCCCGAGGTCAGCTTCTACCAGCTTTTCCATTCTCCTGTAGATAATTCGTGTTAAAATTTTGCAACCATGACTTATCAAACTGATGGTTCTGTAATTTTCACACCTGTCTGCACCCGATTTCTTTGGAATGGGGATTATTACATTTTTCTTAAAGTCTGAGGGTATTTCGCCTGTCTCATACATCCTACACAACAGTTCAAATAGTCATGTCATGGCTGGCTCTCCCAGAGACTTTAGTAACTCTGAGGGTATGTCATCTACTCCTGGGGCCTTGTTCCGACCTAGGTCTTTCAAGGCTCTGTCAAATTCATCTCTCAGTATAGTATCTCCTATTTCATCTTGATCTACTTCCTCTTCCCTTCCTACAACATCGTCTCTAAGTTGATTTCCTTTGTAGAGCTGCTCTATGTACTCTTTCCACCTTTCAGCTTTCCCTTCTTTGCTGAGAACTGGTTTCCCATCTGAGTTCTTGATATTCGTAGATCTGCTCTTCTTGTCCCCAAATGTCTCTCTTATTTTCCTGTAGGCGGTATCTACCTTTCCCCTTCTTATACAGTCTTCTACAGATTTGCATTTGGCTTCTAGCCACTCCTGCTTAGCCACTTTGCACTTCCTGTCAATCTCATTTTTTAGTCGTCTGTATTCCATTTTGCCTGTTTCATTTACTGCATTTTTATATTTTCTCCTTTCATCAATTAAATTTAGTATTTCCTGTGATATCCAAGGATTTTTTGTATGTCTTGCCTTTCTACCTATTTTGTCCTCTGCTGCCTTCACTATTTCATCTCTCAATGCTACCCATTCCTCTTCTACTGTTTTATTTCCCCCTGTTTCTGTCAATTGTTGCCTAAATCTCCCTCTGAAATTCTCCAGAACTTCACTTTCCTTCAATTTATCCAGGTCCCATCTCCTTATTTTCCTACCTTTCTGCAGCTTTTTCAGCTTCAGCCTACAGTTCATGACTAATAGGTTATGGTCAGAGTCTATATCTGCCCCTGGGTATGTCTTGCAGTTTATAACCTGGTTCCGGAATCTATGTTTTACCATTATAAAATCTATCTGATACCTTCCGGTGTCTCCTGGTCTCTTCCATGTATACAACCTTCTTTTGTGATTCTTAAACCACGTGTTTGTTACGATTAAATCATGTTCCGTGCAAAATTCTACCAGGCGACTTCCTCTTTCATTCCTCCTGCCCAGTCCATATTCACCTACTATTTTTCCTTCTCTTCCTTTTCCTACTACCGAATTCCAGTCTCCCATCACAATTAAGTTTTCCTCTCCTTTAACTGTCTGAATAATTTCCTTTAGCTCCTCATATATTTCTTCGATCTCCTCGTCATCGGCAGAGCTAGTTGGCATATAAACCTGTACTACCGTTGTCGGTGTTGGCTTCGTATCTATCTTGACTACGATAATGCGATCACTGTGTTGCTCATGGTAGTTTACCCGCATTTCTATTTTCTTATTCATTATCACACCTACTCCTGTAATACCCCCAACTGATTTTGTATTTATAATCCTGTACTCGCCTGACCAGAAATCCTGTTCATCCTGCCACCGAACTTCACTAATCCCCACTATATCTAACTTCAACCTATCCATTTCCCTTTTTAAATTTTCTAATTTTCCTACCCGATTAAGGGATCTAACATTCCACGCTCCGATCCGTAGAATGCTAGTATTGTCTTTCCTGATGACAACATCCTCCTGAGTAGTCCCCGCCCGGAGATCCGAATGGGGGACTATTTTACCTCCGGAATATTTTACCCGAGAGGATGCCATCATCATATGTTCATACAGTAGAGCTGCATGTCCTCGGGAAAGGTTACGGCTGTAGTTTCCCCTTGCTTTCAGCCGTTCGCAGTAGCTGTGTGGCAAAGCCACATTAGCTGATGTTACAAGGCCAGCTCAGTCAATCATCCAGACTGTTGCCCCTGTAACTACTGAAAAGGCTGCTGCCCCTCTTCAGGAACCACACGTTTGTCTGGCCTTTCCACAGATACCCCTCCGCTGTGGTTGCACCTACGGTACGGCTATCTGCATCGTTGAGGCACGCAAGCCACCCCACCTCGGCAATGTCTGTGGTTCATGGGGGTGGATATCATAATTACATTATTAATATTGTGCAGCTAATTCTTTCTTAATTTTCATCATTTACTGTGTTTCTACATTACATATATTCAATATCTACATTATATCTGAATCCTTTATCATCAAATTTTATAATTAGGAATTGGAAGACTTCATTCCTATCATGTTTTTGTCTATAGTTTTTATAATTCTTAGTCCCTTAAAAATTTTGTATACAGGTTTCACTGTATGAATAACACCAGCAGCAGAGTTGGTAAATGACATTGCGGCTTTTTACATGTGATCCAGCCTCTAATAAGGTGGGATAAGGCTGAGACAGGATTGGAACAGAAAGTGCTGATGGGTGCTTCAAGCAGGTCTTGCACCAGTTTTAATAGGGATACTATCCCTGTGGCGAGAGGTTGAAATTGGGTATGGCACAAGTATGGACTAGGATCTTGTGTGTGTTGGGTGGGTGGCAGAACAAGGCTTCTGGAGTTGTAGAAAGGATCTTAGGTAAGCTGTCTCTCATTTCAGGGCATAATTATATATCGTCAAATGTGCTTCAGTTGTTCCAGTCTAGGATAGTACATGACGACAAGGAGCAGGGTACTCTTTTACGCCTGCTTATTGGAAGGGTGTGTGGAAAATAGTGTCTCTCTGTTAAGGCATTTGTGAGACCTTCGGTATACTGAGTGAGGGATTTTTTTGTCACTGCACTTCACGCACTTAAGTGACTTCAGCTGTATTTTGTCCAAGTGAGGCAATTTACTTTTTATTACATATCAGTGGTTATTAAGGTGTACAAGATAGCAGAGGTGAACCCCATTTGACATACAATGATGATGCTGCTCCCATATCAGTTTGCATTGTCAATGGTCTTCCTTTTATTTTCTTGTCAATCATGATTTTTGATGAGTTGAGTGGCTGTAAATGATTGATGTCTATCAGAGTTTTGTCCATTGAGGCTTGAGAACCAAACTGTGGCGTTTAGGTAGATTTTTGTTAGCAAAATGTCTGTTTAATGGGCAGTAAGAACATAAGACCACCTGTTGAGACAGTCATCCCTTTCATGGTCCTGGTAACATGTTCAGGATGGAAGGTGCAGCATTATGTGCCTTGGTCAATGTGTTATTCCAGGTGAAGAAGACAGGTTCTGACAGGCTGCCTCCAGCAGTGTGGCAAAACATTTTTGTGCTCGTTGTCTCTCTACTGTCTACTTCTGTTGTTGGTTCTGTATGTCTTGGGACTGCTGACATGTTTTCTATGACTTCATAGGTTGATCTTGAGTCTGGGTGATCCTGGGTTCTGAGCGTGTTGTTGATGGACTACATTTTGAGACATTAGTTTGTTGCTGTAGAAATTTCAAAGTTACCAGCTCTTTCTAGGACTTGTTCCAATGAGGCACCATCCATCTTTAATGCACCTCGCTGAAAGGTAGCATCTGGCACTACTTGTATGAAATAATCAATGTCCATTTCATCTGCATATGAAATTTACATTTGCAGCTGAGTCCTAGGAGCTCAGCTGTCCACTGTCTGTATGACGCCCTGGTTTCTTTTTACACTATTAAAAGTCTACACGTGCAGCCAGTACATAATAACGGCATTTATTGTAAGCCAAAAGAATATCACTTTCTTGATGGAATGATCCATCTGGGTCCTTATACTGCAGTTTTGAGAGTAACACACATATGTTTGAACAGTTCCATCATAGAAAACAAGAGTGCTGTGTGCCTTCTTGGTTCATGGACTGTGAAATGTTGATGCAGATGTTAGTTGATCTCCCAGTCTTTGGTTTCCTCATCAAAGGCTGGAAATGGCAATGGTGATGGATGGAGTCTGTGGCTGAGTAGTTCCTGTAATAATCACTGCTGATTTTCCTGGAGTTGCTGGCAGTGATTTGTGAATTGTTTACTCAGTACTTTCTGTAGTTTGTGTAAGGCCAGGTTGACTTCTATGGTTTTCATTGTCATAATTTTACATGCTTAACTTCATCACCACTAGTCTTTGACTGAGGAAATGCTATAGAAATTTACAACACAATTTATTCCTGACATAAGTGTTATAATCACTTGACCAGTCTGGCCATTCACAGTTTAAGACCTGTAATGTTTTACAACAAAAAGATCTCATCTGATAACAAAGATAAATTAGTCCCTGATTGTGACTCCACACTCACAATACTGAAAGTTATAGTTCCCTAGCAGTGTACCATGCCAAGTCCGTGGGCGGGCTCAGGTCCGGAATGCAAGTAGCATAAGTAATCTAGAGGAAGAATACAGCCACAATCCAGTGAGCAAGCCCGGACACAAGTGGTATGGCACAGTTGTAACTCAGAGTAACTATGCTTTCAGGGCCACTATTTTATGCTTATGTAACAGTCTCTGTCCAATAGGAGTGTGGTGTATGAATCTTGATCCCTTGTTATCTGGAAAATATAATCCTTATGAAGGTAATGTCTTTTACTTTAGGTCAATAACCCACAGTAGATTGTGATTTGGTACCCAATACGGGCTATGTCTGGACTTGGCATGGAGTTTACTTTATAGCATGTCCCATGTAAAATGTAATATTGTTTGTCTTTATGTGGTGTATTGTTGACTTCAAGTAGTCTCACTTAATTCAAAATTACACGAACTTTCATTTGTGTGTGTGTGTGTGTGTGTGTGTGTGTGTGTGTGTGTGTGTGTGTGTGTGTGTGTGCGCGCGCGTGTGTGTCTGCCTGCCACAGAATTGTATATTAGTAACCTTAAACCTGAATACACTTTGGAAAACAAAATTTGATTTCTTAATTGTCTCTTGTCTTTCATTGCAATTGTGCGTACCATCTTTGGTTGCCTTTGTTGGCTACTGTTATAGCAACCAATGGTTTTCTTATAGATTTTTCTCAAGGATCTTAATGTGAAAACTGTAGGGTGTACATGTACCCTTTCTCCTATTGGTACAAAGAATATTATAAGAGAAAGTTCCATTTGGCAGTCAGGAAAAAAAATTTTAGACTAATTATTTCCTGGTAGTTTTAGCTTCCAGCAGATCTCCTTCACAATTCCAAGTAATTGTCATTCATTTATGAACACTTTGCATTATTGTACTAGCTTCTCAAACCCTCAGTGTAGAAGCTTTCTAGGTGGGAAATGGGTCTGTTTAAAATAGTGGCCTCAAGTACCTTCTCATCTTTAAACATGTATCTATCATGTCATTGTTTCATGTACAACGACAGGTAACATTTTCTGGGTGTCGAGGTCAAGATGATAGAGTGGATGTTTGAAATGTTCCTGATGCAAATGTTTTAGATATTGGTGAGAAAATCTGCCTTATGAAAGACACCACCTTTTTTTTATCACCCAGTCATGTAATGTTTCAAGACTTCTTGTGCCACCTTATGTGGTTTTTTTTTATTATTTTTTACTTATTTATTTTTTTAATTATTTTATGTGTTACAGTTTTTTGGATTGTTTAGACATTTGGATAAATTATTTGGTGTGGGAATTACATTGAATATATTAGGCCTTTGTTTATTTACAATACCTGCATCATGTCATTGACAGGATTTTCCTGGTGCCCTTGTTCATCAGTCATGAGTATTACAACTTGTCATCTGTAGCAACAGAACATTTTTATTTCAAAAACTAATTGATTTAATGTATTTCCGCCTGGATATTATAATGAAATGTAGTCCTACTGGCAGTTTAGTGCCTTCCTTCCTTTCGAGCTTTGGCGTTGTTTTTCCTTGCTTGTGGCATGTATTTATGTTCCATGATGTTTTTTTTTTTCTGTTTCTGGCACTTTTTGTTGTGAACTAGCACTGTTTACGATACCAAGTAAAAAAAATTTCTTGTAATTTTTGGATTATGCTATTGCTTCTTTTGAGAATTTGTAGGTGGGCTGGGGTATAATTCTATTTTATTAATAAGTGTTCAGCAAATGTTGAAAGACAGTTATTACTTTTCAGTGCTCTGAGATGTTCAGTGTATCTTGTTTTGAAGTTTCTGCACGTCTGACCCACATATATGGATTGGCAGCTATTGCAAGTTAGCTGATATAGTCCTGAATTGCTGTACTGGTCAGTGTTAGTGGAATATTTCCCTAATCTATATTTTATTGTGTCGTTACTTCTGTATCCTATTTTCAACCCTCATTTCTTTAGTATGTTTCCCACCCTGTGTTTGATTTTGTTATTGCTAGTCATTATGTGTCATTTGTTGCTTGTTGTCTGTTGTGTGCAGTGTTTTTCTCTCTGTGTAAACTTTTCTGGGCTGTGTGTTGCCTGTTTTTGTAATTTGCTGTGCATTCTGTCCATTGTTTCTGTATCATATCCATTTTCTTACGCAGTTTGTTTTATTGTGTTCATTTCTTCTGTGTGGTCTTGTTTGCTCATCGGTGTTCTGATTTGTAGCACAAATCTGAAACTTTCTTCCTTCTCAGTTACTGGATGATTGGATTGGTTTTGAATCGCAGTGCTGCTTATTGTGGGCCTCCTTTAAATTGTGAATTCATGTTTGCTATTTCTATTGCGTGTTGTGAGATCTAAGAAGTGGAGTTTTCCATCTGTCCGTGAACTGTTTATCGGTGCATGGTGTTTATATCATTGTGAAGATCTTTTATACTGCAGTGTGATTCATTTATTAGGCATATTATATTGTAGTGATTCCTGATTTATACATTCTGTGCACAGTGCAGTTGTGGTATTCTTTGATTATGTTTCCTTTTGGTCTTTGTATTTCATTATTCTTTTGAGTGTTTATTTCATTAGTCAGTTTCTTGTCATGCCAATGTTCTTTTATATATGTGGAATTAAATCTTTTTGTGGAGTTATCCACATATAATTGGTGACCCCTACATGACATGAACACCAACTTTCTAATACTGGAGGTCCATTAACAATGTCTGAACACTACAGTTACTGCCTTACAGTGTGGACAGATTTTCAAGATGGCCAGAAGCATTACCTATGACAGATAGTCAGCTGCTAAAACATTTTTCAGAGGATGGATAGAACATTTGGTGAACCTTTGAAATTAACTATAGATCAAGGATGTCAATTTGAGGCATACCTCTTTAAAGCCCTGGCCATATTATTAGCTGTCAAAAGAATAAGGACTACTGCTTATCATCCTGCAGCATAGCAGTGGAATGTCTGCATAGACGATTGAAATCAGCACTTCATTGTCATGCAGCAGAAAAGTGGACAGAGAAGCTACCTATTGTTTTATTGGTATTGCGCACAGCTTTCAAATCCAACTTCCAAACCACAGTAGCAGAACTGGCCTACACCCAAGCTTTACACTTGCTTGGAGAGTTCATACATCATATGAGAGACAAAATTGTTGCAGCATCAGATTTTGCCACCAGGTTGCTATCCCATATGTGTCAGTTTTGGCCAGCACAGTCGCGAGACCAAACTGGACGTCACACATTGGTTTTTGCAGACCTAGCCACCTGCTTACATGTACTGCTACCTAATGATGCAGTATACCGACTACTATACCCGCCTTATAAAGGCCCATATGTAGTAATTAGCAGAGGTGTCAAGAATTTAAATTTTGACATACATGGCATTCCTACAACTGTTGCAAATGATTGCATCAAACCAGCATTTCAAAATACACAAGATTCAGCAAGTAAGGACCATTCTACGCAGAAGGCTACAAGAAAGCCAGCAGAACATACAAATTATGAAAGAAACTACCCAGGTTTCAAGAAGAGCATGACTACACAATATGGACACCATAAAATTTAACGAGAAGTGTTGTTGACATTGGGGGGGGGGGGGGGGGGGGGGGATTGTGTAGTGACTCCTGAGTTTTACATTCTTTGCACAGTGATGTATTGATTATGTTTCGTCTTTGTTTTTTGGTAATTACTGTATTTAATTCTTCTTTGAGTATTTATTTTGTTAGTCATCTTCTTGTCATGTCAATGTTCCTTTATGTATGTGGAAATAAATCTTTTCATGTAGTTATTCACAATATCATCTAACTATCTGTACCAATATTTTACCTTTTACTGTTTTGTTTTGACAGTTTTGTCAAAGATTTAGTTTTCTATGTGATTTATAATTATGTCAGCTAGAAGGCCACTGATTGGGGATCTCCTAGGTAATCCTTCCTGTTGAGAGTAAAATTTATTGTTAAATGTGAAATAACTTTGTTCAGTGAGTTTCTTGAGTATGTTTGTTGTGGGCATATTTCATTGTAGTTGCAGGTGGCTTTTTATTATGTTAATGGTTTCTGTTGTTGTAATGGAAATTATGTCAAATGATATTAATGTTGTTGTATTTAGTATGTTTTCATTTCTTATTTTTTCTGTTAGGTCAGTTGAATTATTTGGTTCTGATTCCTGTTTGTGTATTGTTTGTAACTCTCTCTCTCTCTCTCTCTCTCTCTCTCTCTCTCGTGTGTGTGTGTGTGTGTGTGTGTGTGTGTGTGTGTGTGTTTGGCTACTTATTAGGTTGGTATGTATTGGATATTGGGCTTGAGAATTTTGGGTAATGATTTCAGAATGGGGGGAGGGAGCACTCAGAATTTGTCTGTATCATTCTTTGTATCTGTGTAACTGAAAATTGTTTCTTTGTTTTTGAGTGATTTCTGTAAGTTTCTTTGAGATTAGTTTGTTGGATCACTCGTTAGTTTTTTATGATGTTGTTTTTTACTAATTTTAATGTTTTGTCAACATATTTCTTTTGTTTCATGAGAATAATTTAATTTTCCTTGACAGACTTTTAGATTATGAAATATTTCTTGTGTTAATTTTTGTTTTAGTTTTCCAAAGGTTTTTTCTTCAACTGTCTTTGTGTTTTATGAAGGTTTTTTTATCCTTGTGCTTTAACTACAACTCCTTTATGTCTATCAGATTTGAACAAAAAACTTTTTGTGAAGGATTTTAGTGATTAATTTACTACTATCAGGTAACCGCCCCCCTTCCCCGTTATCCATGTCTGAGTTGGAAGAGCTCTTGTAAACAGAGTATATTCAGTAAATGGTGTGGTCTGACTGTGGCCTCAAGTTAAACCACACCAAACATGTGTAGGATGTGGTGTGAAGATTAATTGTAGTTAGACTACATGCATCAGTGATCATCCAGCAGTTTTCAACCACACTCGAGGAATGAAATGCCCAACCAGAACAATTCCTTACCAACATAGGACATAGTAAAGAAGCACATTGCAGAGCATGTATTTTGATCTATAGTGATCATATAACAAGTCTAGCCTTTTGAAATGTCTTTGGCACCATCATAAATCATGAATGTCTGTATGTCTTATTGTGTAGTTCTTTCTGTTGCCTTCTATACTATATTGTCACAATTCTTTTTATGTATGATCAAGTTCCATCAGATGCTGTTACTGGCAGTGAAATGAGGCTGAAAGTAATTTTTGTTCTTCACCTTTGCACATAAGTGTTTATAACAATAGCTCTGTAAATTTTCAACTCCTGTGAGACATGTATATGTCCAGTCCCCCTCCCCCTGCACATAAGGCACAACCTGTTTGCAAGCTCAGTTCTTTCTTTAATTCCTTATCTTCTTGTCGCAGTTTAGATTCTGTTGTAAGAAAGTTACTGTTAGTATAAAATTTCCAGCATATAATAAAATTGAAAGTGCAGGACAGGTAACAACTCATGGTGGATAGAAATTGCTGAGTTGAAGACTATTAGACTATTATATAGAATGGGCAATCACATTCAAACAACTTTAAATTTTTTGGCCACAGCCTTCATCAGGAAAAGATACTCATACATTCACACAATTACTCAAACATAACTCCAGTGCAACTAGCATCTTGAAAGCAAGTGAGTGAGGAAGGGTGAGGGGAGGGGGAAGGATACTGTGCAAGGGTGGTGATAGAACATTCCCCACTACACAGTGGAGTGTAAAGGCTCTCATAGGTGAAAAAGTGAGATGCAGCTTGGAATGGGAACTTGTATGTCACTCTCTTTTGCTAACCTATTTATGGGCCATCTGCAGGATCTTCAGTGTAACTGAAGACATTCAGATATCATGGAAACGACATGTCAGATCAAAAAAAGGAACAATACCTTTTTTTTTTTAATGGGGCATCCAATGATACTACACTTTCCCCTCCCCTCCACCCAAACCTGTATGTGGGTAACTTTGAAATCTTCAGTGGGAACCTGCAGTTTTTATAACATATTACATTTTGTGTTAAACATTTTTCTATTTTGCCACTGATGGCGCTGTGATCAATGGAATTGAAATGAATCCACGACTGTAATTGACATCATCCAGTTCAATGTCCATTCAGTGCCGTGGGGAACCTCACATTCATACTGTGGTTAGAGTAGGACACAGCAGTAAGTTGTAACATTTACTTGGGAAACCTCATCTGCAACAATGTATCCCTCTGTCATATCGAACATGCTGCTATTCAATGTGTCATTGTGGCCATGTAGCAAACTACAAAATATTATAATACACAATACACTGTGACAGGAGCTCATTTATTTAGCAGATTTAGACGAGAAAGCAACTCTAAGCATTATGTGTGTAGTGTTTAATTACTGCACACCAACCTATCATTCATAGACAAGATGTGTGAATAGATGATGCAAGCTGTAACCACACACAAAAAATTGAAATGATACTGATTTATGGTGAATGTAAGAGAAACCTGCTCCTTCTTTTCCTGACGACATCAGATATTGTATTTATTTTTAGTATACAGTTCCTGGTTGGCTTGTCTTCTATATTGACCATCTTCTGTTCTTCGAAGTTCTAATATTCTCCTAAGAATCTTCCGTTCTACCATTTCTAGCCTTTTGATCACTCTGGTTCTTACTAATTTTTGTGTTTCTGCCACATATAAAGCTTCAGAGTCAATCACTGTCTGGAAGGCTAATGCTTCAGTTTTTCATTGCTTGAAATACTCTTCTTATTGTAGATGTTCATAGTTAGCTTATATGCTAAATTCGTTTTATTTATTTGTGCTTCCATTACTTTCTTTTCTGTCAGTTCAATCCATTCTCCTAGGTACTGAATTTCATCATCTTCTGAATTTTCTCTCCTTCTGTTGTCATTTATTCAGGAACTGTCATGATGTTTGTCATATATTTTATCTTCTCGGTATAGATCTGTAGGCCTGCTTTAGTTGCCTGTCTCTGTAGTTCTTTGGTTTGGTTAACTGCCTCTTCCAATGATTTGGACAGTATGATAATATCATCTGTGATTGCTAGACAACCTATCTGTATTCCTTTTTCTTGCAACCTAGGCATATTCCAATCACCCCTTTTATCCTTTGTTGCCACTCTCTGACCAGCTTACTGAGTACACAGTTGAAGAGCAAAGAGGAGAGTCCATCTCCCTGTCTCACACCAGATTTAATCTTGAAGGACTCTGACAGCTTCCCTCTGAACTTCACCTTGAATGTTGCGATGCTTAGGGTTTGTATAACCAGTTCATTCTATTTTCAATCTAAATGCATCTCCTCTCAAATTTGGAACCAAGTTTGCATGTCTAATGAATCACAAGCTTTCTTAATCATTTAATTCTGAAAGCATGAACCTTTTACCCTGTGTTTTTATGCAAGATTCTCATTTTCAGATTCAGAATTTGTTCTGACTTTCTGAAGTCTTCTTGCTAATCATCAGTTTATGGATTTAGTTGTTTTACAACTCTGTTTATTAATACCCTTGAGAATATCTTACAGGTCATAGGTATTAATGATATTCCACTGTAGGTTCTGTCTTATATCCATTCTTGTGTATGTGATGTATTATTGCCAATGTCCAACCATCTGGAAGGTCCTCTTCTTCCCAAATTTTACTTATAATTTGTGTAAGTTCAGTGATCATTCTCATTTGTGTACTTCAGGAGTTCTACGAGGTCTCATCTTCAGCAGGAGCTTTGTTATTCAAGGAATTTATGATTTTCTTAACCCTCTTCTGTAGTTCTAGTTCTGAGTCAGGGTTTGGTTTTTCGCATTGTAGCTAAATGTCTCTGATGACTCTTCACAGTTCAGGAGCTCTTTGAAGTACCATATTTGCTTGAATATAGGCCACACTTTTTTTTCCCCAGATTTTGGCGTACAAAATTGTGCTGCGGCCTATAATCTAGATTCAATCCTCCCCCTGCCCCCCCCCCCCCCAACTGCTCCTTTTCCCAAAGTCGTTAGTTTCAGAACTTACACGCTCACTTTTATTTTGGTTTGAAAATTGTAATAAAAATACTACAGTAACATTTCCACAGAATTGCATATACGTGTTTGTACACATTTACGGGAATCCGTGGAAGTCGATATTTCAATATAAATCAAATGGTGTCATTCTGTACCACAGCAAACAAAAGCTGACAACTGTTTTTTAACACATACGTGTGGCTTTACAAAAATAGTATGTAACACACACTTTCTGAGCACACAAACGATGTTAATTTGATGTAGTCAATGAAGCTAGTCTTCGTGATAAAATTTTAGTGTGTGTCACGAGAGATTTTACCGTGACGTTCACATTGGTTCGGTAACACCTACCACAAGCGGTGATGCGAGGTTAAGATAGTGGAACAACTGATTTGTGTAGATAATGCTGATGTTGAGTTCCAATGCTACGTTTTAAAATAACATATTTTACTATGACCAGATTCATTGGTTTCACATTTGTTGGGGTTTATTTCCATGAAACAATGTACATGGAAATCGGGGCTATTTTGCGGCCTTGCAATTGAATCATTTCTGTTGTAATAACAAAACCACAGTTTCTGTTTCAAATTATGAAGTCAAGCAAACATGGGGATATTTACATTTTAGCCCTTGAAATGCACGACGACTCTTCGAACATTTTAATAGTTTGTGCTCACTTACAAACTAGCGTCAAACTTTTTTTTGTCAGCATCAAATTTACGTAGAACTTCCTGTTTTCCATGTCCATTACTGTGACTAGGCAACCTGAAGCTTACATTCAATGGTGGAACTCGTACATTCATTTCCTGCTACAAACTTACAAGCCAAAACATTTTCACACACATACACACACCAGAAGAAAAAAAAAAAAAAAAAAAAAAAAAAAAACCCAAAAAAAAAAAAACAATATTTTCGTAGCACATGCCTACGCTATACAACACTTGAAACGCCTGGTAACATGCCTTGGTTCAGTGTCCCCTCACTTTGGGCACCCAGATTGGCCTGCCATTTCGCTTTCTTATTCGTTGATTTACAGTTTTGCATATTTGTTTTGAGTTTATTGTAAAGAGAATATTATTTTGTTAACATTGTGTTTCTGATTACGAAAAAATTCGATTATATAAAAAAATAAATAAAATAAATAATTAAAAAAACCTGTGGCCTATACTCGAATTTTTTCTCTATAATCTCCTGTCAAAAGTTTAGGTGCAGTCTATATTCGCACGTGGCCTATATTCGCATGTGGCCTATATTTGCACAAATACGGTATTCAGTCAAGATCTGACACTTGTCCATCTTGCCTAAAACTATCCTTACTTATTTAATCTTAAAGCTGAGATTTGGGGGATTTTATCTACTTATGTTAGTCTTGAAAGTTCTTTAGAAGTTTCATGTATTGTTGTTCTGCAAGTCCTCTTGTATTTGAGTTAAGCATTCTTTATCATATTTTCTCTTGAGATTTCGGTTAGTTTTGGCATTGTTTCTCCTTACTTCTTGGAAATTATTTAGATTTTTATTGTTTTATGAGAACATAATTCAACCAACTCTTTCCAATACTTTCTGATTGCTTTACCTCTTTGTGTCAACCATCAGACATGTTTCTTCCTTTTCTCCAGGTAAACTGTTTTCTTCGGGTTTCCTGTGCACCTTTCAACTGTTCCTAACCTTGATAATCCTGACTCACACTCGTCTTAAAATATGTGCTGGTTCTAACTTTCTCTGTTTCATGCTTCATGGTTCAGGTAGTGCTTTTAGTCTGATCGAATTTTGCTAGAATTTTTATCTTAGTTTTGGATAGAATGTGCCGAGGTTCCAAACATTACAATTTAATCGTAATTGTTACAAAAATTGTGTAAAAACACAAGTTTACGATTGGAGTTGTTCGAATTTTGATTTTCAGGTTTAAAGAACAAATTGGTCTCATTTGTTTTGCATCGGCAAACTCGTTTCCTTTTGAGTTCAACAAAATAAATTGATTTTGAGCAACACCTGCTAGCATCTTCTTGTGGAAATCGCCAGTATTGACATAAACTTCTATGAACTCAAAAAGTGTGTAATAGGGCATACGAGATAAATCCACGCAGTTGCGCCATTGTGGAATCTAGAAGCAGCCATTGAAAATGCGGAATGTCATTTGACTCGTAGCTGCACCCATATAGGAAATATTGTGAAGTGTGTGGGTAATAATAAGCAACGTTCATCATGTATTCTAGTTCATTAATCTGTATTCAGAAGTTGAAGTTGTGTTGGTTTTGTTTTTCATTGCATCATACCTACTAATACAGCAATTTCGTGAGTCGGATGTGCTGTGCTGAAATGTGTGATGAATATTTCTTATTTGCAAAATAGAGTTCTGTGAGAAAGTCACCAACAAATGTTACCTCTTTTCATCATTTTTTTCATAAAATGATTTTTTTGTTGCAAGAAAAATCTAACACTCGTGAAAGTGATGCTTATAAATAATTTTGAAAAAACTCGTATCAAGCAAAAATATCGTAAGGATATCCTTGTTTGAGGGCTTCTGTGAAATAAATATTATACTGGAAATAAAGAATCTAAGTAGTGCTGTTTTGAGGAAGAAAATAATTAGTTATTAAGTTTGACTCCCCCCACCCATACACATTCTTACTGTACTCATCAGAATGATGTAATATGCTGCCACCTATCTCATCTGCAACCATACAGAAATTGTCACAATTTTGGTGATTCCTTATTCACCTTGGACTGCTTCCTACCCTCACCCTACAGTCGTACATATTAGGTCACATTACTGTTTGCCATATTGCAAAGTTGGAACCTCTGAATGTGATCTGAATCTAAGTTTGCTTTCCTGGGTACTTTTACATTTTGAATTTTCTTCTCTGCACATCTTGATCTTGCTACATGGTGTATCTGGAACTCTCCTATCAGAGGATCTGACAAGTTCCAGTTATTTTTTTGCTTATAGGGAGGTATTTAAATGCCGTAGATATCATTGTTAGATAAACGTTTGTACAAATTTTCACTAGTTGTTCACCATTTCGATTAGTCCTGTCATGAGCCGGATAGTTCCCAATGATGATTCTGATTTTTCTTTTTTTCCCTCGAGTTGAGCATTGAAGTCTCCAAGAATTAAGAAGTAAGATAACATTATTGGTTGGGATCTTGGATTATGTTTCCTCCAGGTCTTCCCAAAATTCCTCCACGTTTTCTATGTCTGTTCTGTTTGTATCGTTTGTGGCAGCATGTACATAGAACATAGTATAAATTTTATTTGCTTCTTTAAAGGCAAGTGTGGAAAGCCTACTGTTTTTGGGATTGAAATGGATGATGGTACTCAGGATTTGTTTATTGATTATAAAGCCTGTACCAAGTTGAAGTAGTTGAAGTACAGTCTTCATTACCCTTTTTTCAGGCTTTTCCTTCAGAATTCAAAATCCTTATTTGAACACTGCTTTGTCTGTATATCTCGTTTCTTGTGACATTGATATAATGATATTTTGCACCAATAAGATGTTATTTATGTTTGGGTTAATGTGTAGATGTCAACAGGACTACAGCTGGGAGAGTTAGCCTCGCAGTTGCCATGAAGTGTGACCTGGCTTCTCTTTTACTGCTTCTTTGCATGCCAAACTTCCTGCTTTTTCCAGGTTTGGCACTAGCAGCAGCACTTCTTGGTTACTCTGACCACCCACTAGTGCTGCTGACAGAGTGTTGCCTATTTTTGTTATTGTATTCTTAATATTTCAGTAAGTTATTCCTATTCCTTTACTCTCTCTCTCTCTCTCTCTCTCTCTCTCTCTCTCTCTCTCTCTCTCTCTCTCTCTCACACACACACACACACACACACACACACACACACACACACACACACACACACATTCTCTCCGTTTTTGCTCCTTGGTCCTTCCCTTTACTGCATTCCAAGCTGCATCTCACATTCCTATCAGAGCCTTTAAACTCCATTGTGTAGTACAGAACATTTTATCGTGACACTTGTCCAGGGTCGTTCTCCCTCTCCTCCTCATGATGGGGTGGCCAGAGATGTGGCTTGCATTATTATGTGAATGCATTTGCATCTTTCTCTGATGAAGGCTGCGGCCAAAAAAATTAAAGTTGTATAAATATGCCCATCTGCATCTCAACAATTGTCTTTACAGTGAGTTGTTATGTATCATCTACTATTAAATATATATATTATATTATAGAAGGAGACTTTCCTGGTGGGAAAAATATGTATAAAAATAAAGATTGTTTGACTTACCCAAAGCACAGGCTCGCCAATTGAAACAAAAAACACAAATAAAAACACACAAACATTCAAGCTTTCACCACTGCTGGCAGCTTCTTCAGTAAGAAGAGGAAGGAAGGAGAGGAGAAAGGGAAGGATATGGGTTTAAGGAAGTGGAAAAGGAGTCATTCCAATCCCAGGAGTGGAAGGACTTACCTTGGGGGAAAGAAAGGAAGGTAAACCAATACACACACACACACACACACACACACACACACACACACACACATATCCACACACACAGGTGTGTTTGCTTGTGGATATGTGTGAGTGTGTGTGTATTTGTTTACCTTCCTTTTTTCCCCCCAAGGTAAGTCCTTCCACTCCTGGGATTGGAATGACTCCTAAACAAAAATAAAAATAGAAAAGAGATGACTTACCAAAAGGACCAGACACACACAAACAATCGAGCTTTTGCCACCACTGGCAGCTTCTTCAGGAAAAAGAGAAAAAAGGGGAGGAAAAAGGGAAGGATATGGGTTTTAAGGAAGTGGAAAAGGAGTCATTCCAATCCCAGGAGTGGAAGGACATACCTTAGGGGAAAAAAAGGAAGGAAAACAAATACACACACACTCACACACTCAGACATATCGAAACGCAAACACACCTAGACAGACATTTGTAAAAAGCAAAGAAGTTGGACAGAGATACCAATTGAGGCAGAGGCTCTATCCACAGAACCAAGGCAGAGATGCTAAAGATGGTGGGCAGGAATTTGAGTTAGTGGAGATTGAGTTAGTGGAGATTGAGACCAGGTGGGCAACGGGAGGAGAGAATAAGCTGAAGGGCAAGTTCCCATCTCCGGAGTTCTGAAAGGTTGGTGTCGGTGGGAAGTATCCAGATATCCCGGACGGTGTAACACTGCGCTAAGATGTGCTGGCTGTGCACCAAGGCATCTGAAACCTCTCTCCCAATCTGAAACCTCCGTCCTATCCAAAGACCTCACCTTTAGTCCCATTCCCAAATTCAACCAAACAGCCCTTGTCAAAGACCTACTATCCTATATTCGTAGCCTTGGCCAGAGATATCACTTTGCCACAAAGAAAAATAATCCTACTCCTGATGATCCAGTTCCCCAAGACATCATTCAAATTGAACCCTGCCTGGAACAGTTCCGTCCTCCATCACAGCGAGACCCACCACCTCTCCCTCAAAATCACCCCCTTCAAACCTTCCAGGAATTCCTTACTTCCAACCTTGCCTCCCAGTCCTTCCTGAGAAACCTTAATCCTACCCCCAACATTACCGCAGCTGAATCCCGAGCCATCCGTGATCTGAAGGCTGACCATTCCATCGTCATTCTCCCTGCCGACAAGGGCTCCACGACAGTGGTACTTGATCGGCGGGAGTATGTGGCAGAGAGAGTGCGTCAGCTTTCAGATAATACCACATATAAAGTTTTTCAAGGCAATCCCATTCCTGATGTCCAGGCAGAGATTCAGGGAATTCTCAGATCCTTAGGCCCCCTACAAAACCTTTCACCCGAGTCCATCAAACTCATGACCCCACCGACACCCCGCAACCCTACCTTCTACCTACTTCCTAAGATTCACAAACCTAATCATCCAGGCTGGCCAATTGTGGCCGGTTACCAAGCCCCCACAGAACGAATGCCTACATAGACCAACACCTTCAACCCATCATGTGCAGTCTCCCATCCTTCATCAAAGACACCAACCACTTCCTCGATCGCCTGAAATCCTTACCCAGCCTGTTACCTCCTGAAACCATCCTTGTAACCATTGATGCCACTTCCTTATACACAAATATCCCACATGCCCAGGGCCTCGCTGCGATGGAGTATTTCCTTTCACGCCGACCACCCACTTCCCTACCTAAAACCTCTTTCCTTAATAGCCTAGCCAGCTTCATCTTAACCCACAATTTCTTCACCTTTGAGGGCCAGACATACCAACAACTAAAGGGAACAGCCATGGGGACCAGGATGGCCCCCTCGTACGCAAACTTATTTATGGGACGCTTAGAGGAAGCCTTCCTGGATACCCAAGCCTCTCAACCCAAAGTTTGGTACAGATTCATTGATGAAATCTTCATGATCTGGACTAACAGTGAAGAACAACTCCAGAATTTCCTCTCCAACCTCAACTCCTTTGGTCCCATCAAATTCACCTGGTCCTATTCCAAATCCCATGCCACGTTCCTCGATGTTGACCTCCATCTGTCCAACGGCCAACTTCACACATCCGTCCACATCAAACCTACCAACAAACAACAGTACCTCCATTATGACAGCTGCCATCCATTCCATATCAAACGTTCCCTTCCCTACAGCTTAGGTCTTCGTGGCAAAAGAGTCTGCTCCAGTCCCGAATCCCTGAACCAGTACACCAATAACCTAATAACAGCTTTTACATCCCGCAGCTATCCTCCTGATCTGGTTGAGAAACAAATTACCAGAGCCACCTCCTGATTCCTCCAAATCCAGAACCTTCCACCGAAGAATCCCAGAAGTGCCCCTTTTGTCACCGGATACTTTACGGGACTGGAGCGGACTCTGAATGTGGCTCTCCAGCAGGGATACGACTTCCTTAAATCCTGCCCGGAAATGAGATCCATCCTTAATGACATCCTTCCCACTCCACCGAGAGTGTCTTTCCGCCGCCCACCTAAACTTGGTAACCTCCTAGTCCATCCCTATGAAACCCCCAAACCACCTTCCCTACCCTCTGGCTCCTACCCATGTAACTGCCTCCAGTCTAAAAGACTTACCTTGGGGGAAAAAATGGAGGGTAAATAAATGCACATATATACGAATATTATAGAGGAAAAATTCCTAACAGGAAAAATATACGTAAAAAATAGATAAAGTACACTTATTAGGTGAAGGGGCACAGGCAGTAATAGCAACAAATAAACACACACACACACACACACACACACACACACACACACACACACACACACACACACACAAATGCTAGCTTTCGCAGCCTAGCTGCTTCATCAGGCAGAAGGGAAGGAGAGGGAAAAGGAAATGATGAGGGTTTTAAGGAAGGGGGTAAGGAGCCATTCCAATCCCAGGACAGGAAAGACTTACCTTGGGGGGAAAAATGGTGGGTAAATAAATGCACACACACCCACACATGCATTTATTTACCCACCATTTTTTCCCCCCAAGGTAAGTCTTTCCTGTCCTGGGATTGGAATGGCTCCTTACCCCCTTCCTTAAAACCCTCATCATTTCCTTTTCCCTCTCCTTCCCTTCTGCCTGATGAAGCAGCTAGGCTGCGAAAGCTAGCATTTGTGTGTGTGTGTGTCTGTGTGTTTATTTGTTGCTATTACTGCCTGTGCCCCTTCGCCTGGTAAGTGTACTTTATCTATTTTTTACGTGTGTATATATATATATATATTGATGAAACGAAAATTATAGAGGGAAACTTTCCCGGTGGGATAAATAAAACTAAAAATAGAAAAGAGATGACTTACCAAAAGGACCGGCTCGTCGAGAGAAACAAATAAAATCACACACAAACACACATACAAGCTTTCGCCACCACTGGCAGCTTCTTCAGGAAAAAGAGGAAAAAAGGGGAGGAAAAGGGAAGGATATGGGTTTTAAGGAAGTGGAAAAGGAGTCATTCCAATCCCAGGAGTGGAAGGAGTTACCTTAGGGGGGAAAAAGGAAGGTAAACAAATACACACACACTCAGACATATCGAAACGCAAACACACCTAGACAGACATTTGTGAAAAGCAAAGAAGTTGGACAGAGATACCAATTGAGGCAGAGGCTCTGTCCACAGAACCCAGGCAAAGATGCTAAAGATAGTGGGCGGGAATTTGAGTTAGCGGAGATTGAGACCAGGTGGGCAACGGGAGGAAAGAATAAGCTGAAGGGCAAGTTCCCATCTCCGGAGTTCTGAAAGGTTGGTGTCGGTGGGAAGTATCCAGATAACCCGGACGGTGTAACACTGCGCCAAGATGTGCTGGCCGTGCACCAAGGCATGTTTAGCCACAGGGTGATCCTCATTACCAACAAACACTGTCTGCCTGTGACCGTTCATGCGAATGGACAGTTTGTTGCTTCATCCTTTGATGAAGGATGGGAGACTGCACATGATGGGTTGAAGGTGTTGGTCTATGTAGGCATTCGTTCTGTGGGGGCTTGGTAACCGGCCACAATTGGCCAGCCTGGATGATTAGGTTTGTGAATCTTAGGAAGTAGGTAGAAGGTAGGGTTGCGGGGTGTCGGTGGGGTCATGAGTTTGATGGACTCGGGTGAAAGGTTTTGTAGGGGGCCTAAGGATCTGAGAATTCCCTGAATCTCTGCCTGGACATCAGGAATGGGATTGCCTTGAAAAACTTTATATGTGGTATTATCTGAAAGCTGACGCACTCCCTCTGCCACATACTCCCGCCGATCAAGTACCACTGTCGTGGAGCCCTTGTCGGCAGGGAGAATGACGATGGAATGGTCAGCCTTCAGATCACGGATGGCTCGGGATTCAGCTGCGGTAATGTTGGGGGTAGGATTAAGGTTTCTCAGGAAGGACTGGGAGGCAAGGTTGGAAGTAAGGAATTCCTGGAAGGTTTGAAGGGGGTGATTTTGAGGGAGAGGTGGTGGGTCTCGCTGTGATGGAGGACGGAACTGTTCCAGGCAGGGTTCAATTTGAATGATGTCTTGGGGAACTGGATCATCAGGAGTAGGATTATTTTTCTTTGTGGCAAAGTGATATCTCTGGCCAAGGCTACGAATATAGGATAGTAGGTCTTTGACAAGGGCTGTTTGGTTGAATTTGGGAGTGGGACTAAAGGTGAGGCCTTTGGATAGGACGGAGGTTTCAGATTGGGAGAGAGGTTTCAGATGCCTTGGTGCACAGCCAGCACATCTTAGCGCAGTGTTACACCGTCCGGGATATCTGGATACTTCCCACCGACACCAACCTTTCAGAACTCCGGAGATGGGAACTTGCCCTTCAGCTTATTCTTTCCTCCCGTTGCCCACCTGGTCTCAATCTCCGCTAACTCAAATTCCCGCCCACTATCTTTAGCATCTTTGCCTGGGTTCTGTGGACAGAGCCTCTGCCTCAATTGGTATCTCTGTCCAACTTCTTTGCTTTTCACAAATGTCTGTCTAGGTGTGTTTGCGTTTCGATATGTCTGAGTGTGTGTGTATTTGTTTACCTTCCTTTTTCCCCCTAAGGTATGTCCTTCCACTCCTGGGATTGGAATGACTCCTTTTCCACTTCCTTAAAACCCATATCCTTCCCTTTTCCTCCCCTTTTTTCCTCTTTTTCCTGAAGAAGCTGCCAGTGGTGGCGAAAGCTTGTATGTGTGTTTGTGTGTGATTTTATTTGTTTCTCTCGACGAGCCGATCCTTTTGGTAAGTCATCTCTTTTCTATTTTTAGTTATATATATACGTAAAAAATAGATGAAGAACACTTACCAGGCGAAGGGGCACAGGCAGTAATAGCAACAAATAAACACACAGACACACACACACTCAAAAATGCTAGCTTTCGCAGCCTAGCTGCTTCATCAGGCAGAAGGGAAGGAGAGGGAAAAGGAAATGATGAGGGATTATATATAAAAGTGCTGTCACCATGTATTTTTCTTTCAGTATTTCCACAGCACAATTAATACCTTTGCCTGTTCATTTCAATATATAAGGTATAGTTCAAGCTGTTCTTACCACAAGGTCCAACTAGTCCATACCTTGTATTGAAAGAAAATAGTCGTTTTAATCAGACTAGTATCCGAAGTTGCTTGATATGGTTATCAGGACACCTGGAAATTTTGTCCATATCTACATTTGAAAGATAACTATTCTTTCCAATAACATTAAACTCTATTCTTTCTTCGTTAAGAACTACATCAGTGTTACATTTCTGATTCTGATATGGACTGAACGAAATCCTAATTAAGAATAACAATTGCTTTAAATCATAAAAACAGCAGACAGTCATCTTCAAATAACCTTAATCTTCTCTCTTCCTTGGTACTGTGCAGTTCTTTTATTCAGAGGCAGTGAGCACAAATTCACCTGCGAAAACCTGCAGAAATAAATTCCGTCTGGCAGTATTTGCTCACACAGTGCCAAACTCCTTATAACATAAAACTATACACCAGTAGTGTACAATGTTACACTACAATATATTTATATATTTTATGTTGTTACTTTTTGCAGGAACAATCAATAAGAAAGATTACACGAAGCCAGATGGGATTGTAGTAACATTTTATGGAATAATATAAACAATCAGTACAGTTTATACAGCCAGAAAACTATGAGTATTACAGCTCCATAAGTACTCATGAAAAAAATTCAACTGAGTTATTCTAAATTGCTGTAAAAATTTCAGAAAAAATACTCAGTCTTGTACAGAACAAGGCTATTTTTTTCTGATACTATGATAACAGATGGCTGAATTCTTTCAATATTAAAAACAAATGATATAACAGTATAAAATAGTTTGATTTTGGGGCACATCATTATTTGAAGTGGCCCATATTCCACAGTTTAAGGGATAGATTTTGGTTAAATATTCATAAAGTGTCATGTTTTTCTTCTTTATTGCTATACTTTTCTGGCACATGTACTGTACATACTGATAATTTCCCAATACTAATTATTACCATTACTATCACCTATTGAGTGGCCATATGCCATACAGCTTTAAAATTATTTTTAATTTTGTATTTAACCTCTTTAATTTGGAATATGAAAGAATTAAACTTTATTAACAGGTAATGAGAGTCAAGGCCAAGCACCTGATGAAGCTTCTGGGGCTTCAGCAATTGGGCGGGACACTACAGATGGACAAGATTCGACAGAGTGTACTCATTCAGACACATCGGGCACTCAGGAGTCGGGTGATATGAGTGACTCAGATACTATGGGCATTGCGGAAACAGATTTGGAACTCAGGAATGGAACCGAGTTAGAAGTGGCAGATGACTCTGATAATGGTGATACAGCTGATGAAGATACTTCAAGTCCAGTACTTTGTAATGTTCAAACTGCTCGCTAGCTCCTGCTTTGTAGCAGTAATAAAATTTTGAAAGTGGATATATTGGAAGCACACTTTAAAGTGGCATATGCTTATTATGTATAGTTAAAAAACATTTTTAATATTTAAAAATTGTTGAACAATTTGAGGTTCCTTAGTGTGACTCAAGCAGTCTTTTTAGTATTTGTAGCTATGATATAGTTTTTCAGGGTGACTCAGATAAATAATTATGTGCCACGCACTGTGAAACGAAACTGATAGGTTTTGAGATATCAAAGGAAGTCAGGTTAAATGACAAGAATCTAACTTCTGATTTACTATAGTTGTATCTGCACTTTGCTTATTCATGCTGCATTGTTGAAAAGGTCAGCCATTAAGTAAACCAAATCAAGAAGTTTGATGTATCACTGAATTTATTTTCTGAGCTACAAATTACACATTTAATTGTATTCTGTAATTTGTTGATATCTGTCAATTTTTTGTGAGATATTTTCAACATAGCCTTTACCCAGTTCTTTTCTTTTCTGTAAAATGGCTGTTTTTTTTTTTCTGCTTATAGATAAAATACTTCAAAGAACATTGCTCAAATTCAGCACCATTTTTCTGATTCACTTTTAAATACTTGTGAATTAAACATTACTTTCACAATACCTGACACCATGCTAAACATTTAGCAGATTCAAACAGGCACATACAAATTTAAAAAATGCTTGACACGTAAGTACAACTGATCTTCCATGAAGCTCAGGAAAGTGATGGTTGTAAATCAACTATGCTCCAATGCATTATAATATTTCCAGGTTTGGTTCCTTGCAATAAAGAAAAAAAACAGTGCTCTAAAGTAGGAAGTAAAAGAAAGAAAAGAGGGAAAAAAATTGAAAACCTCAGATGATAAGTGTACAATTCATGATCACCACAATAAGTGCTTTTAATATCACTAGTGAATATACATATTTGGCGATAAACAAATACTGAACCATCGTAACTAATTGTTTTGTTACAGTAGTGTTTTATGTTATTTTTTTATCTTTACAAGCTCCTTTAGTGAAAGGAGAATTATATAGGTTTCTATACATCATTACTGTTATAAATTAATGATTTTTTTTCTTAATCTGCTATAATCTATTTGAATAGATGATTTTATTGAAAATGGTTAACTCATATTATGAAAGGTATCTATAACCACGAGTGTAAGGCATCTAAAAGAATTGTTTGGGTTTTACAGTATTGTAGCAAGCAGTTTCACTTGGGTTAAGACATGACTCAGCTTTTCATGCTGTACAATGTCTAGTCATTGGCAGACTTTTTGACTAAGACTATAGTTCTCCTCATCTATGGTGTATTTATAAGAGCCCAGCAACTTGAGGTTACTTAGAGAAAGAAAAAGAAAAAAAGAAACATCACAAAATAAATTGTAATATCTTCCTGGTGATTTGAAACCCTCTTTATTTCTGATCACCACCACCATGCAGATCAAATATACCATCACCTTAAATTCTTCCCTTATAGTAATATGATATATTCTTGCATTCTGTTGGCAGGAAATTCAATTGCAATAATTGAAAATACCTCTTTCTGTACATACTCAGAGGAGCTAAAATTTCCATAAATGTCATAAATGACATTCGTTGATTTAGTGGATTGAATAGAATATTTGACCTTGAGGTAATATGTACCATTCGAACTGTATGGATCTAGACTTATAAATGACATATTTACAATAGATCATCCATACTACATTGTTAAAACTGTTTGTTTTGTAAAATTTTTAAAGTTTGTCTGTTTTTGTCGGGCTTAGTGAGTACTGTTTGTCTGAAAAATAATGCTTTCTTATGATAGGAAACATTGCTGTTTTTTTCCAGACACTTGGAGAAATAGTGTACCTTGCCATGGTCGCGTGGTTCTTTCCCGGCGTAATAACATAATATTTTTCTCAGGTCTGCAGCAGATAACATGTCAACTTGATATAATATTTGAACAGACCAACTGGCTGCCATCGTCAGGTGAGTCCACCCGGAAAATAAGTGAATTCAACATACATGAAGATGGCAGGAAGTTGGTCTATCGATATATTGTCAAGTTTACAGTGTTAATGTACCTTGTCTTTAGGTGATCATTGTCATCAATAGTGGAATCACTCTAGACAGCAATTCTTTCTTAAAATTTCCGTTACATGTGCTTCACACATCAATCCCTTTTAGGTTATTGGTTGTGTTTCCTGTATGTAACACGTTTCCATCCAGGAATTTCCGCTTTTGAAATTCACAGAACAAGAGAAATAAAATAATTTATAATGCAGTGCTGTAAGAAAGTATAAAAATAAAATGAATATTATAGACGAAACATTCCTAGCAGGAAATAAAAAATAGATGAAGATTACTCACCAGGCGAAGGAGCACAGGTAGTGATAGTAGCACAAATAAATAAAACACACACGCAAGCTTTCACAACCCAGTTGCTTCTTCAGGCAGAAGGGAAGGAGAGGGAAAAGGAAATGAGGGTTTTAAGGGAGAGGGGGTAAGGAAGGAGCCATTCCAATCCCTGGAGAAGGATTGGTAAGTCTTTCCTCTCCCGGGATTGGAATGGCTCCTTACACCCTCCCTTAAAACCCTCATCATTTCCTTTTCCCTCTTCTTCCCTTCTGCCTGAAGAAGCAACCGGGTTGTGAAAGCTTGCATTTGTGTGTGTGTGTGTGTGTGTGTGTGTGTGTGTGTGTGTGTGTGTTTTATTTATTTGTGCTACTATCGCTACCTGTGCTCCTTCGCCTGGTGAGTAATCTTCATCTATTTTTTAAAAATAAAATGAAAATGAAATAGAAAAGAATGATTTGGTTCTTCAAGAAGACCACATGAGTATTGGTATTTTGTAATTATATATAGTTAATAAAGTTCATAACTGAAATAGCAGTCAGTCAGAGTTGTTCACTGCAACTCTCAGAAATAGTTCAGATAAATTGACTTTCATGTTAATGAGGACCTTTAATTAATTGTAAAAGTAACACTATTTCCAACAGTCACAGTGGCTTGTTTGAAGTATTACAGATTGATAATCAAGGAAACTTTAGGGTCCAATGGTTTTAACCCCAGAATTCCTTGTTTGTTTAGTTTTTTATTTCTTTGTGTTCAAATATCTATATGATTTAAATTTAAAATGCATCACATATATGATAATTAATGCATGTAATAGTAATTTTTAATTATTTTTAATTGTTCCTCCTTCAATTTTGGTATTTTAAAAAAGTTGTTATTGATGGCACCAAATAAACAAACATAACAAATTGCTTTTTTGGATCAATACTAAAAAACTATTCACTAAGAAAACAAGCAAAGACAACCATTGTCAATCAATAATGCAGTGCATACTGCAAAAAATTAATTTGTGAGGTTTTTAATTGAAACTAGTAATTTCACCAATCTTCCATTAAAAAACCGAAAATTCATAATAAACAAAAGACACATTTCCATCAAAACATGATTGCATGCATTAATTACTTTATATTGGATAAATTTCAAATGTAAATGGTGAGGTTCAAACTACTGACCATACAGTTTTCTTGACTATCGACATGGAAATATTGGTTCTTTTATGACTAATTAAAGGTCCTTAAAAAACTTCAAAGTATATTTTCTTGTGAGTTTTTGAGAGTTGCATCAAATAGCTTTGACTGATTGCTATTTGAGTTTTGGGCTTCATCAACTATATTAATATCTGTTTATTAGTATGAATAAATTAATGGAAATCTGTGTAACACTTTTGAAAAATAAACATACCAACTACAGCAGATAAGAGCATAAATATATCCAAGTAAGTCTGAAACTCAATTTGTACATTAAGTGGGAGCCAAGGTGGGATCAGAAATAACCATATGATCCAAATGCTTCTTGTACACATAGCAAAGTGCTTCTCTCTCTCTCTCTCTCTCTCTCTCTCTCTCTCTCTCTCTCTCTCTCTCTCTTAAAACAAACACACACACACACACACACACACACACACACACACACACACACACACACACACACATTGATTTGTAAATTGCAATGTACAAAAATCATAGAACTCAGCAGAAACATATACAGAATTAAAGAAATGGGTGCTGGCTACAGAATATGTGCAAAATTAAATCAGCTGAGAAACAAATTGTTTAAATGACATTAATTATTGGTTTGTCAAATATCCTGCACCTATATATATATAAACAAGTTCCTTTTTCAATTGTTTGTGCAATTTTTAAACTGTTTTTATCTAACAGGATTTTTATGGCACTGTTATTTTATATGTGCAATGTCAGTTGTAGTGAATGATCACTTATATATACTTATGATACTGGTTTAATTTTATTTTGTGTATTGTTATGGAGTTCCCCCCCCCCCCCCCAAATGGTTTTTCCCCCTCTTGAAATAGGAAGATATCTGTTAATTTTTGTGTAAGTTCAACATAGGTAAATACTATTTAGGAACATTCCCATTACTGAAAAACTGTAACTGAAAATCTGTCATATTCACTTTTTCTCTATTTACTTCTGACAGATTTTTGAGGCATCAGTTATTTTTAAGTTGTTTGTGGAGATATGTTCTTTTCCTCTTTTTCTCCCCAGAAGCTAATGTAATAAGATTTTATATTTACTTTACAATCTTTATATGTCATAACAGAGTTTAACATTGTGGTATTAACTGGTATTCAGTAATTTCATTATTTTATGAATATGGACATTACTGAGTTTGGTGCTTTGTGTGATATTTGCTATAGTCTTTACAAAACAATAGGAGCTACTAATGAATCTTCTGTAGAGTATAAAGGAATTTTATTGATTGTTAACTATGGTAGAATATTTTTGCTCTTATTTATACAGTGAACCATGTGTTAAGTGATTTTATTCCTTTCTCCAGTCAGATTAGTCTTGCATAATTTTAAAGGGCTAACTATAAAAATAAATGACACCATTGTTGTTCAGTGCCTTCCTGTTTGGTGTTTGTCTAACCCAAGTGTGTGAATTAACTCATAAAATCAGTATTATCCATCCACATTTCTCTTTATGGAACTCTTTTATTGATATTGGTTTCTTTGTTTGTACCAAATAATAGTTTATGGATAATAATTGCATCACATGCTAGTGAGAAATACAATGGAATACAAACTAGAAAGTAGTTAGCATCAGTATACTGCTTTATAATTGAAAAGTTGTATTTGATACCCAGTTTTGTGATCATGACACAACAAGAAACTTACAAAATACACCTCATGAAAATAAGTACATGGTTGTTTGCTTGTATTAAACTATTTTTAATGCTGCTGTTCTACTAGATGTATAATAGCATCCACAATTCTAAGTGATGATTTAAAGTAATCCGAGAATCATCTATTTAATTTGTGTTGCACATTTATAATTACTGAGGAAATTTGAAATTTCTACGTATGACATTTCATAAATTGTGAATGTAAATTTTACATAAACAAAATATAAAAGTAATTACTTCAGTCAGAAGAACATTTCAATGGTGGGCAATAAAAACCTCAAAATTCCATTTTCTTACATTTCAAAGGAGTGGCAAAGAATCCTCCCTTAAAAAGAAAATATAAAGTGATGGAAATAAAATTGTGGCATGTTCTGAGAGATCAAATACTTCCCCAATAAGAAACATAATGAGTTACTGGCATTAAAAGTTTGTCACAGACAAATGGAGTTACATTTTCATTGTCTATCATTATTTTATGTAATTGCAAAACTGGAGAAAAAAACTTAGAGGAACAGTAGGCAAGGTCATTCTGGGACACACACTGAGATTCAACAGCCTTTGTGTCATTACTTGCCATTTGGATTACGCCATATTACCAGGGAATTGTGAACATGTTTTCAAGTCTGTTTCTGCACTAGAGAAATTTTTTACAGTTTATAACTTACTTTTTAAATAAGATTTCCTTAATGAAGAGAAACATAGACACAAATGATGATAGTATTATGTCAGCCTTAAAACCCTTCCAAATTAACAGATTTATTCCCACTGAATGACTAGATTATTTTTGATGATACTTTTTGTTACTATAATTTAAAGCCACTTTCATGTTTTAATACTGAAATCTATATTATATTGATAGCTTCAATGCCTGCTGAAACTACCACTTGAATATTTTTCTTTACTTTTTTTCCCCTACAGCTGTAATCATATGAACGGTATTAATTCAGTTGAAATAAATAATATAGTGAGGACAGTTTACTACTCACCGCAAAGACGTGGCGACGAGCTGCGACAGGCACATACAAAAGACACACACATACAACACATTCAGCTATCGGCCATGGCCTTCTTCAGAAATAGAGCACTCACGCAGTCACACAGGCACACAACACAGTCATACAACCATCACCTCCGACTGCCACACTTCGAATCACGCTCTGCAGCGAATCGGGGACGGGAGGGGAGGGGGAGGGGATAGAAAGGTTACGTCACGGTGGTGGGGATGTGTTAGATGGGAATAACGAGATGCAGCTTAGGAATGGAGTGGGGAGGCGGGTGAGGGGAGAAAATAAAATAAAATAAAGTAAAGTAAAATAGAGTAAAATAATTCATGTACACTGCAAGTGCACAAGACCACATACACACACATACACATGCGCGCACACACACACACACACACACACACACACACACACACACACACACACACACACACGATCACACATTCACACACCACTCAAATCAGGCGAGGTTTGGGATACAGAGGTAGGAACTGTAAGGTACGGAAAATTCCATCCTTCCATCCTTCGCCAAGGTTTTGATTTTCTATCCTCATGCCCTGAAATGAGAGACATCCTGCCCAAGATCCTTCCCACCCCTCCTAAAGTGGTGTTCCGTCGCCCTCCCAACCTTCACAACATCCTAGTTCATCCTTATGCCACCCCGAAACCCATCTCACTGCCACAGGGATCATATCCTTGTGGAAGACCCCGCTGCAAGACCTGTCCAATCCACCCACCCAGCACTTCCTATTCCAGTCCTGTCACAGGCTTATCCTACCCTATCAGAGGCCGGGCCACTTGTGAAAGCAGCCACGTAATTTACCAACTGTGCTGC
The DNA here is from genome assembly GCA_026315105.1 of Locusta migratoria. Classification (NCBI taxonomy): domain Eukaryota; kingdom Metazoa; phylum Arthropoda; class Insecta; order Orthoptera; family Acrididae; genus Locusta; species Locusta migratoria. Next base: position 212,149,443 of record CM048748.1, read on the forward strand.
AAGCACTGTACAGCTTTCTATATTGGCATGACCACCAACCAGCTGTCCATTAGGATGAATGGCCACCGCCAAACTGTGGCCAAAAACAAGGTGGACCACCCTGTGGCACAGCATGCAGCGGAGCACATGCTTGATTTCAATGGCTGCTTCACAACCCGGGCCATCTGGATCCTCCCATCCACCACCAGCTTTTCTGAACTGCACAGATGGGAGTTATCCCTACAATACATTCTCCGATCCCGAAATCAACCAGGCCTCAACCTACGATAACTTCCCTATATATATATATATATATATATATACGTAAAAAATAGATGAAGAACACTTACCAGGCGAAGGGGCACAGGCAGTAATAGCAACAAATAAACACACAGACACACACACACTCAAAAATGCTAGCTTTCGCAGCCTAGCTGCTTCATCAGGCAGAAGGGAAGGAGAGGGAAAAGGAAATGATGAGGGATTTAAGGAAGGGGGTAAGGAGCCATTCCAATCCCGGGACAGGAAAGACTTACCTTGGGGGAAAAAATGGAAGGTAAATAAATGCACATACACCCACACATTTACACAGACACAAGTACACTTAGGCAGACATACTGTACACTGCAAGTGCACAAGACCACATACACACACATACACATGCGCGCACACACACACACACACACACACACACGATCACACATTCACACACCACTCAAATCAGGCGAGGTTTGGGATACAGAGGTAGGAACTGTAAGGTACGGAAAAAAAAAAAAAAATATATATATATATATATATATATATATATATATATATATATATATATATATATATATATATAATTTTTTTTTTCCGTACCTTACAGTTCCTACCTCTGTATCCCAAACCACGCCTGATTTGAGTGGTGTGTGAATGTGTGATCGTGTGTGTGTGTGTGTGTGTGTGTGTGTGTGTGTGTGTGTGTGTGCGCGCGCGCATGTGTATGTGTGTGTATGTGGTCTTGTGCACTTGCAGTGTACATGAATTATTTTACTCTATTTTACTTTACTTTATTTTATTTTATTTTCTCCCCTCACCCGCCTCCCCACTCCATTCCTAAGCTGCATCTTGTTATTCCCATCTAACACATCCCCACCACCATGACGTAACCTTTCTATCCCCTCCCCCTCCCCTCCCCTCCCCTCCCGTCCCCGATTCGCTGCAGAGCGTGATTCGAAGTGTGGCAGTCGGAGGTGATGGTTGTATGACTGTGTTGTGTGCCTGTGTGACTGCGTGAGTGCTCTATTTCTGAAGAAGGCCATGGCCGATAGCTGAATGTGTTGTATGTGTGTGTCTTTTGTATGTGCCTGTCGCAGCTCGTCGCCACGTCTTTGCGGTGAGTAGTAAACTGTCCTCACTATATTATTTATTCCAACCTGGACTTTCCATTATTATATTAATTCAGTTGACTATCATAAAATATGTAGTCAGTGTAGTTAATCTCAAAATTGACTGGCTACTATGTTTTGTCCTAAAAATGACATTTGAACATAATTACAAGCAAAAGCAGCTCATGGTATATTCTTTGGGAATGTATTCTGGTATGCATTAAAAATCTTCTTTCAACAGTCTTTGTCACATGGCCACTACAAACTCACACATTTAATTAGGAGAATCAGTATGGAATACGCAAGGAGTTTCAATAAAGTAAAAGCCAACTATACATAGATCATATGAGTAAGATATACTTGACAAATATTGGAACAAGCTGTACATTCATCAAAAATGAGAACCTTCATAGCAATGTGGAAGAAGACAAAATATACACTAACAAAAGACAAGCAACTGTATAAGTAAACCTAATCAACAGACTGTGTAAAATATGAACGGGCACAGGAAAATTTCACAGAAAGATAATGCAAAATCTGCAGATCTTATCAAGTAACAAAACTTGTGATTTTTATGTGGAATCACAAAATTTGTAATTTTGACACAAAAATATTCTTATTTTGAAGAACAGCAGTTAATTAATTGATAATTGTGACTGTGGACATTCATGCCATAGTAATAGATGATGATCTTGGGTTCCCAGCCAGTTAATTAAATCATCTTAAAACAATATTTCAGCACAACTGGCCACAAACTTCAGGTTAGTGTGCTGCTACATGCAGAACTGAAGTGTACTCGCAAAGGCCAATAGCGTCTATGCGAAAAATCGTCAGTTTTGTCCTGTACCGTAAGTGAAAATAGTGGAAGCCAGCATGAACAATAAATCATTATTGAGTACTATATCGTCCACCAGCCGAAATTAGCTCTGTCGTTGGCCACGTGTCAGCAATCTCATTAATTTGTGTGTAATAAATATGGTATTAAGTAATTTACCTACCTTTTTCATTATAACTGTATTACTTGTGGTAACTTATTAGGGCTTATAAGTGTGACCAGTAGGCCTACATGTCGGAATATACTTCCAGTCGAATTTCTTAGGTCCTGACTGCTGTCAATCTCAGAAATTCTAATAGCTTGGCAAAAATCTTATATTATGTACATTAAAGAGAAGAAGATAAACAATTTTACATAATAGACTGTTATGCAGCATTACTAGTGTAATTTATAGCGCAGCTGATCAGCTGCATGCACGATTTTAAAAAATATAAATAAACATTCTCCCTCTCATGTTCCTTGTCAGCCAGTAACAGTGTTCTCCGCACTCATATATCAATTTATGTGCCATGTTGGTCATGACATTCAACTAAGTAGCGACAAGTAATAGTTCAGATGCCATTGTATGACTAATATATCTATCCTACCTTTTGATCGGAATGTATTTTGTATCGGTAATTAAAGTAATCAGATGTCCAGATTTAACCGGGGTGTTGTCCCCATTGGGTTCTGCCTGGACGCCTAAATGTTCCGGTTTTTTGACATAAAAATACTCTTGAACATGAGACGTTAGTAGGGTAAAAATGTGTATACTTTATTTCATAAACCTAACATACTGTACCGAATTCATAATGCGTTTATACGACCTGTGTGATGGCACATTAAGTATCGAGATCTGAAATAATACTTCCTCTGAAATTGGTGTTGCTGAGCTGGATTTGCCTAGTGATAGCCCTGCTTTTAATGATTGTTTTGACAGCGTGAGTAATGTAGCACATACATCATGCACTATTTATTCAGTTTTTTAATATACTGTAAGCAACTTCCATATCTCCAAACAGTACTGCATTTTCAATTTAGAACTTCAGAAGTAGTGACAAATTCATAAGTCAGTGCCAAAAACTGTGTAATATACTCCTCTTTAAATTAACCATGGAGCATCTCTCATTGAGCTATATTTTGTTGTTGTTGTGATAATTGATACATCACTGTAAAGTGACGTGACCTGTCCCTATTGCGAGGCCGACGAGAGACACGCCGCGGCGCGCACGTTATATCACATGATCAAGTGAGGCCTCAGCCGGCGCAATCACCAGGGGATTGGTTCGCCGTATGAGACAGTGGGATGTGCCCCAGCGGCCGGCCAATCTGCTAGCGATCGCACCAGCAGAGGCCTCACTTGATCACGTGATATGACGTGCGCGCCACGGCCTGATTCTCTCGTCGGCCTCGTCCCTATTGGATGTGGTGCACAGATGCCAGAACTCTAGGACTATTAACGCACTGTTTTTCTTATTAATCCCCAATCCAAACAGAGGGGTGTTGTCAGTGGTATTGTAGATCCGATTTGAAAGCAAGCTTTTTTCCTTTAATCTACGTTCCATGAAACGTCTGTTCAGCCATTTAAATTTCAGCAGCCAAGTTAAATAAGAGTATTTACCACCAGCATTCTCTCTTGATATATGCTACTTAATGAACAACAGTTACAAGTTAGGTAGTACCAGGTTGTACAGTTCTAAATAAAAGCCAGCTGTCAACATTCATAGTAGAAGATTTAAAAGTTAAATCAAATTAAAGCAAAAAACTCTCAAACACTGTCACTTATTTACTTTTGAGACATAAGCAGGTGTGTGTCAAAAGCTGTATGCAGTTACCTAAGCAAGGTTTTTAATATTTTTAATACTTGAATGTATCTTACCTTAACAGGCAATTAGAAGAAAAAGAAGTGGAAGTCACAGGAAAACATATATGCCAGTTTGCCTAAGAAATTACCATTTCTGCAACACTCTTTCACACAATCAGCATTAATTGTAAATACTTATTGGTGTGATGTCTTTCGAAAGAGTAGACATCACACCAATGAATAAGTAGTATTCCCATGCAACAATGGTGTTCTGGGTTCCAGTCTTTTTTGCTAATGTGATGAAATTGTTGGACCTCATTTGGGGATTCCTGATGGTGACCATTGAAGAGTATGGTCGAGGGTCACTACTTTTGTAGCGTGGGACTAGTGAGAATTTTGGGCGGCCGGCAGACACACTCCGGATAGGCAGGAAGTTAAGGTGACTGATGGTCCAAAGTTTGTAATCTGTTAATGACTTATTGTTGTACCAAATATTTTATTTTATTTTTGTACCAAAGTGTTCAGTTCTTTCCAGCACTAAGATCTCAGGGTGCAGTAATGAATATTATTTTTTTCTTAAAATATTTAATTTTTTTTTTAATATCAGGTAGGGTAATATGTTTTTCTTAATTTTCTTTATTTCAATGGTACGACATCACACAAATATAAATTCAGAGATAGAAGGCGAGATTTCATGACTGCACAATACAGTTAACGGCTAATGATTAACGTTAACTTCCATTAAATTGTCCATAAAGTAATACTTTAACGTTTAGCCAAGTCAACATTTTTAGTAGTGGGTTAATGATTAATGAAATTAACTTTTGGCTAATACTGTCCAGCTCTGGCAAGTACCATAGTGGCAGTTCACAGTAATCACTCGCCCTGATTACCTCGAGGAAAAAAAAAAAAAAAAAAAAAAAATCACGTTATGAACAAAGATATTTAACAAAAACCTAACTGCCTGGAAATGGCTGTCAAACGGTTGCTGCAGAGTTTCAGATTTCAAAATTTTTAAGTTCTAAAAAATTAAGAAAATATTCACTAACAATACAGCTATATTTTAAAAAACAACATACTCTTTTGTTAACAATTATATATTAAAATAGATTTTGATGATAAAACAAATGGGTGTAGTTACTTCAATGTTATCTTGTGCTGTGGTAATGATGTGGCCCACTTGAAGTAAAATTTTCGAGAATTTGGCCCGAGGAGGAAAAAAGCTGAGTATGGCTGATCTAGACTGTGAGTAAGGTAGGAAGTGTCAGACGGTTATGCTAAGGCTAATCATTGTGTTGTTTTAACTATAGTAATTACTTGGTAACACAACATAGCTAATACGATTGAACGAATGTTACATGTATATCCCTTTAGGACTAGAGTATAACTACAACTATGCTATGATTTACAACTAAGGGGGTTAGAACCAATTCTTTACATTGGTGTGCTATGGGTGAAGTTACCAGTCAGTTGGCACTCAGGTACTATGGCGGGATTGGCTGGGCAACATTGGTGGAAACTTCCCTTTTTGTACATCAGCCACAATATTGTTATTATCATGACCAGGGTGAGAGGTGGTAGCATAGGTAGCACGACGGTTCTGTGATAATTGTCGGAGTTCCAGTTATGCATATGCGCTATTGCTCTATCCATACTGATCTGTCCTTTTTCATGTTCCAAAAGTTCATTTAATGTTGCGGAGATGGGAACTGTTGAAATAAGGTATCATCGGCAAATCGGTTGGTACAGGTACAGCTATTGGTATTTCTGGTAGGTGGAGCAAGAATGGACTGAAACTTGCATTGTAGTGGTAGGGTAGTTGTGGGGCAATTTTAGTAGTGGGGGGACACAATATCGCAGTGCGGACTATTGATCAGTAGTCCACTGTTTGCAAGCTTTACCCGGTAAGTTTGCGATACCAAATGTGAATCATAGCATGTTATAGAGACAGTGGTTGGGCGGGGCATGGCATACAGCCAGCGTGTGGCAACAGTATTAAACTCAGGTTGCCTCAATTTGACTATGTTACGCGGGCACAAAAGTGTAGTAGCTTTGGCCAAAAACAGGGCAGCTTCGCAGGCAGAGATGTTGGTACTGAGGGTTAAACGTGGACACAGGTAATTGGTTGCCTTGGTGCAATGCTGCAATTCTAAATATGAAAGGATGGCATGCAGGTGCCTGTCACGGCTAATTGCTAGGGTGTCTGCGGTTTTCCACTTAATATGCTGTCCCATGGCCTCCCAAGGAACAGGAAAGGCGTGCAGCCGGTAACACTCAAATTCACAAGTGTCACAGGTTATCGGAATTGAAATTTTGATATCAAGGTTCCCGTTTCGTTTCACTAAATGGACTTGGGCGACGGCGTAATATGCGAACAGAACAGGAGAAATTGTTCATTAAGTACGGGCTAAGTTTATGTTGTAGTCTTAGTTGGATGGCAGCGTGCAACTCATTTTTGTGTAACTGGACGGCTTGTGTGTTGTACTGCAGCATCTGCAACATCCTTGTACTTTCCAACGTGAGTGTTAGATTACTTAATTTCTCTTCTAATACGGTTATATCTCAGTTAACGGTACCACTGACCTGATCTAGCTGGTGTGCTAATTGGGTGGTGCTTACCCGAAGTTGTTGGGTGTTGGCTAGTAAGTTGTCCTCCACGTGATTCAGTTGAAGCTGGTGGGTGGATCAGGGTAGTTTGTGCGTCTTGCACGATGGACATAGCCTTCTGAATCGCAGTGTTCCATCTATTGATGTCCTCATGATCAAGAGTTCTGAATATTGTCTTCAAAACAGTACCTCCGGCACTAATCCAGGCTCAATTCATTCGGCATTGAGGTACTGTGGCTGTAACACTCCTTAATTGCTGGCAAATATTGTTGACAATCTGGGTTAGGTCTTGTAAAAATCAGACGGGACGTGACGGATCGGTGACTCGGAACAGAATCTCTACTGTGTTCTGCAGACTAGCTTCTTCCTCCTTGAAAAGGGTTAAATGCAGTTGGGCGAGGTGCGGGACATATATCAGGTTTTCCGCCCTCGCGAACAGTACACCAGAGAATTTGAAAAGGAGGTAATCCCTGAGTGTAAGCTAATACAGGCAGTATGACATACCAAGTCCGTAATGTTGGCATGTCCTCGATGGTGAGTATCAGCACGGACACAGCACAGGAGCGGTGGAGATGCACCGATACTAGCGGAGTGGTTTTAAATTTCCCGGTTTATCAGCAAGCACTTGGTTACTGAGGTGGATCTTCCGAAACGGATTCAATCACCTAAAATGCATAGTTGAATGCTTAGACATAGAAGTTACCTAGGGCGGTAGCTTCCTGACATACTGGTGGAATGTAAAATGTTATCTGAAGTAAACACGAAGTTGTCTCGGCGAGACAATTTGCGCCAACAAATCCACTAGTCACTGTCACAGGGATGAGAGTTTACTGATACTTGTGTTTATTCAGTTCACGCTCACTATTAAATATATTCATGGAAGACGGTAGTGGGTCGGTAGGGCATTGCTTCCGGGTTAGCTGAATAGCACAGCTGGTTGCACGGCGAGGTGCTGACTTTCTCAATCGGGCAGGTGTGCAGGCTGCTGAATCAGTGAGTGTCCTCGTTACGACACTGGACGTACGCTTGCTTGGCCTGGACGGCTGACAGTGAAGCAGGGCTAGTGGCAGGTGCTGAGCAAGGGGTAGAGGGCAGGGAGGGGAAGGGGCGGCGACCTCGTGACGCGAGCGGCAAGGCCACGCACAAGACAACTGGACGCGCGTGTTGCTTCCTTCAAATTTCCTATTCTCTGGTGTGGTTTTATTTATATAGCGACCTACTGGAAAACAGCATAGGCTGTTTACATAATAAAGACAGCTCCTCCCCACCTATTAACTATACTCTCCTACTCTAGGAATATCCAACCAAACATCACAAAAATTCTCCCTTACACATAATAGTAAATAGCAAGGCTTATCCTAGGTGTAACTATCCTACAACTACCTTCTACGGGTTTTGTGCTACTGTGTTACATTATCGTTAACTTACATTTCTGTCCCCTAACCTTTAGCTGTACAGGTCCCTCGATCATAGACCGTAGAGATGCCTAAATCTCAGCGGGTATTTACGACAGGTAGGGGGAACTATAGGTTCTGTCGGCTTTATCTTCCTCAGTCATCCCGGTTTCCTAGGTGCAGCTGCCGGACGCAGCGTGACCTGATCATGATAGGGCTTCAGCCTATCGAAGTGTACAACCACGGTGCAGCTTGTCAACTGCACTTCGGCATTGACGGGTGATGTGAGACGTATTATTCGGTACAGCCCCTCGAACAATGGAGTGAACTTTTTGGTTCATCCCTGTTTAACCACGGTATTTCATACCAATACCCAGTCTCCAATTTGTAGTGTGGTAAGGTAGCTCCCTTATTCCTGTGGCATAACTGGTGATCAATGGCTTTCCTATTGCTTTTCTGTACTTTCCTCCACATGTCTTTTAACCGGTGTGCCAGGCTTTTAATTACCTGAACATCCACACCTGGCGGCAGCTTGTCTAATTCGATTGCAGAGTTCTTAGTGCGGCCATAGATGACTTCGTACGGCGTAATACCCGTTGATTCATGCACTCGGCTATTATGTGCCGAGGCCACGAAGGCTAGGTATTTATCCCAATTAGTGTGAGTGCTATTCACGTAATGTGCAAGCATCTTAACAATGGTCTCGTTCTACCTGGCTACTGGCTTTCGGATGGAATGGTGAAGTTCGCCATTTCCTTATCCTCAGTAAATTACAGACTTGGACAGGCAGAGTGGACATAAAATTCATTACTCAGTCCATAAGTAGGGCTTCTGGACTCCCATAGGGAAATACCATGCGGTTAACGAAAGCTTGTGCTACATGTCTGCGAGAGGGACTAAGATTAGGAACCTAGAAAACTTGTCGATAATGGATAGGATGTACTTATTGTCCCGAGGTGTTTGTGGGAACGGCCCAACGATGCCCAGGGTGACTAATTGTAATGGCTTATTAGTTTCCGGCAATGTTTAGCGTCCTCTGAGCGCATGGTAAGCAGTTGCGTATGTACTTATCCACATCTTGCTGACATTGACGCCACCAATATCACATTGCGATTTGCCAATTTGTAGCCTTTTTCCCATTGTAGCAGGCTTGTAAGCTGTCGTGACATTGTGCTAAAATCTGTGGTTGTAAAGCTTTGGGTACCACGATCCGATTTCCCAGCGGTTTTTTTTTGTACAAAACATCATCCACTAGTTCTACACCTGGCCGCTTGGCATACCCCTGGCATTCCGCATCCGCTTTCTGTTCTTTTTTCACCTTGTCCCCTAGTACATCTTCCACCTGCACCATCTGTACTTTACAGCTAAGTCCATCGGCGTTCTGGTGCATCTTTCCCTGCTTGTGTTTCACTGTATAATCAAACTCGCTGAGCTGCAAAGCCCACCTCATCAATCGACTACTCATATCCTTCATGATTAACATCCACTGCTGGGAGGCATGGTCAGTAACTACGGTGAATGGCCTGCCATGCAGGTAATACCTAAAATAATTAACTCCAAAGACTACTGCTAGCAATTTCTTCTCTGTGGTGCTGTAATTCCACTCAGCCTTATTGAGCTGACGGGCCGCATATGCTATAGGTTTGTCTTCCCCATTCTGTTCCTAACACAAAATGCATCCCACGGCAAAATCTGGTGTGTCACATGACAGAATGAAGGGTTTCTCAAAGTCCGGGTAAACCAATAATGGAGAGCTGGTTAGAATGTCTTTTACACGCTGCATCGTGCGGTCGCATTCCGGAGTCCAATTAAATGTCATCCCCTTCTTCAACAGATGGGTAAGTGGTTTGGTTATTGTGGCATAGTCCTGCACTTAACAGCAGTAGAAATTACACAAACCCAGGAAACTCTGAAACTCTTTTATGCTGGCAGGTACCGGAAAGGTTGTGACAGCCTCTGTCAAACGCGGGTCCAGTTTTACTCCGTCGGAGCTGATTATATGGCCCAAGTACTGCACTTATGACTCCACAAAGAAACACTTTTCCAATTTTAGACTTAGGTTATTTCCCTGGAGCCTTGCTAGGATATTCCTCAACCACTCGGCATGCTCTTCAATGGTTTTGGGGAATATAATTATGTTGTCCAAGTATATCAGACAGGTAATAGGTTTAATCCTCATAATAGTAAGTCGGCAAACCGCTGAAAACTCACAGGGGCATTACACAACCCGAACGGCATTCTAGTGAATTCGTACAATCCGGAAGGCACAATGAACGCTGTTTTAGGCGTATCTTGTGGTGCAGTCTTAATCTGATGGTAACCCGACTTCATGTCCAAAGTTGTAAAGTAGTGGCAATTTCCCAATCTGTCCAGCATCTCATCAATCCTTGGCAACAGGTTCATGTCGGGGGTCATTACCTTGTTCACAGCTTGTAGGTATACACACATCCGGTATGACTTTTCCCCATTCATTGATTTCTGTGGTACTAGCATGATCGATGACGCCCAGGGGCTAGCTGAGGGCTGTATAATCCCTGCGTCCAGCTGCTGCTGAATGATTTCGTCCACCACAGGTTGTAGATGGTACGGAATTCGGTATGTTTTTTGCACAATGGGTCTAGTGTTTCCAGTCGGGATCTCATGGTATACTAAGTTGGTAGCGGGCAAACACTTCCGGTTTTTCAGCATACTCCTTCAATACGGAATATACTGACTCCTGGCTTGCTTCATCTAGATGGGCCAACTTCCTCTTCAAACGCTCCTCCAACTGTGGCGTGTCGGCAGGTAACTCCTCCTCCTGGATTCTCCCTACTTCGAACGGCCGGTACTTCTTCGTCTTCCACGCACTGGACACTCACCAGTACCGTTCCACATGGTATTACTGCTTCTTTCGTGCCGAAATTATCGATACTCATGGGTATCCGGAATTTTTCTCCTTCACTCTCGGCATTGCATAGGCTTCTTTTTACATGTACTCGCATCTTGGCCAAAACCTTATTTCTGGCAAGCGGATCGACCAAAAGCATGGTTGGACTTAAGTTATGGGTTTCAAATGTTACCCAGAGGACCCTTCCTGTTCCACTGTTTATCGTCAGAGGGGTTGTTGCTTTCAGCACTGCAGTACGCGCCTCCGCGAAGTGTTGGGAAAAGGCGCCTTTCTCCGGGCCTCCTCACATCTGAACAGTGTGACCACTACTAAAACAATGCACTATGTCATCGAATTGAACTGGAACTGGCGAAGGAAATCGTTCACCAGGATCACATCCAACTCTCGGCTCCTCTTCGACAATACTTCCATTTTAAATGGATATTCTTCTCTGCCTACTCTCAGGTTAACACGACAGGCTCTTATTGGCCAAACTACAGTGTCCCCTAATCCTCAGATCCGGCAACAGGGTGGTTCCAACGGTTTCTAGTCACCTCTAGACAGGAATAAAATACTCACTTGAGCTCTGGTATCTACTATTACTTTTACTCGTCTCCTTCCTTTTCCCTCAGGCTCCTGACAACGGAACTTTCTCCCACATCCACTTGAACCTCAACACTCGTCTTTCCCTGCTTGGCTAATCGTCCCTGAATCAATGCAAACTGCCTCTCGAACTCCACTTCGTTTACCAAATAACCCGCAACTTGGCACTGGACAGAATCTATCATGTCACCCCAGGAATTAACTTTGGCTTCATCCCCACTTGCCATCATAACAGTTACGTGCCCACACCATCAATGGTAAATAAAACGATGGCACTTACTTCAATAATCATTGCTGCGACGATGGTGGGGCGGCTTGTAGACGGCAGGCGGTGGTGACCACATCAGCAGTGACGGTCGTGTGCCAGCCCTCGGCACCGAACCCAGGACCTCCTGGTTATCAGGACACTGGCAGCAGCGGCGAAGTTGAACAGCCGGTTGCATCATTGCACGGCCTGTGACTCAGCCCAGGCGGCCCACTACAGTGTCAGGTAAACGTGGCCCAAGTTCACACAGCGGAACAGGCAGCGGCGTGCTACCCAGAGCGGCACCACAGATGTCGCGTCTCTAACTTTCAACTCTCGACCTCACACACTCCCAAACCCCGGAAAGGCATCCCACTTCTGACACCAGATGTACAGGATGGGTTCGAGAGGTGGAGGCGGGGTATAATTTCCATGCGAGGTTTGGGGAGCGATTGGAGAAATCGTGAGTACACGCAGCAGGTTTCGTCTCCAGGAGAAGGTATATTTCCGATTAAGAGATAAATGAGCTGGTTCTTAAGGTCTGAGGAGTGGCACTAGTGGTAGATAGGAGTTTAGCATTGTGCTTAGAGACTGCAGGTGCTAGCCCGGCGGACTGCAGAGTGGAGGGATTGTGCTGCTCGGTTGAGAGTTGAATGCAGAATCAATCATGGACTCACTGCCTGTCTTGCAGCTAGTGGACACTGAATCTAGGGTGTTACACGCTCTAGTCCCTGATTGGCAGGAATCTTTCGGTAGCTCCATGTTCTGGGCTCTGTTTGGCTGACAATCTTTGGTGGGGCTTGGTACTAGCATGTTGTTCAGCAGTTTTGGGGCTGGTAGTTGCTGCAAGTGCTAGTTCTGGGCTCTGTTTAGCTGACAATCTTTGGTGGAGGCTCGGTACTAGCATGTTGTTTAGCAGTTTTGGGGCCGGTATTTGCTGCAAGTGCTGGTACAGGGATTGCCAAACTAGGGTCGATGGCACCGGGCGCACAGTGTCGAAATGTATGTTTATTCAGTGGCACACATCCAGTGCAACATCATGGAGTGGTATCAGTACATCCTGTTGCACAAACATTCCATATTTGTGCCCATCAAAATAAAATATGGGCCAATGAGTTAGTTCCCTTTGATGTCACTCTATAAGTTACCCAACCAAGGGCATTGACAGTTGTCTTGTCATAATCAGTAATTTTTGTCTACAGTCCAAAATGCATGTTATTCTGATTAACACTACTATGATTAGTGAAAGTAGACTCATCAAAAACAATACCTTGACAAAGAATATTGGGGGGCGAGGGGAGAAAGGTCAGAGCATTAACATTTGTTGAAGTGCCCATTCATGTAACACTATCTGGTTAAAGATATCGTCTCCAAGCAGTTCTGTTGCAGTGACTACCAATTGACATACCAGTACCACAGCGTAATTGAAGAGCACTTACTGTGATTTGTGGTGTTCTGCATGCTAGTACCACTGTTTCATTATCTTCCCCTGTAACTGATTTGTTTTGTTTCCACTTGGCAGTTTGTACATAGCCACTGGACAAAGGTGTTCACAACATGGAATTAGAAGGAATAAAAGTGAATGTTCTCTGGAAAACACTTGGCAGACATGGCAATAGCAGCATCAATATTTCTCTTAGATTCGCCATAAATCAGTATCATTTCAATTTTTTGTCTGTGGTTACAGCGTGCATTATCTGTTCCTACATCTTGTCTATGAATGATACATAGGTGTGCAGTAAGTAAACACTACACACGCAATGCTTAGAGTTGCTTTCTCTTCTACATCTGCTAAATATATGAGCTCCTGTTGTAACAAAGCATGTTAGGATTTAGTCCCATCTGCTTGCATTATTGAACCTCCCGATACCACTGTTACATAATAATAGATATGAATGTAATTAGTCTGTTATCATTTTCTTTTCCAAAACTTTTGTTATTATTTATTGTAAAGTAATTAGCTGAAGTCTTTTTCTACTATTTAATACCGGATAAGTTTGTTCAACTAGTAAATATTAATTAATTCGTGCCCGAAGTATATTAAAGCTAGGTAAATCCTTTTCTCATAATATTAAAGTGAGAATTATTGTGTTTCACAAGTAATGTTAGGAAAGTTTTCCCTTCATTTGTCTCTGTATAATTACCGTTTATTACAAAGTAATTGTTTGAAAGCCCATATAAATATATTTGCAAATGGAATACTATTCATTTAACCGAGATTTGTATATTAATTTAATCGATATTATCTCTTACTATAACCAGTTGCATGTAATTGTTTACTTTTTCATTATAATTAATGTAATGAATTCAATTAACAATAAGTAAATTTCAGTGACATTGTTTGGAATATATAAATAGGATGCACTTGCAGCATGTAGGAGAGTATTGTTTCATCTGTTGTCTGTGGTATAACCCATCCTAGTTGAGAGTATTGTTTAGTCAGTTATCGAGCCACAATTCACACTAGTTCAAAATACTGTATATTTTTTCGGCCGCGATCTGATGCACAAGTCACGGGAGTTTGAACTTCAAATTTGACTAATTACGTAAAAGTTCTTCAGTGGAGAAAGTGCATCTATCATGATTAATTGAAGTATGTCCCACATTACTATGTACATCTGGAACTTTTGTATTCCACACACAGACAGTGTTAATTCATATAATTGACATGTGGAATGTGCGTGCCTGGTATAAATGGATGTAATCAATGAGACTTGTAAGCTGGCCATAAAAGTGGACGATTGGACAATAATAATATATCATTAAAAGTCTTAACAATCTGCAATTGTGTGTTGTCTTCATCATTTGCAGTGAATTAGTTTTCGCCCCATATCGTTACAGCCAACCACCATCGAGAGCATCAGTCGTCGACTACATTAAGAACTTCGAAAATCTTCAATCTACGACCAGGTACGTCATGCTGTCACAGTTTATTATGACACGTCATAGTTTGTTACACAGCCACAGTCACACATTGAATAGTGCCATGTTCAAAATATCAGAGGGATGCAATGTTGCAGATGGGGTTTCTCAAGTAAATGTTACGACTTACTGGCGTGTCCTATTCTCACCGCAGTATGAATGTGAGGTCCCCCACACCACTGAATATTAGATGGATACTGTGCTGCATGATGTCAATTACAATTGTGGATTCATTTCAATTCCATTGATCACAGTGCCATCCGTGGCAAAATAGAAAAAATGTTTAAGATGAAACATAATATGTGATAAAACTGCAAGTGCCCGTTGAAGATTTCAAAGTTACCTACACACAGCTTTGGGTGGAGGGGAGTGGAAAGTTTAGTATCATTGGATGTCCCTTTATAACACAAACCAATTAGTATTGTACCTTTTTCTGATCTGACATGTAGTTTCCGTGACATTTGAATGTCTTCAGTCACAATGAACATCCTGTAGATGGTTCATAAATAGGTTAGCAAAGGAGAGTGGCATACAAGTTCCCATTGCAAGCTGCATTGAATTGTGGTCCATCATCACTGCGCTCAGAACCCAGGATTGCCCAGACACCAATCTAAAAAGTCACAGAAGACTTGTCAGTGGCCTCTATGACATACCTCACCAACAACAGAAGCAGACAGTAGGAGCACAACAATGTTTTACCACACTGCCAGAGGCAGCCTGTCAGAACCAGTCTTCTTCATCTGGAATAACATGTTGACCAAGCCACAAGATGCTGCACTTTCCATCCTGCCCACACTACAAGGACAATGAAAGAGGTGACTGCCCAACAGGTGGGTTGTTTGTCCACACTGCCTATTAAAGGAACATTTAAGTTTGGGTTGCTGACAAAATTCTACCTGAAAAAATCAATAGGCAGCGAGAGACCAGCACTCAGAACACCTAAAGAGAAAGGAGACAGCTAGGGAGGAAAAAAAATGAAATGAAGGAGTTTGACCTAGAAGCTGTGAGATACTGCCCACACATAGCAGCTAAAGACATTTTTTTACAAAAGAATCCTGGCTGTATACAACCTCACAGTATCCAAAACTTGCCATAAAATCTAGAAATTACATATGGCATGAAGATATAGCTAAATGTGGATCAATTGAAGTAGCATCGTGTATATTTCATGAACTACAGAAGATTGCAGACGGCCAAGCAGTTCTTTTGTTCTCTGGCACCTGTGGAGGACGGAATCAAAATGTCAACATGAGTACCATGATTCTGCATGCTGTGCAAACATTCAGCATTCCTATGATACAGCAATGCTTCGTTGAGCTTGGCCACTCTTTAATGGAGTCCATACTCGAATTGAGAGTGGTGCAAAAAAAATTTAATATCTATGATCCTTCGGGCATTTTATACTGCTGTCCAGACTATTACAAAACAATGACTTTATTAACTCATTGAAATGGAGCAGAAGGACTTGGATTTTGAGCCTATGCAGAAGGAAAAGATGAAAAAAAAAGTTCAAATGTTTGTTAAGCTTATAGGACTTTACTGCAGGGTCTTCAGTCCCTAATCTTACAAAGTACTTATGAACTAACTTATACTAAAGACATCACAAATATCTATGCCTGAAAGGGGGATTCAAACCCCCAATGGGGAACGGCCTCGCGCATCGGAGCATAGCGCCTCAATGCACTTGGCCACTCCACCGCGGCAAAAAGATGAATAATACTATAACTGACAGCGAAGCAAATCCATTACAATGGCTTAAAGTGAAGCACCTTCAGTGTCACAAAAGTGATGTTAAACACATCATTTTCAAACATTTCCATCATGAACAATTCAAACGTTTTCCGGTTTCCAGAACATCGAGAAATTCCGATACTATCTTCCAGTTGGGACCAAAAGACCATGGCGCACTAAAACTTCAGGAAGATATGGTAAAAGATCTCCTGGACCTTTGCCACCTCAGGATTATCAGGAAGCAGTATCACGCATTTTACAAGTCTACAATGAGCGAAAGCTGGAGGTTCAGACTGTGGTCCCAATGATTGTGATGAAGTTAGCTAGAAAGTGAACATACATTGCTGATGTTGGTACAAAATTCCATTAACATGATTTTATTTCATCTGTACCCTATCTATTTTATATGGGTCAATTAACATTTTATGTTTTATTTTGGCAAACCTAATGCATATTTCCAAAGTGTAAAACTTCTGTACAGACTGATTAATGTAGAGTCATAATGATGTATCTCCTTAGCACTATATTAAACAATTATAAATGGTAAACCAGTAATGAAATTTTTTATAGAAATACTACCATATGACAGATTTTACGTGTATTCATATATAGTGCAGGAATATTTCAATAAAGTTTGTTTTACGCCACTGAAAAACGAAATATACGTCTTAAAATTTAGTTTTTCGCCTCTCCTGTAAAGAAGCTAAAATGGAGTTACGTTCCTCTGATCCTCACACGATGATATGAACTGTGCAAAAATTGAAACTTCTACAGTATTGATCCTAGTAGTCGTGTTATTACTGCCAGGGTACACTTGAACTATCACGGCTGCCTGACCCTGAGTTGAATGACTTTCAAGATGCTTAGTAATTCACCAGTTAATGAATTCCAAGCTGCCAGTTCTTCTTTATGAAGATTGAAATTCAACTGTTAAAACTTCCTTTCATGCTCACAATATGAAAGTCTTGAGACAATGAGGTCCAGGAATAGCTGTGCCTCTAAGTACTTTTAGTCATTAATTAATTACCAAATGAATTTGTGATTTATCTAGGTACTTTGTACAATAAACCACTCGTTTATACATTTAACTCCACATTTATTTATAGTCAAGGAGTTATTCCATCAATTAGTACATAGGAATATGACACAAATATCTTGACAGACATCAAACACAGAATACAAATCAAAATCAACAACTTTTTCTTCTTAGCAAGCACACACTTTCTCCAAGGAACTTCAATATATATCTTTCAATGGGTAGACATAATATCTAAGACCACTTACTGCTGCCACCACCTGCTGAAACAAACAGATTCTGGGGGCAGCTGCTGTTCATATCATGCCTAATCAATTCACCAAAATAAATTGATAACTATTTGGGTATCTCAAGGTATTGAAGAAGTGGGGGAAAGTGGTTTGTACCACTGCACACTTGTGCCCATATCAGAAGCATATCAAAACTCAGTTGTCACTGTGGACAGGAAAACAGTGTAGTCAACATTGAGACAGTGACCCCTTCAGTTGTCTTGTGTATCTAGTGGATCATTGAGTTATTCTGCTGGAATAACTCCCTCCTGTGGGGTATAACAAACCAAGATGATGGATAATGCATCATACAATGAGTTGTGATTGCATAGCTTTGGCAGTTGATTCTTAAATTTTTGGATGAAATGTTCTGCCATACAACTGGATACTAGATAGAATGGTTGCATGTGGGCCTAGAGCATAGCAGCTTGTAAACTCATCAGACGTAAATTAAGGCCTAGTGTCTATGATAGTTGTTTCAGTGAGACCTTCACTAGTGAGCATTTGAGTCAGGGCTTGCATTCAAAGTGGGCTTGAGGTGGAAGACATCTGGTGGATGTAAGTAAAACAAGATGTCAACTATGGTAATCCACAAATAGTCCAGGGATTGGCCTCCAAAACCCAGATAGTGCTACAACCTTAGTGCCAGTGCCTCTGGCTATGGGAAATAATGAGACGCTAGAGCTGCTTGTTTGCTTTGGCAAGAATTGCAGGCTGCCACCATGGTGGTAATATTGGCATCAATTCCTTTCCAATACACACATTGGTGTACCAAATGTTTTGTTTGCATGACACCCCAATGAGTGAAACGAAAACGATCTATGACAAGATTTGGAAGGAGGATGGAATGAACACCACTGAACAAAAAGAATTCATGCCCGCAATGCCAATAATTTTGTACGTCTGGGTTGCTTATCTTCACCAGTATCTAACGTCCATTCTTTCTGGACCAGGAGAAGGAGAGCTCTTGCAGAATTGGGTCTTCTGCTCAACACTGGGCCACTAGTTTTGCATTTATAAGAAACAATGTGAAGGCTTTTTCATAACTGACTTCAAAGCTGCAGCATACTATTAGATCAGTTTCAATGGAGGACACCTAAACCATTGGCAATCTTGAAAGTGCAGCAATACTGGCTTAGTGAGTTGCAGAATGGTACTGGATATTATAGAAATAGTAGGGAAGGAACAAAATGAATCATTTATGGTGAAGAACTGACTTTGTGTGAATGTTCACATTAGATCTAAAAAAAAAGAGTCAATTGTTTGTGGCAGATAAATAAGGTAAATGGTGAGCATACACACTTACAGAAATTTTTAATGCAAGGTTTATGACCAGGGTCTCCCTTTATATCTGTCCATAGATGTACTGGGCAGATATAAACTTTCTCCAGAAGAAAGAAATTGGTTGTTCTGCACTATCAATGGTGTGAGACCTCACAGCTCCTAATCCATAATTGGATGCATCTACTGTGACAACAAATGTGGGTGAGGAATCGTAAGCCATAAGACATGTGGGATACAGCAATGTCTGCATCAGTTCCTGGAAGGTGTGGTTGCATGCCATGCCCATACCATGTTTGTAAGAGACAGCATGAAGGATGAACTTACTATAGTAAATAAATTGGCCACGCAGGGGCTCAGCATTAATTTGCTGGCTGGCTGAGGAGACTGAGGGGCTCCAGTCACGGTCTGCATGGCCACTACGGTCGGGGGTTCGAATCCCCCCTCAGACATGGACAGTTGTGCCGTCCTAGTTCGTAAGTAGTTCATAAGTAGTTTGTAAGTTTCGGGACTGATGACCCCTTAGTTAAGTCCCATAGACCATACAAACAAAACATTAATTTGCTGAGTACAGGCTTGGTGAACCCGGGGTTCCAAGATGTGGACTGTGTTTGTGCACCGTAAGCTTTGTGCTTGCTTCAGCAACCACCATATGGTG
The DNA here is from genome assembly GCA_026315105.1 of Locusta migratoria. Taxonomy (NCBI): domain Eukaryota; kingdom Metazoa; phylum Arthropoda; class Insecta; order Orthoptera; family Acrididae; genus Locusta; species Locusta migratoria. The sequence goes on from CM048748.1 coordinate 212,169,018, forward strand.
CGATGGTGTAATGTTGCAAGTTTATGAGACCGGGAATCTTGGCTTAATCGCCTGGGTCACAAGGACGGTACAAACGTCAAGAATAAAAATAAAAAAAACTCTCAGTCTCAAGGTGTGCTACGTGCTGAGGAGATGCATGGCTGTTTAGGTAGAACAGTCACTAGCAGCCAACACTTGGGGAACCTGACACACCTTCGTTGTATTAGGCTTACCCAGGCAAGCAGAGCTCTGCCTGGGTGAACATATAGTTCCCTAGCTGCTCATGGGAACAGGATGAAACAAGCAAGTAATAGCATTGGCAAACGCAAAACTGCTATCTCTAAGAGGGGAAAAACAGAGACAATGTGACATCATATGACCCAAAGTTGTTCCCTTCCCTTACTACACCATGGGAGGAACATAGGGTCCTCCAAATATCTGAGCCATACTTGCCACAATATCTAGTGTGTTCATGGTCTGATGGAGAATCTTTCATGTCCACCAAGTCACAGTTCTTGTGGAGAACAAGTTGAGGACAAGTTTGGCGAGATGGCGTCTTACTCTAAAATGTGGAACTGATCTGTATTGATCCAAATGATATCCCCTGCCCAGTTGAAGGCATTACTTGCCTGTGACAGGCTAGGTGATGTCTCTGTCAGTTTCACCCACATAAGACATTTAACATGGTCCAGGGTCCCATTTACCATTGAGATCTTTAGTCACAGTCTGATGAAGAGTTGTGTGCCAATTTACAGTGATGTGGTATACACTTCATCCAACATGTATACAAGGGACTGACAGAAGGCAGGGTTGCCACAAGTGCTTTCATCCTGGTTTTCTAAGGCAACACACTGCCTGAGAAAGTCAAGATAATGATTTACTGGTATGACACAAAACCGTATTTCCCTCCCCCTATGCGATGTATTTGGTGCTGGAAGTTGGGGCATATGTCCTTCTGATGTACTTCCAGCCCCACATGCACAAACTGCAGGCTTTCATCACACCCACATGCCCCTTGCACCCCTCCTCCTGTATGAGTGAATTGTCAACATCAGCATCCACCATCAGCATCAGGAACATCAGTCCCCAATACCCAGGGTTTCTCTGGCACCTCTTATCAGAAATGGGTCCCTTGGGACATTCCCTTTCGAGGTGTCTAAGAGTGGTATGGAGAATCCCACCTGGAGGCTGCAGGATCTGCAAATTATTTCTCAAAGGGCTTTCCACTCTGTGTCAAGCCCTGAGAAGTCCTCTCAGCCCTTCAAACCCAAAGGGTAGTGAAGGCAGTGAAAGACAAAGAAAGAGATGAAAGAAAAGTCAAAATGAGCCTTCAGTAACTCAAAAGTATCCACCTATTACATCTGCCTCTGAGGATGAGACGGAGATCCTCGCTTCCCCTGGGGATCTTGGCCTAGAACCTGTTGCTGTTTGTATTTGGGCCATGCAATAATTTACTGTTTATCCTGTACACCTTCCTCCAGATGATATTGTCTCACCTACTGATCTTGCTGTCCTGGTCTCACAGCTGCCCCCCCCCCCCCCACCCCTCCCACCGTTTCTCCTTTTGAGAGACTCTTAACACCCATCCTTTATGGGGTGAAACGGAGACAACCCGTTGTTGTAGGGACCTTGAAACTCTATTTGCAAAACAAGACATTTGCCTTCTTAATACAGTTGCCCCTACACACCTTAGTGTGGCACATGGCATGTTTTCAGCCATAGACCTATGAACATGTAGCCCATGCCTTCTACCACAACTCACTTGGAGGGTCCACAATGACCTTTGTGGCAGCTCCCACAGTCTATACCTGCAGACCACCTGCCATGATGGCCCCTCCATAGGGCTGATTGGCAGCGTTATACCTCAGTCATTGTTGTTCCTGATCCACTGAGAGCCTATGTGAATGTGGCAATTCAACAAATCTCTGTTGCTATAGTTAGTCTAGTCAATGAGTGCTCAAAATAGGGGTGTAGAGTGCATGGAATATGCGAGAATTTTTGACTTCAGGACTTTGTTAGGGATAGTTAGAAGGTGAACATACTAAAAGTCCCCGTCCCTGGGGGCTGACCTAAAGCAGGGAGGGGGGGTGTAAAGGTACCATTTTTTGATTTTCTGCTTATATCTCGAAAACTGGCTTTAGGAAAACATTGTTCCAAATAAAAATGAAAGATAATTGAATTTGCTATAAAATGGTTTCGATACATATACCTCGAATTCCCAACGGTTTTCAAGATATACGTTATTGAAAATCGACAATTTCGGAAAATATCATCTTTACCCCACTAATTTTGTCAAACATTTACTTCTTGTGACTCACTCAATCATTTCACAGAGAATTTATCAGAAAGAAAGTTGTAGAGCATTAAATTTCCTTCAGTTTGATGTGCACATTTGCTACCTTATATTCAGCCAATCAGAAGTTACATCATTTATAAGATGTGCGCTCAGTTTCAATGTCCCTCCATAAATGAGTGTTTTGACGCGCTGTGATGTTTTTACCTTATGAAATGTGCTAGCATGGTATTTAGAAACACTGATAGTGATTCAGAATGAAAAATAAGTGCATTCAAAGCAACATCTTCGTTTTTCTGAGGAGGAATGGTCAAGTTCATTCATCTTCGTCAGTAGTGAAGACGTCGTCCAATGAGATTGGGACTCTCGTCATCTTCATCCTGATTTAATATTCCGACTCCGTTGTTGCAGTTGCCCTTGCAGTTCATGCATGTAACAGAACAGTTTAACAACACTTTTCTGCAACCACATCTGCCACTGTCACATCCTTTCATGCATCGACAAAAAAATCATCTTCAAGATTTCGTCAGTGGCAGCATCTAACTCTGAGAGATTTAGAACTAGTTGGCCATTCGAACCCCAATTCGGTGCTCCACCTTTAGATTCCTCTCCTAACCAAAGGCGTACTTGGTGATAAGTTTGTTATGCATGCTGATTAACAACTCCTTCGGCTGGAGGGAGAGTTGGGAGATTAGGCTTTATGTTCCCAGCTGCTTTTATAGATGATTTGTAGCGGAACACGATGAGGGATTCTGTGATGGCTGGAGCTCTATACCATTATAGAGTACTCGTGATTCCCACTGTCTCAACGGAGTTGGCGGAAGAAGAACTATTGGCAATATCTCAGCAGCATGTTGTAAGATTTTTGACTTCTGGTGCATTTTGACAAAACCCACTTTACTTTTGAAATACACTACGGATGTTATGTCACAGCCTGTAAATGCATGTAAGAATAACAAGTGGGCATTGTCCTTCATTTTCAACTCCTGTTGGAGCTATTGTGAAGAACATACACACATCTTAACCTTTCCTCTTCCTGGTTCTACAAGCAGAATGTTACGATCAGTTGGAGATTTTGCTGTTAAAGAGAACAGCTAAGTCAACATCCTCTCCAATAATGGCAATCGAGGAATTATGTTATCTGTTGATAGCTGTCTCCACAATATCAATGTCAGCATCACCTGAAGGTTGAAGGCCATTTATTCCATTTTCCTGTAGTTGCATCATCCACAGGTTTATCGGCTGATTCTTATTGTTAAATTTGGAGAGGAAATCTCTTGCTTCACTGTAATTTTAGTTTCTAGACTGACATTCATTTCCCCATACGTCCTGAGCTGATATCGTCAACTGTTCAGCTGCTTTATCCTCTCTGATACGTCAGAGTACCCATTAAAAACCACTGTACAACATCTCTCAAAGTAACCATTGCAACCTGATGTAATTTTTTCGACATTCAGTATGAATCAGCATGATGTCCAAAACTTCTAAATATGAGCCATTGCTATCTCCCCTTTTTATTCTGGCTTTGATGAGTGATAGTATTCCTCTTTTTGTCACTGTGGAAACTTCTAGTCCATCTATTGTTTCATTACATACTAAACACTGAGTAGATATCTTTAAAAGCTGACACACAATACTGACACACAAACTTTCCCTGCGGTTGGTGAACTTTCAAAGTGAACTGAAATAAGAAGCGAGTGAGAACACTCCATTCCACCCCGCAGTCAGTGACAGGCCGTCGATGTTCGTCGTGGGGCTTCCCCATCGTTAACCCTCTCCTGGGCATTAGGTACTGACAACCTTGACAACATATCCACTGCAGGTGACAATAAATGAGGCTCAACTCCTCTGCCTCAGAAAAACGAAGATATTGCGTTGAATCCAATTTTTTTTCATCCTGAGTCACTTTCCGTGCTTGTAAATGCTTTAATTGTATGATTCATAATATTATCAGAGAAGCTACATTTATAAAAAGGTGTTCTGTTTCAATTGCAAGTACTTTCTTGTCATTGTTAAACTGTTTTTATTTAAAAACTGTTTTTATTTACCATGCTAGCACGTTTCATAAGGTAAAAACGTCACAGCGCGTCAAAACACTCATTTATGGAGGGACATTGAAACTGAGCGCACATCTTATAAATGATGTAACTTCTGATTGGATGAATATAAGGTAGCAAATGTGCACATCAAATTGAAGGAAATTTAACGCTCTACAACTTTCTTTCTGATAAATTTTCTGTGAAACGATCGAGTGAGTCACTAGAAGTAAATGTTTGACAAAATTAGTGGGGTAAAGATGATATTTTCTGAAATTGTTGATTTTCAATAACGTATATCTCGAAAACTGTTGAGAATTTGACATATATGTATTGAAACAATTTTATAGCAAATGCAATTATCTTTCATTTTTATTTGGATCAATTTTTTCCTAATGCGGACCGTTTTTGAGGTATAAGCAAAAAACCAAAAAATGGTACCTTTCCACCCCCCCTCCCCACTTTAGGTCACCCCCCAGGGGCGGGGACTTTTAGTTATGTTCACCTCCTAACTATCCCTAACAAAGTCCTAAAGTCAAAAATTCTCGCATATTCCATGCACTCTACAATGCATTCATTGACGGGACTAAGTGTCCACCACTGAGGCCACTGTTCCAACCAACACTGGCGCTCCACAGTGTAAATCTGTACCTTGGTGGACACAAGAGATTACTGTAGCCGTCCGGGATCATGGAAGGGCACAACCACCACCACTGGCATCATCTCACCATAGAATACCTGATTGCCTTTAAACAGCTCCGGGCCTGAGCTCGACAGCTCATCCGGCAAAGTAAGCAGGACTGGACACTATCTGCACAGACCCGATTGCTGTCACTGAGTACATGGTGCAGCATTATGCATGCATCTCTTCGGCTGAAGCATACAGCGCAGTCTTTCGCACCCTCCCCTCAAAGAACGAGTCGAGTGGAGGTCATTATCATTCTACACACGTTTTCAGGAGCCATACAGTGTGCACTATAGTGAGTGGGAGTTTCAACATGCCCTTGCTGCATGCCTTGATACCTGTCCAAGAACAGATTGTATCCATAGACAATTCCTGCAGCATCATCCTCTGGACACTCAGAACCAACTGCTTGCCTTGTTTTATTGTCTCTGGGCAGAAGGTGTTTTCTCCTCCCAATGGTGGAAAAGCATCATCATCCCAGTGATGAAACCTAGTGCTGATGCACGTGTGACTGACAGTTACCATCCGATTAGCCTCACCAACTTTCTTTGCAAATTCCTTGAATTTATGGTGAGTCAGCAGCTTATGTGGTCCTCGAAGATTGGGGAGCACAAAAAATGGGCTTCCATTAGGGCCACTCTACAATTGACAATCTTGTGTCATTGGAGTCGGCTGTATGTACATCTTTTACCTGATGTGAACACCTTGTTGCTGTATTTTTTGATCTCTGGAAAGTGTACAACACCACCTGGCTATGTTGTACGACTGGGGCTTACAGGGCCCACTTCCAATCTTTATATGGAACTTTCTTTCCCCCACCTTTTTATGGTTAGGATTGGTGCTGCTCTTAGTTCATCACACATTCAAGAGAATGGTGTTCCATAGGGCTCCGTTCTCAGTGTGCCTCTAATTTTAGTCACCATAAATGGACTTTTGTCTATATTTTAGTTCTGCTAGTATTAGCGTTGCTGAGCAGTGTTTGCAGGGAGCCACCCAAAAAGCATAATCATGGGTCTCTGCCCATGGTTTCCAGTTTTCAGCACAGAAAACCCATGTAATGCACTTCTGTCACTGCCGGGTAGTGCACATGAACCCAGAGCTATACCTTGGTGGTGAATTGCTACTTGTTTATGAGAAGCGTCAGTTCATTAGGATGGTATTTGACAACCAAATTACTTGGGGGCCACAACTGCATCAAAAATGCGGGCAACATCTAAATATTCTGCACTGCTTGAGTCATACTACTTGGGGCACTGCCCATTCTACCCTCCTGCAGTTTTACAAGTCCCTGATACAATCAAGGCTTGTTTACTGGGGCCTGGTATATGACTCTGCAGCACCATCAGCATGGCAGATCCTTGATTCCCATCCATCATACTGGTATTTGGCTGGTAATGGGGACTTTCCACACAAACCCTTTGCCAAGTCTTCTTGCTTAAGCAGGGATCCCTCCATTGCACTTTTGCTGGCAACAGCTTCGTGCCAGTTACGTTGCTTGAGTCCATGCCATGCCTCACCACCCAAATTGCAGACTTTTGTTTCTGGCTGCTACCTCTCCCTGCCACTTTCTCCTACCCATCCTGTACCGCTCCTGGGTCCATTCCTCATTTTGAGCTCCACCTGCAATTGTCCCGGGATCCAAAGGCATTAGTTTCACCACTAACACTCTGTCGCAAGTTTCTGGCCCTTCTTGATACATTCCATGGCAGAGAGGTGATATGCACTGATGGCTCCCTGGTAAATGGCAGAGTCAGTAACGCCTTTGTTCACTGTGACCACACTGAACAATGGTCCCTACCACCTGGCTGTAGCATTTATACTGCTGAACTGATCACCACATCTCGTGCTCTTGACCATCTACAAGCATGCCCCAGGAAGTCGTATTTCGTCTGCAGTGACTCCCTAAGTGGCCTGCAAGCCCTTGACAAATATTTCTCTCCACATTCCTTGGTGCAATCCATTTGCAATTCCATCAATTCACTTGGCAAATCTGGCTATTTGGTAGACTTTGTTTGGACCCCAGGCCACATTTGTATCCGGGGAATGAATTTGTCAATCAGCTGGCTAGGTTGGCCACCACCACTCCTCCTCTGGATATCATTATCCCAGAAAGGGATATCTGATTGGGTTTGCACAAGATCTTTGAGGCTTGGAATATGAAATGGTCAACACTGAGGATGCCCAACAAGCTCCGTGCGATCAAATCCTCTATGGCCGCCTGGAAGTCCTCCCTCAGGCATTCCTGTAGGGACTCTGTTGTTCTGTGTCAATTACATATTGGCTATTCGTGGTTGACGCACTACAACCTTTTATGTTAAGAGGACCCACTGAATTGCCATTGTGGCAATTTGTTGACAGTGGTCCACATTCTGTCAGGCTGTTTGCATTTAGCTGCCTTCCTGCAGTCTTTCAACCTACCTACTCTGCCTGCTTTAATTTTAGCTGACGTATCAATGGCTGACCATGTTTTAGGTTTTATTCGTGCGAGAGACCAGGAGACACTGGAAGGTACCAGATTGACTTTATAATGGTAAGGAATAGATTTAGAAACCAGGATCTAAACTGTAAGTCTGAGTTCTTGTCTGCTTATTATCATAAAGGCACACATCATTGTGGCACATGTCGAATTCTATCACTGCTGCAAACAACCACATTGTCCTGCAAAACCTGGGAGCCAAACTAATTGGCCTTAGTCATAAATGTAATTTTATTACAGAGACTGACCACAAATCCGACTGGGATTCCATGGTTCACAAGGCTATAAGGTTGACCCCTGACAATAAGCACATTAACATGCCCTTCAGTTTTAAAATCCATCTCTATCAGAAGTTTTGAGTAGTGCCCAGGCCTTTGAAGCTTTGCTTACAATGGGCAATCAGATAGAGGCTTGGTGTGAAGTAGCAGTTATTTCCCCTGATAACAGATACAAGTTGTGGAGGAAGGAGAAGTGGCAGTCATTCAGTCTCGACCTCAGTGTCGAATAGGTCAGCAGCGTGTGAAACTGCAACAATGGCTGCAATCATCCCTTCCCTCTTGTCAAAAATGTCCAGCATGTCTGAAGCATTGGACAGTTTTTAATGCAAACAAGAGAAAAGGACACATTTTTTGACACAACAACAGACTAAACACTACCTAGTTTTGCTATGTGTAAACCAGCTACATGTCACTGAGGTGTAAATATTATTGGTTTGATTATACATCGTCATATGTCCCTTATGTGTTTATTTTTATTGGTAACTGTGATGTGAAATGAGATGATGTCATGATTTATGTATTTAATATGAATATATAATCAAATGTTGTTTGATGAATGTAGTAGACACACTGGGCTAGTCAGGGTCATTGCTAATGTATAAAGTCATTTTTGGAGTAGGTAGCTGGCTGACAGCGCAATGGCACATGGCGAAAAAGTAAGTTGGAGAGTGTTGCTAGAAGCAGCCGGTCTGTGTTGGTCGGTGTGGCTACAATATGCGGGGCTTATGGAGAAATACATTGATTAGGCTCAAACGTTATGGTGATTGGTCAATTTGCAAATAGTATGGGCACAGCATTTATGCAGCAAGTTATAATAGTCAAGAGGAAAGCTGTGGGCCCAAAGAGTTTGTCCAATGCCAAGGAGAATTTGCTATTGTATGCCAACAATGCCTGCACCATGCCACATCGTCTTCGTCCGAAGTAAGATCAAGCCAAGAAATAATTAATTAGCATGTACAACTAGCCAGTGTATTAGTGATAAACTTCAATAGCAAAAACTGTTCTTACAAAATACCTGGTGTCGTCCAAATCACTCTCCCAGCGCATCAACCAGGCAGGATCCTTGTCCTATTCAATATTATTCTGAGACAAGCCCTGTTTAATTAAAGACTACATGATTGCTTCTATAACCTCATAAAGAGTGCAGCAGCAATGTTTGTTCGGTTAAACATATGTGTATTTCGACAGTATATTCCAAGTGTTAGTGACCAGTCAATATTTTATGTGTTTTGCAGTTTCAAATGTTTGTAAATCTGATGGGACTTAACTGCAGGTCATCAGTCTAAAGTTTAACATAATAAAAGGTTAATTATTAGTAATATTAAGTCAAAACTGTGGTTCAAGTCTTAAAGAACTTTGCTCACATAAATTTGTGCTTGGCCACGTAGTGAAATACTTAGACCATCGCAACTGCTTAATAACAGCTTTAATAATTACTATTTATGAAGTTAATGAATCTATCCACAATCAATCAAGCTTTAAGGTGAGGTACTTGCAGTTTGATAGGTACTTGAGTTGCATTTGCTACTGCGCTTTGGTAATTGTTGCTTGCCACCAATTTGCTATTGAACCTTTTGTATGTAATTTTGCTGTTTTATATCTGATTGTCTTTTTCCACCTTGCCTTGCTGTTCCTAGTTGTGTGTGTTTCATGCCCCCCCCCCCATCGCCCCATTAAAATAATTTTGTTGTTTAATGATTTGTTAGTAATCTGACAGTGATTAATTCCCTTTGTTATTATTCTTTCGATTGCTCGTGTCATGACCTGGCGACCGTATATATGCTTACTTGCTATATTGAATTGTCTATACCATTCATACTTTCCCCATTTTATTAATGTTGAGTTCTTTTTTTTAATCCCCCCCCTCCCCCACTTTTTTTTTTCTTTTACTGGACGTATGTTGTTACGAGATTGTAAAAGCGCAACGTCGTCTCAGTTGTAACTTCCACTACACTAGCAGTTTCATTTCCAATAGCTTTACCTGGACAATTATAGAATTTTAGGAACATGGGTTTAATTAATTGTTCAGTACATTGCCAATAGTGTGGGGTGGGAAGGTTACACACGTCGACCATTGTGGACAGGACACCATATTTCTGCTAATCGGTGTTCTGCAACGTGCAATCTTCGGATCTCGCTATACCATTTCAGTATTATTTGTTCACAACAGTTTATTTGTATATTATGGCATTAAATTATGGAACACACTATAGGTGAGGCAGGTGGGCTCCGCCTTGTTTAATGGCGAACCAGCTACTGACCACAAGACAGATCTTGATATAAAAACAGAAAATGCGAATGATGTGACTATAAAATAAGAGCTTTCAGATTATGACCTAGACTTAGAGGAAACATACAATGAGAATTTTAAGTATACAATAAGACGGGAAATGGAACCCGAACCAATGTTCAAAAATGTGGATGATTTGCAATCTGACAGCATAGGTAGATTACTGCAAGCAATCAGTTTAATAGGTCAGAAAATAGATTCAGATAGTCTGGAAATTAAGTCAATAAACAATAATATGCAATTAATGAATAATAGCTTGAAGGAGGAAATAAAGACTATGAACAGTAGTCTGAACAATAGGGTAGACACTCTTGATGCCAAAGTAGGCGAATAAATGAGAGCATTAGCCAAACAAATGGAAAAGATATATGACGATAAATTTGAGAGCATGAAAATATTAGTGGGGAATGAAATAAAAAGAACGGATCAGGAGTTGAACAATAACGTCAGTAGTGGTCTAACTGAAAACACTTCATAAAACAGTAAAAGTTACAGTAAACTCTAAACAAGATGAGATTCGTACTGAGCTGGATATATCTGTAAACACACTCAAGGGACAGATCGTGAAGGTTCAGGACAAAATGAAAACTAAACTGCAGGAAAAGACACAAGGGTTGGAGACTAGTGTAAACCAGAAATTAGGAGACATTAAAGAGCAAGTAAAGAATCTTGAAAGTGTGAAAACATTTGCTACCACCTTCGTGTTAGGAGGTGTATATCCTAACCATGTCAATCTCGAAATCAAGAAGTTTGACCCAAACGTTAACGTACATCCGATGATTTTCATGGATGTGTGAAGATAGATTATACCTTTTGTGTTACCTGAAGAAGAGGGAATTAGAATTGCAAGAACCTGATTGAGTGGTGATGCAAGTAGCTGGGTTGTGAATGCTACAGATAAATGTAAAAGTTTATAGGAATTTATGGAAAAATTTTGAGGAATAATACTGGTCTGCAGACAAGCAGGACAAAGTGCTGCAAGAATTTATGCATTCAGCTTTGTACCAGTCAAGCAGTGACTCTAACATGGAAAGTTATTGCAAAAACCTATGCAAAAAGGTCGAATATGTGAAAGATCAAATGTCCGAGTGTAGTATGGTCACAATATTGTGAGAAAAGTTACCATGGAAACTGCGAGCTCATTTGATGAGTGAGAAAAACAAAGCTTCTTTTCTAAGCAAAGTAGGTGATGAGGTGTATAAGGATGCTGATGCTAATTTAAAATAAAACTTATTTCATGATACATTTGTAAGAGTATTTGAAAACTGTTTCCCCAAGAAAATAGTTAAATATTATGATAAGAAACCATAGCTTACTAAAGGAATAAGAATATCTTGTAACCGAAAGAGGGAACTATCTAACAGCAAGAAAGAGTAATGAACCAGAAACAAATACTATAAAAACTACTGTGCTACATTAAGAAAAGTTATTAAAAAGTCCAGAAGCAAGTGCATCATGTCTGAGATTAGTACCTCTGGCAACAAAATTAAAACAATTTGGAATATTATTACCAGAGAGACAGGGCAACCAACAGCACAGGAAGACAGCATTACCATCAAAATGAATGATAAGTTTACAACTAACAAGCCGTAAGTTGAAAACATTTTTAATAATTATTTTTTAATTGTTGTGGAGAAAACAGGATCTAAAAGTTCATTAGAATAAGTTAGGCAGTTAATGGAACAGGCCATAACCATACAAATGATATGAAAGAAATTGCACCCACCCCTCCTTCTGAAATTAAGAAAATAATAAACTCTCTCAAGAGCAAAAGCTCACATGGAATTGATGGTATTTCCAGCAGGGTAATAAAAGCTTGTTCTCAAGAAATAAGTAGGATTCATAGCCACATAAGTAATAATTCTCTGAAGCAGTGTGATTTTACTGTTAGACTGAAATATGCTACTGTTAAACCACTACACAGAAAGGGGCTACATCTGATGTCAACAACTACTGCCCAATCTCAATTCTGACAGCCTTATCCAAAATTCTTGAAAAAAGTAATGTATTCTAGAGTAGTTTCACACATAGGTAAAAATAAAGATCTAACAAAACATCCGTTTGGTTTTCAGAAAGGCTTTTCAACAGAAAATGCTACATATACTTTCACCAATGAAATATTAAATTCTCTGAATAACCGGACATCACCCGATGGGATTTTTTTGTGATCTCTCCAAAGCTTTTGATTGTGTAAATTATGGAATTCTTCTAGATAAACTAAATTATTATGGTATGAATGGGACAGCGTACAAATGGTTTAAATCATACCTAACAGGAAGAGTGCAGAAAGTTGACATAAGTAGTTCACATATACGCAAAAAGAAAAGCTGATTCCTCAAACTGGGGAACAATCAAAAATGGGGTGCCACAAGGTTCGGTCTTGGGCCCTTTGCTTTTCTTAATATATATTAATGACTTGACATTATATATTCATGAAGATGCAGAGCTGGTTATTTTGATGATGATACAAGTATAGTTATCACACCTGACAGACCAGAAGTAACTGAAGAAATTGTAAAAGACATCTTTCGGAAAATCATTAAGTGATTCTCAGCAAATGGACTATCCTTAAATTTTAATAAAACACAGTACATACAGTGCTATACTGTAAATTTAATGACACCATTATATTTATTGATCAGAAATTTTTAGCAAAGTTAGAATATTCAAAATTTTTAGGTATATGCATTGATGAGGGGTTGAACTGGAAAAAACACATTGAAGATCTGCTGAGACGTTTGAGTTCCGCTACTTATGCTATTAGAGTAATTGCAAATTTTGGTGATAAACATCTCAGTAAATTAGCTCTCTGCCTATTTTTATTCTCTGCCTTTCGTATGGCATCATTTTCTGGGGGTAATTCATCATTGAGTAAAAAAAGTATTCATTGCACAAAAGTGTGTAATCAGAATAATTGCTGGAGCTCATCCAATATCATCCTGCAGACACTTATTTAAAGAGTCAGGGATCTTCACAGTATATATATTCACTTATAAAATTTGTTATTACCAATCCCACCGAATTCAAAAACAATAGCAGTGTACATTACTACAACACTAGGAGAAAGAATGATCTTCACTATTTAAGATTAAATCTAGCTTTGGCACAGAAGGGGGTGAATTATGCTGCCACATAAGTCTTTGGTCACCTACCAAATAGCATCAAAAAGCCTGACAGGTAGTCAACTAGCATTTAAAAATAAATTAAAAGAATTTCTGAATGGCAACACCTTTTACACTATAGATGAATTTTTAGATATAAATTAGTATATTTGAAATAATAAATAAATAAAAATTGTGTCACGTAATATTTAGTACAAAGTAATAATTTGTAGACACCTTTCATTAACCTGATACATTCCACATCATTACGAAGAGTTGTATTCATGATCTATGGAACAAGTATGAATCTAATCTAATCTCCACACTACTCTATATTGCAGAAGACTCTTCATTTCTAAGAATGGTGACCCACATCTCTTTAAATCTGCTTACTGTATTCATCTCGTGGTCTATCTCTGCTATTTTTAACCTAATGCTTCCCTACACTACTAAATTGACGATTTCTCAATATGTGGGAATCTGCCCTACTAATGGAACCATTCTTTCAGTCAAGGCATGCCAAAAAACTCTTTACTCTCTAGTTTTGCTCATTAAATATGAGGTTTATACATTAATCTTCAGCATTCTGCTGGAGCACCGAATTTCAAATCTTCTTTCCTTTTCTTGTGTGAACTGTTTATCGTTCCATGTTTTACTCCCATACACTCCAGACAAATGCCCTCATAAAAGTCTTCCTAACACTTTTATTAATATTGAATGTCAACAAATTTCCGTTCTCCAGTTTTACAGTCTACATTAACCCCCATGACATTATTTCAGAATCATGTTTTCGCAGTTTCACTATCTAGTTTGGGCTACGTTAAATGATCAAATGACAATTATACAAGGGGCATGACCTGGGTAATTTATTGGGAATAGACCTAGGTAAATTATGATTACACATGACAGGGTCTCACTCATAGAAGTGGCAGAGTGTACAAGCTATCCGGGTCTGATGGGAAAAAATTGAAGTCCAGCTTTACTTACCTATTTCGGATATTTTCATGTAGAGTAAACTACTTAGTGAGAGCAGTGCACTTGCTTCATTTCTACCACCAAAAGCAAATAAGAGCCAAATAAATAGTGAACTACGCTACAGCGATGCAAATCACCAGCACAGGATGGCCAGAGTGGGCAATATGAGTGTTTTGACATTTTAATAGTAGAAGTTTTCTGAAGACACAACCTCTGCTCTTTGGGCAATATTTTGTTAATCAGTGGGATTTTTTGACGAAACAGGGGCAGTGTATTTGCATGTCCTGAGTTTTTTAAATGTTATTTGTAATGATTTATTGTCACTCCACTGCCATGTGAAACAGTGAAATATTACAATCCTAAATCCAAGGTAATTCATAACTAAACTACAGTTCTCAAACAATTTTGGCGATACATGAATTCCAATTGTCATGGTACATTTGTTCAAAGTGTGTAACAGCATGTGGAGGGGGGGAAAAGTCAGGGCAATGCAGTTAGTCCAATAATGCAGATAACATTACAATGACTGTAGTACATTCTTTTTTCATTGTTTTCGTTCAAGCAGTTAAACCAAACTTGTCTCACCTAAGAGCTATATGTAAATCATAATACAGTAAAACCTCGTTTTTAAATTCTCGGTTTTTATGTTTTCCCACCATTTACACCATTTTTTGTCGGTCCCATCAAATTTCCTATGTTTACAATGTTAATTCACCCTCGTTTTTGCATTAACATATTTACGCTTTTCCCGCATTTTACACTTTTTGAAAGCATGTTCGTGAAGAAAAATGACGTAATGTACATACATTAACACTAGCATGGCTTTCCCCTTAAAGTATAGCACTTAAAAACTATTCGCATTCGAGTTTCTTGACACTTGGCGTTTATTCAAACGTATATTTCGCGTTTCATTGTTGATTTAAAGACGCGCCGATTTGTGGCAATGTAGTTCTTCTTTTGACCAGCTTCTTTGGCAGAGCGCGTGGCATGTACTCAGACAAACAGAACGGTTTGTTAACGAGAGAATAACGCTGATTTGTGGTGGTGTAGTTCGTCTTTCCGCTAGCTTCTTTGCCAGAGTGGCTGGCGAGTACAGTACTCAAACAATCAGAACCAGTTGCTTTGTTGAAGTGAGAATAAATAGTTGCGTTGTTTTTGTGATACATATTTCTGGTTAATAAAGAACTTTATCTATCACAGTTGGGTATCATAATACCCACAACCTCAAAAAAGCGATAATAGTGAGAGATGCCGATCCAATGCAAACGTCACAAAAATACTTATGCATATGTTTGTACTCGAAAACGCGAATAAATTCTCGAATATTGTTGAGTGAAACATCGAAAAATACAGAACTAACGGAACTGTAGGAGTTTTACTAGGTAAATAATTAATTCCAGTAAAAGGCAGTAATTTTGAAGATGTTACATAGCCTAGCAGCGGCGTCCAAACAATATCTATCGAAGCGGTTCATGTAATTTTGAAGATGTGTTATAGCCCAGCAGTGGTGTCCTCGATTATAATGAATGAAATTACGTAAAAATTTCTACTTCCCATAAAATTACCAGTTTTCCTGGCGCTTAAAATAGCGGCATCCTCGATTATGATTGAAATTGTCAAAAATTTCCACTTCCCATAAAATTACCAGTTTGACTGGCACTCAAAATAGCGGCATCCTCGATTATAATGACTGAAATTACGTCAAAAATTTCCACTTCCCATAAACTTACCAGTTCTGCCTGGCGGTTAAAATAGCGGCGTCCTCGATTATAATGAATGAAATTAGGCCTATGTCAAAAATTTCTACTTCCCATAAAATTACCAGTTTGCCTGGGGGCTCAAAATAGCGGCATCCTCGATTATAATGACTGAAATTACGTCAAAAATTTCCACTTCCCATAAAATTACCAGTTCTGGATGGCACTTAAAATAGCGGCGTCCTCGATTATAATGAATAGAAATCTTTGACTTAATTTCACTTCCCATAAAATTACCAGTTTTTCCTGGCGCTTAAAATAGTAAAATTTTGGATAACCTTTATTGTATAATCAACTCCCTGGCGAGTATTTAGATGTCTATTATGTACATATATCACACATAAACTATGAAAATGCAAGGCTGATCCAGTAAGCATATTTTACCATTTAAAACATTATTTCCTGCATTTTACACCATTTCACTGAAGTCCCCTTAAAAGTGTAAAAACGAGGTTCTACTGTATTAGTGCTACATAGAATGTTGCAGACAGGTTATTTGTGCATGGTGGTAAAATGAATTGTTTACTCGTAAGTCACAACTGGTTTGAGTTCGTGTATTAATACTGAGTCACAGTGGGAAAGTAATATATTATAAATAGCTTAAATGCAGCCTTCCTCAATCGACTATTTAAATAAAAATAGTAATCAAATAATTTGTACGGTGTCATTGTTTTCTACCTTCCAATACTTGTTTCCAGACTGACGAAAATAACCAAAATTTGCTAACCATCAGAATTATATTCAGCAATGAAATAGAGGGGGTGACTAATGTCATGTGAAAGTTTATTTGATTTTTCTTGTAAATATTCTTTCTTTATTTATTGCATTCTATAATGTCTGTAAGCGTTACTGTTTGGAATCATAGAATTTCTGAATTCAATTAAATGCAGCCACTTATGGAAGAATTCCTGGGAAATGGCGTACAAAAGGCTATGGTTGGGAACTGCCAGTGAGCGAGTTCCCTACAAAACCCCAAACCCTGTGTGAAATGATGGCTGGTGGTGGCCAGTGCATCTTCCGTCCCTGACGGGTGGTAACGGGCGATCAATCTGTACCATCCAGCTAGCAGTCTTCGCAGCAACACTTGATCCTAGAGTATACTGTTGGTTTATCTATGAGCCATGTGAAATTTCGGTTTGTTATTGTGGGGAATATCAGTGCCCATGTGAGAATACGAAGTTGAATGTGGGGTTCCTGAGACGAGGAAGACTAGGAAAGAGCCTACACCGGCAATTGGCTGTTTTGGGTAGCTAGTGTTTGATTCGTTCTCCTTATTTTGGGAGAGGGGAGAATGCCAATTTTAGGAAAAAGTAGACAGACTTCAGTCTGGACATTTGAATAGGAATTTCAGAACTGAGCAATTCCTGACGGGAGCCTAAGTTTGTGGACAGCTGTCTGCTGTCCAATTTGTAATAGGGACTTGGAGATTAAATGGCCACACTGATGCACAGGGGGAGTCTTAGAAAGTGTGTGAAAGTCAGAACGACATTATGTATGTATCATCATACTTTTGTTATATAATGTCTCTGACTGTTGGTTTTATAGTGCATGACACTAAAGTAATGTAATCTGCCACATAGCATTTCGCTCTCATGTGTTTAGTTTCAAAATATATTATAACATAATATATTATGACCGAAGAAAGTGTTAAAACCTCTGTTAGATTCTTTGCTGTGTTTGTTTTTCAAGTGATACTCCAGTAACACTGAGCCTGTGCATTAAATAAATGTTTTAACTATTGGTTTTGAAATCATTTGAGATACTAACACATTTATGGACCATTTAAGGCAAATAAACAGCAAATCAGTTCTTGTCCAGCTGTATGAAGTGTAAAAAGTTTAAATAGAATATGTATTTATATTATAATGCAAAACCTCATAGAAGGTAAAATTAGCTTTATGACTTGCCTCCCTCCCCCCCTTATGAAAGATAATCCTCTATGCACTCTTGGTTGTAACCAAATTTGTGTGAGGTTGACTGTCTTTTGTGTCTCTCTGAGCCTCAGTGATCTATATGATTGGTAAATGTTCTAATGTTAGTAGAACTTATGGGACTTAACTATGGGGGTCACCAGTCCCTAAACTTACAAACAACTTATGAACTAGCTTATACTAAAGCTGGCACAAACATCCATGTCCGAGGGGGGATTTGATCCCCCGACAAGAAACGGCCTCACGCATCGTAGCATAGCGCCTCAATGTGCTCAGCCACTCTGCTGTGGCTATGATTGATATATACAAAATATAACTGATATAAATAATATAATTATGAAAATATATTTTTAAAGTAAGTAATATAATTGATACAAATTAAATAATTATATAAAGTCACACTAGGTAAAAATAAATTTCAGATATCCCCCCCCCTTCCCCGAAAAAAATCTTGTGTGCACCCCTGGTCTTGATATGGAAGATATAAGTAAGTGATCCATTATTATAGTTAGTATTCCTAAAATCATTGGAGAAAATGGCAACAAAATGACTATTCAATTTGGTGAGTAGAATCAATGAGAAAGGGAATGTCCCATCAGACTTTTGGAAAAATCATCCACACAATTTTGCAGATAGCAAGGACAATAAGTGTGAGAACTACTGCACAATAAGTACATCTAGCATGAAGAAACACCAGTGGAGAAAAGTTTGAGAAATCGTAACTATGCTTTCATGTAAACCTGGATTTATCACTTTGGCTACTCACTATACATAATGACAGATCAGGATTGTCAGTCTGAGTTGGAATTGTTCTCCCAACTAATGAGGTTCTGAGGTATAGTGCCACAAAACTATCAGCTAACACACCAGAGGCAATAGCATGATACAACATTAGCACCGGTCACCCAAGTTATCAATAACAACCTATGATTGAGAGTGGACAGCAGCTATACCAATGATATTACTAGGCATCTGGAAACTGTATAAACTGCCCTCTCCAGCAGAACGTTTCAAAACAAAATCTACATCTACTGGGAGAGTCCATCCAGGAATGACCATCACATTTACTTATTTCTGTCTACAATTACTGTGTGCTTTGACTGAAAGCACATGTCACCTGATTTTGTTAATACCAAGTACATGTAATGGTACCAACTGACATACACTCATGTAATGCTCCACATCAATGGTGGCAGACCTTCACTACAACCTCCATGCACTAGCCCATACACGGTGTTGCAGTAAGAACACACCTATGAAATATTAGTTCTTCGGCAGTATCAATAAACAGGATAAAGCATGCTTATATTCCAAATGACAATTGCCATCCTGACGACTCCCATGACTTCAAAGTTAGTTCCAGCAGCATCACTGACACCACAACTACCACTAACCACACAACCACCGTTGCCACCTATAATGATATCTGAGCATCAGGTACACTTTCTGCTCTGTTACATAGATGGTGCTCCACATCTTGACATGTTATACATCCAAGAGCATCTTCTCACTATGGATCAGTTGGAACGAAATGTACATCAAATATAATCTTTTTCCTAGGGGGCTGCTGTAATGATGAGTTTCAGTTTCTTGCAGAGAAGTAGAGTGATGAATAATGTTGAGTCACAAGTGTATGTATAAAGAGTGGTATCATACGCTGTTGATCGGCTTTATAAGCCACATACCTGGAGTGCTGACTTCGACAGTTAATTATTCTGATATTCCAGAGAGATTATTTTATACTAACGTCTTCGTCTTATGTGTGTTCAATTATTATGCTCAGCTTAGCAACTCTAACAGTTTTTAGGATTGATCATACTATGAGAGGATCAATGATTGTTAAATATGAGTTCTTCCTCATCATTTGTAAAGGATTCTTGTCCTTGACAAAAACAGTTAATATCCCATTTGTTTACATTGTACAAAGGATCCCTGGTACCTAAAGAAAAGATGGCAAATCATTCAACTACTAATTCCTTTAGAATGGCCAAAAACTGCCTGGGAAGAAAATGAAGCCATGCAAAAGCCTGTATCTTATTTAACCAGCAATGAAATATAATAATTAATTTTAATATCAAATATTAGCACTGCATTTTGTAATACATTCATGAATGCCTATAATCTTTCATGGCTGTGTCAATAATTGAAAGATAAAACACATTAGCATAAGCCCTTTGGTACTACCCTTGTAAATAATACAACAAACATATTAAACTTATTATTTGTAAAATTTAAGGACATTGGGGAAATGAGTTGAGGGGACCATGTAAAATTTTATAATGTATTTGTTGAGGCAATACAGATTACACAAAAACACCAGAGTCTAATTTTTCTTGGAAGTTTTTCTTAATATCACTCTTGAAAACATACAACCATATGATATTTCTTTGGTATCTGAAGGTACACAAGAAATTTGTGTTGGGATGTGATTTTTCAAATTCATTATAATATTAATATATGACATTTATGTGCAAGGAACACACTTAATGCACACTTAGGAATTTGAAGAGCAAAGCATTATTTTAAATTATTTGCAGCCAAAACAATGCTATTCTGCAGATCAGTTGTTTTCAAATTTAATGAGACTACCCTCAAACTTAAGTAGATTAATCCTGAGCCCCATCATGAGATTTCAGATCTTATAGTAATAAAGAGGTAGTACTGTATGAATATTGAGTTACATATTTATAAATGCTCATAATTTAGATTATTTCCTATTACACCAAGAAAATACTGAATATAGTAAGTCCATGGAAGTACTTGGATTAATCAATAGTCTACAAACATTTCAAAAATCCAGAACTAAAAGTTTTCATTACATCCATGTTTTTATAGTTTAGATTAATGCACAATAGTAATAGAACATCCCAAAGAAACTTTGGAATGCATTGGCAAGCCTGTAGACTCAAATAATGGATCTTCAACTTACTGCCATAGAAACAGTATCCGTATTTTAAGGAGACAACTGCTAATAGAATTCTTTGACCTGAGCTTTCCCCACAGGGGTATAAGAAAGTTTA
Organism: Locusta migratoria; assembly: GCA_026315105.1. Lineage (NCBI taxonomy): Eukaryota > Metazoa > Arthropoda > Insecta > Orthoptera > Acrididae > Locusta > Locusta migratoria. The sequence continues at coordinate 212,189,839 of CM048748.1, forward strand.
GGAAAATGGCAATCAGATTTGGATTTACATATATCAGTTATGTTAGTTAAACATATTTTTAAATAAATAACACATACATTAAAACAATTTGGCTATATTCAGTTCATAGCACATCAAAGATACATATCTGTTGAATTCATTCATTATTTCCACACACTTCTTTCATTTTCTCACATAAATGTCTTGAAGTTCATATAAAACACTTATCTACAATTCACAGTAAACACATTATAAACACTGATGATGGATTTGGTATGTAAACTTCTGTTGTTACTTCTGACAACGCACTGATGAAAATGACTGTGAACAGCAATATGGACAAAGGACTATGATGCTGAAACTGAGCCTTCTCCATCCTCTTCTACAAGATCAATAGAACAAGGCTCCATTTTCAGATCAGCAATTGTTGTTATACCCTGTGCTTCTTTTTCTTGCCAGAATCGGTAATTTGATTCAATGTAGTTCATCAACTCCGGCATCTCAATGAAAGCTGTTGAGTAAAGTATAAAAAATAAATAAATAAATAAATAAAAACATTAGTAAAAAAACAAAGTAATTTAATAGTAGCATGCTCTGTGAAAAAAACATTAGTCTAATTTTTTTTATCAATCTGAATGGTGAGTGTGATTCTAAATAGACAACATGAAATCATTTTTAAGTTTTCAGTATCAAAGTACACATTTTATAAAAGTTAACCGAGAAAGTATAAATATTACACCAACAGAGCTGCACCAGTACTGTGATGTGTTCATTGTTAGTAAAAAATTCACCTTTCTACGTGTTTTATTATGTTTTATTTTATTGACAAACAACAGATTTATTGTGTGCCCTAATAGAACTGGCATTCTAGACTAGACTAGAAAGAGAACTGCACAATGAGAAAGTAATAAAGAACAGGAATAGAAAGGATTCATCAATACAGTTAGCTATTTAGTAAAACAAGAACTAAACTTTTGAGGCCACCACGAAAGTTAAATGAAATTTCTTCTTGCAAATGATGAGTTTGACCCTCCTTTGAAATAACATTTACTAGCATCTACAATTTCCTGTGACATATTGGCAAACATTCAAAATAATTTAATAAATTCAGTAGCCAGTGGTGTATATAAAGGGGGGGGGGGCAAAGGGTCTGTACCCCACCCTATGAAATAATAAATACAGTAAAGAGAAAAACAAATAAGTACAATATCTGAATAATGTTAATGAATGATATATGAAGGCATTGCTGTGGTAGACAGTCATTCTTACCTGTATTGATGAGGGGATTGGGGGTGATAGTGGTGTGAATTTCATGCCAGTTTTTATTAAATAGCTATAATTTATATGATTTAATGTCAATAATACAAAATGTTTATCTTAGTAAAGGGGGCATCAGTGTAAATTAGCCTCTGAATCTAAGCAGCAAAACTGATACAAAATATCATGGGGTGTCTACTTAAAATTAGTTACATTTACATCAAACTTGCCCCCCCCCCCTCCTCAAAATATGTAACCAATGTTATCAGAGATGAAATCTGAAATGAAATTACGAATATGTATTTTATGGCTTTAAGTAAAATCATAGCTTTTAAATAATAATTTGTTCAAATGTTTCCAATATTTATTTAACAAGAGAGATAGAGGGAGGGAGGAAATGAAGTGTTTATAAATGAAATACACATCAAACTCGCCTAAAATACGAAGTTTCCTGCTGAGTGATGCTAATTAAGTAAAAATATTCAATTATGTTCCTTCTTTTATGTAAAAATTATTATTTTAATGATAATGCATTTTTCTGTTACATGTAATATAGTAGTAAGGACAGTTTACAACTCACCACAAAGTTGTAGTGACGAGCTGTGACAGGCACATACAAAAGACACACACATAAAACACTTTCAGCTATCAGCCATGCTGTGCCACAGGGTGGTCCACCTTATTTTTGGACACAGTTTGGCGATGGCCATTCATCCTAATGGACAGCTTGTTAGTGGTCACTGCCACAGCCAAACTGTGACCAAAAACAAGGTGGACTACCCTGTGGCACAGCATGCAGCGGAGCACATGCTTCATTTCAATGGCTGCTTCACAACCCAGGCAATCTGGATCCTACCATTCACCAGCAGCTTTTCTGAACTGCACAGTTGGGAGTTATCCCTACAATACATTCTACAATCCCGAAATCATCCTGGCCTCAACCTACAATAACTTCCCTTTTTTCCATACCTTACAGTTCCTATCTCTGTATCCCAAACCTCTCCTATTTTGAGTGGTGCACAAATGTGTGATCGTGTGTGTGTGTGTGTGTGTGTGTGTGTGTGTGTGTGTGTGCTTGTGTGTTTGTGTGAGTGTGTACATGGTCGTGTGTACGTGCAGTGTGTGTGCATTTTATTTTTGTTTTTATTATTTTTTAATTTTTTTTAATGTATTTTGTTTATTTTATTTTCTTATTTTTTATTTCTCCTCTCACCTGCTTCCCCTCCATTCCTAAGCTGCATCTTGTTATTCCCATCTAGGCCGTGCTGTACCCATCCCCACCAACGTGACGTAACCTTCCTATCCTGTCTCCCCTCCCCTCCAGTCCCCAATTTACATGCCGCAGAGCGTGATTCGAAGTGTGGCAGCCGGAGGTGATGGTTGTATGACTGTGTTGTGTGCCTGTGTGATTGTTCTATGTTCTGAAGAAGGCCATGGCTGCTAGCTGAAAGTTGTTGTATGTAAGTGTCTTTTGTATGTGCCTGTCGCAGCTCGCCACCACGTCACGGTGAATGTTTCCTATGATAACCTTTCTGCAAAAGTCGAACGTTGTTGTTGCAGTCTTCAGTCCACAGATTGGTTTCATGCAGCTCTCCACACTACCCTGTCCTATGCAAGCCTCTTCATCTGAGAATATGGACAGCAACCTACTCCTTTCGAAACCCTCTACGATTTTTACCCCACACACTATCTTCTAATGCTAAGTTGATGATTACTTGATGTCTCAGAAAATGTGTCCCACCAACCTTTCCCTTCTCTTAGAATATGCCAGAAACTCCTTTTCTTCGCAATTCTGTTAAGCACCTCCTCATTAGTTACGTGATCTACCCATCTAATCATCATCATTTGTCTGTAGCACTACATTTCGAAAGCTTTTTTTTTTTTTTTTTTTTTTTTTTTTTTTTTTTTTTTTTTTTTTTTTTTTTTTTTCCTGAACTCCTTATTATCCAATGTTTCAATTCCATACAATTCTACACTCCAGACAAATGATTTCATAAAGGACTTCCTAACATTTAATCTAATATTGGTGACAACAAATTTCGCTTATTCAGAAATGCTTTTCTTCCCATGGCCATTATGCATTTTATAATTTATTTACTTTGGCCATCAGAAGTTATTTTGCTACCAAAAAAAATTATTAAAAAACAACCCTCATCTACTACTTTTATTGTCTCATTACCTAATCTAATTCCTTTAGCATCACCTGATTTTCTGACACTACATTCCATTACCCTCGTTTTACTCTTGTTAATGTTAATCTTATATCTTCCTTTCAAGACATTGCCCATTCCGTTTAATTGCTCCTCCAGGTCGTTTCCTCTCTCTGACAGAATTAATATGTTGTCAGCAAAGTGCAAGGTTTTTATTCCCTCTCCCTGGACTTTAATTCTTTCTCCAAATCTCTGCTTGCATTCCTTCACAGCTTGCTCAACGTACTGCTTGAACAATATTGGGGAAAGGTACAACCCTCTCTTACTCCCTTCCCAACCACTGCGACCCTTTCATGCCCTTCAAACTCTAATAATTGCTCTCTGGTTTTTGTATAAGTTGAATATAACTATTCACTCCCTATAGTTTACCCTTCTACCTCATCTACTCCAGGAGCCTTGTTTCTACTCAAATCTTTTGTGCTCTGGCAAGTTCTTCTCACAGTATCATATCTCCTATCTCATCTTCCTGTACTTTGTCTTCCATTTCTAAAATACTGCCTTCAAGTTTATTTCCTTTGTATAGGCCCTCTATATATTCCTTCCACCTTTCCCTTCTTTGCTTAGTACTGGTTTTCCATCTGTGTTCTTGATATTCATACAGCTGCATTTCTTGTCTACAAATGTATCTTTTATTTTCATATAGGCGATATCTATCTTTCCCCTAGTTATACATTCTTTTCCAGTCTTGCATTTCTCCTTTAGTCACTCTTGCTTAGCCAGTCTGCACTTCCTATCAACCTCATTTTCCAGACATCTGTATTCCCTTTTGTCTGCTTCATGTGATACATTTTTATATTTTCTCCTTTAAGTTCGGCATCTCCTGTGTCATCCAAGGATTTCTATTCAGCCTTGTCCTTCTGCCTATATGATTCTCTGCAGCCTTCACTCTTTATTTCTCAGAACTACCCATTCTTCTTCTACAGTATTACTTTCCCCCATTTCAGAAATCCTTGCCTAATGCTCCCTCTGAAACTCTCAACCCCCTTTGGATCCCTCAATTTGGCCAGATTCCATCCCCTTAATTCTCTACCTTTTTGCATTATCTTTTAAGTTTTAATCTACCGTTCATGACCAATAAGTTATGGTCAGTCTATATCTGTCCCTGGATATATCTTACATTTTAAAACCTGGTTTCTAAACTTTTGCCTTACCATTATAAAGTCAATACGGTACCTCCTAGTGTCTCCTGCCCTCTTCCACATATATAACTTTATTTCAGAATGATAAAACTAAGTGTTTGTGATGATTAAATTGTGCTCTGCACAAAATTCTACCAGGTGCTCTCCTCTTTCATTCCTGTTCCCCAGTCCATATTCACCTACTACATTTCCTCCTCTTCTCTTTCCTACTACCGAGTTTCAGCCCCCATCTCAATTAAGCTTTCTTCTCCTTTAATGGTCTGAATAATTTCTTTTTAACTCCCCATAAATTTATTCGATCTCCACATCATCACTGTACTACTGTGGTCGGTGTTGGCTTCGTGTATATCTTTGTGACGATAATGCATTCACTATGCTGTTGACAATAACTTACCCACATTTCTATTTTCTTATTATTAGATCAGACTTACTCCTCTGTTACCACCAACTGATTTTGTGTTATAACCCTATACTAACCTGAACAAAAATCCTGTTCTGCCACCAAACTTCACTAATCCCCATCATATCTAACTTTAACCTATCCAATTCTCTTTCTGAATTTTCTAACTTACCTACCCGATTGAGGGACAGAACACTCCATGCTCCAATCCAAAGAATGCCTGTTTTGTTTTTCTTGATGACGACGTTCTCCCAAGTAGTCCCCACCCGGAGATCTGAATGGGGGACTATTTTACCTCCGGAATATTTTACCCAAGAAGATACCATCATCATATATTCCTACAGGAGGGCTGCATGTCCTGTGGAAGATTAATGACTGTAGTTTGCCGTCTTCAGTGTCGAATTATTCAGAGACGGTGTTTGTGCAGTCAAGTGGCCAAACATTCTAAGGCGCCTCACTGCAGAGCATGCAGTTGCACATTGTTGGAGGTTCGGTCCTCCCCATGGCATGTCTTTGTGTGTTGCCCTTATGTTAGTTAAGTAGTTTTTTAAGTCTTGGGACTGATGACCATAGTAGTTTGGTCCAATTGGACAGTGTTCAGTGACGAATGATTCAGGGACAGTGAACAATAATTTCTTAAAATACAAACATATGTATCAATGGACTTGAATATTGAAGCTTATTTGGGACAATTTACTGATGTAGATGGTTAATGAGAACTTTCAATCTAAAACATGTTGGTTATTAATAATTTGATTATTGTTTGGTGTGTGGAATACTTTATACAATATGTAAATTAAGCAAAATTCAAATGTCATTTGGCGGTTTTGAAGATGTTGATGTCTTGTGCAAGATTTACTCATTATGTTGAATTGTATTACATACAACACATCAACCATTTAATGAATTTTAATAAATCTGATAAATTTGAAACATAAAAATAAATAAATAGGTTTCCAAGGAGCCTTCAAGCATCTCAGGAGCTATAAGAGAAATGATACTCAGCTGTTCCATATTTTGAGTTACATGTCCTGAATTACATACTTTCTAATGTAGCCTATGGTATGGTTTTTTTTTTTTTTTTTTTTTTTTTTTTTCCCATGCTATCTCCATACACAATTTCATCAAAAGGGGTTAAGCAGTTTACTTGTGAAGCATAACAGACAGAGCTTCTTTCTCAGTTATAATATTAGTATGGACAGTTATGTGGATCAGTACACTAACAGGGCCTGACATGATGTTTTCTTAGTTAAACTCACTGTTCTTCATATATGTTTCCAAGAACTGAAACACTGCTACAATTATTTAATTTATTTATAAATGTGTCCATTCCATGACCACTTTGCGCGGCATTTTTCGACCCACACCTTGTAGTGTCTCAAGCACTACATGCTTTCCCTAACTAGACAAGATGACCAAATTGAATAGTTTTTGGGTATTTATGGAGGTTTTTTGCTTGGACTACTACTGTCCTGGGCTATTTCTTTCACAGGTGAATGCCCAGACAGAGACCTCCTACTTCTCATGGAAAACATATTTAAAGGTCACTGTGCACTAGAATGAACTCTGTGGATACTCAGAGTAAAGAGATATGAAAGTGTAGATACTGATGGCATTTTGTTTTGTAATTAGTTACTAGAGTTGAGTCAAATTGTTAACATGTTCTCAACTTGTCTCAAGAATTTGTGTAATAATAACTGGATGAAAGACTGTAACCCAAATGTTTGAAGTATTGATGATGTACAAAGGGTACAATAAACCCTTATTATGGTTCAAATGTAAACCAACTGTTTTCTAATTTAAGTAATTGAGACAAAGTTGAACTATGGTACTTCATCTTTTCTGAGTGTAACCTTCATAGGGAAGAAGTCTGATTGACCTTAACTTTGGAAATAACTTATTAGAGGCACTGTGTATCAGGACCTCTACCAGTATCTACTACAAAAAACAACACACAAAGTAGATAATTAATTATGTGATGGTATTCTGAAATAAGAAGAATCACATGGTCACATTACAACCTACACTGGGTTATGTCTCTGGTAATTTTGTGCTTGACAACTATGGGATGAGGAGACTTCCAGTATTTAACGTTAGAGGAAAGGCATGAGGACTGAAGTATAATAGTATTTTTCCACTTCTTCTAAATGCCTTAAGATCCAAATCAGGATATGTCACTGAGCATATCCAAGAACTGTGGCTACACCAAGTGGCATCACTATATAGTGAAAAACAAAAATGAACTAAAATCAATGTGAAAAATATCTGTGAGTGAAAAAATAAATAATAAGATTGTATTAAAGTAGGGTGCAGGTTGGTAGGTCGATGTATGTGAAGGAAGGAAGGTTAGGGTTTAACATCTAACCAACAATGTGGTAATAAGAGATGAAGCATAACCTTGGATTGTTTTGTAAGTGATGGGAATGAAAACTGTCCCTGAACTCTGAAAGGAACCATATATGAGTAGCAGGTTTAGTTGGATTAGGTAGGATCAGCAAAGTGCACACTGTAATAAAAGTAGAGGGGAGCTGTTAGGTATGGACTAATAGGTAAAACAGCATAATAAACAGAACCTCTTGAAAATACAATGGGACGATGGAAGGTACTGTGAACTGTTTCAAGGCCCTGGAGTAATTATATTGGCAGTAAGAATGTAGAACATGAGACATTGCACCTTCAATCCTCATGGCCATATAGCTGTGTGTTGCGCATGGTCTATCCTTATAGCTGTGTGTTGCGCATGGTCTATCCTATTATAAGGATGTCTTAGTAGTCAAAGTGTGTGCCTTTGAGGTGGCGACAGTAAAAAATAATGGAGGATAGATAACAAATCATAATAAAGACGTTTACTGAGCCGCTTACAGGCATGAAAAATAGATAGTCATATTCACACAACTTAAATTTTCTGCCGTGGCCTTCATCAGAAAGTTAAGAAAGAAATGGTTGAACAGAACCAACATAATGTGCTAGAGAATAGGAAAAATGATCAGTTTAGAGCTAGAAGGAAAGCTGTTAAATATCAAACTATGAAAAGTTCAGTATAGAATAACAATGATCTTACCTTCCCATGCTTCAAACATGTCATTGATTATGAAGTCCATGAAACCTATCTGTGACTTCGGTATAGAACAAGTAGTTCTGTCAAACATAGGCATCATGACAGGGAGATTGGCTGCCTTCTCTTCGTCAGTCTATGGAAGAAAAATGGTTTCAAATAAAATAATACTCAAATTTGAGTCGGTATAATTACTTTACTTAGTAGAAAATTACAAATAAAGGAGAAGCAATGAATTTAGTAGAAAATTATTCTTTCGCCTCAACTTCTGAAATTAAATGAAGGTTATTATTACATAATTCTGAACACATCTGCTTCCATAACATATTACTTTTGCTGCCTTTCCACATTGTGATGGGATCCAAAGATTGTGACATACAGTTTAGTACACACAAATATTCAAATGCACAACGCAGATGTAAAAATGACTTAAGATATTAATAATTCTATCTTCAAATCTTTGACTCTTAACAACAAAATCTGTTTCCTATATAATGAAAATACCCGACAAATTGTGAAATTACATTAATACATTCTAAGTTTGATATGTAACAGACAAAACCTTCAGCAAAATTTAAAATACAGTTACCACCCCATTATCTGAGCTAAACATACTGCTGTGATGTGGTAAGCACAGGCACAGATTCAAATCATCGGTGCAATCCGTGAACTTATGACTCCTGATGCCAGAGGTGTGGGCAGGACGAGTGTAGGCAGTGCACCTATACTAACGACGGGTGCAGAGCACAAGAGCATGGTCTGTTCTGATGTGTGAGTTGCCATGTGATATGCAGTCCCCAGATGATGAATGCTTTTTTTTAGTTATCGTCTTATATTGTGTATGTTTGAGTCTACAACACTCATTGGTGATGAGAGTGTTCCATTCCACATGTTCTGTCTCTTCTGCTGTTATTTCGTTAGGCGTTCCATTTGCAATTACAGAAACAGCACTCGAGGAAGTTCTACACCGGCTTGTTGACTGACAGGACACACTGAACACAGCATTGCAACACCAGAATAATCTTTTTGATATGGAATTGAAGACCTTAAATCAGCTATTGCAGTCTTTACCTTTGGCTACGTCCAGGATCCCACATCCCCACAGGATCTCACATGTCTTCGTCAGTCTCTTACCCTCTGGCCTTTCCTGAGTGTGACGAAACCATGGAAGAGTGGGAGGCCTCCAAAAAATGTTTGTGGCAACAGTTTCAGGTGTCCCACATACTCTTCTTTGTTGGGCCATACTCCTCTCATGGGTTTCCCCAGGATTTATCAATTACTGTGTCAAATGGCCCCTTTGCAAGATCCAGCATCTCTTACTTTTGAGCTGTTGTGATAGTTGCTGTCCTCATATTACTGCAAGCATACTCATGTCACAGCTTCTAGAGTGGAATTTTAGAGATGTCACCAACAACCACACCAATAATATTGAGTGTGAGCAGCCCAATTACAAGGCCTCAGTTGCCATTGCCATTTCATGTCAGGTTCACAAAGAATCATATGCCGATTAGACGGTCAGTGATGTGGTTCTTCACCTTGTGCCTGCCAAAGAAGTTAGGGAGTGAGATTTACAAATTTGAGAACCCCTCGTTGTCCAATGTCCTAAAAATTGCTCAAGTTTTCAAGGTATCAAGGGTTACACAAAACCAATTCTTGTCTAGGTATTAGCTATTCAGCTCTCCACCCGCCAGCCACCAATAGAAGGCGAACCTCCTGATGCCAATGTGGCTGCAAGTCAACAACACAGTGCATGGTCAGGCAGTCGGCATTGTATGTAACAACAGCCAAGAGCACACAGCTTGCTACAATAAACAGCACAGGCTCACTCTCATTTTTCCTGGCTTTCCTGCCCTTCCCTCTTTGTCAGTCATGATCATGCTGTTTGTCCCCAGTGCTGGGCCATGTCTTCAGTGCAGACAGAACGAAGGGTTACATTTTGTCTGTCTGTAAATCAAACCTCCCCCCCCCCCACCCCATATATGATCAAGATATGGACACCAACATCAACTGTTTTGCAGTGCTAACAGCACCAATTTATAAATTCTTCCTTGACATTAAACACTTTCGCAAGATCCTCCGTATGCAGGTTGATATGGGACAGTAGTCACCGTGAAAATTTACAAATCTATGTCGACTTGGGCTCCCTGCCAGTTACTTACAAGCTGCTGAACTATAATAAACAATGGATTCCCATGCTAGGCCAGTTTACCACTCTGGTGACCTACCAAATTTAACTTAACTGGTGGTGGACAATGCGACCATGGATGCTTATTGGCTATTTGGGTTTTCTATTTCTGATGAGATCAATTTAGTGTCTGGCGTACCATACTGGCAGCTGGACATGCTTTGCAGAGATTTTTCTTCCCTATTTATGCTAGAGTTTGGTTGCTCCAGGTCATTCCTTCGTGCCCACGTATTTTTCAGGAGTGCCAGCTACCTTTGGCCCTCTGTGACTCAGTTAAAGTGAAATTAGATTGCCTCGTGGATCTGGGAGTCACTTTCCTATCTTTTAGTGGGTGGTCCACTCACCTGGTAGGCACAAAAAACTGACTGGCAAATTGTGGCTCTGTGGCAATTTTAAGATCACAATAAATGCCCAGACCGTTATTGATACTCAACTTGTTACCTTGCCAGGAGATGTTTTTCCCAACATCAATTTGTTAAAAGCCTACCTCCAGCTCCCATTAAACGATGCTTCTCGATGTTTGTTGGTGGCTAACACTCTTTTCGGCCTGTACCAATATTTATGGCTTCCATTTGGGGTGGCCAGTGTCCCTGTATTTTTCAGTGATTTCTAGAACAGCTCATGGTTCTGATTTCTGGATATATAAATTACCTGGATGACATTGTGGTTTCAGGCATATCTCCAGAAGACCTCTTACGGAACCTACAGTTCCTTTCTTCAGCGCTACAATCTGCTGGGCTTAAATTGAATGTGGTCAAGTGCCAATTTTTCCAAATCCTGTATTGTCTATCTAGGTTTTCAAATAGCCTATGAAGGTAGGACCCATTTACGCCAACACATTACAGCTATTCGGCCCTCTCTTGCCCTTCATTAGTGTAAGAAACTCTCTAGGCTAGATTGCCTATTATCATAAACTCCTCCCCAACATGGTGTCCATTGTGCGACCATTGCATGCCCATTTGCACAAACACATGCATTTTCATTAGTCCGCAACATGTAAACAAGCATTTTCCCTTTTGAAACAAAAGCTGCAGTCACAGCCTTGCTTCATTCCCTCCAGCCCAGGCAGCACTTAGTCTTGGCCATGGATGCTTCCCAACACAGAGTGAAGGTAGTTTTGGCACATAGGTATGAAACTGGTACTTAGCTTCCCATTGCTTATGAATCAAAAACATTGATCTCAGCACAACTGAAGTACTTGCAGATAAAAAAAAAGAGGCACTCACTACTTTCTAAGCATTACACAAGTTCTACGTCTTCTTGTATGGAACTAAATTCACTAAATTCCATTTGGTCACATACAACAAATCCCTGATCTCACTGTTTAGCCCTTCAGCTTCACCTCCAGATAACGCCACACATTGCGTCCAATACTGGGCTTCAATTACAAAATTTATTTCCATCTTTTGGCGCAACATGTGAATGCTGACACACACTACCATCTTGCAGCAGGTCCTGACCCCATTTTCGACAGTAATGAATTGCTTTGATTTCACCACGCTGTGGAGGCTCAAAGGAGGTGGATGGTTTTCTTATTACTGCCTCATGGACAGTGATAGCCATCTCTGCAGATCCAGTGCCATGACAGGTGGTCTCCTTTGTACAAAATGGTTGGCCTGAGAGGCCACCCAGGCCATGTTTTGGACTCACCAAGTGGATCCCTGCACATAATATTTTTCGTGGCTGGAACTAGAACAGGCATAGGAATGAGTTCGTGTGGACTTTGCGGGTCCCTTTTTGGATTGTTTTTGGCTATTGGTGCCTGATGTGTTCTCAAGATTTCTGATCGTGGTTTGTTGCAGTTCTAAATCAATAGTGGTAATGGTAGTTCAGACATCCCCCAATGTTGCCTTAGAGAAACTCCTGGCATTCCATGGATTTACACTGATCGTTGATCAGTGACAAGAGTCCAGCTGAGCTTCTACATGGCCACCAGCCATGGAAACTGATCCACCTTCTTCATACCCTGTTGGGCCATGTCTATAAATCACAATCAACCCGTTATTCTCTGGGGGCAGCTGTATGGGCATGTGGTTTCAGCCATTGCCCTAAATGGATTACAGTGGTTGTCACAAACTGTTCTGGCCGCCATCTCTGTGGGGTTCACATGGAGGATAGTCTCACATCTCAGCACATGGCTTAACTGCAACCTTGAGTGGCAGGCTGAGAGTGGCAGGACACACCAAAGCCCCCCCCCCTCCCCCTGGTGCTCCCATCTACGCCAGAGAACGACCACTGAGCTCAGCCTCATCCAGGCCAACCCCCCTTGGCAACCAGGGAGCTGTGTTCCACAACACCAACAACCTCACCAGTGACAACAATACCTGATTCACCTGATCCATCACCACCACCTCCGCCCAAGTCTACACCCCAATGGTACCGACCCTGGGACAGGACAGTACCATAGACCACGAACTGCCCTCACACGTCATCTCACAATGGCCACCAATGGGGAGAGCTTGCCAAGCTGAGTGCACTTCCTGTTTCCATGACTACTCGCCAGTGCCAGCTTGACACTTTGGTGGTGAGGATCCACTGGATGTGTAGCGAGTGGGTGTTTCTTTTCCTCCGCAAGGATGTGGAGTGATGTGTGAGTGTGGGCACATACTCAAATTGTGTGCACTGCCCCATACTTATGACCCCTGCCACCAGATCCACCAGATGCAGGAATAGTGCAGATAGTGCACCTATACTAACGACAGGTGCAGAATACAGGTGTGCAGTCAGTTCTGATCTGTGAGTTGCCATTTGAAGTGCAGTCCTCAGCTGATGAAGGCTTTTTTAGCTATCATCTTATATTGTGTATGTTTGAGTATACAACACATACTAAATTGAAACTATTAATGTGTTTGATACACTAGTGAAATCATAAACAAAGATCCAAAAGTTGTATCTGAAGTACTCAATGAATAATAGAACTATTACAAAAGTAAATAAGCAATGTGAAATAGCCTATCAATTGGTAAGAACATAAATTATGAAATCATTTAATGTAAATCCTCAAACAATGGAAATTCCAGGAAGGATTCAACAATATTTTAGAGAAGGATAGGTTGCTTACTCACCATAGAGACACTTGATGATCCGCAGAAAGGCACAAATAACACACAACAAAGTCAAAAGCTATAATGTTGTAGTCTGTTATTTGTGCCTTTCTGTGGATCATCAAGCATCTTTGTGGTGAGTAAGCAACCTACCCTCCTCAAAAATATTGTTGAAATCTTCAAATATGTAGGAGCACATGGTCGAACAAATAGATGCCATGAAGTCAGCTCAAATTCAAATTTAACTTAATATATTGTAAAAAATCAATCATGACACAGAATTAAAAATACTCATGAATCATACCTACAGAAATATTAGGAAGAATTTCTTATTAATATTTTACATGATATAATGATAAATGTAATATTCGTTGTTACTTCACATATTTAAGTATATTTTCAGTAATTAAAAACATTTAGCCTAGGAAGGTTTAAATATTATTATAAGATGAAGACATATTTAAGCATGGGATCTTACCCATATTTGACACGGCAAGAAAACCGAGAAGATTTTATACAATATTTAAGTTTGTTTTCTAGAATATCAGATTTCATTAAGGTTGTGGAAACCAATTGTAAATTTAATAATTTCATTGTTTTAACAACTCTGACAATGCAGAGCACTGTTGAGAGGCCACAGGAGCCCAGTTTCTAATCAGGATTTGAAGGAGTCATATCTCTCAGCATGTTGACTTTTTATTGTTGAAAGTGATTATTGTGCAAACGTTATCTTGTTAGTGTATTTTGTGGCAGTGATAGTTACTATAATCACCAAAAATGCATAAACAATCATCTCTTTCCTCTATGGTCTTTGGGTGTCCAGGCTTCACCTGCCACCATCAAGCTTAAGGCAGTCTGTGTTATGTTGACACTTTGTACAGTTCTTCCTATGAATAAAATATTGTTAATTTAGATGGTGTTGTTAATGGGACCCAACTCCCATTTAAATTCCATACTGGTGTTATTCGTAGTGCAGTTCCGTCCGAAGTTTAATGTTTTTTGTGTCTACTACACCAGGTTTAGGTTTCTCTATTGCAAGACGTTCCCATGGTCGTTGACCACACAACACAATGTCGTCGCCCGTTCAACCAACACTCGGATTCTCCTTTAAACTCCTGTTCCAGCAAGTGTTTCAAGGGCTATGAACATTAATCCAATATATTTGTGTGATTTGTTCTCAATTCCGAACTTTAACAGTGTTGTGCAAAGCTCAACGAACTCTGGCTTTGTCAACACCAAACATTGTTGCCAAGACAAATACCAATCTGAAGTTCTCTGGTGTTCAGAACAATGTACAGTGCCCACAGCAGAAGCCTGCTGTTAATTTGAACAATTTAAATTTGCATAATTTAAATTCGCGGTCAGCAACGGCCCCACCAGTGGTGAACATGTATTCCACCGCGGGCCATGTGCTCGCCCAGCACCTCGCACAATCTGCCCCAGTGAACAATTTTGTGAACTTTGTGGTGCAAACTGTGTTTCATTCTAGTGGAACCTCTTGCTCTTCTACAAACACATCTTTCAACTCAAATCAGTTTTCACTTACTTCCAGTGCACCTTTTCCTGCGCACGCAATGTCAGTTATGAACAATAACATTACATATGTCATGCCACCACTTGTTTTGAGTGCCAACGGCAGCAAGAGTCTTGAGTAGAATTAGCACATTTCTTGTTGTCCTCAACTGTTTCACTAAAACATCGTCCAACAGGCAAAGCAAAACTTCAGTGGGAACAAAATCTCATTGATGAACCATTGCTAAGTCTTTGAAGCATTCTTTAAACCAAAAGGCATGAAGCGATACTGAAACAGTCCGATGGGAGTCATAATGGCAGTTTTTTCAACGTCCTCTGGAACCATTGGAATCTGATGATACACACGTTTGCAATCCACAACAGAGAAAACTTTGACACCAGCAAGGGACTGAGTGCAGTCCGCAATGTTCGGTATTGGATAGTTGTCTATGATGGTGTGAGCATTGAGCCTCCGATAATCTCCACACATTCACTATGAGCCATCAGATTTGGGCACTAAGTGAATAGGTATGACAAGCTGCTGGATGAGCGCTCAATGACACCTGTTTTTAAGAGTTCAGACATCTGTTTCTTAACAGCAGAGAGTTTCTCAGGGGAAAGCTGACGGGGTTTGCTTGAGATTGGAGTGTTGTCTGTCAAGCAAAGTTTGTGCACAGTTCCCTTAGTGATGACTGAGTCAGATGCAGGCACAGAATTCATAGTTTGTTTGCATGCATGGACAGTGTTTGCCTTGGTACCATGCGGCAGAGCAAGGTCACGCGAGACGGTGGGGAGGGGGGGGGGGGCCTCAATGCGGCTGGTGCGCATTGAGGCGAGGCAGCGGAGTGAAGCTTAGGTCTGTCTGCAGTGGCTGAGTGTTGCCAAGTGGAGCAAGAAGTTACGACATCGGCTGCCGGTGCACTTGAGGGCGACACAGGCATGAGAGTCCAAGATGGCAGTGTGCAAGAAGTAGCAGCGCTATGTAATGTATATAATTTCATTTCTGTAACGACATTTAATGATAAAGTTTCAATTGTATAATCACAAGCCAAAATACAATGTAACCATATTTATTGTCATGATATGGGTAGAGTGTTATAATGCCAACATAGTGAAAGAATCGGAATTAAGGTGTAGATAAGCTATTTCAGTAAGTGCTCACCTACAATCTATTCTCTCCTGAAACAAGTAAGTCAGTACCAAGACTAAGTTAGCAGTGCACTGCTAAATATTTCTAACAACTTTGTTTTATAGGAGTGAAAGCTGTGTGGATACAGTGTACCTTATTAATAAGGTTAAGATTACAGATATGAAAGTAGCAAGGATGATTGCAGACACTAATAGATAGGAACAAAGGTAGGAGGGTGTCCATAATGAAGAAATCAAAAGAAAAACTGGGAATGAACACCATAGATGAAGCAGTTAGAAGAAGCAGGCTTAGATGGTGTTGGGAGAAATGAGATTACCTAAGAAGCTCATTGGTTCAGCTGCAGAGGGTAGGAGGAGTTGTGGTAGACCAAGGAGAAAGTACTTGGATTCAGTGAAGAATGGTTTTGAATTAACAGGCTGAACATCAAACAAGGCATAAATTTAAACACAGAATAGGGGATCATGGAGAAATTTTGTAGGTGGTACTATGCTCCAGACTGAATGATGAGAGGCATAGTCACTGTTAAATGGTGATGTTCCTTTTGAAGAGAGGCAACTTTCTTGTGTTTCAGTGTGCATTTTAATGTGGCAAGCCAGGTTGAGAGTACATAATTGTATGATACCATTCCTGCTATGCAAATCACTGTAGTCATAGTGGTGTTGGTGGGCATTAGGAACACTCAATATGTTTCCTACAAATAGACAGTTAAAGTTTAATTGCTTAATTAATTTTTTGCTCAATTCTGACAACAAAGACAAAGAAAAGACTTGGGAATCATGATAGGGTAAAGAGATAATGCCTATTGCCCTAAGGAAAAACAGAGGTCGTCTTGTAAAACTGAAAATCTCTCTAGATTTAACAGAGTATTGGGGTCATTCCATGTCAAATCAGCACACTTTTAACATGAACTTCACCTCATAATCTCAGATGTTGATGAAAATTGGTACAGAGGTGGCCCACATACAAATTAAGAAAAATACCCAATTTTGTTGAAATCCATCAATCCATTTTAAAAATCCTATGATCTGAAGTTGTCAAAAATTGTCAAAAAGCACCTGCAGCCATTATTTTAAATTATTGTAGCAATCTTTACTGATGGTGAATGTGTATTTATATGCATCTTCTCACAGAACTATACTTTTGTGATCCAAGACCAGGCACAGAGTTATCACTGGTCAAGTGATCAAGCAACATTGCATTCCTTCCTAGTGTATTACAAAGGAGAGAATAAAACAGAACACATGAGTTACATCATAATTTCTAACTGTCTATAGCATAATACCCTAGAAGTCTACTGCTTTCAAAAAAAGCTAATTCAGTTTTTAAAACTTAATTTTAGACTGATATACAGAAGATATACTACTTTTTGGGTGTAGTGCAGCCAGAGCCGCATTTAGGGTATGCGACGCCCCTGTGCAGTCATTTATTTTATGCCCCTCCCCCCTTCACTCCGGCAGCTGGTATTCAAACTGATTTCTAAAAACCACCTCTCTGAATACGTCACTGCTATCAACATAACAACCCGAATTTTAAAATTTATTGCTGTAATTGAAACTCTGAATAATGACTCAATTAACATTAAAATAATATTTAAAAACTGTCAGTGGCAAAATTGTGATGCCCCCAAAATTTTGCCACCCTGTGCAGCTGCACATGTTGCACCTGTCTAAATATGGTCCTGAGTGTAGCTCAGTACAAAAATAAAAATAATTTTGTGAACTTATGCTTCCACAAAGAAGGTTTTCGAATTGAAACCTAATAGATTTTTTTTTGCCTCTGCTCATGGGAAAGGACCTTGTGATGGTGCCAGAACTGTTAAGAGATTAGCAACAAAACCAAGTCTGCAGAGGCCCCATAAGACAACGAAATTCTTATTCCACAACAACTTTTTGATTGGGTAGTTAAAAACATTACATCTGTACATTTTGAATTTTCTACAGTAGAAGAATACATTCAAACTGAAAGATTTCTGGAAGAGCACTTCAGTCAGTCTGTTTCCATAAAAGGGACACAGAAGTTACGTGCTTTTATACCGATTGCTTGAAGTACATCAAAAATATTGGTAAATACTTTCAGACACGAGAGAATCTACTGTTGAAAAAGTTACAAAATCTCCAGAAAGACCAGCTTTGAAAGATAATCATGGATATGTTACTGTTGTCTAAGACAAGAAATGGTGGTTAGCTTATATTTCAATGAAACACAAAGACCTTGATGAAGTTAAAATTACATTCCTTCACCCGTGTAGCCCATCATCATCTTACACATTTCGTATAAAACCAGATATTCTTTGGTTGCCTATAAATGATATTCTTTGTAAGGTAAACCCAGTAACACCGACAGGAAGAATGTATCAGATTTATGGGAATGAAAGTGTAAAAATAAAAAAGCCTTTAACAAGAAGTTCCATCTTAAAACCAAACTGGATAAATTAGGTTTTGCACATTTGGAATGTGTCTGTTAACATCAAATTTCAATGTGTATGTAGATACATTGAAATTCTGTATCTTTCTGCTTACAACTATAAATTTTACAAAAATGTCTTTTTTTTTTTTAAAGTGAAATGTGAATTTTTGAAATTTTATCAAGGTGTCAAACCATGACAATCCCACTTTCATACTCAGGATATTAGTTAACAATAATGTAAAGCATTATATAAAATGTTTTGAAAATTTTTGAAGATACACTTTTGAGGAAATTAAAAATTTTAATTTTCATTTAAATTTTTAAAACAGTTTTCATCTCAAATCCATAATGTGTTGTTTATAATTGGAAATCTCATGGAAAATGCTGGAAAATGACACCTCTCCCATCATTGTAGCTTAATTAGGAGAATTGCTACAACAATTTAAAGTAATGGCTGCGTGGTGCTTTTTGGGGATTTTTGACATCTTCAGATTCTTGTGTTTTCAAAATGGATTGATGGATTTCAATAAAATTGCCCTTTTTTTTTTTTTTTTTAAATCTATATGTGGGCTAACTCTGTGACAAATTTCATGAAAGTCTGAGATGGTGAGGTAAAATTCATGTGTTGATTTGACATGGAATGACCCTAATACTCTGTTAAATCTAGAGAGATTATCAGTTTTACAAGAAGACCACTGTGTTTCCTTAGGTCAATAGGCCTTATCTCTTTACCCTGTTATGATTCCCAAGTCTTTTCTTTGTCTTTGTTGTCAGAATTGAGCAAAAGCTTAAGTAATTAAACATTAACTGTGTTGATTTGACATGGAATGACCCATTAAAAATGTATCTTACTTTCTTCTGAGCAAATAAATAATTATCTAGTCAAAGACTGGAGACTCCTGTGAACAACATGAATTTTAACAGGTTGATTTTTAACTAGCAATAACTTTTTCAGTGACTGGGTTATGATCATTCTTTTAGAATTGTCTGTAAAGTCATGTAATATTAAAATAGTAGTAAAATTTTAACTATGGAAAATCCGACAGGAATATCAATAATGGAGGATAGGTAACAACTCACCCTAAAGAGGCTCATCCATGTGATTATGTATTTTCGTGTCTGTCGGCAGCTCAGCGAGCCTCTTTATGGTGAGTTGTTACCTATCCTCCATTATTTAGTACAACAGTGAAAGCAGAAGAAATGGCATGTGATTATGTTCAATTACAAGATGTAAGCACACAAAAAGAATGCAACCATTTAGAGATAAACTAACATGAGATAAGAATTAGTTCCAGAAAGTTGTTTCTCTTCCTTTAAAAAGGTAAATGTTATAAAAAAGAATGTGAAAGAACAATGTGTAAATATGGTACTGGAATAGCTGATTATAATTCTAATCAGCTTTATAAATTTTAAATTAAATTCCTTGAAAAGTAAAAAGGAAACTGGAAGAAACACGAACACAATATACTGCAGTTTATTGAATTTGCCTCACCTGTGTGAAATATTCTTCTGCAATCCTGCGAGCCCATTCAACACAGAGTCGCAGTGGTCTTGCTGGATTGCTCACATCTGCACATTTTATCAGCATACGTTTCACAACTGCAATGTTTTCTGGTGCCGTCAAGAAATTGTTCATGTCAGCTGAGTCAGAACCCACCTGGTACATAAAAGTTTAGCATTTTATTATATCTAAAGCTTTTATTTTGTTGGAGAATATGAAAATGGTTGTAATTTATGAATAAATTACTTTTGGAAAGACTGGAATGATTGAAATTGTTCACTGCAATATAACAAAATAGTAATGTTTCTTTGATGTAGAGGTAAGGAAGATGGGGAAGGAGGGGGCATGTACCATCACTTATGATGTTAAAAGTGCCATTCTGTTTTTTATAGTTAAAGAGCTTAGCAATAAACAATTACCGGCAGTTTGAGATACAATAGGATAAGATTAGAATTATATACTGAAGTGTTCGACACCTGACTTTAAAACACTTACACATCTCACACAACACATTTAATGATAAAGTTTAAAATTTATAATCACAAACCACAATACAATTTAACCATATTTATTCTCATGATCATATAAATATTGAACCTGCCGCATATAATGATCATGACACATAATTGTGTGTTTGTTAAGATCTATTTAATCTAGAAAATTAATAATAAAATGCACCAATACTCGCCACAATGAAAACAGGAAACCACATCTGGAAATGAGATATCTATCTATTGACTGTCTAATTTAATGAGACATATAAATGAAATTACTTCAGATATTGTCTAAATCAGTTCGTAATTATTTAAAATATACTAAATTCATAATATAAATACTTATCACTGTATTCAAAATAAAACACTTTTCACGAATTAAAACTTCCATTGGTTATACTAACTTTGAAACACAAACGCTTTTGTTTTCAACTCTTCTTATGTCAAATGTACTCCTGTCAAAATCTGATGTGTTAATTAAGTTCATAATGGCAAACTACGATTCATGAAGTACAATAAATCATGCATGCATGAAATACAATATAGTGAGTAAATACTGATTGCTAAAAGCATCTGGCTACAATGTGGTCCCTCAGTTTCTTGATGTAATTGATTCATTTTGTGTTTCTGGGTATACAACAGTAGAGTTTTTATTTCCTTTGAATGCATAAAGCAGAAACAACTGCTTAGCTTTAAACCCAGAATCATGCTATTTATTTCTCCACAGATATTGCTGGAAAATAAAAATTAATACCGACTATTAAATGCATGTTTCACTATCAATGCAAAGAAACCATTACTATACACAAGGAAAAAATATGAGGGGTGGCTATAAAGCAACAGTACTGATGCTGTGACAGTGATAGTGCACAAGCACAAAATATGAATGATCAATAGCTGTGAAGTGCAAAGCCTTCGCAATTGAATTCACCATGTCGTTTGTCTGTAGCCAAATCACTGTGATTGTTGCCTTCATATCTGTAAGAGCTGTTACTTTATTTTGTCAGAAAAATGAAAGGCATAATAACAGAGCCGGCTGTGGTGGCCGAGGGGACTGAGGCGCTCCAGTCACGGTCTGCACGGCCACTATGGTCGGGGGTTCGAATCCCCCCTCGGGCATGGATATTTGTGCCGCCCTTAGTGTAAGCTAGTACGTAAGTAGTTTGTAAGCTTAGGGACTGATGACCCCATAGTTAAGTCCCATAAGTTCTACAAACATTTTGAACATAATAACAGAGCAACAAACTGACTAAGTTTCACATAAAACTTGTAAAACTGCTACTTAAATAAATATTTTACTAAAAGAAGCATATCCCAAGGGCCATTTATCATGTAAGTGTGTTTGTGAGTAACATACTTAAAGTGTTTTCAAGATGACTGGTACCCTCCAATTAAAGAGGATGAAATATTGAAAAAGTAGGTAATGTATTCAATCTGGTCATTGATTGAGTATTTGATCAATTTTTGAAATTGTAGGAACTTATGCACTTATGCAGAATTTATGAGGTAAATTTACAATAATTAATTTAGCTCAAGGAAATTTTGTGAAAAATAGTTCTGAAAAATCTCGCATTCTAAAAAAGGAGCTCGTGAAAATATTTGTACAGGCACTTTGAATACCAGTGAAAATAGTCTTACTTTCTTGAAAAGCAATCCATGCTTTGGAAGAGCCCAGTTTCAAAAAAAAAAAAAAAAAAAAAAAAAAAAAAAAAAAAAAAAAAAAAAAAAAAAAAAAAAAAAAAAAAAAGCTCGAATGAGCAAATCAAACTTCAAAGTGATAATGACTGCTTTTTGGTATACATAAAATTGTGCATCTGCCCTGGATTCCTGAAGGTCAAACCATTAATCAACAACACTACTTTGAGACTCTTATTTAATTCTATTAGAAAATAATAGAAAAGAAATTGTGGAAGAGCAAGTCATGGTTCTGTATTGTATTGTATTTGATCCCGGAAATCATAGTATTATACAGTTGTACATATGATATTGGACAGGTCCAAAACATTTTTATAAATAATTTTACAAACTAATTTTTACAATTTTTGTTATAATTATTTAGCAAAATTTTACAATAGGGTAATAGACATTACAATGTAGGCCTCCTTTATTTGTTAGATTGCATCTGCTTAAATATAGTACATTTTGTAGACTTCCCAGGCTCGGGCTAGGCTGACAGCAGTTGAGCAGAGCCGAGCAACGATGGGCACCTCGGCGGGAGGTAGGAGGAAGAACGAACAGCTGACATGCGAGTGTGGCAGGAAGGGGAGTTTGTTTTAGAAGCTGCCACTTGATAATGGAATGGGGTGAAGGGGCAGGAGAAGTTGGGGAAAGAATGAAGACAGAACACTCCTGTAGAGTAATAGAAAGATCAGTGGTGAGAGTAGGGAGTACAGGAACCATGTATTCGAGGGCAGGGGATGGAGGGAGGGGGAGATTAAGAAACCATGAAAAAGTGATTGGGGAGAGGGAATAGAGAGAGCGGAGGACAACAGAGGGGGGGAAGGAATAACAGGACAGGTGGAGGGAGAGACACGGGTTTCTGAATCTGACTGAGGTTGAGGATGGATGGGGCAATGTAAGCAGGTTTTTAACTTGATGGATTGAGACAGTGACGGCACACTGTTGACAGATATGATGAATGTGTTGTCGTCCCTCTTCAGGACCTGATGAGGGCTGGAATAAGGGGACTGAAGGGGGAACAGACTGTGTCATCTGATACACCAGGGTACGTGGTGCGAATATGTCAAAGAGAAGAGGAAGAGTCCTCAATAAGTTGCACTGTGTGGTCATCAGTGGCCTGAAGAGTGGCGAGATGAGATAGATCTAAGAGAGACCAAATGGCATCAATGCCTGAGAGGAAATTGGTCACCACATTATCGGTACCCTTTATGTAGGGGATGTCAGTGGTGAATTGGGAGATATAGTTGAAATAGTGGTACCCCTAGGGGGGTTGGTTATATCAACCACAAGAGGCTTGCTGTCAGTGAAAATATAGAAGGTGCTGCCGTCTATGGCAGAGTGGAAGTGTTTGATGGCCTCATAGATGTCCAAGAGTTCTCGATCGAAGGCAGAGTATTTTTCTTGAGAATTGTTGATTTTCTTAAAAAAAAGAAACTTCAGAGAGGACATGACAACATTGAGGGATTGGCTTAGAACTGTGCCAATGGTGGTATCACTTGCATCAGTGGTAATAAAAAGTTCAGCATCTGGATGAGGGTGAGCGATAGTGACAGCTTGAGCAAGGAGGTCTTTGAGAGCAGAGAATGCAGAAGACATAGCGTCTGTCTAGGGAACAGGTCGATTGCCAGAGGTGCGTTTTCCAGCCAAGGCATCAGTGAGAGGGGCTTGAAGGTTAGCAGCACCGGGTAAATGTTGTCAATAATAGTTAATGGTTCCCAGGAAATGACGAAATTCTTTGAAGGTTGAAGGAGGTTTCTGACGTAATCAATTTTTTCTGGGGGAGGCGTTATCGCATCGGTAGAAACCTTGAAACAAAGGAAAATCAATGAGCATTGGTATAGTCGACATTTGCTGTCGTTAAGTTTCATGCCAGTTGTAGCCAAAGTGTCAAAAAGGATTTGTAAACGTTTCTTGTTCTCCTCAATGGAATGATTGAACACTACTATGTCATCAAGGTACACAAAGCAAAGCTTGAGGGAAAAAAAAAAAAAAGAATCTCACTGATAAAATGCTGCCAAGTTTGAGTGGCATTTTTAAGACTGGATGGCATGAACCAGTAGTGAAATAAACTGTGGGAGTAGTAATAGCAGTCTTTTCAATGTCCTCAGGAGCCATAGAAATAAGGTGGCAGGTGCAATTGCAGTGCACAACAGAGAACACTTTCGTGCCTGCCAGAGTTTGCATGAAATCTGCAATGTTTGGAATAGGGTAATTGTTCATGAGGGTATGGGCATTGAGCCTGTGGTAATCCCGACACATTCACCAAGAGCCATTATGTTTGGGCTCTAAATGAATGGGAGACAACCAGCAGCTACACGAAGGCTCAATGACACCCGATTTCAAAAGTTCAGCAAATTGTTCTATGATGGCCGCCAATTATTCCGGGCTAAGGCAGTGCGGCTTGCTAGAGACGGGAGGCCAACTGAGAAGACGTAGTGTATGTACTGTGCCATTCATGACTACTGAGACACTGTGGAAGGCGATGGTAAAGTTTTGTTAACATGTGTGGTCACCATTTGTTGTGACAGTGCGAGGAGGTGTCGGGAGGGGGGAGGGGGGGGGCAGCGAGGCAGGTGTCACGTAGAGATAAGAGGAGGAGGGGGGGCTTGGCAGTGCTCATGAGTGTTGAAGTGTTCTGAGGCACCAGGATAGTTATAGTTCTGGTCACAGGTTTAATTGGGGAGCCACAGGTGCACTGGAGCAAGATGCTGACACATGAAAGTTCCTTGGGCGGCTGCGGACAGACAAAGGTGCGCGTGTCACAGTCCCAGACTGCTCAACCAATTGAGCACAAAAGAGTGAAACAAGTGACGATCACAATGTTCGAGAGGAGGAGGAAGTGTTAAGAGGCAGCCACCAGAGTGGGACTCCGTGCAGGCAGAGCGTCCTGGCAAAGTGTTGACATGGCAACCAAATTTTGTTTGCAAATGTCTGCATATGAGAAGCACGGGAGGGGAGCGGGGGGGGGGGGGGATGACTGACACAAACACTAATAACACTGCAAGGAGGTGCGACGACACTGGGAACACTCGCTGAGGTAACACTCATACTAACATTGGAGTGGTAGCCCTTTTGAAGCGACTGCAGAGTGAACACCAGTTGTGATTCTGTGTCTGCGAGGTCACAGATGATGTCTTCTTTTTCACGACACTTGTGGAGCACATGTTCGTGTTCACTTGAAGACTTTCACAAGAGCGATTATGACTGTTTAATGGCATTGGAGCACTCGCAAACAACGTCTTCTTTTTCACAGCACAGTTTAATCACTTTTTAATGACACAACCTTGAGAACAGAGCATAAAACTTGTTGATTGTCGATAAACACTTATGGACAGTTGGTGCGTAATTGGAGAAAGAGTACAAGGAAAGAGTGTGTTTGAGGGGTGGTGGAACACAAAATGTTGTACAACACCGCGGGAAAGTTTATGATGAGTTAGAAAATCCATGCCTACAATTGGTTCCGACACTTGCAACAGCAAAAAGTTCCATGAAAGTTGACACTTTGGTGAGAAGCAAACAGTAGAAATTGAACCTGCACATAGCCGCTGAGTGGTGTTGACAGCATGAAGTGCGGCACTTTGAGGGCTGATAGGGCCAGTGGCCATTGGGGTAGCTAGTAGACATACATCAGCACCATTATCAATACGAAATCGTGTGTTAGAGGCACACTCACCTAGGTACAAATGACTGCACAACAGGGAAATGTCACAAACAGAATGAAACATATGTAGGCGCCTGTGCTTGTCAGGGCAGGAGGCATTTGTATGAAGACACTGCAAACAACACTTCCTTGCTGAGTCACCAAAGTGGCTGTGGTAGTAACAATAATGCTAATAAGTAGCCTTCTCTTGCAGGAAGCGGATGAGCGGAGGACGCCCATCATCATTGTCAGAGGAGCTACCAGCAGGGCGTGTTGGTGGGCGTGGCGGAGATGGTGAAGCTGATTCATGATCTGTGTGCTTGCGAGTGTCTATTTCGAGTTTACTGCCCACGGATTCATTGTTGCACGAGCAGCCCTGCCTGGCAGCTGGTGCGTGCTGAAGGGGCTGGGTTGAGGATGAAATATGTGGCTGGCATGTCTTGCGCAGATAAGCATCGTACACCCTGTCGGCAATGCGGATGCATTCACTCAGAGGCTGGAGAATGTTGTATTTAAGGGTGGTCTGCAATGAGTCAGAAGTTTATTCAACCAACCAACCACGAGGGTGGAATCCGACATATCATGTTCATTGACAATAAGGCAGAGGCAGCGCCAGAGCTGTGACGGCTTTTTCTCACCTAGGTGTTCCTCGTGGATGATGGGTTTTTATCGTGTCTTCAGGGGTGCAAGTAACCCTCTCAAAGATAGTTCATTTGGCGATGGAATATCGATCAGCTGATTGGGGAGAGCTCACTAGGTTGCAGATCAAGTCGACATATTCATGTAGGTGTGTGATGAGGCACAGGTAGTGAGCTAAGTCGTCTAGCAAGTAGTGGTCAAATATCTGCTCAGCGATGGCGAACCACTATGTAGGAGCCTCAAAGGAGAAAGGAGGTGCCCAGGTGGTGGCGACAGTGGTGCCTCTGGAACATCAGCCAAGGGATTGATTCGGAGATGTTGAGGTGTCATGAGAAAGCTCGAAGCAGCTGTCATCATTGGCGGAGCCTCAAAGACGAGCAAATGAGTAACAGCAGGAATAGGTGAGAGGATGCAGACGCCTGGCAGGGTGCGTGCAATAAAAAGTGCAGATGCATGAAGAAGTGTAGCTGAGAATTTTCCTGTGTGTCATCAGTGTGACAAAGTGGGTGCGATTGTTGAACTTATGATGTGGCAGATGCATCACGTGATGTGGGTAGCACACGAGACAATCAGCACTCTGAGGAAAGTTTGAGCCAATATCACCACTGGCAGGATGAGCAGACCTGATTGGAGAATCACGGAATACACTTGTTGCTGCAGATTGCACAAGGCTAGCCGACAGAATACTTGCATAGTCCAGGCCGGTTGCGTGGATGGAAAAAGGTGCACCTGAAGTGTGAGCAAATTGTCCATAATTAACCGCGTGGTTGATGAATGAGTATTGGGGGGTGCCTTCAGAAGAGAGACTCAGTTCAGAAGAAACATTTAGCGGAGAAGTTTCTGGCCTGAAATATAAATTTTGCAAATTCGATAGGTTCATGTTCTGCAAAATCTGAGCGTTTGGAGAACAAGAGATGTTCTCTCATTTTATGTATTAGTGAAGCATAACAGATTTGTTGTTATCATGGAGACAACTAGTGATCAGTTGTCGCCAATATGTATGTTTATCTTAAGGTGTAGGCACTGACAATCAACAGATTAATCTACTATTTGACAGCAAGTACATAGATAAGATCTGGAATGGCTTTCAGAGAGAATGAAGCCCTTACAGCAGTCAAAATATTTAAAATAAAGAAGTAAACATAAATCAGTACATAATGACCTGCACTACCTATCATATGCCACAATCTTTTGAATGCAAACATTGTGTTTAAACTGTGTGCGTGATATCTTTCTGCAGTGTCAGAGTTAGTGGCTACAGAGATCATGACACTAGTGTCAATTACTGTTCCACCTGTGGAAACATGAAGTATTAACACAGTTCCATCAGCAGTTTCAAATTATAAAGAAGATCATGTGTGTCAAATCTGATCTTCCGAAGCACCTTAAGTAGGCAGCATATATGGTCTATAAGATAGAGTGCACTGGGTCAACAGTGAACAATGATTCAGCAGAGACTGTGTTTTTTGCTGAAGAGTGTCCTCACTGTACATTGTGTTCTGTAGTGCTCAAGACATCTCACTACAGACTCGGAGCTGAAATTGCTTGTTTACTTAGAAATATCACTGATGAAAGAGAACTTTAAAAATACCACTCAGTGCCTGGGACATAAAGTTCATCAGCCTGTAAGTTCTTCTATGCCCAAATATTAGTATTAATTTGTTTTAATAAATATCGAATCTAGTAAAGTGGAAGGATCATTCTGGTTAAAGTGTATCTATGCTGCCTTATGAACACCCCCTCCTGATTTCTTTTTATTTCTCAAAGTTGGGGAACCTATCAAACCATATTTTGCCACTGAAGCAACTAGATTGCATTGGACAAACTGTTTATATAAAGTTTCAATCTACAACTTAAGTATAATAAATGAAAATAAGATGTCAAGTTTGAATTTTATTGTAGGAAAGATCGACTAAACGTACAAGGAAAAAGAGTGGGTGTGGAGAGGGGGGATTAGGGAGGTGGGCAGCATCCTTCATTTTGTTCGTAACTTATACTAATGTAAAATGCATTCAATATATACGTTCCACTCCTTTCACTGCACTGAAGAGCTTTGGTTCATCAGCAATATATTTTACTATTATTCCTGCTTGATAGTAAACCTGTTTCTTTCTTTTTTATTCTTCGTATTTTTAAACTATATGCACCATTAAAACTGCTGCTGCCAGTCCACTCTCATCTCAGTGAACGAATTAGCATAAACACTATAAAGAGGAAAAAAAGTGTCCTACATTTACCCAACTTCTAAAGATTAGTTCATAGAACTGAATTTTTGTGAATCTGTAAACTATGCAAGGTAGCCACTTGATGGGAATGCCTAAATGCTGTCATATTCAGCTTATGTTGACAACAACTTATAGCTTGCTCTCTTTGGCACACATTGTTGTGAAGTCTTTGGCTACATGGGCACCTAACCTGTGCTGCAATTGTCAGTTAGTGAATGGCATCTGTAGCCTGAAGTTGGACAGTTTACAGGGTTGTAGCTTGCTGTTCCTGTGGCTTATGGCATCATTAAGATGGTTTATTATCTAGTAATAGATTTCAATATTTGTCTGAGTACTCTTGGTCATTAAAATTGCTACACCACAAAGATGACGTGCTACAGTCACAAAATTTAACCAACAGGAAGAAGATGCTGTAATATGCAAATGATTAGCTTTTCAGAGCATCCACATGGTGCCAGTGGCGACACAACATGCTGACATGAGGAAAGTTTCCAACCGATTTCTCATACATAAACAGCAATTGACCGGTATTGCCTGGTGAAACATTGTTGTGATGCCTCGTGTAAGGAGGACAAATGCATACCATCATGTTTCTGACTTTCATAAAGGTCAGATTGTAGCCTATCGTGATTGCGGTTTATCATATCGTGACCTTGCTGCCTGTGTTGGTCCCGATACAATGACTGTTAGCAGAATATGAAATCGGTGGGTTCAAGAGGGCAATATGGAATGCCATGCTGGATCCGAACAGCCTCATATCACTAGCAGTCAAAATGACAGGCATCTTACCAGCATGGCTGTAATGGATCGTGCAGCCACATCTCGATCCCTGAGTCAACAGATGGGGACATTTGCAAGACAACAACCACCTGCACGAACAGTTCGACGGCGTTTGCAGCAGCATGGACTATTAGCTCGGAGACCATGGCTGCGGTTACCCTTGATGCTGCATCACAGACAGGAGCACCTGCGATGGTGCATGCAACGATGAAACTGGATGCAAGAATGGCAAAAGTCATTTTTTTGGATGAATCCAGTTCTGTTTATAGCATCATGATGGTCGCATCCGTGTTTGGCAACAATGTGGTGAATGCACACTGGAAGCGTGTATTCGTCATCGCCATATTGGTGTATCACCCGGCATGATGGTATGGGGTGCCATTGGTTACACGTCTTGGTCACCTCTTGTTCGCATCGACGACACTTTGAACAGTGGCTGTTACATTTCAGATCTGTTACGACCCTTGGATCTACCCTCCATACGATCCCTGCGAAACCCTATATTTCAGCAGGATAATACACGATCGCATGTTGCAGGTCCTGTACGGGCCTTTCTGGATATGGAAAATGTTCGACTGCTGCCCTGGACAACACATTCTCCAGATCTCTCACCAATTGAAAATATCTGGTCAATGGTGGCCAAGCAACTGTTTCATCACAATATGCCCGTCAGTACTCTTGATGAACTGTGGTATCATGTTGAAGCTGCATGGGCATCTGTACCTATATACGCCATCCAAGCTCTGACTCAATGACCAGGCGTATCAAGGCCATTATTACGGCCAGAGATGGTTGTTCTAGGTACTGATTTCTCAGGATCTATTAACCCAAATTGCATGAAAATGTAAGCACATGTCAGTTCTAATATAATATATTTGTTCAATGAATACCCATTTATTATCAGCATTTCTTCTTGATGTATCAATTTTAATGGCCAGTTGTGTATTTCACTCGAGGAAGGAGAGGGTTTACCAAATGCATTTTTGCCATTTTCCCATTGGATCCATAATTAAATGGTATTGTTGGGTTCAGAGAATTAATATTTCGAGCCTATCAATAATGTAAAGAGCGTTTTTATTTTGTTTTGGTAATAAACATTGCATTTAAATTTAAAAGAACTATGTGTGTTAGTGTTCTTTTTTTGTCCTTTTTATCATGTATCTTAATAATGAGGTGGGTGTGATCAATCAATTAGTAAAACTTATCAGTAAAAGGAGCAGTTTTATTTATCAGTTAAATTCACTCAGTTAATAAAGATTTAAAATATCCCTATGGCACATTCAGTTAATTCTAACAGAAGGCAACTCTTAACTTTCTATATTTCGTTTCAGGCCGTTGTTCAGTTATAATAAAGTTCATCACAAAATAGTGTTTATTGTTTGTAATTCAAAGTATTGATGTTTAGGATCAGTGTTACAGGGATTTATTTTTCTATGCTTGCTCAAATTCAGATTTTTATTAATATTACATTTTCTAGTGTTTACAGAACTTGAGATTTTGCCTTCTGAGTTGAACATGGGGTATCCCATAAATTAAAATGGATCAAAATTATTGCAGTTTATTTTCAGCATCTCAAGATTTTGATTAGGAGAAAATGTGTACCAATCATAAGAAGTATTTTTGTTAGGGCAATCACAAAGAATAGTCTGAACATTGAACTGAGAAAGTTTGTTAAGTTGACCAAGGATGACACCTCATCGTACAGCATTCAATCTATTTTTGACCCACTTTAGGTTACTGTAGTAACACTAAAAGTGGGCCTTTGCGATCGTCTTTTGATAGCTCGAAATTTAAATGAAAATAATGGCTTAACTATTCATCTGACACGAAAATTGAATAAAGGAATTTGTAGAGGAGAAAATTCTCCACAACTTTGCTCCCTTATGTTTTTTTCATATCTTGTATCGTTTGAGACATATTTGCAAAAATAACAGAGATTTGACACCCTCCATTGAATTAACGAAAACCAGTCATTCGGAGGTGTCACGTGACATTCCTCGCGTATTTAATGATTTTCTTATTGTAACTTACACGTTGTCATTTCAAAGCAACAGCACACTGAGGAATTAATAAAAACACATCATTCTTCATACGATAAATGATAATCTAATGTCTACAAATGCCATACTGACATCAGTTAACAATGGCCATCAATAGTATGAGATTAAGTAACTCCTGTTTTGATTTATAGCCGTAGCATAGTGGGCAAGTTGCTGGAATATGACGCGAAAGGTCGGTGGTACCCTAATTTTTTTCCCCCTAAAAGGGTTTCAGACACTCTTATTAATTAATTTATTACTATTTAGATTATTATTTTGGTCCAAAATGTTTGCAAAAACTTATAAAACTACAAATCTAAAGTGGGCTGTAAAACACGTCAGTGTGATTTTTTTTTTTTTTTTTTTTTTTTTTTTTTTTTTTTTTTTTTTTTTTTTTTTAATTGCAGTTCTGCACATCAGTGTTTATTGTCAGACTGTTTCCTTTGCATTCACTTAAAGAAATTAACTCAGTAATTTATTTAGCAGATTCACATAAGGTTTTTGTTAGTTTGTCCATAATAGGAGATCCAGACACAGGAAATTTTGATACAGTACAAGTATTTTTACTTATAATGATATTTTGTAACTTTTATGACTTGATTTATTAGACACACAGGGCCAATTTACGAAAGCATATACCACAGAGGTTGGATGCAATGTCAGTCATTGTTTGTCAGTAATTGATTCCTCATAGTTCCCACAAACAAGTTAAATGACAGAATAATACTAATATTTCATTTAACAACTTGCAACTACAGTAAGATCACTATCGAAGAGAAATATTGGATGAAAAAAGGCTTGTAGTTTCACAACTTACCTCTGTCGCTGGGTCTTCATCACGAGTAGTTGGCTTGGCAAACACATTAACAAACTTGGCTAGGTGTTCAAAATGCTTTGTCATGTCTGTAGCTAAGATCATGTCTATGACACTCTGACGAGCTCTTTTGTACATGTCACGTTCCAGTCCTGCAAAAATCAACAGTAGTAGTTGGAAAAGCCACAACACCTTGAAAGGATATATACGAAATTTTTGAATTAGACCTTATTGTTTTTCCTTTTTGTAATAGATTTATTTAGTTTGTTTTACATGAAATAGTATTAGAATACTTTACTCAGTATCTAATCTGAGAAATGAGTTCTCTTCCCTGAATATATTATAAAGGAACCACTTGCTTACAAAGTATTTTAAGATATGTTTTAAACACAACTGTTCTACTAAACACATATGCCAAAATACTACCACATTCTGTTAATGTTTGCAGACTGTACTAACTTCCCTTCCACAACCTAAGTGCTTTTGAGGGGTACTAAAACAAGGGAATCCCCCTTGCAGTTGGTGCAGTGGGTAGCCTGTCAAAAACTGCACATGGGTCAAGCATGAAAACAGTTTGAAACAGCTATTTAGAACTATGAAGAAAGAAGCAAAACAGAAACTGAGAATGGTCTGAGCAAAAGATGTGCAATATTGAGAAAGTGGCTGCAGCCAAGACATCATGGTTTTGTCATCATGGTGTTGGACTGCAATGCAGGAGATACATTTTCAAATAACCGCCATGCTCTATATTTTAATTTTCGATTAGTCAGAAAATTATTAACTGTCCATTCTATCTATCACGTGTTTGTTCGCTGTATTCAGTTTTGTGCTTGAATCATTGAGTGACATTCATGTTGCACAACTGGTCTGTTACAAACCAAAAGGAAGAGGCTCGAGTGGGAGCTGCAAACATTTGATGATAAGGTGACCTTATTCACACTTTTCTCTTCTTCACAATATTCTGGAGAATATCTTGAATACTAAAATTAGAGAGGTAGTTCACTTATGATTTGTGATGTAGCAATACTGAGATACCACAGTCACACATCCATTCATTAGCACTATCTGACCACAACTGGCTACTCAAATGCCTAACTGTTGTTTACAGTTGTTAGTTGAAACTGCCACTGTAGTTAGTGCACTGACGTCACTTTTACGCCAAGAATAAAATTAGTCTCAGAACTTTTTGGGCTGATGGAGTGTACTGATAGTTTCCTTTGTAAACTTGCCCATTCTGATTACATTCTCAAATACTTTTTTTTCTTCTTATTTATCTCTTACCAAAATCCAAAGGTTCAAAGTTAAGTATTTATGATAAAAAATTACTAAAGTCAGTTTTTATGTCTTTTGCACTTTGGACTGCAAAATAACTAATTATAGCAATTGACTCAAATTTTAAAAATATATTCTGCAGACATTTATCTAGAAATATCAGTTTTTCATTTTCAATAATTTTTATCAGCTATAAAGGCACCCAAAACATCCATGATGTTTACATATTATAATGTAACATCCAGAGTGTGCTGATTAATGCAGTACTTGATACCCATCTACCCGGAAAGCATTAGTGAAATATACAATACCTTTGCTTTATGAAAGCCATTATAGCATGTTGCATGGTATCTAAAGGCTTTCCTCAATCAATAATGTGGTAATGTGTGTGACACATACATCAAAAACTACTAACACCAGAGCCAGACACATGCACTATATAAACAGTGCATTTAGATTTTGAATAAGTGACGTCTGTCAGCACATTACCACCATAATAAGTTCCTAGATACACCATTTTGTGACAAGTTTAGTCTTGTTTTTCATGTGTCGGGTCTTGTTTTCTGCATGTGTGGTCTTGTTTTCCGTGCATTTACTCCTGGGTTGTTTTAAAGTTTTCTCACAATGTCTGAGGGTGTTGTTGGTGAGATTCTGTGTCACTTGGTTGAGCAACAAGAGGTTTTTGCCACCTCTCCAAACTCTGGAATTGCAATCTCTTGCTTGCACCTTGTCTAGTATGTCTCATCCACCTTCTATCTCACCTTGTGTTTCACCTTCCATAGCCCTCTGACTTATACACCTCTTTTTCTGACATACAATTAGTTTGTGGAAAAGTAGGATGCCTACAAGATGAAGTTATGAGAGCACTTTTGTATGAACTGATGTTACTTTCTGTTGTGTTTTATTAATGTCGTGACGGTCGCCTCATATGTATCAGCTCCTTTGCCAACTTTCCCCACTGCATGACCTTTCTTTACTCTCCTTTGACCAAATGTGTGAACTTCTTTCTAAATATTACTGTAAATGGATGCATGTAATTACCACACATTTCAAATTTAAGAAGCAATCTCAGTAACATTATCAGGCATGGGCCCCGGAGGTTCAGGGTTTCAGCCATCGTTACCATTTTATCACTGATCTGTATAAAGAATTGTTCACTGATCAAATGCCATAATTCATCTTACACCTGATTGCGTTATTCACAAGTGAGCCCTTCTGCGTGAAAGTCCTTCCCACATTGCCCACCTTCTGAGGTTTCCAAGGCTGCAGGGAATCAAAGCGAATCGTAGTGTAAAGGGGCAGAGATTTAACTTGGCCCTTCTTTCCAGCTGCCGCCTGGTTCACTATGATGTGATAGCAGCAGTCTGCTCTCAGTCACAGCATAAAAGCAGCTGGCCCAGTGCACAGCATAAACAGAGTGGACAAGGCAGCAAACAACAGCACACGTGTTCGACACTTCATTTTTGACCAGCTTGTTTTGTCGATCATGACAGTCCCAACTGTGTTATCATTGTTATAAGAAATGTCACATAGCTTCTGTTTGTAATGCAAAAAACCAGCACATAGCCGTCAGTGTCAACATGGCCATTCGGCCCAATAAACTATCGATATCACAGTTTATTGGAAAATTCTGCACATGCAAGTAGACACATGTGCTGCTGTGATACTGCTAAACTCATAGATGTACACACATCTGGGTTCTCACACCTCTTACCGGTGTCACAGAAATTAGTAACCTACAATAAAGAAAATATCCAGATTCTGGAACAGTTCTTAGCCCCTGTCACATACAAATCTGTAGTCCATTCTCTCACGTTTCTTGTTCTGAACAATACACACATAGACAATTTGTTTGACCTAATCCCTTTTACAGACATTATTTCAGATAAAGTGAACAGAGCTTTCTATGTTCCAAATTTTCCACTCTGTTTTCGGCAGGTTTGGCTTGTGCCAACAATTTATAAGCCCACATTACCATGCATCCTTCCACTAGACTCCATTTTTTCTACACCTGACCAGTCAGTAGCACTCTGTGAACAAGTCAAGGTGGAACTTGACCACCTTGACACAGCCAGGGTAGTCAAACCAAAAAGTGAGCAAGCACAAAGGTCATTATGGAAAAGCAATTGGGATGGTGGCACCTTTGTGGTAATTTTAAAACGCTCTGTAAATGCTCAGTCTATCAATGACACATATCAATTGACATATCCAGATGAGCTTCTGGCAAAGTTGGCTGGCAGTCAGTATTTCTCCAAAATCATACTCTCAGAGGCCTACTTACAAATACCCCTCAATGTTGACTCTCAATGTTTTCTGATCATTAACACACCTTTTGGTTTATATCAGTATTTATGGTTGTTGTTTGGGGTAGCCAGTGCTCTAGTGATCTTTCAAGGTTTCTTGAACATCTCACAACATCAGTGCCTGGTTACATCTGCTCCCTTCACTGATGCCCACCTCTGCAACTTACACATGCTCTTCTCTGCATCAGAAGCCACAGGGATGAAGTGCAATTTAAAGAAGTGCCAATTGTCTTCCATCACTTACCTTGGTTTCGACGTTTCTTGTGAGGGTAGCAATCCCCTCCATCCGAATGTCAGTTGCTGTGTTTCTTCCATGACCTACATTGGTCGAGGACCTCCAAATTTTTTTGGTAAAAGTTGTTTACCATCATAAGTTTTTGCCGAGGCTGACAACTATTGCAAAACCATTGCATGCTCTTCTGTGCAAAGGTGCATCATTTTACTGGTATGTGAAACAGCATTTTTCAAGCTAAAAGAGATGTTACAATATACTCCCTGACTCATGATCTATCAAATGGGGCACCGTTTAGTTTTAGTGACAGACGCTTCTCCAGCATGGGCTGGGGGTGGTGTTAGCTCATATATACCCAGACGGATCTGAAAATTGAAAAGCTCAGAATAGATACACACAGGTGGAAAAAGAGGCTCTTGCCATTCTTTATATTCTGAGAAAGTTTCCTGTCTTCTTGTATGGCATTACATTCCATCTCAATACAAATCACAAACTGTTGGTTTCTCTCTTCAACCTCTCTGCCAGACAAAACTGCCCATCATCTCCAACATTGGAGACTATTCCTTTCTCACTATAATTATGAGAGACACTTTCACCTGATGACGAATCATACAAATAACAATGCACAATTCCGTCTTTCAGCTTTCACCAATGACCATAACAAAACACATTTATGTTCTTTATTTAAATTGTAGGAGTGCTCATTATGTGTATTGTAATTGTAACTGTAATAATGTCACACCAATAATATAACAAAGAAAAATTACAAATCAAGTAATGAAGAACCATATTTTGACAAAGCAACACATTTTTTGTTCAGCCTAAAATTGTATCAGTAAAGTTCATGTAGTTTCCACAAGTTTGTCATGTAATTACATTCACATTAATTTTTGTGCAATTTCAATTAAAATACAGAAGAAAATGAGTCAAAAATATTGGAGTATACACAACCTAGGCCACAAGATAAGGATGGCTTGAAAGGTGGTGCACTATCACCTTCCCTTTCTATGAAATCATACCAGGCAAATTCTGGGGTGGTTCCTTTCAAAAGTCTTGTTGATATCCTTCCCTATACTTATCAAAACAATCAAAGTTTGTGCACAAACTCTAATGACCTCATTGCTGAAGGGACAATCTCAAACACTTTCTCCTTTACAGTTCAGAATTTTGTGATTTATAAGCAGCAAATCCTGCTGTAAAAAGGAAAAGAAGAGAACCAACTGATAAATGCTTGTCTTGGAGCATAAAGAAGACTCTGACTGAAAAGTGGGGTATCAGGTACTCAGACCACATTTTACCTTTTCTGATCAAAAATTTTGGCATGCAAACATATTCTCAATTTTTGTGCTGATAGAGAGGAGACATGATATTTGAAGAGATAAGGAAAGCATACAGTCATGCTGGGAGAGAGACAGTGGCAATAAAAGTGATAGAGGGATGGAAATAATAGCAGTGGGAGCTAAAGAGAGAGAGAGGAAATGGTGGAATGAGGAAGAGAGATGATTGGAGACCACTTATAAGTTAAATTAATACTATGCCAATATCACAAATTATTTTTGTTTATTTGTTTTGATGGCCCTTTTTGGTACACTGAGGTCTCTGATATATTTACACCAGAGGATGGTACTTCATTGTTCTGAAACTGATCTTCAAAACAATCAAACAATGTTTCTGATCTTGGCATTACATTTATTTAAATTAAAGAAGATTGCCTATCCCTTGCAGAGCAAATTAATACCAATCATTAAGATTTGGGGGTCCAGATTCTCCAGTCAGGTGAACCTATTTTTTATTATTTTTTATTTATTTTTTTAATGTTTTTAACCTTTGTACACTTTTTCCCATCATCTATGTTCTTATGTTAGAAGTTTCTCAGTCTAAGGTTTACTAACCCAACTGATCACTCTGCAATGACATGTGTAAAGAAGAGACAGTGGTGACTGAATAGACAGATAGTAGACTGTGCGAAAGAGAGGCAGTCGAAATGTAAGACAAAAAGAATCAGACATAGATAATGTCAAGCAGGCAGTGGAAATGACACAAGCTACAGTTATGGCGCAGCTTCGTCATTGCTGTACATGATTCTAGGCTGGGCCTCAGAGGCCGCCTGTGACACCTGGTGCAGTCGAAGTTGTGCATCTGGCAGGTGGATGCACAGATGTGCATGATCAGTTTATGTCTAGTAACAGTGATGCATATACCTCACCATCTGTAAGTGTTCTTTGTTCATAAATAAGTGATAGTAAACACTTCAATTAATGATGGAAATTCTCCACAGAGATAATAAATTATACTTCAAAAGAGACAAAATGGCTGGCCAGTAATTACCTTTGTGCTCTACCACTGATAGTCACACAGGGAAAGAAATAAATGATGAAAAAAGGTTCCTTCATCATGTGGGAGAGAAGGGAAGAAAAGGAATGGGAACAGAAAAGGAGGGTAATTCATGACCTAGGTCATGAGGATGATGTTTAAGGATTGTGGAAGTCAGAGATACTGTATATTAGTACTGAGCCATGCCAAAGAGGATATATATAACCAGAGAGGATAGTTAAAGCAGCAAAGAGAAGTGAAGATGAGTGAACCTAATGATAGGGGACGGAGGAGGGGGATTATCTAAAATGTTTTTGATTGACACACACCCAGAAGGGAGGAAGGTAAGGAAGGGGGGTGAGACATGAATAATGGATAAGTGAGTTGAGGACAGTAAACACTTGTTTGATGTTTTGTACATTACAAGAACAAAGACTGTGTTAATGAAGGACAACAGAAAGAGATGAAGAGTGTGATATTGGGAGACACATGCAGCAGAAAGTGCCACTGGGAGGAATAAGAGAGAGTGGTAGTGTAAGAGGGATGCTGTGTATGTAAACTTTATTGGAGTGAGAGAACAGATAAAATTATTTAGTCTACTTTTCTGTCAGTCTTATAAAAAGGAATATCTGATTTTTCTTTTGTTTTTGCTCTTACAAGGCCACTATTTAGCTGGTTGAATACTGTTCTTCAATGGCCTCTGACTTACATATATTATAACTAACAGTATATTTCTTGTTTGAAAACCAGAATACGTTTATGAGGTACCTACATCAGACTGGATGAGTACAAATTTTGAGTACATTTCTGATAACTTATGCAGTTGGAAGCTTCTTGGGTTAGATTTTCTACCGCACAGCACTGTTCCTCAAATGGCATTTGCTACTGCACACAAGACATTCTTTACTTTGAAGTGGAAAAATTGTGATAATCATTGTTCTGGCGACGGGCCTGTGCTTTGGGTAAGTCATTCAATTTCTATTTTTTATATATGTTTATGTACTTTCTTATATTATCAAATTTCAAAGCTCTTTACACTTTGAGCATTAATGCACATTAAACAGCACTGCACTAACTAATCTCAAGGTTGTATTTATTTTATTCATTTATTTTTTATCCTTGGGTTAGGTTAATGTTCTTCAGTTTGTACATGGTAATTATGGAATAATGTACAGGGTGATTATAATTAAAGTTAAACCTCCAAAATGCTGTAAAATAACACCACTGGTTAGAATGATGTCAAACTGGAATATTATCAGAGAAGAGGAAAACATATGGCAGAAGAAAAATAAATAGTGTAACATTTGATCAATAGATGGCACTTTAAGCATAAGAATTTAATAATGGTCAACTACAAATGATAAATGAATCATACTACACATTGTGCATGGGTGTATAGGTGTGACACTTTTAATTATGTAAGCCCATCCAAAAGAGCAAGGTCATATCGTATCAGATGGGAAAATTTCATTACTAATTGTCCTGAAACCACATAAAAAGTATCAATTGGTACAAAACAGGCATATACTGTCCACTGTTTTCTGCAGCTAGTTAAAATCAAGCAAGAGCATGTTCCACAACTGACCGAAGTGTTTCCCGTGTCACAATCAGAATGTGCCAAAAAATGCATGCCTTCCATGCAGCTAAGTTCACAATTGGAACATTGAAAACAAGATCTTTCAGATAGCCCCACAGCCAGAAGTCACACAGGTTAAGTTCAGGTGATCAGGACAGCCAGGCTGTAGAGAAATAGTGGCTGATAATCCAAGCATTTCTGAAATGACACTTCAGTAGCTGCTTGCCTGGATTTTCAACGTGTGGAGGTGCACCATCTTCCTTAAAAATGATCCTATCCATCACATCCATGCTGCTGAAGAGCTGGAACGACGTGGTTGTGTAAAATACA
Organism: Locusta migratoria; assembly: GCA_026315105.1. Classification (NCBI taxonomy): domain Eukaryota; kingdom Metazoa; phylum Arthropoda; class Insecta; order Orthoptera; family Acrididae; genus Locusta; species Locusta migratoria. The sequence goes on from CM048748.1 coordinate 212,230,014, forward strand.
CTCATAACACTTACCAATGAGAGTACAAGTAACAGGACCAGAAGCAACTGTCTCTTCAAACAAATATAGCTCTGTGATAAATGATGTAACACTAGTTGATTTGTGTGTGGATTTTTCTTGCCCATATTCAACAATTCTGTGCATTGACATATCCTATGAGATTGAAGTGGGTTTCATCTGTCCACAAGATCTTCCACTGCCATTCATCGTCCACTTTCATGCGAGAAATAAATTCTAAAACAAAAGTCTCTCTTGCTGGTAAGTCAACAGGAAGCAACTTGTGCACAAGGGGGATTTTGAATGCACAGCAAAGAAGGATGTTTCGTAGAATTCTATGCAGTGCTCATAGGATTGACCAATGTTTGGGCAATTCTTCATGCACTACATGTTTGCGCATCACCACTCAAACTCCTTCTGCATTGCTGTGGCCACTTCTTCCACTGACATCAAATGAATTTGTTTCTTCTCTCTATAAGGATGGACACCAAAGGAACCTGTCTTTTGGAATATCTGAATCATTTTCTCCAGACCCTCAGTAGTCATCAGACCAATGTCTCTTTTTTTAAATCCTTCATTGTGGAACTTCTACAGAGTGACTCATGCATGGTCATCATTCTTGTAAAATAGTTTTAGAAGCAGAGCATGATCCTGAATTGGGTCAGTCATGACAAACATCTCAGATGAAAAATGAGGAAAAGCTGTGTACCTCACATGTTTATGCCAACTTCAATGGATCGTGCACATGACAGGTGTTTTCTTTTACATATTCTGACATGTACAGTGCCATCTAGTGATCAATTGTCACATATTTATTTTTCTTCTGTCATACATTTCCCCCCTCCTCTGATAATATTCTGTTGCAATTTTTCGTCATTCTGATCAGTGATGCCATCTTTACATCATTTTGAAAGTTTAACTTCAATTATAATCACTCTGTACTTTGGCTAATTCCATAGGATTTTCTCTGTGTGTAATAGCCTCTTTATTCACAGTGTGTGTTACCTGTATTTTAACAATATTAATCTGTGCTTTCCATTGTTCAATGCTTATATATTTAATAGTATCTGTAGAGTGTATATGTGCAGTGATTTTATGTCTTTTTCCTTGAAGGAAGAAAGGATACACTGATCACCATCATCGATGCCACATGCTCTCGGTATATGAGATTTTTGTGAAGAGATTTTGAATGAGTTTTAGTTGCTCAGGAAGTCTACACTACCACTACTGCTACTCCTCCACCCTCCTCATCCCTTGCTCGGCAAAGACTAGGGTAAAAGAAAGAAATAATACACACCTTTGAAGATATTTACCCTGTCATCAGACAGGGTGAGTTTGAAGGTGAGCGCTGCATGGTGCGACTCCAGTACACACATGTCATTGTACAGGATAGCTAGTGGGTTACCAGCATTGCACAGGAATGCACTGAAACACAAAACATCACTCCATGTATAAAATTATTGTGGTTGGTGTTGTTCATAATAACTGAATCACGACATTGAGCATGAATTTAAGTGAACTCACGGAACAAAGTACACAATAACAACATAAAATTTATGCAGTGCCTAGCTTGTACATTATTATTTCAAGAATGTATGGAAAAATTTATGTCTACTAATTAATGTTCTGTGAAGCTCTCAAGCTTACTTGAGTATTTTGAAACAATTTATTATCTGTATCATCAGCCAACAGTTGCAACTGTTGGATGACGCTACAGATAATAAACTGTTTCACATGTTAGTACAGTTGCTGACTCTCACAAGTCGATTATGTGGACTATAGTAAAAATACTGGAGTAGGACTGCCTATAGTGTAAGCCACTGTGATTATAAAGAAAACAAAGGAAATTTTGATTATAGTGCATACACCAGGCATAGGAAGAATACATAATTACCATATAATTTGAAGCTGATTTGAATGTTTAGGCCTGCAGTGTGTGAAATTTAATCAGAAAGGTGCCACTTTTGGCAGTGACATTAGTACATATAATTGAACGTAGAATTGAACTGAGCCTGGGGTACAGGTATGAGATCATCATTTCTTGCTACTTCAACTCAGTATTTCATCACCCACAGAGATTAGCAAATAATGGTGCAGCAGTCTCTCTGCAACTCATAACTGTACTTTTCGATAGGGTGAAACAGTTTTCACACTACCTTTTGCAATCGTGACGTCATTGTGACGTAGCGGCACTGTGAAGGCGACCTGCAACCAGACTATCGATTTGTCGATCGCTGTTGCGAGTTAATGTTTAGGACTGTGTAAAGGCCAATTCACACGTCACGTCACCGTCCGTCAGAACATTGCGCAATGTATTTCTAATGGCGACATTCACACTGTCCGTCACGTCACCTTTCTCGAGAAGAATGTTTTAACAGAACGCCCGTCTGCTAACATCGGAAGTTAACCTACTTTCGTCACGCGAATTACATGTTGCAGTCGACGATTGCATTGTTTATATGAAAAATGTGTCTTAGTCATCTTTATTTTATTGTTATACTTCGCTTTAATGGAAAATCTCAAATGTTTCATGACGACTTAAATATTTTTGTCAATTGAGTGTCCCCCTAAAATCGAGGTTGGATATCTGAAACCAAAAAATGGTTTATGTTACGTAACACTGTAACAGAAACGACTGAACCAAACTGTTTGTAATGAGAATGAGATTGTAATTTGATTACGCATTTTTCATTAAATAATATTTTAAAGAAAAAGTCAGTTCTAATGAAGGATTTAATGAAAGACAAAACGTTCAGTTGTTTACGACGGTATTAAAGTGTAAGCGGGCACATCGTAACGAATAAAGTAAACAGGCGCTATTTATACTCTTATAAGTATTGTTTGATTTTTTCATATTTTTATTTTTTCGCTTAAAAATTGATGTCGATGTTTAAGAATATGATTGTATAGCGCGTGCAATACTTCCTGCATTTTAATCAGAAATTTTTGTTTGTTGTGTACAGTGCTTGCCCGTAAACGATAATCAGTTAAGGTTTAAAAAAGTAGTAGGTAGCCTACTTACTGATTTTAAATGTCCCGTACAGCACTGTAGTAACCAATCTATGAAACACACATATGCTTATACTTCGTTGTAGAAATTACCAATTTGCTAGTAATTATGAATAGCATTGAGCTTTTCTGATATGAATGTGCTAATAAGAACAAATGCTACTTACAGTGAGAACGACATTACTGGAACACGTTTAAATAACATTCCAGTCAAATATCACCTTAAGTTACTATAATTTACAATTGCCTGTACCAGGTAAAAAAAAAAATCTTCACCTTCCTTTATACACTTTTCTATTGCCCTATGGTGTATTTTCTCAACAGTAAACTAGTTTAGCGAACTGGCTGATCACAGCATACGCCTATTTAAAATTATTTAGCTTTATCTCAAGTCAACAAGTAATCGAAAGGCACACATCTCACACTGGCTCGTTCACAACTCGACAGTCGAAAGCTGACGGGTGACGTCACGATTGCAAAAGGTAGTGTGAAAACTGTTTCACCCATAACTGTACTTTTCGATAGGAGAGAGATATGCATAATGTGATTGCCAGAGTAACACTCAAACACACTTTGTATCCAGACAACACAGGACAGCATAAATAATAGGCAGTCTTTATCCTATTGAAAGTTAAGCCGCAGAGATCTTGATGAAATGGCACAGACAACAGAATAGTTAATGCCTACAGTACAAATAACTGGCTAAACAGACCATAGGTGACTGTTTGATACATCCACTAGTAACCTGTAATCAATACCATATGCAACGTGCATATGATGAGAATGAATGCAATCTGGCTGCATTTATTATCCTTGGAGACTCCAGAAATACAGGTGGGCTAAATAATAATAAGAACACCCAACAAAGACACAATATTTATTTGTTAGTAAAGAGCTGGCGTACCCTTGACTTTCAGGAAAGCTCAAATACTTCGAGGACATTAGTACTAAAAATGACTTTACAGTTACCAATAGAATGTTATCTATTATTGTGCCATGAAACTTTTTGGCTGTAGGTAGATGCATTATTTAGTTTGGAAGGTTTTGTTAGTAATAGAAAATAAGTACGGTCTATGAATTATTTTAATGAACGATGCTTGATGGCATTGCCGTGGTAGACAGATATACTTCCCTGTATTTGTGAGGGGAGTGTGGTGTTAGTGGTGGGAAATTCGTACTTTTTAAAAAAATAACTATATTTTTATGATTTAATACCAACAATAAAAAAAAAGTTTGATCTCATTCCAGGAAAAAGCTGTATTCGCCACTGATGTATGGCAATATATTTAACTTACATACGGTACCTTGTCGGCAACCTCATTGTTGCTTTCAGTTGTTCGTATATGTCCATGTCAGTTTTGTAAATGCTGTGCGAGAACTGCATTTGCTTCAAGTTGTTTCTTTATCGGCAAACAAAGAGCTCGCTCTTTAAATCACGCTCGTAATCCTCCGGGAGAAAATGGAAACAGAAAATACGTGCATTGTTGACACGGATTTTATCTGCACGCTTGCAACGAGCTACCCATTCCCTTCGTAGTACATTTCTAGGAAATCGATTATATGTTACGTCACTAGTCTAGCGACCATAATTGTTGCAGTGTGAAACTGCACAAGTGCACTCGTTTTTACTCAACGTATTTGATAGGCTATTACAAAAATTATTAAGCATAGCTGTGCGTCTATCTATACTGTACATGCGTCACTGCGTACTGTTGGCCGTCGGGGTGGCGGCTGTGTGCCGGGCAGTGTTGCCAACAGTGGAGTTCTCACTAAAAAGAGTTTAGAAGCCACCAGAAACCACTAGATTTTATTCGTGTGTTTAACAGAAACACTAGGTCATCGTTATTATTTGAAGTACTGAATATGTTGAGTAACCAAAAATATCTGACAATTCAATTTATCCCTTGTATTTAAAGCTAGAACATTTTTACCAAAAACTGTTGGATCGGCAAGTATGTCAACCCCACCTTGCCACTTAAAATTAAACCTACCATCCGACCCGGGGAAAAAAAAAAAAAAAAAAAAAGAAAGAAAGAAAAAGAAAAAAAACCCGGGCAGTCCCTTTTTTATGTATTTTTGCTTGTGTGCCCCACTGCTCTTAGAATTTCTGTGCGGACGCGAATAGGTCCCTTTTTTTCTTGAGACCGTCGTTCTACTTTAAAACTCTAAATATTTTCGCCATTTCTCGATGTGAGAAATGCTGGGTCGGCAAATATGTCACTTTTTGCTGTCATTGTTTAGGGCCTTCTGTGACCAATGAAGATAGGAGTAATTTGCTTAGTCTAGTGTTGGCAGCTGATATGGAATATTTCTTTCTGAATTTTGTTGTTCTGTTTTATATCTTGTAAGTTTAACATATGTTTCTGATACGATTAAATAAAAAAGCGCGCTAACAATATGGGCGCACAACAATGGGGAACAAAAACAGAATAACGTATATTTTGACGAAAGATTGCTGTTTTTAACAGTCATGCTTAAAATTGTATATTATAAATTTTTAGGTGATAAAAATGCAGGAGCTACGAGACGTTAGAAAATTAAATAGTGCTGTTACTGAATGCTGCCTTCATTAAGTGTTTTAAAAAATAGTTTTTCCACATAAAACCACCGAAATGTTTTTAAAATCCACCATAATTCCCACTAGCCACTAGATACAAAATTTGCCCTCTAGACAGATACTTAAAACCACCAGATTTAGTGAGAAAACCACTATCTTGGCAACACTGCTGCCGGTTGACGTCACAGCGCGAAAGGCAGTGTGGGAAATTTGGCCTCAGACCCGCCCAGATTGGCCTACCTTGATGGCCCCCGGCCTCTTAGGATGCGGGGAGCAATGAAGCTTGGCACACAGTGGTCGCTCAGGTAGAGGGTGCGAAGGTATATGATTATGACTGAACAAGTGTGGTTTTCTTTCTTTATTGGGAGAATTGATAATTTATTATTTAATAAATGAATTGCTGTTCGTTAGTCTTGCTAAAACTCGAGAACGGCTGAAGCGATTTGGCTAATTTTAGTCTTCAAATATTCGTGTAGATTAGATGTACTTTTCATTCCAGTAGATCCGAACTGAGGGAATCCTCTTGGATGTAGAACATGTCAGAACAAAATACACAATATATACTTACAAAACGAGAGCATATGTGTTAATGTACCTTCCATAGACCCAAAATGTAATTCCACATGTAACTCTAGGGAAGGTTTAAACGATGATAAAATATGGAAAAGTTGTCCGGAAAAGAGGAAAATCGGGAAAAACTGAAACAGCTTTTTCCAGTGAGCTATCAATACCGTTCGTTCAATTGCGATAAAATGTTGTACATTTCATGGAAAATCTAACAGAAAAATGGAAAATTTGGGAAAAAACTGAAAGTGTGTCTTTCAATATGCTCTTGATTGAATTCAACACCATAACTGGCTATTCGCACGGCGAAGAGGGGTAATTCTCTTTTGTTTTGTTCATTATGGTCTTGAAAAAAATTTTCAGTGTGTTTCTAAATGTACTCAACACTATAAGTTGAAAAGCGTCCATCCGATTGCGATCAAATTTTGAACATTTGACGTTCAACGAAAGATGAACGTTCTTATGAACTAAGAATTTGAGAGAGTTACCCGGAAAATTTGAAAATTCGTGAGAAATTGAAAGAAATTGAATGAACAACAAAGTATTGCATACCTTAGTTTGATATGTGAACAGTGGATCTGGAGGGATTTTCTTTCTTGATGCTCCCGGGGTACTGGAAAAACGTTCCTAATTTTATTGTTATTGGCAAAGATCCGATCGCAAAATGAGATAGCCCTAGTCTAGGCTTCATCTGGAATTGCTGTCACTTTGTTAGAAGGCGGACGAATTGCACGTTCGGCCTTGAAATTACCACTAAACATGGAAATCAACGAAACACCAGTTTGCAACATCGCAAAAACAGCGCTACGGCGAAGATTCTCCAGATATGCAAATTGATAATTTGGGACGAAGGAACAATGACCCACAACAGGTCGCTTGAGGCTCTGGACAGGACTTAAAAAGATTTACGTGACAACCGAAACATTTTCGGTGGAGCCATGGTTCTGTTGTCAGGTGATTTTCATCAGACTCTTCCAGTTATTCCTCGACCAACTTTTGCTGATAAAGTAAGTGCATGCCTACAATCATATAATTTGTGGCGGCACATAAAGAAACTCCAATTAATGAATAACAAGCGAGTGTTTTTGCAACAAGATCAAACTGCGATTGTGTTGCTAAATACTAGAAATGGTTAAAAAAAAAGTTCAAATGTTTGTATAGCTTACGGGACTTAATTACGGGGTCATCAGTCCCTAAACTTACAAACCACTTATGAACTAACTAATACTGAGTACGGCACAAATATCCATGCCCGAGGGGGGATTCGAAGCCCCGACCGTAGTGGCCGTGCAGACCGTGACTGGAGCGCCGCAGTCATCTCAGTCACCGCGGCCGGCTGGAAATCGGAAGGTCGCGGTTGACATCTCTTCCGGATTAAATAACATTTCCCAGAGATTTCTGCCACTTCACAGACTCGAAAGAGGAGGTTATTCAGCGTGTTTTTCCGTACTTGAAACAACACTATAATGACCATAATTGACTGTGTGAACGCGCATTATTGGCGGCAATGCGAGAATTCAGAATTTCTTTTCAGGAGAGTTGTTTACTTACAAATCAGTTGACAGAGTTACAAACCAGGATGGCGTAGTCAACTGTACTCACAGAATTTTTAAATTCACTGGAATGGCCTGGACTACCACCACATAATTTGCAATTAAATCTAGGATCACTTGTCAGGTGGGTTTGACGGAGGACATCGAAAGAGTCCAAATAAGGGCAGCTCGTTTAGTATTGTCACGATACAGGGGAAACAGCGTTATGGAAATGATACAGGATCTGGCTTGTGAATCATTACAACAACGGCGCTTATCGCTGCGGCGTGGACTACTTACGAAACTCCAATAGGCAACATTCTCCTCTGAATTCGAAAATATATTGTATACTCCCACTTACATAGGTAGAAATGATCATCAGAATAAAATACGAGAAATCAGACTTCGAACGGAGAGATTCAGGTGTTCTTTTTTCCCCCGCGCTATTCGAGAACGGAATGGGAGATAAAGAGTATAACGGTGGTTCGATGAACCCTCTGCCAGATTTGCAGAGTATCCCATGTAGATCTAGACATAGATCTTGCTGCATAACATAAATCAACCTCGACTTTACAATGGAACGAGACTGGCTGTGAAGAAGCTAATGAATAATGTCATCGAAGCCAATATCACGAAGAGAAAAAAAGGAATGTCTTGATCCCACGTATACCAATGATTCCAACGGATTTGCAATTCGCTTTTAAACGTTTACAATTTCCCGTGTGTCTGGCTTTTGTAATGACCATAAATAAATCGCAAGGCCATTCGTTGCAAGTTTGTGGCATCAACTAAGAGTTTCCCTGTTTCTCGCATGGGCAATTATACGTTGCGTGTTCGTGCGTCAGAAAACCATTATCTTTTTATATTTATCCACCGCAAAAAAAGACAAAAAAGTTTGTAAGAAAGCTTTAACATAATTGTTCGAAATTTCGATGTATATACTTCATATAAAAAAAAATCTTGAATTAAACACTTTCTAAAGTATCTCATCCGGTACTTCAGCGCTCAAGCTGTCTCCACCCCAGATTTCATCACAATAGATTCAGTGGTTTATGTAATAATATATACCCAAATCGAAATATAACGTATACGAATTGAACGTAAAAATTCAAAGCCAAATCGCTGGTCAATATCATAGATTTATTAATATTGTCTCAAGGAAATGTATTATTGTTGATATTTGCATTGATTTACTTCGATGGTTTCCATTTACGATCCTGTTTAAGTCGTCAATTATCCAACAAAATTCCTGAATTCATTGGATTTGCTATGAATGCCACCGCACGATTTGCAGATCAAGGTTGGGTCTGTGATAATCATGTTACGCAATCTAAACCAACCGAAACTATGCAATGGAAGAAGACTCTCTGTTAAAGAAGCTGATGAACAATGTGATTGAAGCAACGATAATCACAGGAAAGTTCAAAGGAGAGGATTTTCTGATTCAAAGAATACCACTGATTCCAACCAACTTGCCGTTTCAATTTAAGCGTGTCCAATTTACCGTTCGCCTTGCATTCGCAATGACGATTAATAAAGCGCATGAGCAGTCGTTGGAAGTTTGTGGATTAAATCTTGAATCGCAGTGTTTTTCACATGGTCAGTTTTACGTGACGTGTTCGAGAGTTGGTAAACCATCTGCACTGTTCGTTTTCTCTCCGGACGGAAAGACAAAAAATATCGTTCATCAACAAGCGTTACAACGAACGCAACACAGAATTCCGAAACGTATTTGTATTTTAGTTAATTATTTTGTTTCATTAGGACTTTCTATCATTAAAGTATGATCATGCTATAATTACTTTGCTTTCAAGTTTCAACTCATAAGCGCTCAAGAAGGTATAAACAACATTTCTATTCTGCTCACTGCGAGAGAAACTTGCTAAGCTGTGCTGTAAAAATGTTCGGTTTTATTTTCCTTTTTACAGTCATTTTTAACATGAAACAGGAAAGGTTTTTATGCTTAAATGTATAATCACGCCTGTTCGTACAATAAAATCATTAAAAGTACGGCCATTAAAGCTACTAACCTAACAGATAGAGCAACTCGAATGGTTTCTCTAATAACCCGTTTACATTTGATTTACCAGGGGCGTAGATAAATTTTTCATCTGGGGGAGGGGGGGCGGGTTCAGATTCAGAGCCAGAGCTATATTGAGGTGCCCTCTAACAGTTGACAGATGCCAAAGCTGTGACGCCCCCCTCCCGATAAAACAAACGTGCGATTTTTTCTATTAATTTGCAAAATTTTGTGAATAGTTGATAAGAGAATGAAGCGTTGTTGAAAATTATTGTAGATTTCGGCCCCTGCAAAGTTAGCACTGCGTCATCGAGGTCGAAAACTCAGATTCTCCTCCACAGAGTACCTACACACAACATACTATAATTTCATTAAGTTCGGAATACTTTCCAGGTAAAAGTACGTGACTGCTGGACTACGTAGTGAAGTTGCAGTGTTGACGAATATAAGCAAGCTGACAGGTGACAGTTATTAACAAAGTTCACTATCCTATGATAGAGACCCGTCGCCTCTTTGTAATACTACTTTGGGGTAAAGACACTTTAGAGAATACAACGTGATATCAGTGTGAATCTACATTAGTGGGACGAAGGTAAGGTTACTTCTTGTAAGCAGAGGATGAGAACATGACTAGTTTAAAAAATATATATTTGTCTGTGTTATGTACAAGTTTGACAACCTACTGTAGTAATAAAGTTAGTAGATCACTGAAGTTGGTAGAAGAAGGAAACATAAGACACGGTGGCCTTCGTTACACGCTAGACAAGCCTCTCGCGGTACTTTAAACAGTCTGTGGAGCGTGTGAAATTCAAATGTTCAAATGTTTGTATAGTTTATGGGACTTAACTACGGGGTTATCAGTCCCTAAACTTACAAACTACTTATGAACTAGCTAATCCTAAGGACGGCACAAATATCCATGCCCGAGGGGGGATTCGAACCCCCGACCGTAGTGGCCGTGCAGACCGTGACTGGAGCGCCTCAGTCCCCTCGGCCACCGCGGCCGGCCGTGTGAAATTCAACAATACTTGTTCATTGTTACTGATGGTTAGGTGGTTGTTACCTGAGCAGTTATTAGCTTTTCAATTGGCTAGATGTACTGTGGTGAAAGTTGTGTGCGACGCTTGCCTAGGCCTCACGAAGGCCATCCATAAGACATTAGAGACAAAGTGTCCCGCCAACAAATAAGAGGTCGAAGCTCAAGTAAGCACTGATTTACAACTTACAGACACCCTGGTATCTCTCTTTGTTGGAAAAGTTTTCAGTCTAACTCTCATATTAATTACACAATTTTTTCATTTTTCATTTTGCATGAGTAACAAAAAGGAAAAATAAAAAAGTGGGTTCTGGAGGAGGGGGGTTTGAACCCCCTCGTCCCCCCCCCCCCCCCCCATTATCTACGCTCCTGTGATTTCTCCTTCCATTTTGACTTGTATTACCAACCAGGGTCCTAGTAACAATAAATAAGATCAGAGAGAGGTGGAGGAGGAGATTGAGGTTGGTAATGAAATGGATTTAAAAAGGGGGGATGATATAGACGTAGAAACGAGGTGGAGGATATGGATATGGTGTGAGATAAGAGGGAGTGGGTGAAGGTGATGGAAAAAAGACAGCTGGAGGCGATGTGAAAATAGAGGAGGGAGGAAAGGATAGACATAGGGAGAGGAAGAGGAGAGATTGGGGTGTATAACCCGTACACATTAGCTACTGCGAATCTAGTATTGGATATATGAAAGTATATTTCGTTGAGGATGTATACAACATAAGATGACACAGACAGAGCCATATGTACGAGAGTAGTCACCAGAGCGTGCACAATGTCGACGCTAGTAGCGTGTATGCCTTCCTTTTGCAGCAATATAATCTGCAATTTTCACATGGATACAGTCATAGAGGTGCCGAATGAGCTGCAAAGGCATTCAGGCACCTCAGTGAAAGGGTTCACACCAGGAAGTAGCGGCCACAAAGCCGACTGGTTGGCACAACCCATATTGATGCCACTTATAGGTGGTCCCATATTATTGATGAGACAGCGCATGATTTAGCAACCAATTAAGAAGACCAGCCGACTGATCCACTAAGTCCAAGCAACGATTAAACTAACAGAAACCAAAGTAACAGGGAATACAACGTGAGCTCCAGTTAGCAGGTGGGGGGAGAAGCCTCTTAACCAGTGCTTTAAGTGGAAAAAATTTAGGGGATACTCTGCTCATTCCACACGAAATGAGTCAAATCAACATTTTTAGTAAATCAAGAAAGTAAAGATTTAGGCATGTGAATAGACTAACAACATATAGCTATAATTTACAGATTTGAAACTCATTTTTATTGTATTCAATGGTTTATTGTAGATGCGGATACCACCCATCAGCTTTGGACAACAACATCTTATCGTAACTAATCATGAGTGGCGTTCCAGAAGATAATAGGAGTGAGTGTTGCTGCCAGGAATTAAAAGCATACTTATATTACACGAAAACCGTTACAAAAATCGGACAATGGAACTGTGTAGAACTTTTAAAGACGGAACCTTCCGTTTACAGCCTTAAGAAGCAAAACTGGCAGCATTACCAAAAGTTGAACATGTACACATCCAGCCAGTTGAAGAAGTATTGGTCAAAGAGATTAAAATTCGCTTCTATTTTAGTTCCTAATAGTGCTACGACACAATATTTCATAATCTTAAATTGACTACAGTGTGAAAAAGACGGTTAAGTGAACATAATATTTACGGGAAATATTTTAACTAGACATTGGGTCATTCTCAAACCGTGTCGTGCTAAGCATGAAAACACATATAACTCGTACAGTGTTTCATGATTCAATCAATGGAAATTAAGTCAAAATGTTGCGATGTACTGTCCCTTAAATTTTTAAAAGAATTGCTGGAATTTCACACTTGCTTTCTTCAAGGAATACGCAACGGTAATGGAAACAAGAGACTTAGCGTATGTAGTGACTTGTCTCTTTGGAGCAAGGTTCTTAAACGCTTTGGAGTCGGTAAGAAGCATTTCCTCTGTCTCAGTTCAGACTAGTCGGAACTCTCCATTGGCTAATTCGAACATTTGACCATCAGTCAGATTCCATTGGGATTGTGCTAAAGCGCAATTTGAACGCTTCGTACGAACCCAAAACTTTCCAATTTTTCTTTGCGAAATCCATTCAACAACTTACGTTGGTTTATTTTTTACAGATTTAAGAAAGAATTTTAGCCGGTACGCTAATAGCGAGTTTGAATTTTAGGCGGTATGTTGTTCAATCTGTACATTGAGCAGGCAGTGAAGGAATGGAAGGAGAAATTTGGAGAGGGCATTAAAGTGCAGGGAGAAGAAATAAAAACATTGCGGTTTGCCGATGACATAGTAATTTTGACAGAGACCGCAAAAGATCTGGAAGAGCAATTGAATGGAATGGACAGTCTTGAAAGGAATATATAAGCTGAACATCAACAAGAGTAAAACGAAGGTAATGGAATGCAGTGTCAGAAAATCAGGCCTGAAGGAATTAGGTTAGGTGAGACAATAAAAGTAGTAGATGAATTTTGTTATTTAGGTAGCAAGATAACTTCTGATGGCCGAAGTAAAGAAGATATAAAATGCAGAATGGCTTTGGGAAGAAAAGCATTGTTAAAGAAGCGAAACTTGTTAACATCCAATATTAATTAAAATGTTAGGAAGCATTTGTCTGAAGCGTAGCATTGTATGGGGGTGAAACGTGGACGATAAGGAGTCCAGATAAAAAGATGATAGAAGCTTATTTACAGACGAATGGAAAAACTTGTGGAATCCGACCTCGGGAAAGATCAGTTTGGATTTAGGAGAAATGTAGGAACACGGGAGGCAATACTCACATTACGACTTATCTTAGAAGATAGGATAAGGAAAGGAAACCTACGTTTTTAGCGTTTGTCGATTTGGAGAAAGCTTTTGACACTGTCGACTGGAATACACTCTTCCAAATTCTGAAGATAACAGGGGGCGAAGAGTTATATTCAACCTATACAAAACCAGACAGCGGTTATTAGAGTCGAAGGGCAAGAAAGGGACTCAGAGGTTGGGAAGGGAGTAAGTCAGGGTTGTAGCCTTTCCCCAATGTTGTTCAATCTGTACATTGAACAGGCCGTGAGGAATGGAAGGAGAAATTTGAAGAGGGCATTAAAGAGGAGGGAGAAGAAATAAAAACATTGCGTTTTGCCGATGACATAGTAATTCTGTCTGAGACCGCAAAAGATCTGGAAGAGCAATTGAATGGGATGGACAGTGTCTTGAAAGGAAGATATAAGATGAACATTAACAAGAGTAAAAAGAAGGTAATGGAATGTAATGTCAGAAAATCAGGCGATGCTGAAGGAATTGGATTAGGTAATGAAACAATAAAAGTAGTAGATGAATTTTGTTATTTGGGTAGCAAGATAACTTCTGATGGCCGAAGTAAAGAAGATATAAAATGCAGAATGGCTATGGGAAGAAAAGCGTTTCTAAAGAAGTGAAACTTGTTAACATCCAATATCAATTTAAATGTTAGGAAGTCCTTTCTCAAATCATTTGTCTTGAGTGTAGCACTGTATGGGAGTGAAACGTGGACGATAAGGTGTTCAAATAAAAAGATGATAGAAGCTTTTGAAATGTGGTGCTACAGATGAATGATGAAAATTAGATGGGTTGATCACGTAACTAATGAGGAGGTGCATAACCGAACCGGGCAGAAAAGGAGTTTCTGGCATATCCTGACTAAGAGAAGGGATAGATTGGTTGGACACATTCTGAGACGTCAAGGAATTGTCAACTTAGCATTAGAAGGAAGCGTGCGGGGTAAAAATCGTAGAGGGAGACCGAGGGACGAATATAGTAAGCAGATTCAATAGGATGTAGGTTGCCGAACGTATTCTCAGATGAAGAGACTTGCACAGGACAGGGTAGCGTGGAGAGCTGTATCAAACCAGTCTGCAGACTGAAGACCACAACAACAACAACGCCGTACCGCCCCAACTAAAGCAGTGGTCTTACCTGGACTTTCCCGGGTGGTCCACGTCGTGCGCGGCGGCGGCGATGAGGCAGGTAGCTTCGTCGAGCGGCTCGAGGAGTTGGCGCAAGCGCTCGCGGTCCAGGAAGTTGGCGCACGCCTGCAGCACGTCGGCCGCGTGCGTCGAGTTGTGGTACGTGTTGCTCGAGTGGTAGTTGATCTCGATGATGGTGAGCCAGTTGTGCAGCGTCGCCTCGTCGCAGCCCAGCGTCTGCGGCACCTCGAAGTGGGTCATCAGATTCATGCCCAAGTGCACCAGCGGCCTGCAACACACAGTCCGTCAGCACGCTGCCGCGCACCACACAACACCTGGTCTGCAGAGTGGGGAAAACGACCGTTACATAAATGCCCCAGAGAGCGGGACTATACCAAAGTGGGAAGGCTATGGAACGGCTCTGATTTCTCAAGATGGTAAGATACTGTTGAAAATTATCCAGAATTGATTAAAACCAGATGTAGATTGGAGTTCTGATATCCCAAGCAAAAATTTCTTTCCCTCCAATGAAATTTGCTGTGAGATTAGCCAATGGGCGACGATCTACTGCGACCAACGGGAAATACAGGCCCAAGCACAGTCGTCATGCCACGTAAGCAAGGTAGTTCCGAGCCGGCGTGATAGCTAGTTCAGTGGCTGTGCGCTATGACGCTGCGCCCCAGCGGCCTGCCAATCGGGTAGCGATCGCGCCGGCTCGGAGCTACGTTGCTTACGTAGCATGTGTGCGCTAAGGCAACGCCACCTAGAAACAATGCCTTACAACAGGCCATGCTACGTCGTACTGACCAGGCCTCGGCCGCCAGCTTACTGGCTGCCCGCGCAGTCTAAAACAAACAGTCGCGAAACTCAGTAGGGGAAAAAATGCAACCATTTGACAGCTGAAGCGATACTAGCGCTCCAAGCGGCTGGGTAGCAAGCTCAGTAGCAGAAAATGGCACTACCGAAACGAACAATTTATTATTCCTGTTGTTTACATATTCCCTAGGCATTAAACGTGGCATTGTATTTCGCGACACAAATACGAAAATATTATTGAAGGAAAATCCCGTTTCCTGCTGATGTCAATTTGTAATAATAACAAGCCAGTGCATTGTAATACATACGGCTCACACTAGCAAGGTCGCAATCATAACATCCAAAAACTATTTAAGACAATAAGCGTATTGTAACCTAGTGTGTTTAAGTTGAAAAGCAAGTGATTTATAGTTATATAATGTACTGGTAAGTAGTTACACGTTCCACATGTATTTTTTCAGCAGATTTTGAACATCTTAATACATTTGATACTGGCACTAGACACGATTTTTACATTCTTAGAGACTAAGTGTTACGTCTTATAAAAGTCATTTTCGATTCATTCTTGCTCAGATGGCTTGCATGTGCCGTTCCTGTCATGTTTTCATCGTACCTACTCCCCAGGAATATAAAGATACAGTAAAACCTTAAGAATCTTTTCCTGCTAAAATCTCAGTTTGTCTGTACACGTTAAACTACAATAAGATGCGTTTTATTTTACATTTTGCACAAACAAATCCCTGCTAACTTTCGACTATGATCGCTGCATCACCAATAGTAGACTGCTGTGCAAAAATTTGTTTGACGTCTTTAAACCTGTGAATAGACTACCAAAAATAACATTGAAGAAAATACTGGGTTCGTTATTTCTCTCTTTGTTACTGATACCACACACCCTTAAAATTTAACAAACTTTAATTTATCCTAAATTGTCGGAGCTTTTCATATTTGAGAAACTACAAATTATCGCGCCGCAATAAGCTCGGAAATGCATTCGCATTTTAAACGTGTCGTTCGACTCCGTATCTGATCCACAACGGTTTCTCGCCTCTCGGTATGTTGTTACGACCCGTCCGCTTGGCAGCGCTGCAGTCGCCAGGTTGCAGAAAACTACCGGCAGTTTCGTGACTATGTTAGACTCTGGCTGCCCGGTACGAGACAGGAGTCGTGCCCCAGCGGACAGCCATTCAGCTGGCTCCCGCGGCTTGGTCAATGTGACGTAGCACGGCCTGTTGTAAGGCCTTGTCTCTGGTGGTGTTGGCTGAGGCCTGTCTTTCTTGCGGGCCACGCGATCTACAAAGTGACGTCAAAACCACACTTAGTTGTTCCTTCCAAGTCACAGACGCCATCTTGAATAGCCATATATCTCACTATATCACAGTTTTTCTTTTATAACTTGCAGTAAACAATCTCAGGGTAACAGTGCATTAAATATGAATCACAAAATCATCTTTGGTCCAATTTATTATAACTAAATATATATAAAATCATATGAACAGTAAAAAAACCGTGAGAACAAAATTATATTCAATACAAAAAGCAGTCTTATTGTAAGGTTGTTGTACTCTAGTGATTAGGGTTTTGAGCTACTAAGCAAGAACTCCTGTGTTCAAAATTCGTTCCATGCAATTTTTTTTTTTTTTTTTTTTTTTTTTTTTTTTTTTGTAATCTTCAAGTTTGTAAAACATTGGAGGAGTTATTTATCCACAACACATTGTGAGATTTTCTTATTCATATAACAGAAGTTTGTACTCGATGTTACTTGTAGGAGAGTGCTGTCTCAGGAATTAATAATATCGATTTTGTGATTTCTATTTGACCGAAAGACGGAGAATGTAATTGCTGCTGCAATAACCGCAATAACTGTTTTGTTCTCCCTTCTCACAAATATTTGACCTTTGTTCAAAATATGTTACTATTTCCGAGAATATGATTAGAGACAAACCTATGGGAAACTTTTAAATTGCTGGCAAGTGAAATGAGTATCAATGATATTTACACTATTAGCTAGTCAGAAAAGATTTGGCCGCTTATATATATCTCGTGATTTCTGAAGGTATGGTTAGGCTGATGTTTTTGTTTCTCCCCAATATTTTGCTGCTTACTCTCGAATATGTCACGATTTCCGAGAGTGTGGTTACTCCGATATTTTGTTACTTGTCACCAATATTTGGTATTTTATTTCTGAATATGTCACGATTAACTAAGATCCTAAGCGATAACTTTAATTGCTTTCGCAAGTGTGTGCAGACTACTCAGAACAGTGTCGTATGCTGGTATCTCTACATCCCTACTGCATGAACGTTTCAGATCTTTGCCTACAACAGGTAGTATCTCTGGGAAAGGGTGGTTTTTTTTTTTTTTCCCCTTGGGATATAAGCGAACGTCACGTAGACTGTTACCACAGTCGTGTGTGTGTGTGTGTGTGTGTGTGTGTGTGTGTGTTAATGGAAATGAGGGACCAAACAACGAGGTCATCAGTCCCTTACCACAGTCTAACACAGACAGTCGCGAAACTCTGCCGGGGAAAAAGTGCAGCTGAAGCGATACTAGCGCTCCAAGCGTCCAGTGGGGAGAAGCAGAACAATGGCAAGAAACAAGATTTTTTAATGCTGTTACTTTCATATTTCCTATAACTAAACATTGTTGTGAATTTTCTGATACAAGTATGGCTGTCATTACAACAAAATGTCAGCGCAGTGTAATTCATACGGCTCACAATAGCTGAGTCGTAATTGTATCGCCCAAAAACTTTTTAAGAGCAGAAATATATTGTAACCTGATATGCTCAAGTACAAAAGAAACTGATTATAATTATATTCGCATGGACGGTGCGTACTTTCACGTTCACGAGTTTTGTTTTAGCGAATTTCGGAGATTTAATATTTTTCTAAACGACTTCTTGGAGACTAGGTTCTACATCTTCTTATAAACGCGCAGTGGCCGAGCGATCTGCGGCGTGTCAGTCACGGTCTGCACGGCCGCCACAGTCGAAGGTTCGAATCCCCCCTCGGGCATGGATGTTTGTGCCGTCTTTAGTCTAAGCTAGTACATAAGTAGTTTGTAAGTTTAGGGACTGATGACTCCGTAGTTAAGCCCCAAGAGCTCAACAAAGATTTGATTTTCTTGTAAACGCTCTTTTCAGTTTGTCCTTGCTTCTGTGCCTGGCATGTACCTATTATGTTTTTTAGCTACTTGGCAGGTATCGAACTGATACCTTCAACAACGTGACGTGCTAATATTAAACAGTTTATACATGGACATATTTTTTTTTGTAACTACACACTTATTTTTTCAAACTGTAGGTAACCGCCAAAGTACATGGTATATACGTCTATAATTTTTGTGAAAATAAAATACTAAACAAAGCAGTCTCTACAGAAATAGTTGAGTAACTGCGATCCGAAGCGTTCAGACATTACTTTTATACAGCAGTAATATTATGAAGTAGAGGTTAAGCTTTTGCGATTCTCATTAAGAGGCGAAGTCTCGAACAAAATTACTAAAGGTTTTCTTCCATGCTTCGAAGTGTTACTAACCGCCATAAATGAACACTTGTTATTCGTAACATTGCAGTCTCTGTTAACCTATATATCCGTCAATAACCACAGATGGCGCAGCACGTTTTGTATCCTGTATCGATCACTTTCAGCTGTCTGTTAATAAAGTCAGAAATGAATCAATTGTGAGCTACTCCCCTTACTCCATGAAGTTCCAATTTCCGCAACTATACTTCGTGATCAACACAATCAAACGCTTTATTTAACTTGTGAATAAAAGTATTTCTGTGCATATTTATATTCGTAACAGTTGGAATACTGTATATATTTTTGAATTCTTGAGAATTTTTAGTTTTTGGAGGGAAATTTGGAATGACTTCATTTGGCATCATTGGGCAAGATATGTTTCCTTTGCCGTACCTGACACCTTATTTAAACTGTTTGCTACTAATTTAGACATTTTACAATAATTTATTAATGATATTTTCAAATTTTTTTGTTTCCTTTACCTCGATATAGAATTTGGAAAGTCTTGCTGTTTGTACTCTTAACTTAGACATTAAGAAACAATACATATTTCTCAATGCATTGTAGCTTAACGATCTTCTGTTTCCTTAAAGTAATGGTACCCAAGCTATCAGCAGTGAATCTTGGAAAGTCCTACAGTGTTCTTTATAATATTTGTTCAAATGGTGGGCCGAGAGTAACAAATAAAGATGATGAAGCCATACGGCATCATTGGGCTGGAAAAGGTTAAATCAAGGTTTAAACATAGCATTTACAGTTTTTAAAAACATTCAGTTCATCAAGTGTCTCTGAAACCAAACTGTACGTTTGACAGCAAAGTATGGGAACTAAAATGATCAATTAACTTTGAATATAAAGCCTTTTCAATAACTTTAGCAAAACCTGATGGCATAGAAAATGGTCTAAGGTTGTCTTACACTATCCCTTTTGTTTACATTATCCCAGTCTCCATTTTTATAGAGTAGTTTTCCTACTGAATATTTCAATCTGTGAGGAAATTGACCATTCCGAAAGAGGAAAAAATCATAAATATCAGTTTAATTACAAACTGGCTTTCATCGTCTTTAATAAAAACGTTAAAGTGAAAACATACTTGTTGAAATTGGTGAAATCTTCCGAAAAAATAGTGTAGTAACTATTTATGACACAACGAGTGCCATGTGTTTGAGTACTAAATAAAAAGTAATTACATAAGTAAATCCTGTACTTGATTTCTACACCGCTGTCTCGGGCTGTGCCACCTAGGTATGGCAAACCTAATTCTGTTGCAAACTGGAACCCTTGCTCCTTTTCCTTTTGCAGGGAAACAACGTATTCTGACATGCGGTGTTTTAGCTGGCGCAGATGCTTTGAGGACCAAGTGTCGGCCATGAAGAATCGGAAAGAGATATTCGTGTTCGTAGAACAGCCTATAGTAATCTTGATGAGAGACAAAATAAAAAAAAGTAATTAAAAAAGAGACTTTCGTGGGTCAGTATCTAAAATAGTGAACGACTTTTCTACTTAGAAGAGATCGCCTCGGCGCCATCAGTTCCTCAACTGCTAACACTCATTCAGCTATCTCTCTGAACTGCGGCGGCAGCGGCAACAATATAGGTGTTCAGACTATTCGAGATTCTGTGTTTAACTTATGAGGCTGGTGATGTACTATCTACCTTTCGAATAAACGTCACCCACACTTTTCCGGAGGCAGCAATAGCAGATAAATGTCAGAACTATCGGACAGTCAACGTAATTGTTGATACATCAAAGCTATTGACAGGTATAAAATGTAAAGGAATGGAGAAGAAAATGGAGGATCAGTTTGCCTTTGGGACAGTTAAAGCAACGCCACCTAGATACAAGGCCTGTGCGCTGCCTGCCAAAAATAGTCATAACGAAAGTTAACTATTTGTCTTATGCGCTGTGCTGAGTTTGGGAATACGTACACGTTGCACACTGTGTTTCAGAATGTTCTTAATGTTATTTATGTGATTCACAGAGAAATTTGTTTCGGTATAAGACATTTACGAATCTGACGATTCATATTAGGCATTTTGTCTCATACCAGTAAAAATCTCCACGGAGAATCAATTACATAACACGAAAAACATTCTGAAACACAGTGTGTAACGTGTACGTGTTCCAAAACTCAGAACAACACTACATTAAAAATGTAGTTTGCTTATGTTATGACTACTCTTGGTAGGCAGCGCACAGGCCTTGTATCTAGGTGGCGTTGATTAAAGGCACCATAGAGGCAGTCCGATAATTGCAACTATAATGGAAGAAAGACTGAAGAAAAAATACGAAACGTTATGCGTTTGTCGTCTTTGAGAAAGTTTACGACACTGTAAAATTGCAACGGATTGCAACTGATAATGGAAGCAAGATCGAAGAAAAACTACGAAACGTTTTTCGTTTGTTGACTTTGAGAAAGTTTACGATAGTGTAAAATTGTTTACTATGCTCTAAATGCTTAAAAAAATAATGGGTGCAGAGCTAATGGAAATATGTAAATATAAATGTACTAGAACCAAGGTTGAAAATTACAAGATCAAGAAAGAAGTGTTCGGATTAAAAAGGGGATAACACAAGGATGTAGTCTTTCAGCCTTTCGCCGCGGTGGAGCAGCCGAGCGCATTGAGGCGCTATGCTACAATGCGCGAGGCCGTTCACCGCCGGGGTTTCGAATCCCCTCCTCGGGCATGGATGTTTGTGCCGTCTGTTGTATAAGCTAGTTCATAAGTAGTTTGTAAGTTTAGGGACCGATGACCCCGCATTTTAGCCCCATAAGCTTTACAAATATTTGAACGTTTTCTTCCAGCCTTTAAATCTGCTCATCGAATAAGCAATGTCAAAAAGAAAAAAAATCAAGAGTAAGATAAAAAATATGGGTGAAAGGATATAAAGAAATTGCTATGCTAACTGAAAGTAAAGAAGAATTGCAGTAAGTGTTAAAAGGAAATAACAGTTTCATGAGTAACAAATGTGGATGAGAGAAAACAACAACAAAAATAAATAAATAAATAAAAAGACTATCCATTAGTAACAGAAGTGAAAAACTTAACGTCAGAATTGCCAATCAAAATTGAATTTAAGAAATTCCGGCATCAAGGAAGCAAACTAAACAGTGACGAATGAAGGCTGGAAGACATAAAATGTAAGCTAGCACAGGCAAAGAAGAAATTTATGCTCAAAAGAAATCTAGTGTTACCAAACAGTGGTCTTAATATGGTAGAGACATTTCTGAGGATGTACTTTTGGAGCAGAGCATTTTATGGTAATGAATTACGGGAGGTTGGAAAACCGAAATGAGAATAATTAATGCGTTTCAGATATGGCACTATAGAAAAATGCTGAAAATTAGGTGAACTTATAAGGTATGGAATAATGAGATTCTCCACTGAATCAGCGAAGAACACTGGAGAACATTGACAAATAAAGAGAGGCAATGATAGGTGTGTTAATGTATCAGGGAGTAGCCTCATAAGCTGCATAGAGTAAGAAACTGTACGGAAGACAGAGACTGGAATACAACCAGATAATAACTGAATTCACAAGGTGCAAATTAAGAGGGTGGCACAGGAGATGAATTCTGAGTGCTCCGCATCAAATCCTTCATAGGGCTGATGATAAAAAGCTCTGAAAAGCTTCTCAACAACATAAATTTGTACCACTAATACTAAAGGGTTCTGCGACAGATCGTAGTCTGCAATGAATCACGAACGTCATTGACCTCTCAATCCGAGATTTATCGTGTTTCATTATTCCTGGAGGCAGGGTCCAGATATAATTCTGCGCTAAAAAGCCGCTGATTGTAACGAACTGTCTAATGGGTACAGAATGTGGATTGAGAGCAAATCAAAGAAAGATAAAAATTGGTACTACCTTAGTATCCAAGTAACTCATGATGGGTGTATAATGAGGACATAAAACTAAGACGAGCATCATTGAAGAGACAACCCCTGATCGAGAGAAGTCTATTGGTATAAAACATATTTTAAGTATAACTTTCTGAGAATTTATGTTTGAAAAGCATCATTACATGGTGGTGAATCAAGATCAGTGGAACGATAAGAAGAGAAGAGATATGTTCAAATGTTTGTTAAGCTTAAGGGACTTAACTGTGAGGTCATCAGTCCCTAAACTTACAAACTACCTTGTACAAAAGACGACACAAACATCCATGCCCGAGGGACGGGGGGGGGGGGGGGGTCCAAACCCTCGACCGTAGCGGCCGAAGGGAAGAGAATCGAAGTGTCTGAGATGTGTTTTTACAGAAACATGCTGAAAATCAGATGGAGAGATAACGAATGAGGAGGTTCACTGCAAAATAGCGTAAGAAAGGAAGACATGGGAAATACTGGGAAGAAGAAGGAGCAGAACTATAGGGTAGGTGTTAAGACGACGCAATAACTTCCAAGGTGATAGAGGGAGCCGTAGGAGTATCTAGAAGCGATCGTAGGCATTATACAGGAATAGTTTGCGATTCACCGTGTTGGTGCACATTTGGGTACGGCGCTGAGCCGCCTTAGGCCCGGGGCACACTTCACGCAGCACAGGCGCAGCACAGGCAGAGGAGGGCAGCGCAGTTTGCAACTCTCACGCAACACTGTACGTGCTGCATGTCCACTCCAAACCTGTCGATGCAATTACATATAATTCCTGAGTCTCCTTCAAAAGTCAGTTAATTTAATTTGTTTGTGTCAGTATAATGATAAAGTGAGTGTTGTTGTTGTGGTCTTCAGTCCGGAGACTGGTTTGATGCAGCTCTCCACAATACCCTATCCTGAGCAAGCCTCTTCATCTCCACATAAGAACGGCAACCTACATCTGTCTGAATCTGCTTACTGTATCCATCTCTTGGTCTTCCTCTGCGATGTTTACCCCACACACTTCCCTCCAATGCTAAATTCACAATTCCATGATGTCTAAGAATGTGTCCTACCAATCTGTCCCTTCTCTTAGTCAAGATATGCCAGAAATTTCTTTTCTCTCCAATTCTGTTCAATACCTCCTCATTAGTTACGCGATCCACCCACCTAATCTTCAGCATTCTTCTGTAGCACCATATTTCAAAAGCCTCAATCCTCTTCCTGTCCGCACTGTTTATCGTCCATGTCTCACTCCCATACAAGGCAACGCTCCACACAAATCCCTTCAGAAAGGACTTCGTTAAGCTTAAATCAATATTCGATGTTAACAAATTTCTCTTTTTCAAGAACGTTTTTCTATCCATTGCCATTCTGCATTTTATATCCTCTGTACTACGACAATCATTTGTTATTTTACTGCCCAAATAACAAAACTCATCTACCTCCTTTATTGCTGTCTGGTTTTATCCCAATCTAATTCCTTCAGCATCACCTGATTTCCTTACACTGCACTCCATTACCCTAGTTTTGCTCTTGTTAATGTTCATCTTATATGCACCTTTCAGCACACTGTCCATTCCCTTCAACTGCTCTTCCAGGTCTTTTGCTGTCTCTGAGATTATTACAATGACGTCGGCAAAACGCAATGTTTTTAATTCTTCACCCTGAACTTTAATTCCTTCTCCAAATTTCTCCTTGCTTTCCTTTATAGCTTGCTCAATGTACAAATTGAATAACAATGGAGAAAGACTACAACCCTGTCTTACTCCCTTTCCAACCACTGCACCCCTTTCATGCCCTTCAACTCTGACAACAGCTGTCTGGTTTTTGTACAAGTTGTAAATAACCTTACGCTCCCTATATTTTACTCTTGCTTGCTTCAGAACTTGAAAGAGTTTATTCCAATCAACATTGTCAAAAGCCTTCTCCAAATCTACAAAAGCTAAAAATGTAGGTTTGCCTTTTCTTAATCTATCTTCTAGGATAAGCCGTAACGTGAGTATTGCCTCCCGTGTTCCTACATTTCTCCTGAACCCAAACTGATCTTCCCCGAGGTCGGCTTCTACCACCTTTTCCATCCTTCTGTATATAATTCGTGTTAATATTTTGCAACCATGACTTCTTAGACTGATGGTTCTGTAATTTTCACACCTATCTGCACCTGCTTTCTTTGGAATGGGGATTATAACATTTTTCTTAAAGTCTGAGGGTACTTCTCCTGTCTCATACATCTTACACACCAGGTGAAACAGGTTTGTCATGGCTGGTTCTCCCAGAGACTTCAGTAGCTCTGAGGGAATATCATCTACTCCAGGGGCCTTGTTTCGACTTAGGTCTTTCAGGGCTCTGTCAAATTCTTCTCTCAATACAGTATCTCCTATTTCATCTTCATCTACATCCTCCTCCCTTCCTACAATATTGTCTCGGAGTTCATTCCCTTTGTAGAGCCCCTCTATATACTCTTTCCACCTTTCAGCTTTCCCTTCTTTGCTGAGAACTGGTTTTCCATCAATGTCCTTGATATTCATAGATCTGTTTTTCTTATCTCCAAATGTTTCTTTTATTTTCCTGTAGGCTGTATCTATTTTTCCCCTATTTATACATTCTTCTACATCCTTGCATTTGCCTTCTAGCCACTCCTGCTTAGCCATTTTGCACTTCCTGTCAATCTCATTTCTTAGTCGTCTGTACTCCATTTTGCCTGTTTCATTTACTGCATTTTTATATTTTCTCCTTTCATCGATTAAATTTAGTATCTCCTGTGATATCCAAGGATTTTTTGTAGGTCTTGCCTTCCTACCTATTTTGTCCTCTGCTACCTTCACTATTTCATCTCTCAATTTTACCCATTCCTCTTCTACTGTTTTATTTTCCCCTGTTTCTGTCAATTGTTGCCTAAAGCTCCCTCTGAAATTCTTAAGAACCTCACGTTCCTTCAATTTATCCAGGTCCCATCTCCTTATTTTCCTACCTTTTTGTAGTTTCTTTAGTTTCAGCCTACAGTTCATAACCAACAAGTTATGGTCAGAGTCTATATCTGCCCCTGGGTATGTTTTACAGTTTAAAACTTGGTTCCGGAATCTATGTATTACTATTATAAAATCTATCTGATACCTTCCGGTGTCTCCTGGTCTCTTCCACGTATATAACCTTCTTTTGTGAGTGTAAGAGCAGTAAAAGGCCTGTTGAGCAACAGGCAAAAGTGACGAATATATGACGAACTTGTCTGGTCTATGGAAGTTCATTATAAGCTTTTGATCTATTCCGACTAAACAGTTCAGAAAGAGTGACATGCTAAGTAAGAAGGACTTAACAGAGCAGAAAAATAGTGTGTGAGACCTCATACTCACTAAAGAAAAATTAGGGATATGTTTTAGAAATGTAATTAAAATCAGATTCATTTTTCTCTCAATTCTTTTATAATTCAGAGAAACAAGTGTCATTGCAAATTCAATAAATGAAAGACCTTTATACAACTATTATATTTAATCATTATTGTGGTGCAGTATACAGATCAGAAACACTTTTCTTCTCGGTGACACCTGGTATACTTTTCTTATGTCTCAGATTGAAAGATATATAGATATGAAACATTTTTACAAATCATAGTTTCCTTGTTTAACTGCATTTGCACCCAAAGTGTTTCCTTACTTAAATCTTTATTCGTAGCTCTTCCATGCTCCTGAGTCCTAAGATACTGACGTCTGCTTTTTTCTTCTTCTTTGACAGTGGCTGTGCTTGTATGTCCAGAATTTTATGACATTGCTTTCCTATTTTGTTTCTGTCGTCATTTCTAATGATAATTACCATCAGCAGCCATTATATTTGTTAGTAATTAGTGAAACTATGCTAGTACTTTTGCAATTGTTGAATTTCTGAAGGTAGTATAGAATTCAGGTTGAGAAATACTGACGAGCAGTTTAGCAGTGAGCTGAAGCTCCACGAGGGGGTGGACATTGTGTATTAAGAAATTGAAGAAGGTCCCTGATGGTTAAAAAAAATCGTTGCACGTCCCTTCTGGCTTCGCCGAACTTATTATTCAGTAGTAACGGGAATTTTAGCTTACATAGTGCTGTCGTGCTTGCCACAAAGTATAATGAAACCAGAGACTATAGATCGTAAAAATACACGGTCAGCATCTTCAGTTTATGAATCTCGGCGTCTTTCTATCTCGGTAAGTTGTTCGTTTACAGCTTGGGTATGTATCGGCAGGATACAAAGAAGGGAGACACGAGGCAGGTCCGCACTCTGCACAGCAGGCGGCAACAGCCGCGCGTATGGCGAGTAGCTGCCGACCGCGTCGCGTCAAATGTATCTCACGTATTTTCTCGAGAATGAAAAGAGATATGGCTCTCCTTCCACCGTTAAAAACAATTTCGATATGTTAGCTACATTTAGTACGCAGTAATGTATGGTGTAAAACGCACCAAACGCAAACTGGCCAGCGACCACATATTTCACTGCAAATTGTTAATTTTTTTACGCAAAAAGTAACAGTGTTATAAAGAAACTAAATACAAAGAAGGATGTAGCTTATATTAGTCTACATAAAACAATTTTTTCGAAGCATATGGATGACTTGAAATTTTATTTTGCGGCAGAGGAGAAACAGGGGCGCAGGAAAACTGTGCGTCTCGGACAACCGGACCGAGGCATGACCGAGGAAACGCCTGCTCTCCGCCTCGGCTGTTAAGTGTGCGCTGTCCCATTGGAAATCATGGTTTACAGATGGCTGGCGGCCTATCCTCTGCCTTTCGTCGGTCTGTGCTGCGTCAAGTGCGCGCCGGGCCTTAGGCATGTGCAAATGGTGCAATCGCACAGTGCCCCCGCGCTTCTAGAAGCTCCGCGTAAAACATCACAACATAATTTATAAATTGTGGTTTGTAACTTTACCTCTGAAACTACTGTTGCAACAGTTTTTTTATGTATTGTTAGTATGTCAATGATGAAACTTAGAATTCTTTTGAACGGGACGAAGGTACACAACCTTTTCTGGAGGGGTCGGGAAGTTCTACATCTACATGGGATACTCTGCAAATCACATTTAAGTGCCTGGCAGAGTTATACACAGGGCTCCACGCCAGCTAAGGCCGGCTCTGCAGCTGCTCCAAAAAATGCACGCTACCCTTCGGCCACCAAGTCTGAGTCTTCCTATGGTAATATGATCGCCAGTTACCATTTCCCTTAATCTCTGGAAGGTAATTCCTTGCCATTGAGAAAAATCCACGCTTGCGAAATTTGGCAGTTATCCAGCGTACATTTTTAATCAATGCTCAGTATTGATGCCTATTGTAACTGTTAAATATGGATTTTAATCCATCAGTCACATTTAGTATCAACATGTGAGGTAATAGCTGGCCTGTGCGCTTCTCACCTTTTGTAAACAATTGATTCAAAGCAACAAATGCTTAGCTGTCATAATTGAATTACAGAAGTGTAGATTCCCCCACTGTCAAGGGCATGTGTATGTAATGTCAGTTTGCGGAGGCAAATAAATTATCCGGCAATAAGTGCATGGTCACTTCTTGATATGGATGGGAGGTCTATATCTGCCATTTTATCAATTTATGCGTTAACTGATAGTATTATCTCTAGTACTATCGGTGGGATTATCTCGATTCAAGGAGGATCAAGTAAGTTCTCTAGCCCCCGGAACATAGCAAATGCCGAATACAAAAAGCACACTCCCTAGTGGCCCTGACTGGACACTGTATTCTGTTGGCACTGTCAAATAAAGGCGAATACGTCACTCAGTCTCCTCGTGGAGTCAAATGGGCAATGAAAAGTGAGAAAAGGCAAGATCTACAGGATGAGTCAAATGCCCCTACGAATTTCATTTTACTTGGTGTGTCTAAAAAGCTTGGTTAAAGATGTCATATCTGAACGGAAACACAGCGGCGGACCGGTCGAGCGCATTGAGTCGCTATGTTCGAATGCGCGTGGCCGTTCCCCGTCGGGGGTTCGAATCCCCCCTCGAGCATAGATGTCTGTGCTGTCTTTAGTATAAGGTAGCTCATAAGTGTTTTTTAAGTTTAGGGACTGATGACTCCACAGATAAGTCCCATAATCTTTACAATTTTTTTTATTTTTTATTTTATTTTATTTTTATTTATTTATTTATTTATTTATTTTATTTTTTTTTATTTTTTTTTTTTTTTGAACGGAAACTTGGCTCATGTGTGCTTGCATGGTATTCAGAGACTGAAGGAGAGTCGATACACTGGATTCACTGGATGTGACTGGCAGTGTAAACAGACTACGACCAGTTGAAACATAGTGTGAGAGGACGTGTCACAGCGCAATGGAGCAACGTGTAAACCTCAAATTCTGCTACAAACTGGGGAAGATTGAAAAGGAGACACCTAGAATATTGGTCCAGGACTGGAAAATGGATGCTTCTCCATGACAATGTCCCTGTACACTGCGTGATCTGCGTGCGCCAATTCCTAGCGCAGAAGATGGTAACCTTGAATGTTACTTCTCTGATCTGGCTCTTGCAGACTTACTTCTGTTTCTCCACTTGTGGGTGGCCGTGAAAGGTGAACGTTTTTCGGATGTCAATGCCAGCAATGAAAGTGTGACAGCCGTTCTGGAATCGATTCCACAGGAAGCCTTTGCTGCTAGTTTCCAGAAGCTGCACGAACATAGTCAAAAGTGCGTTGTAGTGGGTGGCGACTATTTTGAAGGGCAATAAAGAAAATTTGTTTGTATCTTTTTAGACACACCACGTAAGCAACCACGCTATACAACTCGCTACTGCTGCGAATTGATTATACAGGGCTATTCAAAAATAAGGAGTAGATTTCAATTATTTATTGCATCTAAATTACAAAAAATAGAAACACAACGTTCATCAAAAGAGAAAAAAATAATTTTTTATGCATTCAATATGAGCACCATGTGTTACATAAATATTGAAGCGGAGGTTCATTCTATGTAACACACGAAGCAGCTCTCGTTATTGAATTCCCAGCTTCAGCAATTCGATGTCGCAGTGTCAGGCATTTTGTTTATTATAAGCCTACAGATAAAAGTCACAAGGTCTGACATCGGGAGACTTCGGACACCACCATCTGTGACTCGGTCTTTTTATCTTTTGTAGTTTGGACGCAATAAATGTTTGAAATCTATTCTTTGGTTTTGAATAGCTTGGAATATTTACTCCGTCAATTCTGTTTATGATACATTATTTCACTTTACGTATTTGTAAGCATTAATTCCGCTCTTTATTAGACACGGTCACAACACATAATGTATTGAAATAGTTACATGGTAAACGGATGTACATAAATGATTTAGAGGAATGACGTTTTACAAGCGGAATAGTACCTCCCGTTAGATGTGTCCAGAGTCTTTTGCAAGGTGAGTTTACTAGACATTATTTTAATAAACCTCTTATTTCTGTTTCTACTTGTTCATCCCGCTGCCAAATCGGGCCTTCTTAGGGCCACAAACAAACAATCGTCAATTGTCATAAAAGAAGGTTGTTTCATATACATTAACCTGTATTGAATGCATACAGAAATCACGCGAAGAAAAAATATCTAAGTTACTTAAACTGGACATGAATGGCTAAATGAACAGTTTTACTTGTTTATTTATTTATTGTTATCGCAATATACTCTCATGCCTTTAAGAAACCTTGACCAAAATGGATCCATAGTTTGTAATGTATCAAACACTACATGCTTTTCCTAGCTAGACAAGGTGACCAAATTGATTAGTTTTTGGTTATTTATGGATGTTTTTTGCTTTGACTGTTAATATCCTGCGCTATTTCTTTCACAGGTGAATGCCCAGACAGAGACCTCCTACTTCTCATGGAAAACATATTTAAAGGACACTGCACTAGAATGAACTCTGTGGATACTCAGAGCAAAGAGATTTGAAAGTGTAGATATTGATGGTGTTTTGTTTTGTAATTAGTTACTAGAGTTGACTCAAATTGTTAACATGTTCTAAACTTGTCTCAAGAATTTGTGTAATAATAACTGGATGTAAGACTGTAAACCAAATGTTTGAAGTATTGGTGATGTACAAAGGGTACAATAAACCCTTATTATGGTTCAAATATAAACCAACTGTTTTCTAATTTAAGTAATTGAGACAAAGTTGAACTATGATACTTCATCTTTTCTGAGTGTAACTTGCATAGGGTAAAAAGTCTGATTGACCTTAACTTTGGAAATAACTTATTAGAGGCACTGTGTATCAGGACCTCTACCACTATCTACTACAATAAACAACACACGAAGAAGATAATTAATTATGTGATGGTATTCTGAAATGAGAAGAATCACACGGTCACATCACAAGGTGCTTCAATATGAAAGCAAGTTTTGTTCCTGTGGCTATAAAAATTGTAGTCTTTTGCGCTACAATGTCTGGAAAAGAAGTCTAAAGTTTTTGATACGTCGCGTTTTGCTGTAGGAAAGATGTTTTTATATATTGCACCAAAGCTGCTTTTATTTTAAATGCTGACTAGTTTTGAGCTTTGCCCATTTTCTTAAGCTACATTCATATATATTTTATTTAGATTCTGCGTACGTCACGCAGTTTGTTTTAATTACTTTGGTGTTATTTTGTCTACGCAGTATCCAAATAAAATATATATGAATCTGGCTTAAGAAAATGGGCAAAGCCCGGAGCTAGTCAGCACGAAAAGAAGTCTATTTGGTACGAAGATCAGAACAATCGTACAATTTACACGCGAAGACAAAACCTTCTGCGCGTGGATGGCTGTCCGGTTTGAGGCAATATGTCATGAATTGCGCGGCCGCAGAAGGTCCGAGTTCTCCCTCGGGCATGGGTGTGTGTTTCCCTCAGCATAAGTTAGTTTAAGTAGTGTGTAAGTTATGGTGCAGAAGACCCTGTCAGTTTAATCCTTTAGCTACACAAACTTTGAAATTTTGGCTTTTTGAACAAAACTTGCATTTACCTTTTGACATTTAAGTGACCAAATCTGTCATATCGTACATCACTCACTGGCACACGAGAGGCTGTTTTCATCTTCCTCTGAACTCGTTGTCCACTCCATGGTGGTCTGCCACACCGCCTCTTCCAATTATCCATCAATCTATTTCCATTGTCTCAATAAGAAGTCCCTAATACTTTTCCACAAAAAATTACTTTCAAGGCTTCCTCTTACGGTTTACAAACAGTTTTCTTGGTCTCGTCTTTTGCAAAAGAGAATGCAACATCGCTGAATATCAGAGCTTAAATGTTGGTTGCAAGCACTATTGCCCAGCCGACGAAGAACCGTCGACCATATTGCAGAAAATCATGCAGTGTTTTGACGTTGCTTGAAAGCTACCTCGCACAATAAATAAATTCATCTACATCTACGTACATACTCCGCAATCCACCGTAAGGTGCGTGGCGGAGGGTACACTGGACCACTACTTGGCATTTCCTTTCCTATTCCACTCCCAAGTAGAACGAGGGGGATAAGCATGTATATATGCCTCCGTACGAGCCATAATTTCTCTTAACTTGTCTTTGAGATCACTACGCGAAATGTAAGTAGGCGGCAGCAAGATCATAGTACACTCAGCTTCAAATTCCGACCCCCTAAATTTCCTCAAAAGAATTTCACGAAGACACGGCGTCGAATGCCTTTTTGAAGTCGAGAAAAACACAATCCACCTGTTGTCCTTCATCCATGGCTCGCAAGATGTCATGTGAGAAAAGAGCAAGCTGAGTTTCACATGAACGATGTTTCCTAAACCCGTGCTGATTTATAGAAAGAAGCTTTTCCGTTTCAAGAAAATGTACTATATTCGAACTGAGAATATGCTCCAAAATTCTACAGAAAACTGATGGCATCGATATTGGCCTGTAATTGTGTGGGTCAGTTCTCTTTCCTTTCTTATAAACGGGAGTCACCTGCGAATTTTTCCAATCACTAGGAACTTTGCGCTGAATTAGAGATTCGCGATAAATGCAAAATAAGTAGAGGGCAATGCCGCAGAATAATCTTTGTAAAACCGAACTGGTTTTCCATCCGGACCAGCAGACTTTTTCGTATTTAGCTCTCTCAGCTGATTCTCTACACCGGAAATACCTATTACTATGCCCTCCATTTCGGAATTAGTACGTTGATCAAATGATGGTACATTTGTGCGGTCTTCCTGCGTGAAAGATTTCTTAAAGGTTAAATTTAGAATTTCAGCTTTCCGTTTGTTTTCTTCTATTACTGCCCCGGAATGATCAACGAGTGACTGGACAGTGGGCTTTGAACTGCTTATCGATTTCACATAGTGTTACGATTCATAGGCACTTTCAATATTAGTAACATAAGAAAATCGCGCAAATATTCACGTGTTTTACTTGAAGTATAACTGCCACAGTTATCTATATGGGTTAAACTTACCTTAAACTGGACATAAATGTTAAGTATACTTTTGTAATCGAAAATCACTGTCAAAGCATGTGTGAGACTGACTTTTGTTTTGATTTGTCATAAGAACTGTGCCAAAGATCTTAAACACAGAAGACGATCTTATCAGCATTTGTACGTAATGATTGTAACTTGCTACTAAAATGTAATTTTGTATAAAAGCCATTAGTAGGCACAAAGAATCAAATAATAATGCAATTACATAAATATCTGTTGTTTAAAAACTAAATATTTGTTTGTACCTTTAAAAGAAAAGTGCGTAGCAATTCTAACTGTTACTTTCAATTTCATTTGTATAAAAAATCTTTACTAAACACTAAAAGATAATTTATATTGTAATTTGAAGTATATTTTCTATTTAAAAATCCAAAATAATCTTAATAGAAACTTTTTGAACGTCACGTGATGTCCCATGACATGACGAAACGTGACGTAGCAGCCTTATTGAATGGTAAAAAAAATCCCTGTTGGCAAATGCCAAAGGCAGAAGGAAAATGTGTACTGTATTGGTAGTACCGGTGGTAGTAGCACCAGCAGTGAAACCTAGATACTATGTAAGATGTACGGTATGAGTATACACAGTCTAAAAGATTTGTAAGTGCAAGTGACTTTTGTGTTTTTGACTGTGGTGCAAATAAATTTGTTTGTCTTCTCAACAAAGTTGTGATCTGTGTACATAAGCTGTTAGACTATCCTGTTAATTTGGACTTATGTGGACAAATTTCTGAGGATTTACAGTGAAGTGTCGTTTCGAGTGCTTAATTAAAAAATGCTCAGTTTCTGTTGCAATATTTTATTATCCAATAAAGCGTTTCGCGCTGTTGGCGCATCGTCAGTTTGGGCGGAGATGGAGCCACAGAGCTATCTAAAGCTGTGTAGGAGGTATCTTAACAATTTACAACTACCAGTTGTAAACGTGGGCCTGCCGCGACAGCGACTCCTCTGCTGCTATGGCGCCCAATGACAACACAAATTGTTAAGATACCTCCTACACAGCTTTAGATAGCTCTGTGGCTCCATCTCCGCCCAATCTGACGATGCGCTAACAGCGCGAAAAGCGTTATTGGATAATAAAATATTGCAACAGAGACTGAGCATTTTTTAATTATTCAACACTGTTGCTGCATCAGCCGCCACAACCACCACCATCATCGAATGGAATGAAATGTTGAGTGCTTAACTTAGACATTGAGCACCTCTGCAACATTTCAATAGGACCAGAATTTTTTCGGGTTCTCGGAAGGATCTTTTGGTAAGGTATGGGTGTGGTAATTATTGTATACTTCGCGCATCGATCTTTTTATAGACGCACGAATCCTCGCCCCGGTTCCGAATACTGTACTTGACACGCAAGACCTCTCTGCAACGCTCGGTCCGTCCATTACCAAGTACGCTACAGTTATATACCATAAATATAAAAAAATCTAAAGCCCGCTACCCATGTGGTCTCCTTATCAAAGCTGCAGCTAGGGATGGGCTAGACCGTGCCCCACCAGTCTGCCTGTCAATCGGAATCTTCAGACATTCAAACAAAATGAGCCACGTACAATGTGACCGTGGTCATCCACGGAACGATCGGGCAGGCCCGTAAAAGACAAGAAGATGAGAGACTAGAGAACAGACATGTGTCTACACGTAGCAGCCGGGAGTGGTGGCTGACGAGCTGTCCCGCGGCTACACACCCGGGCTTCGCGGCCGCCGCCGCCAGCAGGCTTGATTTCGCAGCGCTTGCCGCCTCCTGCGTGTCCTCCGAAGCAGCCGCAAGCGCCGACGTCCCCGACGAAGACGCAGCCGCCACGCAGCCGCCGCCACCGCAGCTGCCCCACATAACACCAACCTTTACATATGATCGCGCCTTATCAGGGCGAACTTTCTAGCTACAGGCCAATTTTAATAAGGCCAATCCGACTGATACTTGGAGCAAGTAACTCGAACTGTCGAAGCTGTTGCCAAAATGACTTAACGGCAGTTCGAGTTACCGAGCCTCTTTTTAATACGAGGTATGTCCAAAAAGTAAGTTCCGTTTGGTTATGTAAAACAAACAGATACAGAAAAAATATTTATTGTACAAAAATATACAACTATTAAACTACTTTTCTACATAGCTTCCGAAATTTTGTAGGCATTTGTCATAGCGCGGCAGAAGTCTTTTATGCCTTCTTCGTAAAAGGTTGCCGCCTGTGTATTCATGTGGTAACATGTTCTTTCAGCTCGTCATCATCGCTGAAGTGTTGACCACCATGGACAGGTTTTAGCTGTAAGAAGAGAGTCGCTAGGAGCGAAACTGAACGGAGGATGATCGAACACATCCCAGTGAAATTCCCGTAAGAGTTGTTTGGTCACATTCGCCTTGTGAGGTCGGGCGGCAACGTGAAGGGAAGAAGAAGACTCCTTTCATCTCTTCTTACACCTAAAATCTGTCCTTGGTGGTCAACACTTCAACGATGATGAGCTGAAAGAACATGTTTGCCACATGGTTGAATACAAAGGCGGCGACCTTCTATAAAGAAGGTACACAAAAACTTGTGCCACGCTATGACAAGCGCCTACAAAATTTCGGAAGTTATGTAGAAAAGTAGTTGAACAGCTGTAGATTTTTATACAATAAATATTTTTTCTGTATCTGTACACGTTTGGTTTATATAACCAAACGGAACTCACTTTGTGGACATGCCTCGTACGATCGACGTTCTTGCGTCGACGGAGCTTGTTGGTTGACGGACTACTCGAGACAAGTGAGTCTATTGCAGCGGTCCTGGCGTGTTATTTACGTACTGACTCTTGTCTGCCTGGAGGTGTGGAGCGGGCAGTTTAAGATCGCTCATTACGAGTCGCGGTTCCATTCATTCAATTTTCAAACATCTGATTGCCTTCCGTAAAGGTTTTTTTTTATTATTATTATTATTATTTTTTTTTTTTTTTTACGTCTACGACTGTATTTATGATATCTAAATGGGTATTTTGCAGCTATCAGTCGTTATTTTTGTAAGAAACTGCTTAATTTTGTAGATCTACATTTCGGCGAGTGACTGTACATTATCAAAAATCAAATGTTCAAATGTTTGTAGAGCTTATGGGACTTGACTACGGGGTCATCAGTCCCTAAACTTACAAACTACTTATGAACTAGCTACTACTAAAGACGGCACAAATATCCATTCCCGAGGGGGGATTCGAACCCCCGACCATAGTGGCCGTGCAGATTATCACTGATGCGCCGCAGAACGCTCGGCCACCGCGGCCGGCTCCATTATCACTATATACATTTTTTATATTAGTATGCTACGCATGTGCATAGCATACTACTGCAACTAAACTTTGAAAAAATATATTACATACCGTCTACGAGGTTTAAACAATACACATGCATAGCATACTAATATTTAAAAAATGTATACATTGATAATGGCAAATCCCTTGCCAAAATCTAGAACTGCAAAATAAAGCAGTTTCTTACAAAAATACCGACTGATTGCTCCCGGAAACCTTGGACGTTACTGGTGGATTTGGACCAATTTTATTTATGACTGCGACAATCCAACAGACAAAAAACCTATCAGAACTGCTCGAGTGCAGTCTCGACAACTAAAAATTGAACGCCCGAGATACTCTCGTATATTCGCAGAGTTCAGCTCAACCAATTCGCAATGAACGAGCCTCCTGCAGGAACCGCGCTCGGGAACACGTATCCTCTTCTTCGTGTCTTGAGTAGTCATTTTCATTTACACGTCAACGCTAAAAGTGCCTCTCTTATAGGGAACTGTCTACAGTAGGGGCGTTGAGATTAATACGCACTTTCCTTTCAACGAAACATCGAAATTTAGTAACAACAAACATTACTAGAGTTTATTAATAACAAAAAGGAAAATTCGTAACGAAAGTTTTTCCAAAAAGGAATTAGACTGCATTCTGTACAATCCATAGAACTGAATGATTTGGAAGAGTGTCGTCTAAACATTTCAAAGAAAAAGTTCAAATGTTTGTAGAACTTATGGGACTTAACTACGGGGTCATCAGTCCCTAAGCTTACAAAGTACTTATGAACTAGCTAAGACTAAGGACGGCACAAATATCCATGCCCGAGGGGGGATTCGAACCCCCGACCGCAGTGTAAACATTTCAAAGCTGAAATTTATGTCCTCGAAGAAATAGAAATATATACTCGCAAAAAAAAAAAAAAAAAAAAAAAAAAAAAAAAAAAAAAAAAAAAAAAAAAATTACGATTTTCCGACATTAACTGCTAGTGGGTATTGAAATAACTCAAAGGGGAAAGATGAAAATTTGTGTTCCAGCCGGGATTCGAAACCGGCCGCTCCACTATACTAGTCGGTCGCGTTTGATTATTACGCCATTGCGAACACAGCCTCCAGCAGAATTCGTTACACGCCTGTTGTCAGAAGCAAATTCTAAACTTAAACTTATCCACATATTACTGACGTAGTACCTCCTAGCCGTTATCATACACAAGGGACACCTTTGACCTCTAACGTTCGGAACCGCACAAAATAACAAGCAGTCATAAACAAAACTGTGGTGTGCGTCATTTCTATGCAAAACGCCGCACATGTCATTTTACAGTTATTAATACATTAGTTATGTTACAGTAATAGCAACACTAATTAAGTTAATGCTTTGTTCCTTCACATTTCACACACACAAAAAAGAGGACTGACTGCTCCTTCCTATTAATCCTCTAAAAGCCATACGGTCATTTCATTTCATTAGAGGCGTACTATAAATTAGAATATATGCGTAAAGCGTTTCACATTATTTAGTTAGCAAGTTAAAAAGATTTTAATATAAAGAAACATTTATGTTGTACTGAACTACTAAACTCATTATAACGAAGTAATTTTCCTATAAGCCCCTTCGAATCCCGGTCCGGCATACCATTTTAATTGGTAGGAAGTTTCAATACTGGAACAAGTCTAAATGATCTGAAATTTATATTCACCATACTTGCAGAAAACAGTAGTATTTGTAATCAAATAAAATTCACAGCATTCATCTACAGACTTGCTTACATTTATAGTTATAAATGATTATGCTGCATTTGCACATTTTCTGCGATAGAAAACAATGAAAAATAACCGTTACATAAAAATAATCATATCTGTCACCATAAAACGCTAAAATATGACTCGGGACGTACGCTACTCTCACGTTTCCTTATATACTACTGCGCTGATGCAAAATTAACATACTACATGAATGTATGACGTGGTAAGTGAAAGAGAATAAATACTTTTTTTTTTTTTTTTTTTTTTTTTTTTTTTGACTGATTGTTCCGTCGCTTCTTGGTAGAACATAACCAAATAAATTAAAAACACAATTTTGTGTGTGTTCTACAAGTTTATTTTTGCTTACTTAACCGGTTTTCGGCTTATTAGGCCATCTTCAGAGTATTTACTGCTGTGGCAAAGAGGTTACATAGTTTAGAAGCAGTATGGGAAGAGATGATAAATGACTACACTTAGATCGACATACATAATATAACACTTCTTTGACTTTGTGTTATTACAGTTATTAACTTAAAAACTAAACTGTAGTACAAGAATATACAATGTGTGGAGGATAAAACAAGGAATAGATATGAATATAACTAGGGAATTGAAACTACCTGCTATTACAAACAAACTGATAATGCTGATAAATAAATATATATAAGTGCCTTGTTAATAATTATGCACTATAATTATAGATGGTATTGCATATGACAGTTGTAAGGCCAGGTTTGGAGTGGAATCCAGAAATTAAAATGAATAGTTACTTCATTAGATTAAACTAAACAAATCTGTCTAATGAAAAAAATATTCTAAAAATTCAGGTAGATGAAAATGACTGTTATGTTGTAAACTGAACTGGGACCAAATTTTCAAAACTTAAAAATAAAACATAATAAATAAATACACAGTAGTTTGAAACTGTGGGGGTAAACAAGGAATCCAGATTTTTTTAAAATAAAATTAATAAAATGCTAGGTCTACATTTAAGCCAGTGTGGGAGTTGATGGGAAAACTTAGGTAGTTGACTGTACTATGAGGAAATGTATGAAGAGACTGGAACTGACAGGATAGGAGGTAATGTGACTCAGGGATGAATTAAGTGAAATCTAATAGGGGTGAACTGTTTAGTTGTGTTTGATCATTTAATACTAGATCAGGGCTATGGGCTAGGTGTTTATTTATTTCAAGAGCTTCCAATAAGTTACGTTTTTGGCCCTTGTTTGCTATGTGAAGGACTTGACACAGTGGCTGGTAGCTATGGCCCTCACTCAGTACATGCTCAGCAAATGTGGACTCCTGATTCTGTAGTCTCCAGCTGCGTTGATGTTCAGCTAGTCTAGTTGCTATGCTTCTGCCTGACTGACCAATGTAAAACTTATTGCAATCTTTACAAGTAATTTTATATACACCACTGTTGTTTAATACAGGAGTCTTCTCTTTGATATTAAAGATGCACTGAGATATGGTGTTTGCCATGTAGTAGGAAACCCTGTAGTTGCAGGATTTCAGGGGATTAGATACTTGTTGTGTTATTGGTCCTATATATGGTATTGAACACCATTTCCTGTATTCATTGGAGTGGAAGTCAGAGGGAGCATAGAGGAGGGGTATAATTTTCTTCTTTTGTTTTTTGTGCAAAATTCCATCAATCAGGGCTGGATTGTATCCATTGGTTGTGGCAATAAATTTTATGGTGTCTAATTCTGATCTGAAATTCTCTATTGACATAGGAACAGATATGAGGCGATGCACCATGGAGTGGAAAGCTGAGTGTTTGTAAGTAATTGGGTGTTGTGAGGAGGCAGGTATTACTGTGTCTGTAGCTGTAGTTTTCCTGTAGATTTTGAAAGAGTGTGTATGTCTAGTGATATCTATGGTCAACTCTAAGTAATTTATGGATTTGTTACCCATCTCCATTGTGAACTGAATGTTTTTGTGTTGGCTATTTAAGTTTTGAAAAAATGTGTTGAGTTGTCTTGTGGTACCTGTCCACAAACACAGTACATCATCCACATATCTGTACCAGTATTTAATATTTGAACTTAAGGGTTCTTTACTCAGAAAATATTGTTCGAAATTGTCCATAAATATATCTGCTAAAAGTGGACTGAGTGGAGATCCCATAGCTAATCCATCTAGTTGTTTGTACAGAGCACCTTCAAATTGGAAATAATTTTGTGACAAGCATGTCTGAGTGGCTACTCTTAGCTCATTTACTTCTACTGGATTGATGTTAGACATATACATCAACTCAGTTAGTGTTTCTACACATTCCCCCACTGGTATGTTGGAAAACAAACTACAAACATCAAAAGATACTAATTTAGCTGTATTTGGTGTGGGAACATTTACTATCTTATTTACAAGATCCAATGTGTTAAGGATACCATGCTTGGCTTTGAATATTGTTTTACTTTTAATTAACATGTCCAATTTCTTGGCTAGTTTGTAAGAAGGAGAAGTGTAAGAGGACACCACTGGACGTATAGGTACTAACTGTTTATGTAACTTAGGTAGTCCATATAGTTTTGGAGGGGCAGGATTCATGTTGCTTAAGGACTGTACTTCATAATCTTTAAATATGCTTTTGCATGAACTAATTACGCTCTTAATTTCCTCTTTGAATTTAGTGGTAGGATCCTTATGAAGGACTTGGAAACAATCAGGGCTGAGGAAGTCATTGATCTTTTGGAGATAATCTAATTTGTTCAAAAGAACAATACTGTTGCCTTTATCAGATCGTGTTGCAATGATATCCTG
The DNA here is from genome assembly GCA_026315105.1 of Locusta migratoria. Taxonomy (NCBI): domain Eukaryota; kingdom Metazoa; phylum Arthropoda; class Insecta; order Orthoptera; family Acrididae; genus Locusta; species Locusta migratoria. Next base: position 212,271,054 of record CM048748.1, read on the forward strand.
TTGTTGTAATTTCTTCCTGAAGTTTCTGAGGGTATGAAAATCCTTAGCCTGTAGGTTGTTGCAGTTAAATGGATCTACTTTCTTCATTGCATGGGAAACTAAATGTTTTGCTGTAATGTCTTTACCTAGTGCATATTCAATATCTACTTTCATGAGATCTAACTGTTTTTCTGATGGAGGATGTGGAGGAACATATTTAAAACCTTTTTCAAACACTTTTTGTTCATTTGTCGAAAGGTTTAAGTCTGACAAGTTAATTACTCTTTCTGAAAACTTTTGTGGACAGTTAGGGGTTGGCGAAAAACTCATATCACTCAAATGAACTAATTTCTGTTTCTGCCGCAAAAATATATCGTGGATCAAGTCATTCACATTTTCACGAACTTCACTGTCAAGCACATCGAATTCACACGGATGTAACCTCGACGTAAGAGTCGTGTGCACAACTTTAAGATGAGTACTCACATTGTCACGACAATGTTTCCAAGTCCTTCATAAGGATCCTACCACTAAATTCAAAGAGGAAATTAAGAGTGTAATTAGTTCATGCAAAAGCATATTTAAAGATTATGAAGTACAGTCCTTAAGCAACATGAATCCTGCCCCTCCAAAACTATATGGACTACCTAAGTTACATAAACAGTTAGTACCTATACGTCCAGTGGTGTCCTCTTACACTTCTCCTTCTTACAAACTAGCCAAGAAATTGGACATGTTAATTAAAAGTAAAACAATATTCAAAGCCAAGCATGGTATCCTTAACACATTGGATCTTGTAAATAAGATAGTAAATGTTCCCACACCAAATACAGCTAAATTAGTATCTTTTGATGTTTGTAGTTTGTTTTCCAACATACCAGTGGGGGAATGTGTAGAAACACTAACTGAGTTGATGTATATGTCTAACATCAATCCAGTAGAAGTAAATGAGCTAAGAGTAGCCACTCAGACATACTTGTCACAAAATTATTTCCAATTTGAAGGTGCTCTGTACAAACAACTAGATGGATTAGCTATGGGATCTCCACTCAGTCCACTTTTAGCAGATATATTTATGGACAATTTCGAACAACATTTTCTGAGTAAAGAACCCTTAAGTTCAAATATTAAATACTGGTACAGATATGTGGATGATGTACTGTGTTTGTGGACAGGTACCACAAGACAACTCAACACATTTTTTCAAAACTTAAATAGCCAACACAAAAACATTCAGTTCACAATGGAGATGGGTAACAAATCCATAAATTACTTAGATTTGACCATAGATATCACTAGACATACACACTCTTTCAAAATCTACAGGAAAACTACAGCTACAGACACAGTAATACCTGCCTCCTCACAACACCCAATTACTTACAAACACTCAGCTTTCCACTCCATGGTGCATCGCCTCATATCTGTTCCTATGTCAATAGAGAATTTCAGATCAGAATTAGACACCATAAAATTTATTGCCACAACCAATGGATACAATCCAGCCCTGATTGATGGAATTTTGCACAAAAAACAAAAGAAGAAAATTATACCCCTCCTCTAAGCTCCCTCGGACTTCCACTCCAATGAATACAGGAAATGGTGTTCAATACCATATATAGGACCAATAACGCAACAAGTATCTAAACCCCTGAAATCCTGCAACTACAGGGTTTCCTACTACAGGGCAAACACCATATCTCAGTGCATCTTTAATAGCAAAGACAAGACTCCTGTATTAAACAACAGTGGTGTATATAAAATTACTTGTAAAGATTGCAATAAGTTTTACATTGGTCAGTCAGGCAGAAGCATAGCAACTAGACTAGCTGAACATCAACGCAGCTGGAGACTACAGAATCAGGAGTCCACATTTGCTGAGCATGTACTGAGTGAGGGCCATAGCTACCAGCCACTGTGTCAAGTCCTTCACATAGCAAACAAGGGCCAAAAACGTAACTTATTGGAAGCTCTTGAAATAAATAAACACCTAGCCCATAGCCCTGATCTAGTATTAAATGATCAAACACAACTAAACAGTTCACCCCTATTAGATTTCACTTAATTCATCCCTGAGTCACATTACCTCCTATCCTGTCAGTTCCAGTCTCTTCATACATTTCCTCATAGTACAGTCAACTACCTAAGTTTTCCCATCAACTCCCACACTGGCTTAAATGTAGACCTAGCATTTTATTTATTTTATTTAAAAAAAATCTGGATTCCTTGTTTACCCCCACAGTTTCAAACTACTGTGTATTTATTTATTATGTTTTATTTTTAAGTTTTGAAAATTTGGTCCCAGTTCAGTTTACAACATAACAGTCATTTTCATCTACCTGAATTTTTAGAATATTTTTTCACTAGACAGATTTGTTTAGTTTAATCTAATGAAGTAACTATTCATTTTAATTTCTGGATTCCACTCCAAACCTGGCCTTACAACTGTCATATGCAATACCATCTATAATTATAGTGCATAATTATTAACGAGGCACTTATATATATTTATTTATCAGCATTATCAGTTTGTTTTAATAGCAGGTAGTTTCAATTCCCTAGTTATATTCATATCTATTCCTTGTTTTATCCTCCACACATTGTATATTCTTGTACTACAGTTTAGTTTTTAAGTTCATAACTGTAATAACACAAAGTCAAAGAAGTGTTATATTAAGTATGTCGATCTAAGTGTAGTCATTTGTCATCTCTTCCCATACTGCTTCTAAACTATGTAACCTCTTTGCCACAGCAGTAAATACTCTGAAGATGGCCTAATAAGCCGAAAACCGGTTAAGTAAGCAAAAATAAACTTGTAGAACACACACAAAATTGTGTTTTTAATTTATTAGAATAAATACTTGCTTTTACCGTCATCATAATTATTTCTTACAATGACTCCTACTTCCTTTATTCATATCATGTGAGTCCTTATTCGTAAGATCACAAAAATTGTAGGAAACATGAGTATTTCTTAATTCGTTAGTATGGAAATCGAAGGTACCTAATTTATACACCCATGCTTTCACCACACATAGCATACTGCAAAACAGATTTGTAAAGTGAAACTTCCTGGCAGATTGAAATTGCGTGCCGGAACCGGGACTCGAACCTGGAACCTTTGCCTTTCGCGGGCAAGCGCCCTACCGACTGAGCTATCCAGACTCGACTCACGATGCCGCCTCACAACTTTACTTCCTCGCCTCCAAATTTCAAACTTCACAGAAGCTCTCCTGCGAACCTTGCAAGACTAGCACTCCTGGAAGAAAGGATATGGTGGAGACATGGCTTTGCCACAGCCTAAGGAATGTTTCCATAATGAAAAGTGTTTGAAATAACGAAGTATTACATCTGACGTGTGCCATAAGCGTCGTGATTCATTCATCAATACAAGTGTTCCAATAATCGCCGAATGATAAGCTAAGAAAAGCTGAGTGACATAGTTGGAGAATTTGCCGCAATGATTTTATTTCGAATTCGATTAAGTAGATAAATAAGATGCAAATAGACAATTTGGCAAATCGTGATGACACGAATACTAACGGACACTGACGCACGATAACTGTCCGAAATACTGGAAAATATGTCTGAAGAGATTCATTGAAATTTCAGTCAAAACCGAATGAAATTCACAAAACAAATATTTTTTTAGCCCACAAAGTGTCGCTCGTCTCGGTCCCTGAATGTCTGTCAAGTTTGGAAACAAACAATCGCTTTATCGCGCTTTTATCAAGCAAATGCATTCTGACCCAGGTTCAGTGTTTCGTCAGAAACAAAACAGATCTGTTTAGACACACTATGCTAACAATTTTGAAACAGGTAGCTTACTTACATCACTGGTAACGTGAGTACCATAAAAAAGAAAACATCTAAACACTACACTCTTGCAAAACGATAAGGTAAATTCGATTTACTGATAAGTCACTTTACACTATGCTGTGTGTAATGAGACAGACTTTTCGGATCGCCCGCGGACGGTGAATTTGCAGTAATGAGAACTCCCATTCCCAATATGATGAAGGCTTCAGATAGGCATTCACAGACAAATATTATTCTCCAGATCTCGTCCTCTAACAAATTTCCCAACCATTTCTCTAAACACCACCAAGTCTCCATCCACCTCCAATAACCAGCCACAAAGGAATGTCCCTCTTGTCACCCAGTACCACCCCAGACTGGAACAATTGAATCAAAGCCTGTTTCAGAGATTTGGTTATGTCATTATGGCCTGAAATAAGAGACATTCTACCAAAGATCCTACCGATCCCTTCTGAGGAAGTGGTGTTCCGTCGCCCATTCAACCTTCACAACGTCCTAGTCCATCCATGTGTCTTCCGCAGCCCAAGCTCCCCTGTCAGACCTCGTTGCAAGATCTGACCAATTCACCCACTCAGCACATCCTATTTCAGTCCCACCACAGGCTTTTCCATGAAAGTAGCCATGTCATTTAACAGCTCTGCTACAATCCTTGCACAGCCTTTTAGATTGGTTTCACCATCCATCAAGATGAATGCCCACCGTCAAACCGTGGCCAAAAGCAAGATTGACTACCCTGTGGTGCAGCATGCAACTTACCACAACACGCTTGATTTCAAAGGGTTCTTTACACCCGGGGCCATCTGAATCCTCCCGTTCACCACTAGTAGATGGGAGGCCCTTAAACTAACTGATCATTCGTACACTCCATATCTGACAGTCGTCTCTCTCCTTCCACCACGACTATCCTCTTTCGCCTTCCAATTAATGTCTCTCTTAAAACGGTGTGCCACCTTTTTCTAATAACATTTAATATACCAATTTTCAATTAATTTAATTTTTACATCACACACACATCTACTTGCATCTTTCTTTTTCGTTTCCCCGCCCCCTCCCCTTTACTACATTCCAAGCTAATCTCACACTCCTGCCTATCACAGCTTTTACTCTGCGCCACGCAGCATAGTACGTTCTATCCCCATCCTTGCCTGGCATCATTCGCCCTCCATTCCCTTCCCCTCTACATCTATACATGTTTATGCATAAATACTCTGTAAATCACATTTAAGTACTTGTCAGACGGTTAATCGAACTGCTTATATTTCTCTACCGTTCCAATCTATAATAATGCGCGAAAAAAAGAACACCTAAATCTTTCCCTTTTCGATCTGAATTCTTATATGTTATCATGATTACCATGCCTCTCTATGTAGGCGGGCGTTGACACAATATGTCCGCATTCGAAAGAGAAACCTGGTGAAAAAAGATTTTTCAAATAACTCTCTCCACAATGAATAACGAATTCTTTTAATGATTTCCATCCCAACCCATGAATCATTTCTCCCATATATCGCGAGAATTCATAACGAGCTGTCCTTCTCTGAAGTTCCTCTATATTCTCCAACAGACGCACTTGGCGGGGCAATACTTCGAAAGTGTAGTGCAGTGTAGGCAGTTTCTTTAACAGAACTGTTGCATCTTCAAAGTGTTCTGTTTCGCCTTCCCTACAGTATTTTCTATGTGTTTTTCCCAATTTAAGTTGATCGTAATTGTTATTGCTAGGAATTTAATTAAATTTGCGGCCTTAAGATTTTACTGATTTGTCCTGTAATTGAAGTTTAACGGATTTCTTTTAGTGTTCATACGGATGACTTCACACTTATTATTATGTAGGGTAATTTGCCAATTCTTTCACCGTGCAGATATCTTAGCAAAACTTTTTTCAGATGCTCTTGAACTTCTGGTGATTTTAATAACCGATAAATGACAGCATCACCCGTGAACAACGTACTCCCATAACGACTTCATCTGCTTACTCTTCCCTGGATCGGTCTAAAACAAATTTGCCAGCTTACAAAAAACTTAAAACTTATATAGAAACAGGTTTTTCCAACCACTACTTTCATACTGTCCTGCATGACAGGTATGTGTGTGGGAATAGTAGCAGGCTGTCTTATCCACCTGGTGTGCAGGACAGCCTATACATTAGGAGCAACGTTGATAGAGGGAGAATGAATAGAGAAGGGAGAGACGGCGTTGGGGAAGGGGGTGGGAGAAAGGGACATAGGCAATTTAAAGAGAAGGTAGAGAGAGAGGGCGAGAGAGGAAGGAAGGAAGGAGGAAGGGAGGGGACGGTAGAGGGAGGGGCACAATGAGCTGGAGTAGATAGATACGGGAAGCGAGGGAGGAGACACATATATAGGAGGAGGGGGAGGAGAGAAGATGGAGAGGGGTCAGGAGAAGATGGATGGGGCGAGGGGGACAATATGAGAGGGAGAAGGAAAGGGGGACAAGAGGATAGGGAGAGGGGGCAAGAGAAAATGAATTTGGGAGACAAGAGGATATGGAAAAGGAGAGAGGGACAAGAGGAGATGAAGAGTGGGGACAGGAGTTGGACGGGAAGAGAAGGACAAAAGGAGAGGGAGATGGTGACGGTGGTAAGAATAAAGGGAGAGGGGACAAGAGGAGATGAATTTGGAGAGAGAGTAGGAGGAGATGGAAGGGAGAGAGCAAAGGTGGAGATGGATAGGGGAGAGTGAAGGAGGAGATGGATAGAGAGAGGGGGGGGGGGAGAGAGCGAATAAGGAGATGGATAGGGGGAAAATGAAGAAGGTAATTGAAAGGGAGAGGAGAACAAATGGGTAAGGATGGCTGGATGGGGACAGAAGGAGAAGGATGTTGTGAGGGTACAGGGAGAGGAAGATGTACAGGGAGAGGGGGGGGCGAAGTAAAGTGTAGGTAACTCGTATAGGCAGCCCATGTTATCTCTGCAGCGGAAAGCACCGCTTTCAGAGTCGGGGAAGTTGAAATTTGCGTGGGGGATTATTGACTAACATTGGTGAGCCGTTCAACCTAAGAGTTCCATGATCCTCGGGGAATGCAGGTTGGTCTCCTGTTCCACCTCACTTTGTTGGCAATTACTGTTGAAACAATCTATGTTCACTCGCGTCACGATTTACACTGCATGCAAGCAGTTGGAAGTGTGAAGACTGTTGTGGGGAGTCCACTCGGGTAGAAACCGTACAATAACAGTGCGGTTGACCCCGAGTAAGTAGGGAAGGGGAGATCGGTACGGACTATAGTTGGATTGTGGTCCACTGCAGGCAACGGCAGGACGAATTGTCGGTGTACTTTCAGGTTCCATTGTCAACTTCAATTCATTTCAATTCAAGGTACGAATACGTGTTGTGGGAGGAGGCAAATAGGAAGAAGAGGCAGTGGAGGAGGCAGAGTGTGGGGAAAAGGAGTTATGCAGAGGAAGGAGCAGGAGTTGGGCGAATTGTACGGGTAGAACATTTGGGCGAACAAAGCCACGATGAAGTGGTACACGTGAGTACATTTTGCAGAGTAGCGCGCAGTCTTACCGGTTGCCGGAGAGCTTCTCGAGCTTGAAGACGTTGAACTCCCAGAGGAGGGCCATGTCGAGCACCTCCCGCAGCTGGGCGGACATCTTGCCGGCGCGCGCCGTGGCGCGCAGCCCGCCGCTGGACGCGCCGCGCGACACCGCAGAGTCGTTGGAGCTGCGCCGCGTCACGTTCACCGGCGTCGCGTTGCCCTGCAACACACCGGCCTGCAGCACCTCCCGGGCCAAAGCGCGCCAGTCGAAAGCCCTCTCTACACGGGAAGTGAGAGCTTACGAGATTATCCATGATGCACCGGTTACGCCGTCCGCGTACTGTGTAGACGCGTCCACTTGCACAAGATGCACGCGTACGATCACTAGTAGACGGAATGGGATGGATCCTATTCTCACGCGTACGGAAGTGCATCGCGCATGCGCAGACTTTCGAATGGCGAACCCAGCTGACAAACGAAGCCAAGTCGGGAATTTGTTTGAGAATGAGTACTTGTCTCCTGCAAAATGATAAGGTAAATTCGATTTACTGATAAGTTATAGTTGGCGTCAAGTACGAAGGCGGGCCAGTTGTCAGCCGTTCTGCGCATCCCCCTCCATTACCGCACTGACAGCCAATAATGTTCATTCTGTAGGCGCGTGGCTGGCTGCGAGTTATACAATGCTTCTCCTGCAGGCGCAACTGTTGACGCTCGGCCGTAGCTCCTCCCCTCCACGCTTCCCCTATCGCTCCGCCTCTATGCGCGGAAGCGCCTTCTTATGTGACGCCAGGTATACTTGACACTGTGATGTACTTAATGAGATAGACTTTTCCGAACGTCCGCGCGCGGTGAATTTGCAGTGATGAGAACTCCCATACCCAATATGATGAAGGCTTCAGAAAGGCATTCATAGACAAATATTATGTTCCAGATCTAGTCTTCAAAAAATTTCCCATGCCATATCTCTACACCCCACCAAGTCTCCAACCACCTCCAATAAGCAGGCGCAAAGAAATGCCCACTTGTCACCCAATACCACCCCAGACGTTCACCGGCGTCGCGTTGTCCTGCAACACACCAGCTGCACCACCTCCCGGGGAAAAGCGCGCCAGTCTATAGCCCTTACTACACGGGAAGTGAGAGCTTGCCAGATTACCCACGATGCACCGGTTACGCCGTACGCGTCCACTTGCACAAGATGCACGCATACGATCGCTAGTAGACGGAATGGGATGGATCCTATTCTCACGCGTATGGAAGTGCTTCGCGCATGCGCAGACGACCGAATGGGGATTGATTGATTGATTGATTTTCTCAGGGAAGCCAAAACAGTCTTGGTCCAAACTGCCACTGCCCGCACCGAAACTAAGTTTATTGTGCGGTATCGCTCCCTGTATATCTAGTAAAGCCAACCAATGCCCTTGAACAGTGCAAGGAGTCCCTTTACCAGTTCTTTATTAGACACAATATCTTCGGGTCTGATTGTCCCAAATGTTCTGTGCCTTTTACTCTCCAATGCAATGTATTCTAAGATTAGATGTCATGCACTTTCATCACCGTCATCACATATCCTACATTTAGGATCCTCTTCTGTTATTCCCATTGTATGTAGGTGTTTTTTGAAATTCCCATGGCCTGTCAGCAATCTCTCCTGTTCAGGCCCAGGATTGCAGAGCTTCTTTTAAAACATGGCTTTGGCATCATTACCTTGCCATGTTTTTGTTGATAGACTTTGGTCCAATATTCTACGCGCTGTCTTCTGAGCCAGTTACGTAGCTCCAAATTGATCATTTCTTTGGTGATTGTCAGGACAGGTTCCGGTCCAATAAATCCTGACTAATCTGTCGGCATGTTCGTTGCCACTGATCCCCGAGTGGTCAGGGACCCACAATAGGTTTACTCTATTGCTTTCCCATACCTCCACCAGAACCCTGTGACATTCTGCAACAATTTTAGACCTTGTTGCAGGAGCTGCCAGTGATCTCAGGGCTGCCTGGCTGTCTGAATAGATATAGATGCTACGATCTTTGTAGCAAATTCTCCTCCACACACGCTCTGATGGCAGTGATTTCGGCCTGGAATACTGAGGACAGTTTCCCTAGAGAGATGACGCCCTACAGTCTTGGCTGCACCCCGTATACCCCGGCCCCAACCGAATGGGGAACCCAGCTGACAAACTAAGCCAAGTCGGGAATTTGAGAATGTGTATTTGTCTCCTGCTCAGAGGAACGTAGTTTTTCGACTCAGTCGTAAGTATTTTAGGAGGCGATACTATAGAGGAACTCCATTAAAAATTTAATATAATCTCTGTACAATTTTTATTGAGTACAGAGATATAGCTGTTAATATGACATCCAAACAAATGTAGAGCAAACGTAAATCAAGAAATTTTAACTGATTTATCCGTCGGTCCTTGGTAGTACATCACACTTAAAAGAAGAATTTTGTGTATCTTCTACACGTTCATTTCCACGTAGATACCCGGTTTTCGGCTTACTAGGACATATTCAGACTTTAAACTACCTCCAAAACCGGTTATTTAAATAAAAGTCAATATGGTGATCTACCAAGAACCGACGAAAGAATCACTCAAAATATCCAAATCAGTTTGTTGTACATACCAAGAGCTATATCTCTGCACCAAAAAAAAAAAAAAAAAAAAAAAAAAAAAAAAAAAAAAAATGGACACACGTTACTTGAAATTTAACTGCCAATCGTCTTTATTGCCATCTTCTAAAATATTTGCTATTTTTTCCTGAAACATGCTGTAGTTAACAGACGAAATATTTGTTTTTGGTGAGCATTACTTGAAGCTTTATCAAAGTGAAAGGTTTATGTATGGACACCTGAGCTTGTTCATCATATACATAGGCGCCTCAAACCGAAGGGGCTGGAAGTATGTAATCGCATTTTATAATGAGAACGTTAACACTTGTGAGCGACGTACTTACGCATCAACTGCACGAAAACAATTAAATACAGTTTCACAGTGCCAGTCTAAAACACAGATGTTTTTTAATCATCACAACATATCATGTAGTTTCTAAAATTGATGTTAACGCGGCGATTCATTTGCTGTAAGTTGATAACAAACGAAGTGGACGCGTGAAGCAGGCGACTCAACAAATGCGTACCATTTGAACGCTTCTTTGTAGTTCGGCGGTCTATCGCAAGGGGCGCTGCAGCTGACAACGACTTCCTTGTGCGTGTTGCACGTCTCGTATAGAAAGGGCTTAAGGCATGGCAGACGCTGGCGCGGTGACAAAAACAAAATGACGCCCTCCGTCCACTTGCATCTAGAAGGGCACCATCTGTATGACCCGCCCAGGAATAACATAACAATAGGTTCTTTTCATTTCTCGCTAGCAGACAAAGTACGGCGTTTTGCATGGGAATAACGAACACCACTGATTTGTTTATGAATGCTTGTTATTCTAAGCACGCTTTCGCGCGGTTCCGAGCGTTCTAGGTTAAAGGTGTCCCCTGACAGTGGAGCCTAGTGAGCCAACCCAACGAAAGTATGCAGGGTACATTATTCGTTTCTTGTTTCTTTTTTTAAAATAAGTACTATTTTGAAATTAAAAAAAGACGTGCTAAGATATCTCAATAAATTTATGCGCACTGGGTACCTACATCTGTTGTCTACGCACTGACGCCATTACAGTCTGATTCTTCCTAGTTTACGTTGTGTTTTGACTGTTTAAGATGCCTCTGATAATCGTGAGTCCCGCCGACTGTGAAGTAGTCTTCTGTAGTTCGCGAACGAACTAGTTCGGAAGAGCGCTCCTACAGGCAAACTACGCGAACTAGTTCGCAGATCCCTCGCCTCTTAGTTCGTCCGCTCCTTTTCCGAAGACTGGCGGGTAACAGCGAGAGGACGCGAGAGCGCGCAGAATCGCGTGATTTCCTTCTACCAGTTGCCGTCATTTCGAGCTGAGATGCAGCTCAGCTGTAGTTTTAGTAGCGGTAGCAAAAGCCAAAATGAGCGGACGAACTAAAAAGAGCGACCTACTTCGCGGCCGAGCTGTGAACAAAAGGAGAGCTACCGGTCGCGAACTAAAATGAGCGCGATGGGTCGCGAACTAAAATATGCGCGATAGGTCGCGAACGAAAATATGTGTGATAGCTCGCGAACTAAAATATGCGCAACTAAAAGATGCGCGATAAGTCGCGAACAGAATCAAAAACCACGTGTTTGCCTCCTGCTGATGAGAGCCACTTCGAGGTTAGCATCTGCCTGCTAGATTACATAGTTCAGTGCTACAAAATTTCTGCTTTCAAGTATTCTGCACTCTGAAATATCTGAATAATAAATTCCATAATGCCAAGATATAGAGATCACTCTAAACTTAAACGCGAGAAATTATCCACAAACTGTTTCTTTTGGTTTGCGTGATATCGTTAGCGGCTCAAGCAGCAAGCGCATGAAGCATCTAGGTGGGGAACTTGTCCCTCCACCTGCATGCGCAGACCACGCCGCTCAGCCGTCACTGGAAGCGGACGAACTAAAAGAACGATAGCGAATTATTATGCGCAAGTCTACTGTGAAGTACAGGCTGTTATAAGATTTCTTAGTGCTAAAGGCCTAAAAGCGATCGATATTCATCGTGAGATCTGTGCAGTGATGCAATTATAAGAAAGTGGGTGAGATTATTCAAAGATGGCCGCACAAATGTGCATGATGAACAACGGAGTGGGCGGCGTCTTCCGGTCGTTAATGAATGTTTGGTGCAGGAATTGGAGAATAAGGTGAGAGAAAACAGACGCTTTACGATTTCCTCCTTGCGGGATGACTTTGCTAATGCTTCTCGTAGTGTTTTGTATGGCATTGTGACCGAGCAAGACGGTGACGAAGTCAACACAGTTGTGATGCAGTGGTTAACAAGTCAGGCGGCAGACTTATATGAGGAGGGCATTCAAAAACTGGTACAGCGTTATGATAAGTGCCTCCAATATTGACGGAAGTTATGTAAAGAAGTAGATTAAGGTACAGGCTTTCATATAAAAATAAAATTATTGAGATATCTTATCTTTTTAATTTCAATACGATACTTACTTAAAAAACACACCTCGTATTATCAGTTACTGCTATCCACTGATTGGCACTGATATATGAAAAGAAGGAACCGACTTAGTATCATAAGCAACGAGACTCATTACTATGTGTTTAGAATTTGTATAATATAAAAGATGCAGTGAAACGTGAATATTTTACTTCACTGTAAAATATTGTTGATTTCAATAGACGAATAAGCATGCTATGTAGAAAATGGTTGGGGGGAAGTGGAGTGTTGCAGTTATAGTGCAACGTTTTGAACGTCTGTTTCTGTTCAAATGTTTGTTAAGCTTATGGAACTTAACTGCTGGGTCATCAGTACCTAAACTTACAAAATACTTATGAACTAACTTATACTAATGACAGCACAAACATCCATGTCCGAGGGAAGATTCGAACTCCTGATGGGGAACGGCCTCGCGCATCCGAGCATAGCGCCTCAAAGCGCTCGGCCACTGCGCCGCGGCTCCGTTTCTGTTGGAGATAGTATATCTTTCTCTTTATCCGAGCTGACAACTAATTGATCCCACCTTTTATGGCAAGGTCTATAATTCAAAATAGAAACAGAACTATTATGCCTTGTAGTGTAACATACCTTCAAACGAAGACATGTTCCACTGTATATGTGACACCACCTAAAGATGTGAAATTACGGTCTATTTTTTATTTATTAAATGTGTAAGTATGGCATTAGTCTATTGTGTGGAGCTATCTCCTCTTATGTACAGGTGGAGGGATAACGGACGAATGTTTCAAAGTTGTAGGGTAGCAAGTAGACGGATTTCCAGTGAACAAAAGGACTTAATCCATATTATAATGTAGAAAAAAGTAAAGTGTAGTTTATTTTATAAAACAGGTCGGACACGAATAGACTGTGGTATACTATGAGTCAGACGGATGTAAAAGTTGTATTTAAACGTTCATAAAAAACACCAGTGAAACATTTATTACTGAGTTCAAGTTATGTATTCAGCTTAAAATATTACTTGTATTCGAGTGTATGGGCGTCTCCCAGTTGGGAGAACAAATTAAGTTCAGTCAAACGATGTAAGTGGACATTATTTGAAATTAGTTTCGATCTTACAGTTTTTCTACCAGAGCTCACGCCTGCTGGAAAGAAGTTTAATTTAGCCTTATCCAAACGCAGTGGAACGGAGGATCGGTCCACTACTTATACTTAGGCATACACGCACGGTAAGATAGCTACCAAGAATACTCAACCACAATAAATCACATTAAAAGCGTTGGTAAACCACATTTTTACGCCGCAGCCTTTATTTTTCTTCCACATATAATGCACTGACAGACTGCACTGACTAAAAGCTTGTATAAGAGACAGAGAAAACCTTTGGCTTATTATAGGACGTGAAAAAACTGGATTCCCGGAATTTTACGATCAATCACCATGTCACTAAATTGTTATAGCTTTCACCTAGTTATAGATTTATGGTGTGCACCAAGGGGCGCGTTTCGGAAGGGAATAATTTTTCTTTTTGTCACCACCCTGGCACAAGAGCTCCGCAAAATTACTATGGGCTTGCTCGTAGTGACGACTTTAACTACGAAGTGTACGTCCACATATAGTTCATGAAAAGGATTTATAATCTATCACAGTAGTTATCCACACTCAGAAAATTCAAGTGAATTTCGCCCCAATGAAATAAATGGTGCACCAAGCGTGGATGGTCACGCGGTCTAAGACGCCACGTCAAGGATGCGCGACCGCTCCCACCGGATGTTCGAGTCCTCCCTTCTACACAGGTGTGTGTATGTGTTGTCCTTGGCATAAGTCATTAAATAGTGTGTAAGTCAAGAGACCGATGACCACAGCAGTTCGTTTTCTTATGTATAAAATAAATAAATAAATAGTGTCCCAACTGATCCCTGGCTAAGAGGTAGGCGTCATCTTCAGGGATGTTCCAATAAAAAACCACGCAATCTGACTGTATTCTAACTTAAAACATTAACAGCTTTTAATAGAAGCTCTCAAATCGTGTTGCCAATTGTTTATTTTTATTTATTGTTTATGGAAATTCTCTGGCAGGTCTGCATGGAGTGCCGAACGTACGGTGGTTCAAATTGCTAGGAACGCAGGGTAAAAGCTCACAAGTGTCGCCGCAAGACGCCCCAGGAGCAACTCAAATGTTCAAATACCAGCCCACAAAAACATCCACTCATAATTCCATAATTAAAACTAATAAACAGATATTTTTGTGATAAAACACTAATCACACCAGTTAGCTCAGTTATTGAAGCCTAGAGATGGTACAAATTCTCCCGGATTCTTGTTTATTCAATTAAAAGTCGTGCATTCTCACAGGTGGCACGTAAGTACTTATTTGTAGTAAGTTAATACACAAAAGAAACTGGGGGCCTACAGTTAACACATATTATACACATATATAAGCGTATGGATGATAGCAGTCGCAGAAACGGTTTCCTGTGGTTCTTAATGAGAATTTCCAGGAATTATAATTTTTTTGATTCATTTTATTGTGAAATAAGTATATTATAAAATACAGACTGTTCTGGCATGTTCGTCCGTACTTTGGAAATTTCTTTACAGTGGTGTAATTGTAATACAGCAACAGCAAACAATTATCTTCATTCCGACCTTAAACCATTCTTTGCATATTGATACACATGGTAGAAAATTGTTCAATTCAGAATTTGTGTTTTTCTGGAAGGGAACTTGAGAAAACTGCAAACTTAGAGAAGGACGGTATCTGTACTTTTATGTTACCTCGCAAGCTGCCAGTATATCTAACAATAATTACCAATCCTTATCACAATAAACTGTTAATGCTGGATATCGTACGAGAGATATGGCTCACCTGTTATCAAGATAAGTAGACGTTAACACCTTGCTAGCGATTGCTGGCGCGAATGAAAACATGGTTCGTAGTAGGCTCTACTGTATATATTTTATAGTGCGATTACCGAATGTCGACAACATTTCATTTTAAAGCACACGTATCAACTTTTGTAATTCACAGACAGTTCTGTGTTAAAACTCGAAAGAGTTTCTTCCAGCACATAAAATGTTTATACCTTAAAATAATTTCACCGACACAATAAAACATTTAAAATCTAGCCAACTATGGACCATAGTTACATTTGCCAGATATATATAAAGGATGTGAATCCCAAGAAACGAAATACTATAAAATAAGTCTTAATAGCTCCAGCGAATCAACCAGCTATAAGCATTTTTCAATTTTTTATTTTTCGTAATACAATACTAGAAATAAGAACAATTGAAAGCAGACTTTTGTGTGGATCGTAATGTTGTATGGGGATAAACCAGAGCAGAAAGAGAACCAGAGAAGGAAGAATTGAAGCCTTGAAATATAGCGTCAGTGGCGAATTCTGAAGCTATTTTGGGTCGATAACTTAGAAAATGGAGATGAGAAGAATGGGAATGAAACTAGATACGTAGAATGCAACACTAAAGAGCCGACAACTAGGCGAAGCTACATTTAAGGCGTCAAATTATTGAAAAATACAGTGGATGGAAAGGACAACAAAAACGATATAGTTGGTTTAAGTTCTAGGAGGCGATACAATTATGATATTGTAGAAAGATATAAAAAAGCCAAGATCGCTGATCATCAATTTTCATTTAAGACGACCGGTTTCGCGGAACTAGGTCAGCAACATCTGGTCCAATAAAATCATTTTACAAGGCAATAATCTGCTAAAAATGAATGACGGAAATTTAAAACATGCATGTCATTATAATAAAACGAGATGATACATCAATTAAATCCATAAGAGCAAGATCGGGCATATTTAGAGATGAGACATACGTTGTAATGTCAATCAGTTGTTATATAACATAATTTACAGTGCATAGGTGCACTATGTCATTATAATAAAACATAATTATCACAGTGAGTGACAATAGCAAACTGATACATGATACAAGTCAAGGGTAAAAGAATATGACGCCAGATGGCAGCACACACCAATGTAATATTAAAACCACAATGAGGTTAAAAACGTGTTGTACAGATTATAAAAATAATTAGAAGTCATTTGAAAAAATAGACTAATATCTACGTTATGGCGTAATTAAGTTTGTGCATACCACAAAAATGTCTGTATAAACTGACAGTCAGTTCTAAACGAAAAAATAACACAGTTACAATGTAGCGGTCATACAATATTAGTTTGTGCATACCATAAGAATATCTATATAAAACGACAGTCGATTAAAAGGTATACAACAGTGGCCACAATGCAGCGGTGATACAATATTGGTTAATGCATATCACAAAATATTTGTATAAAACCACGGACAAGTGTAAAAGAATATACAACAGTGTCTACAATGTATCAGTCATAAAATATTGGATAGTACATAAAACACAAACTTCTGTATAAAAAGACAGTCAATTATCTCTATATATAAAAGGAAGTGTCCCGATTGACTGACTGACTGATTGACTGACTGACTGACTCATCATCGCCCAGCCCAAACCACTGAAGATAGAAATTTGAAATTTGTGGAGGGTGTTGATATTACACTGTAGGCGTCATTTAAGAAGCGATTTTTCGATATTCCGTCCGTAAGGGGGTGAAATAGGGGATGAAACATTTTTTGAAAATACGTAGCTATTTAGGCAATTTTGAAGCTAGAACTACAAAATTTCGGATTTTAATTTAGGGTTCGAATTTAAAAGACACATGTTTCGGCATTTTTTGAAAATCGACAAATAAGGGGGTATAATAGGTGACGAAAAAAATTGATTTTCAAAAATATATTGCTGTTAACTCAAATTTTAAGCTGCAACTACGAAACTTCGGACATGGAATCTTGGTCAGGATTAAAAAGACACGAGTTTCGGTATTTTTGGAAACTCAAAAGGGGATCAAAATTTCTTTTCGAAAACACATTGTTGTCAAGACAATTTTGAAGCTATAGCTACAAGAATTGGTATTTGTAATGTTCGTTATGATTTAAAAAATACGTGTTTTGGTATTTTTGGAAATTCAACCATCAAGGAGGTTAAATTGGAGAGGGGGTGTTTTTCGAAAATCTGTTGCTATTTAGGCAATTTTGAAGTTAAAATTACAAATTTTTGGATTTGGATTCGGGGTTGGAATTTAAAAGACACGTGTTTCGGTATTTTTGGAAATTCGACTAATAAGGGGGTGAAATACGAGATGCAAAAATTGATTTTCAAAAATACGGTGCTGTTAACTCAAATTTCAAGCTATAACTACGAAACTTAAGATATGGATTCTTCATCAGGATTAAAAAGAAACAACTGGTGCAGACCAACCAGCCTACACATGCGAAGCTGCGGGGTTCAGCTAGTAAAAGAATACATGATAGTTTTATACAGATATTTTTGTTTTATGCACGGTCAGTATTGTATGACTGCTACACTGTAATTACTGTTGTATATTCTTTTACAACCTTGTGCTGTGTTGGCTGACCTATTGTGTTGTTGCAACCGTATATATATTTCGTAACTGCTGCACTGTGACTACTATCATGTTTCCTTTTGTTACTACCACCATAATTTATCTTGATTCTCAACTACGTTAATTCTTTTACATGTTATCCAAAATTATTTCTATTGATATTCTTGTTTCGCTTGATATTGCTTCGTCTTATTTAATTGTAGATTACGTCACGAAAGAGACAATTTACTCCAGTTGTTTCTCACCAAATGTGATGGAAAGCTATGTATTTCTTTGTGTGTCGAGCCTCAAATATTCGTCAAGCTACATTTAACTGTCCTGTATCTACAAACGAAATGATATTTGTGTAGCAAAATGACATAATCTGTGAAACTAAGAGCGTATCGATGCAGACACAGAAACTGTGTATTCTCTGTAAAGAAAACTTTTATGAATCTGAACGCGTTCAAAGGGGCAAGATACCAATCTTTCGAGGACCAATGTAAGATAAGTAAAATAAGTGTTACTCAGTACGACATATATGTAAGACTTGTGTTCCAAAAGCCAAGTGTGATATCTTCGGTCGTTCATGTTGATAATATTTAAGTGCAAACGATATGAACACTCGATGTCATCTGCTTTGTGATAAGCACAAGTGTTCAAGGAATTTTGCGACCACGGTCAATAGTCAAGGAATAACTTTCACGAAGAGTTATGAATTATAACGAAATGATGGTAGTGAGACAGGGAATTATTAACGAATATTTATCCGGTGTAACTACACGATGTTTGCTGATTAATTAATTTATTTTTCTTCAGTTCATACAAAGTCAATAATTTATAAGAGCATTTTGGAATGTAAAGGTGTTTGCAAACCTGTTCCCATTACGGAAATTGGTATAATGCAATAAAATACTGTAAATCTATTTCCAGCTAGAATGGCAGGGCGCGGTCGATTTCCTTTCCTAAAAGCAGTCAACAATCCGAAGATTGGTTTGAACACCACAGTGCTTTACTAGGCACGGTCCAGTTTGGAGGTGGTATGCCGTTGCCTTCCTCCGACTTTCGAACTGACTTACCCAGCCAGTTATAGGGGGACCTACAGTTTAACGTGGGTTCCGAACTACGGTGCTACTCGGTATTTTTCACATGAGCAATACTGCCAGAGGTGAAAGAAGTGGAAAGTGACAGATAAAAATCCTAGGACCTTGCATCCCAGCTCGTGCTCCGTCTCTAATGAGCATGCTTTCGACGGCACGTAAAACCATAATCTTTCTTCCATGTTCTAATGTGGCACGATTGCCACTACACATGGTCAAATGTTGAAAATTCTGTTCGACACTAACTGTACTATATAGATGTAAAAACTCAGGAAAAACCATGTCACCTATTACTTTTATATGCACTAAGGTGACAAAACTCAAGGTATACGAGGGGCGTTTGAAAAGTTCGTGGAAAGTCCGAGAGATTGCACCATCGGCGGGTATGGAGGCCATGTTTACTTAGTAGCGTCTTTGGAAAGCACACACACCAAGTTTCAGGCATATTGGTCTATTCCTTTGTGTTTGGCATTCGTGTAAATCAAGGAAGTCGAGTGATTGTCAAAGAAGTGACGAAAAAGAATTTCGTGTGGTGATTAGCAAAAAGCCTCAGAAGACTAAAGAGAAGCTTGATAAACATTATGGTGACTCTGCACCTTCGAGTAAAACAGTTTAAGTGGTTTCAAAATTTTCGAAGTGGCCATATGCTCACAACCTACGCTTAACGTTCTGGATGCCCTGTGGAGGTCACGACTCCAGAAATTATTGATAAAAATGATATGGTGATGGATGACAGAAGACTTAAGGTGCGTGGGATTGCTTGTTATGTGGGCATACTTTCCTTAAACATTTGAACATGAGAAAGCTATCCTAATGATGGGTGCTGTGATAGCTCACGCTTAACCAAAAACGGAATCATGTGAAGTGTTCCATAAAGGGTTGCAGCATTAGTATACTCCTGAGACCAAAAAGCAATCTACACAATGGGTTATCAAAGTAGAATCAGCACCAAAAAAGGCGAAGACCCGACCTTCGACCGGAAAGGTTATGGCGACGGACTTTTAGGATTCGTAACAGATAATCTTCAGTAACTATCTGGAACTGGGTAAAACTATTACAGGTGCACATTATTCATCGTTATTGGACCGTTTGAAAACCGAGCTGCAAGAAAGAAAAGCCGGCGATTGGTCCACAAAAAAGTCCTTTTCCATCACGAAAATGCACACACCTCAGCAGTTGTGGTCGTAAAATTACTGGAAATAGCATTACAACTCGTTTTACACCCCCCCCCCCCTTTTCACCAGACTTGGCTCCCTCGGACTACTGCCAGCCACAGTGGCCGAGCGGTCTGCGGCGCGCCAGTCACTGACTGTACGGCCGCTACGGTCGGCGGTTCGAATCCCCCCCTCGGGCATGGATGTTTGTGTCGTCTTTAGTATAAGGTAGTTCATAAGAAGTTTGTAAGTTTAGCGACCGATTACCCCGCATTTAAGTCCCTTAAGCTTAACAAACATTTGAACATTTGATAGAAATAAATTATGATTGAAAGAGCGCCGTCAGATGTGAGATCAACTGTTTATTTATTTACTACAATTGCTGTAGCCCCTTCATCCACCTCCATCACGGATGCAACTGCACAGATAATAAATTGTGAATTCTGTTAATCAGATTTTAGGAAAAGCACTGGAGTTGATAGAATCTGCAGCGAGTTATCGAATGATTTTACGAGGCGCTAATTGTTTTCGTTTGTGTTCCTTAGCACCAAAAGAAAATAATTGTGTTAACTTTATAACGAAAGTTCTAGTAGTGGCGGGTCTGCAGTAGCAACTGACCTTGGTACGATGGTGGAACAAATTGATGTTTCTCGAGACGAAAACAAAGGGGAAAATGCGGCGTGTATCTTGTTACTGAAAAGAGTGAACTCGGACAAAAAAAACGTCACCCGCCCACGGTAACGCAGATACCATCAGATATTTACAAGTGTTTTCCAGTGTGATCGCTTAACCTCGACAGTGGAATTAATGGCTCCAAGTCGCGATAAGCACGACCAGCTACAAGATCTCAGCTCCTCGCTACCGAAAAAAAAAAGAAACATTCAGTTGCGCATTACATCACATTTTCACCACGTGGTTAAATAGAGCTTACTGTATTATCCCTGTTTCAACAGAAAAACTATTAAGAGTGTTATGCAATGATTGGAAACGTAAATAATATTATCTTAACTCTACGTATCGTTCATTATGTGTTGACCACGTGAAAGTAATCAATCACGATTTTGCCTAAGTTTACGAGCCTTATCCGGGACTTTCTTTTGCACTTAAAAAATGAAAGCAAAATTAGCAGCTTAAGCAAATTACATGTTAAACACTTAAGTAAGCCGAGATTCTCTTGTAAATCCTCATTCATCAATAAATTCTCAAAGCCATCGTTGAATGTATTTTTCCTTTGTGCAGATTGTGAGTACGCTTTTCTGTCCAACTGTAATGTGCAGGGATACATCTAAATAAACATATTAAGGCCCGTCCTTAATACTCTAATGGATTTTACCATTTGAACGCAAAGATCAAGTAATTTTTTGTAGTTTAGTTACTAAGTATCTTCAAGAAAGCCACGTGACTTATATTTTCACTCTTGGAAACATTATTTTGACATACCTTTATTTGTTGTTAATGAAAGAGGGACCCATATTAAACACACAGCTGTTTCATATATAATCTTAATTGTGAGTATTAAGTACTTTTTAATATAACATCGTACAAATCTCACATTTTTTCGGTGTTGAAGAGCTCAGGCCAGATGTATAACTTCGTATTTATCGAATTAATTCAGAGCAACCTCGGTATAGTTTATTCCACCCAAAGCGAACGAAGAGAGTCGGAGGTAAAGTATTTATTTTTTT
The DNA here is from genome assembly GCA_026315105.1 of Locusta migratoria. Lineage (NCBI taxonomy): Eukaryota > Metazoa > Arthropoda > Insecta > Orthoptera > Acrididae > Locusta > Locusta migratoria. The sequence continues at coordinate 212,292,751 of CM048748.1, forward strand.
CCATATACAGAGATGTGAGCTCGCAAGCGACTGAGAAGTTCTCCAAAGCTTAACTACGTGGAACTGTATGAGTATTCTGGGAAATACATTTAAACTGTACACGGATTAACCGCGAAATTCTGCCGGCATATATGGATCAAACAGAATGCCACGTCCATGTGGAATGGCGCCAACAATTTGACTAAGGTCGAACAGGCTGGGGCGATTCTGATACTTAGTACGTCGACATTGGCCACAGACGACAACGTCCAAACAATCGATAAATCAACGACGAAGACGTCGACACAACGTTTTTCGAGTAGCTCCATGACGAAGGAGCAACTGAAAGATTCGTAAAACGCCCCACCTTATTGACGGAGTGTTGCTGAGTATGCTGAAAAATATTGCCATTGCAGCTCTGTCATTCCGAAGAATGATTCGCATATAACAGAAGTTAGTTGTGCTGCCATAGTTACCGACATTTTGATTACACTGATGACGTATGGTGTTACTTCTTTTCTGATTCAAAACGAATGTCTTTGGCTCAGTTATGGGTGGTTAGAACAATATGTAGTGTTCAAGCTCGTGAACGTCTGTTAGACTCCTGTTCAGCAGTCTGTTAATTCTAACATTGGCCACGCACTACATATTTTCTTTGTCTTTTATTGTTAACAATATCTGTTTACACCAATAGTTAGCTGCTTTCACTCAATACTAGGCAGAAATCCAATTGGCATTGAATCACACCACCTTGACTCTAGTGCAGAAAGGCGTGCAGTATTCTGTTACATTCATTTTAAGTAATCTGTCACAAGAAAAAAAAAGTCAAGAGTAATCCACGCACCTTGTTGTCTAAATTGAACGGTTCCTCATGGTTCACTCTTTCTGTTCTGTCGCCGAACTCCAGGAAAAATAAGGGAAAAATTAAGAAATTCCTGCATTCTTTATGTTTATATAAACTGAAGGACTGTCGTCTGCATAAGATTCATATACGTTTCATTTTACCTATTACTACTATTCTGTTACTTCCACAACGATGGAGACTTGCTTCTCAGTTGGGTTCTACGAAACATTATGTATAAAATAAAACAAACAATAAAATCAAGTACCTAGAAGTATGCATATGGTGCTATTTGAAGTCGAACGAATATCGGTATACTTGAAACTAACATGATTAAGATACTCTAGTACACCAATAAGAACAGCAGCTTACAAACAACTTGTTCAACTAACATTCATTTCGTGTTGATGAGTAATGTATGCCAGATAAAATTTCTAAAGCAAATAAAGCAGCATCGTGTAATGACGGGTATCATGGAAGCACGCATTGCTAAAATATTTTTATTTATACAGTGAAGAGCCAAATAAACTGGTATAGGCATGCGTATGCAAACATAGAGATATGAAAACACTCAGAAGGCGGATGTGGGCGGACGGCAATGTCCTTATAAGACAACATGAGTCTGGCCCAGGCGTTAGATTGGTTACTGCTGCCACACGATGTAAGTGAGTTTGAACGTGACATGAGAGATGGGACAAAGGCGACGAAGTGGGGGGGGGGGGGGGGGAGGAAGACCCAGTACGATCATTCTACGAATGCACAGTGAATTTCGAGTATCCGTTAAAACATGAAATCTATGCGGCCGGAAAAAGAACATGCAAAAACGAAACCAACGACGACTGAAGAGAAAGATTCGAAGTGAATCTCTTCCGCTAACTACTGCGGATTTCAGTACTGACGCTTCGACCAATGTTAGCGTGTGAACTATTCAACGAAACATCATCGATATGGGTTTTCGGAGCCCAAGGCCAACTCCTGTACCCTTGCTGACTGATATGAATTACAGAAGTGAAAATAATATCAAGTCACAACTGCTGTGCCAGAGAGCCCAAAAACATTTAAAGCCGAAACCGCCCCGTAATATTTCTAAGTCCCAATGTACGCTAAATATTTCAAACACCAATCTATCGCGGCGCTGACGCCACTCATATTTTCTCGAAACTTCTTCCTAAACTTTCTCGAACTAAAACTTCGCCAAAGATGATCTCTCTAACACAGTGTCCAAGCTTATAAGAGTCGGTCAACCATGCCAGAAATCTTTTTCTAAGCCTTTGTTAGCTCCCCTCCACTTAAAAGTGCGCCAGTTCAAGTTATCTAATTACCTCGAGTAACCACCTTTTCGCACATACAACTTTTTCTACAGTGGTTTAATGAAAATTCTGTTTACTCCATTAATTTCGCTCTAAAATTCTATATTAGAAATATATTTGACAATTATTTCTGGAACCCATAGTTTGCCAGCTAACAAAATCTAAACATTTCAGATTTATGATTGGAAGGGCGATAATCATAAATTCTCGAGTACCGTTATTATTTGTGGCACAACTATGTTCAAAATGTTCAAATGTTTGTAAAGCTTACGGGACGTAGCTGCGGGGTCATCCGTCCCTAAACTTACAAACTAGTTATGAGCTAACTTATATTAAAGACGACACAAACATCCATGCCCGAGTGTGGATTCGAACCTCCGACGCGGGAGGCCTCGCGACTCGCAACGTGGCGTTCCAGAACGCTCGGCTAATCCTGCGCGGCGCACGACTGTGAATGATGTAAATATTTCATAGTTGTTTTACTTCCTCTTTTTAGTTCTGTTAATGGAATTTATGCTTTCAGTGTTTCTGTGTTCTCTGGAAAGTTACTCTTATTTTGATTAATTATTCGATTAAAATATGTGTCTCAGCTCAATTATCTAAGTAACTCATCATGTAAGAACCTGTATCTTTTCCTTCTTACCAAAACCTAGAATTTGAGCGTTTGATAACTTTGGTGAGATGAATACTTTTCGAAATATAGATTCAATGTTCAGTTCTATTTGTATCAATACTTCCATTTTTATTGAACTTCCAGGACGTATCTACATATCACTTGATTTTTATTACAAATGTCTATCATTTGCCGCTCTGGTCTCGCTAAAATAAAAATAAATAAATAAACAAACAGATCAGTTATTTTTAAGCCGCCATAGTCTCTGTCATTACGGGCGGACTGGAATAGCCCCCAGACGTGTCCGATCTCGGAAACAGTTTACCACTACTATGCTGCCATTCGAAAAAGGAGCTAAATACTTTCGTCTAAGGCGAGTATCTTTCAAACACGGCGCTCCGCCATATAGCAACCCAACGAGCCGCCTATGACTTACGTTATATGGTTTGGTGTTTCAGTTACAAGCCGAACAGCTGCAGACTGTGTCTACAATGAACCCAGGACATCTACTCTCTTCTGACGACGCTTGCCTCTTGATGGTCAATGGTCTTAACTTACTCTCTGAAGTACCCTGGTCTAGCTTTAGAAGACGTCTGATCTACTAGATGAAACGCACGAGAAACAAAACTAATTTTTCTGGGACTGATAGCTCTGCCGCATTCAAATTCACTACAAGAGTTGCTTTTGACATGAAATATCATACTGACGTTTAAATGCCGTTGGAGGACTGACCTTTAGCGTCACAAAAGAAAGAATAAAGCCGGATCTCCAAGTACACAATTGAAATGCAGTGTGTACATATCCTTTTAGTGTTCACTTGGTGGAGCAAATCTTTTTGAATGTCGATATTTAAGAAATATCCACCGAAGTAAACCACATACCCAGTAAACACACAGTTACATTTACGAATAACATTTACGCTGAAACATGACTTAATCTCTTCATTCTGAGATAACGCCTGCCTCGAAAAACTCAAGATAATCGCATTATCTCAGTAAGTGTTTAATGATGTCCATTATTATTGAAGTGCTCGTGTTTTTTTCAAGAAGAAGTGGTTAAAGTTTTCTCTTGGTTCTGTAATTCGAATGTAGTAGTCTTGTCAAGAAGAGTATTTCCTCTCGTTGTATGAATCCATGAGACTCTATCACAGAAAATAACTTATCATAATGGCACCTTAATGCTAATATATCTTCTAATTTTGAGTATAATCTTTTAACATGGGAATAAAACAAAAATAAAAATAAATAATATTTATAGTCATATTTTAAATGTATGCCAATTTTCGCCATTGTTCTTAATGAATTAAGTTTTTCAAAAGTTCACAAAAATCACGATTTAGAGGGTTTCGATTTTATTTGTTTCAGGTTCACCGTCTCATTGTTTATTTTAAATGACCGCGCCTTCCACGACGACATGGCGTCATAGACAACGCGGTCATCCCTGTCTGATTCCTCCCTAGGTACTCCCTGTTGAAGACGGCCGTGAATATGACTTTACCATTGTGCTACGCTGCTACGTTTTTACGCCAAGTAATAATCCTGTATTGCAGTCTTCGGAGAATTCGTTTTCGCGTAAATCAGACGATGCTTCTCTACACGTAAGCCGAGATGTGTGATGTAAAATTTGTAAATGTGACACTAAATCACACCTTGTACGAAACGATACAGTAGCATGTGCTTAGTGCTGTTCATGAGTACGTATTTCCTTAATACCTTTGTCTGTGTCCAGTTTTTTGTATGGTTATTATTAAGTGATGAAATGCCAAATAAAAAGGGCAGACCTATGAATTGGCAACAAAGCAAATCAAGAGAGACAGCCAGTTAAGGAAATGGAATTGAATTGCCCAGATGTGTCGGTTTGGCAAAGGGCAACGGCTGGGGTATGACGTAGAGCGCTCTCACTGGAGAAAAAGAACTGCAGCGTGTGAAGTGACATCTACCGAGTAATATTAATCAGACTAAAGTTGAGCTATGTGATGCCTGTCTGATTCACCAGTAGGCTCGCACAAGGTGCACAGTAACTAAACTTCCCTGCGGATTCTCGTGAAAGTACAAACAGCTAAGCAACGTAATTAGCAGTAGTCGGTTATTGATAACTTTTCTGAGATAAAAAACAACAAACTGCACGCAATTAGTAAGTAGATTTTCTGGTATCATTAAGAGACAAATCATCAATTCATGCTTATAATTATATACCATCTTGGGAGGTAACCTAAATAGAACTCAATCTTTCGCGAAGTTACTGCGGGACTGGTGGTGTAACATGCCCGTTCCAAGGAAATACTCTGTACTGAACTGAGTACTAGGAATAGACCCTTGGAGAATCATCTGGAGGAAATCACACCAATATTACGTTTACAGGGGCTCCGGAACCCAGTTTCCGTGAACGAAATTTCCAATATCGCTTCTAGATGGCCATATAAACCAGGCAATATGGAGACTCGAAATTCAGATTTAGCTGCCTGATTTTCCTCTTCCTAAATTGATATTCGATCACATGTAAGCGCGATACGGTTTTTAAAATGTGCTACGGTTCTGAGGTTAAAAATATTCGTTGATACTGATGGAGAGATTTTGTCTGGAATGGTAATAAGGAGGCCTTTTCAACTAAAAACTTAACTATCTTGATCAGCGTTGTAGACTGAGTCATAGTACTTATTGTAGCAAGGCCCTGCCATTTGTTCACGACCGTGAAAGTCTTTTTCAAATATCTGTTGTTGTTCCAGAGGTATTTGGGGTGTCAATTAAAATTGGGACACCCCTGTATTTTTATAAAAATCATTCTCTTAACAAATATGAGATCTAGAATGAGTTTAAAATGCGAAAACAAAATGTTCATAGTAGGATGGGAACCCATGAACACGTTCAATCGTTTGTACAGCTTATGGTACTTAACTGCGGGGTCATCAGTCCCTAGAAATACAAACTACTTATGAACTAACTGATACTAAAGACAGCACAGACATCCATGCCAGAGGGAGGATTCGAACCCCCGACGGGCGACGGTCTCGCGCATCGGAACATAGCGCCTCAATGCGATCGGCCGCTCCGCCGCGGCGAACCCATGAATAAAACAGCTCCTACTTCGTAGCCTTACACCATTGAATATCTGAAGCGCCTTTTTGCATAAGGTCATTAAATGCCTAAATTAAGGATCACGTTTTTCTCATTAATTTTAAAAGCACCGTTGCGTTGTAATGACATACTGTACTTCCTTATACATTACAACTAAATGTGCGAAGCACGTGTTCCGCTAATTTCTCAGCCAGCGCTTGTTGCTTCGTGACATTTTGTCAGCCAATGGTTTCGTTCGGAGCGAAGTCGCCGGTTGTTGACTCTAGTTATGGATCCTTCCTTCATACAGTCGTTATGTCCATGAAACACGCAATAACATTTACAGCGAATGACTGCCGACATTTTATAACTGCATAAATGTACATTTAGCGTTAAGGGTAGCAGTATAGCTACAAAGTTCGATATACATACTTATGCAGTCATTAAAGCTAATTTACGTCAGCAGTAAGTCACAATGATGATACAGATTCACTGATCTTGCGTGCACGGAAGCCTAAAACTGTTGGTGGTTTGTTAGTAGTGTCAATTGTGTGCTTCCTGACTCTCAGCGAAGACAAATATGTCGTGAAGACAGTATGATGTATAAGCGCTGGCCAATTAATCAATAAGGTTATTAAAACTTTCATATAAATACTGATTACTTGGAAATGTATTGCATCTGAATTAAATGTTGGTAAAATGTGGTTAGTTGACTGACCTACTCGTATAACGTAAGTCGCAGCGCTCTAGTTATAGAGACAAGAAAATAAGTCAGACAATTGAAAGTATATGGCGGCTTTATGACTGTGGACTGGTATAACGGGTGGCCTTAGTCTAGGCAAACTCTGAGCTTGTCACCAAATTCCACTCCAGAGAATATATTTAGGCATGAGAAAGGGAGTTAGGCTGACAGGAGAGAGAGGACGAGGAATGAAAGGGCAAAGAAAACAGTGAGAGACAAACCCTTGCAGAGGAGGATAGAAACGGTTAAAAACGTATGGGCAGTTAAGGAGAATGGAAACTAGAGAATCCCCCCCAAAAATTAAGTGAAATGGAAATGATGAGGAAACGACTGAGAGGAAGACCAATGGTTAGATGGCTGAAAAAGTCTGGAGGAATGTGTTTGGATACGGAGGGGGGGACTGGAACACGGTGAACACAGAACTCTGGCGGGAAAAACAGGACTACTTGACGAGGCTTGTGTTCCAAACAGATGCTGTCTGGCGCTAGAAATGTATGCAAGATGATGATAATGAGGAGGAAGAAGAAGAATTAAAAAACAGTAACAAATAGAAAATGCTATGTCGCGGTGGAGTGGCCGAGCGCTATAAGGTGTTTTGCTGCGGAGTGCGTGGTTGCACATCGTCTGAGGTTCGAATCCTGCCTCGGGCATGGGTGTGTGTGTTGTCCTTAGCGTTAGTTAGTTTAAGTAGTATGTAAGCAAAGGGACTGATAACCGCAGCAGTTAAGCCACTTAGATTTACAAACATTTGAATAAATTTTCCTCATTCATATAGGATTGTATTAATATGGCAACTAGGGTCAGGAAGGGGATATGACCGCACAGTTCAGTAACAATAAGATATGCCAAATGTTGAAAATGAGAACCCTGGGATAAACAATGAAAACAAAAAAGTAAATTCTTACTATACGACTGGGTGAGAGTCCCTTAGAGGGAAGTTCAGCTGCCTGTTAGTCGAGTTCTTACAATTGGACGCCTTTCCAGCAACATTTGTATCCTTATCCTACCGCAATAATATCAGGAAAAGGGCACTTGTAGTTTACTCAGTGGCATACTACCTATCATCACATCTATGACCGGAGAAGGCTATCATAATAAAACTAAAAATCCGGGGTGTGGCTGGTATAGGGTCCCACGATCTTACGACAGTCAGACAGGCACTTGACAGCTATAAAGCCATCCAAAACTGATACGGAATAAAATAAGATAAAATTTTGTTGGTTGATATGTTCATTATTGCGTTTGAACAATAAACATGTACAGTTACAGTTAAAATTTTTTATGTAAAAGTTGAATTACAGTACTACTTTTTAATGTTTTAATTAAACATAAGTATTGTACCAACTTTTCTTAAAGTAAAATGACACTCTTTACTTATATGTCTTTTGAAAATTACCTTTAAATATTATTTTGTTTGTTGGTTTGCATATAATTTCCCAAGTTATCACCTATATAACCGGTTTAGTGTACTGGTTCTTAAATAATAAATATAGACGTGTGGTAGACTGTCTCTTCTCATGGAGCCACGTAAAAGACTAATATTTCCTGCCTCCAATGCCCTTTAGAAGATTTGTTTGACAGGAGGATGATTAATATGACCACTGATATCGAGCACGACATATTGAGACGTATGCTATCGTAATGATGTGTGGTATCACTAATGGTCGTCAATATTCAGCAGCGGCACCGCGTGTTAAAAACTTGATGCGCTCTATCCACTTGTACATGTCTTTTAGTTGTCACGCAGTAGTGTTTTGAGAGCCTGGGTGCAGAGATTATTTTTGACATCACAAAGTCCATATAAAGTTATAAACTGGAAATTGAGCATCGAATGCAAATGGTCATATTTGTTTATTTCCAAGTAAACCTTCGGAAGTGTCACTCTCCGATTTTTCTTAAATTTGGAACATAACACACGAAAAAGTAAGGGACATATGTATTCTTTTTAGCGGTGGTAATATATGTTTAAGGGGTGAAAGAATCCCCCCAAAATGGAAAAATTGCGATAACTTAAAGACTGGTGAAACAATTTTAATGATTTTTATTACAGAATTGGCCTAGGTATATTGGAGGGATAGTGAAAATTAGGGGGCCAACTACCCCGAAAGACACCAAGGTTTTGCTACAAAAAGTAGTGTTAATTTAATCGAAGTAGAAACTATTAAACCTACAGAAGGAAGGCTAATTAGGAAACACTTTTTTTTAATATATAAATTTTTGAGGATAAACAACCTTTTATATTGCTGCTCTCGTTTGATACTTAAATTGGAAGGAACAATATAAAATATTGCGGGGAAGGCGAAACAAAGACTACATTTCATTGGCAGGACACTTAGAAGATGTAACAGTTCTAGCCGCGGCGGAGCGGTCGAACGCATTGAGGCGCTATGTTCCGATGCGCGAGGGCGTTCCCCGTCGAGGGTTCGAATCCCCTCCTCGGGTATGGATGTTTGTACTGTCTTCAGCATAAGTTAATTCATATGTAGTTTGTAAGTTTAGGGACTGATGACCCCGCAGTTAAGTCCCATAAGCTTAACAAACATTTGAACATTTTGAACAATAGTTTTAAAGAAACTGCCTACACTACACTTGTGCGTCGTCTTTTGGAATACTGCTGCGCATTGTCGGATCTACACCAGGTAGGACGTACGAACGATTTAGATAAAATTCAGAGAAGGGCAGCTCGTTTGGTATTATCGTGATATAGGGGAGAGAGTGTCACGGAAATGATGCAAGAGTTGGGGTGTATATCATTAAAAGAAAGGCGTTATTCGTTGCGACAAAATATATTTGTGAAATTTCTTTCAGTAAATTTCTCTTCAGAGTGCGAACATAAATATTGTTACCACCCATCTACATAGGGAGACATGATCACCACAATAAAATGAGAGAAATCAGATCAAAAGCAGGTGGATTTAGGTGTTCCTTTTGCCCGCAAGCTATTAGAGAATGTAACTACAGAGAAATATCATGAAATTGGTTCGATGAACCCCCTACCATGCACTTCAATGTCACTCGCAGAGTATCCATGTAAATGTAGAAACAGATACTGCCCATGCAACCTCCACACGGTACAGTACGAGCACCGCTAACGCCGGCGGTTAAAATCAATAAACATTTTGAACATGTTTTATTCACTTTAATTCGGTATTATTTCAAACGTAGAATTTACAGTATTTTTAAAGTCGCACTTCGAGTTGCTGGCTATTTACGTGTTGTTTCGAGTTTTCGTCAGCTGACTTAGGTCAGCCGTGTTGAATTTTATGCTGTGATTACAGATTTTGATTCAGCGACTTACGAGTATTAAAGAGAAGAGACAGTTAAAGAAATATAGATTCACAAGGTGTTTCATGGACAGTATCGAACGTCTTAGTAATGTTTGTAAATCTATGGGACTTAACTCCCGAGGTTATCAGCCAGTCCCTAGTCTTACAAACTACTTAAACGAACCTAAGTGCAACACACACACCCATGCCCGACTGAGGATTCGAACCTGCGAAGGGGAGCAGCCGCGCTCCGCGGCAAGGCGCCTTAGAGCGCTCGGCCATTCCACTGCGGCAGTATCGAACGAGAGCGGTAATATAAAGGTTGTTTTCTCCTCAAATATTTATACAGGGTGTATCAAAAAGGATGGCGCAAACTAACACGGTTGAAAGTACGTGATAGTAGAAGCAAAACTGTCCCAGTGAACATGGATCCGCAAAAGAACCGTTTACTAGATAATTACGAATATATAGTTCCAAGACGCCACTGAAGACATTGTAAACATCGTCCTAGTTCACATTAATTTGAAACTTGTACTTTACTATTAAGATTAACATCGCAATTAGGTTACATTTCACTGACTTTATTGTAAACATCGTCCTAGTTAGATGGAGCTCCGGCAAATTTTTTGCTGCTGTGAGACGGCATCTAACGCGCAGATACGGCCAAAGATGGATAGGTGGAGGCGCGCCTGAACCTTGGCCTCCAAGATAACCTGATCTAAATGCTTTGGATTTTTGTGTCTGCGGTCACCTCAAAAGCGAAGTGCATAGCAGTACACCCATTGACAAGGTTCAAAAACTGGAGCGAAGAGTTGTTCACGCTTGTCAAGAATTCACGCTTGTCCAAGGGTTTGTAGAGACGAGCGCAGTATTGCATCCAATGCAAGGAAGACACTTCGGACACCTTCTTTAACAGGTAACACATACGTGAAATGTGAACTAAATATGCTTTAAAAACGAATAGTAAAGTTGAAATTTCAAATTAATGTGTACTGACTAGGACGATGTTTACAGTGACGTCAGTGACGGCTGGAACCATACATTCGTAATTATCTAGCAAACGACTCGTTTGCTGACCCATGTTTACTGGGATATTTTTGCATCTATTATCGCGTACTTTCAACCATATAAAATTGCTCCATCCTTTCTGATACACCCTGTATAAATACGTGTCCCTTACTATTTAATTTATTATAACATATCCATATTTTAGAAAAATAGGGAATTGCCACTGGCGTAGGTTTACTTGTTAGAGACCATTTGCAGTCATTCGTGATCTCCCAAAATGTTTGTGGAGGACAGAATCGAACATTTATGGGCTGTATTGAGAGGACAGTTCGTGCAGAAATTCCTGCAGTAGCAATACTTTGGCATTTACAGACAGCTTTAGAGCAGCGTTTAAGCTAGAAAATAAACAATGTCGTAAAAATGCACAAATCGAAATTTATATTTGTGCAAAATATGAAAAGTTTGTGCAAAGTTCTGCTAGTAGAAAAATTTATAAATTACGCTATTAATGAGGGTTTTAAATGTTAAATATGTTTGTATTGAATTGATGTTAACAGTAATCTGCTAAATTAAATATTATTATTATTATCATTTTAAAATTAACTTATACACGTATTGATCCACACCTTGCATATCTCATCTACACTACTTTAAACTGCGAGTATTGATTTGCTTATTTTAGGTTGCAGTATATTATATGAGATTAGAATACGTCGGTTTTATGCATAATCCACATACTGAACGCATATTCAAAATGAAAGTCCTCGCGACGTGGGCATTCAATACTAATCTTTATAAGCTGTAAAGTCTTACGTCGGAAGATTTCTTATTTTTGTTTTTATTTTGTTCAAGCGACTAAACCATCGCTCGCAGTCAATTGTGTGCAGGGGAATACTTGGAGGCGTATACTATAATTAAATCCGTAATAGGGAATTGTTCGCTCATATTATTAACATAAATGAAGTCTACCAGCTCTTTCAAATTCATTCCATTACATCTACTGTTCAATACCTTCTTAAACAATGTTCATTCCAATAAGAGATTATTTAAATTGCTATATCTGGCAGAATTAACTAGTACATATATTTATGTGATTTGCTTATTGATATTTTTTTTCGATTTTCAATTTCACTGGGACTAGTAGTTCTCTTTTCATTCTCAAAACAAAGTTATTCATCGCTTCTTCAAATGTACAAACATACAAAGTCTGCATTTGACAAGAATAAGTGTTCCAATTCTGTAATGAGATCCACAAGCTGCGAGGGACAGTGGCATATTGTTCCGGCCTGATCAAACTTTAACGGTTGTGTTTTTGACCTCTGTTGTTTGTTTGTGTGGCAGAATGTTGTCACAAGTTTGCGAATGCTATTTTTAAGCTCTTGGCATTGTACAACATTGAGTACCTTAAGGTGACAAAAGGACTGTGACTTACACTAGGATGACCAGACGTCCCATATTTCACGGGATAGTTCCTTATTTAGCCGAAGTGTCCCGTTGTCCCGACAAAATAAATATTGGTCCGTTTTTTACAAACTAATTGCACCATAAATTTTCAAATAACATATTTTTAAGGAATAAAAAGCGCAACCAAATGGAAAACAAATGTGGTCATAATCAAGCAATATAGAAAATAGGCTTTAACTCAAATCGACAGTATCGAACATTTATGGGCTTGTCACTATTTCTGAATTTCTTTGGTTGGTACTACATAATGCGTTGACATGACATGAGCACGTTTTCCCACAATAAAATATTAGTCATTAATTAGTTCACTAGAAAGTGGTGTGCCGAAACAGTCTGATTTCTTATACATTTGAAGTTCATGTCATCAAATTGGGTTCAGCTCAGACATCCTCTTCTTTCCAAGTCTGATCAGTAAAGTCATAAAACTTTACCAGAATTTGATGAAAATATTTTGAAAGAAACATGTGAATATAAGCTTTTTGAGGAAGTGAACCACGTTGAATTTGAAGATACATGATGCAAAAATTTGCTGTTCGTTGCTGGGGTTTGTGCGGGTTCTAACCGACACTAATACTGCTGCAGAAAGAGCGTTCTCTACCCCAATCACTTTATGCACCGGGAAAGAATATTTAATGTGCACACTGTGACGGAAATAATTATAAGAAAAACTCATTTTCAGACGTCCCAGAAAATCCTTAATTTCTATGCTTGTTCTGTTGGTTTAATATTCTTTTATCAATTGAATACTTTTCGTGTTGTGGTAAATCTCTTATACTAAAAGAAAGGAAGGAAAAGGCTTAGGCTTTAAAATTCCGTCGACAGTGTGGTCATTAGAGAAGGAGCTCAGGCTCGGATTCTTTTTTAGTTACAATGGAGAAGGAAATAGAACGTGCCCTTTCAATGGAACCATCCAGGAATTTGCCTGAAATGATTTAGGGAAATCACAGGAAACCTAAATGTGGATTGCCGGAGTTGAATTTGAACCACCGTCCTCCGGAATGTCAGAGTTTTATCACTACGCCAACTCGCTCAGTTTTTATACTGAAAAGTCGCACTTTCTGGACACAACACAAAGTACCTTTATTTTTAATTTAAAAAAAAAACTGAAGGTATGAAAAGACGAGAACCACCATATATCTCACGTTGCCTTTGGGTTGGGGGTGGTGGAGAAATAAACAATGACTGTGTTTCTTACTTTACTGTGTGTGTGGTAATTGGTGTGTTCATGTTTGCGTTAATTACAGACACCAACGCTATCATTTTGTATAAGCTTTAAGGTATAACAATTGATTTCCTAATCTTCGGTAATGGATGTAAGCCGCGGTTGTATTACTTAATTATTTTGTCAAGTAGGCTCATTATTGTCCATTAAATGAACAAGTTCAAGGTAATACATACATTAAAAAAAAACAACTTGTGGGCCTATTATAACAAAAGTCGTTTATTTCAAAACTTCAACCACTGTCTTACTGTGCAAATGATTTCGTGACACTTGAATGTACCTACTAGCTTGTGGATGATCTTTGGAATTTAGAGTTCTTTGTCTTCATGTGCATACGTGCGCCCCAGTCGTGTTGTTGACTCCGTCCATTTCGGCAGTGTTATGCGCCGTCAGTGCTGGGGTCTGATTTGAATCCTGACGAAGCACAGTATGCTGAGGAGCTTTCTGCATAGACACGGTTACAAGGGAAGTAACCACGTTTTCTTTTATTACGTTCTAGATTTTTATTGTCTCAGGTTTTCAGATTCTTGTACAGATTATCTGATGATGAGAGCTTGACCCTTGAATCGCGTCATATTTTAGTGTTTTTACACGATTTCTGTGGTTGAGCCTACTTGACAAAATAACTTCGGTATCGATATGTATCCCATATTTTGATTTTGGAAATCTGGTCACTCTAACTTACACACTGCTTTAGAGACAGCCATAGCTCCATACTGTTGTACATAAGGACTTGTAGAGTCCCTGCCACATCGAGTTACTATACAATACCTATACTTGTCCGGACAGGAGGTGGTCCGACTGTGCATTAGCAGGTGTACCGTGACTTGTGTCACGTCTGTGTATGAGCAATGTATGTGCGCGGGCAGAGCAGGTACTTACGGAGAGCAGCGCGGAGATGAGGTCGCTGGTGACGGGGTCCCCGGGCCGCACCTTGTCCTCCTTCATGACGGGCGAGTAGAGCTCCGTGGTGCGCAGGATGTCGACCACCTGCCGGCAGAAGACCTGTAGCGCCGCGCCCATGCCGGTGACAGCCGCCGCATGGCGGGCGCCGCCTCCTGGACACCTCTCCTCCGAGACCGCTTACTCCGGTGTGGGAGCGCGCCCAGATAACGCCGTTATCAAGATCGCGACGACTCCGCGACACGGCGAATCCGCGGGGAACGCGCACAATTCGAATCAGCGCGACACCGACTGTGCGGTTACGTACACATTCGCGGTAACTGCTCCCTACATCATTGGCGGACTGAACAGCCTCGGGCGGCAAAACAAAATGCGGACCTCCCGTCCACTTGTAAATACACTCCTGGAAAAAAGAACACCATCAATTCGTCGACCCAGCAGAGGGAAATTTTATTAACAAATTGAAATGCGCGTATGGCTTTCTTGGCCATGAGATCCCTTGCGGGATTGTTCGGCCGCCTTAGTGTAAGTCTTTTTAGTTGACGCCACGTGGGCGACTTACGTGCCAATGAGGATGAGATGATGAAGATTAGGACAACGCACAATACGCAGTCCCCTCGTGGGGATCGAACCCGGACCTCCTGCGTGGTAGTCAGCGACGCTACAGCTGAGCTACGGAGGCGGATATTTTATTGGCACATTCTTGAGGAGGTATGTAACACACGGTCACACACAGAGAGCCATAAGCACGTGTGTACAGTCAACAGAGTGTGCTCATTAACGAGGCTAGTACGGTGTATAACCTCACTTTGTAGTAATGCAAGCTACAATTCTCCCATGGATACGATGGTAGAGGTGTCTAATGTAGTTATGCGGAATGCCCTGCCATGCAATTTCCACCACGTGCCTCAGTTGGGCCAAATTTCGTGCCGGTCGTGCAGACCGCGCAAGATGACCTTTCATTAGATCCCAAACATGTTCAAGAGGGACAGATCTGATGATCGTGCTGGTTGACGTACACCTTGAATAGCAAGTTAGGTGGTACGGGTTACATGAGGACGTGCATTGTCCTATTAGAAATGCATATCGGCTTGTTGTAGCACGAACGGGAGCACGACGAGTTCAATGATAGTTCCGGTGTACCGTGAACTTTAGTGTCCTGAAAATCGCCAGAGTAGGGCGACCAGAGTAGGATATGGCTCCCTTCACCATGATGCACGAGTATGCGTTCCGCTAGGACGTCTTACGCTCACGCCCCAACATCGTGCAGCCTACCTCCAGGAGGTTTGTGACAAGCGCTTATGGAAGGGTAAATGGAGACGTGCTGTCTTCAGTGATGAGAGTCGCTTTTCCTGGACGTATGCATGTGTGGCCCCGTGCAAGGGAGCACGAAAATCTGGAGTTTATACGACAGAGGCACACGGGGCCGATATCAGGCATCATGTTGTGGGGAGCCATATGTTACACAGGCCGTTCTTCTCTGGTGATCGTTGAGGGTACATTGAACAGTGCACGGTACAGTGAAACCGTCATTCAATCTGTCTTGCCACTTTCTATGCACGAAGAAGGTGATATGCTTTATCAACAGGACAATGCACGTCCACATGTAACCAATACCACCCACGTGCTGTTCAAGGTGTATGCCAACTACCCTGGAAAGGAGAATCCCCAGATCTGTCCCTAGTGGGCATGTTTGGGACCTGGAGAAACGTCATCTTGCGTGGTCTGCATGACTAGCAAGAAATCTGGCCCAACTGAAACATCAGAAGTGAACTGCTTGGCAGGCCATTCGGCAAGACTACACCTCTACCATCGGCTCCATGGAAGAATTGTAGCTTGTATTATAACAAAAGGAGGTTATACACGGTACAAGTATCGACACTGGGCACGCCCTGGTGACTATACTCGTGGGTGTATGGCTCTGCCTATGTGATCGTGTGTTATATACATGCTCAAGATGTGTCAATAAAATATCCATCTGCTGGGTCGACGAATTCATGGTGTTCTTGTTTCAAATTCCAAGACTGTAGATATATTGGGAGGGATTAAAATAGGTGAAAACAAAAAAGATGATGATGTGTAAAAGAAGGTGCTTTCGAGATAGCTGTAGGTTCCCAAAGACGAGAGACCCGGGGCGGTCCGCTCCCCAAAGCCCCCCCCCCCTTTACTTAGTCTGCCAATGCCTTAAGTAAAACACCCACGCTACCTTCTCGAAAACATACAGTACCTTCGCGACAATCCGTGCGCATCCCATTCAGTATTTCTGCCACGGGACTAGTTGCTGACGCTCTTCCTATTTCGCGCTGCGTCTCTATATTGTTGGTTTTACATTAAAATATTGAATTTTACTTTCTCACGATTTTGTTATTGTATTTCACCATACCTTTTATATATTGTAAAGAAGAAGAAAATAACCATGAAAATTATGGAAATTTACAGGTAATGAATAGATGCATTAACTTTTATAAAATCTGATTACTGCCGTTCCAAGAAATCGTAGACACGATTGCTACAGAACGTACACTTATTTATGAATTATATATACAGTACGTTCTTGGTTCTGTTGTTATATATGCACGATTGCTGTACGACAAATAAATAAATAATAAAAAATAGATAAAAATAAAAAAACACAAAGAAGTGGTGACATGTTTGGCAAGGAAACAGAACTGCCCAGGTCTATTCAATAAAAAATAACTAATTACTGTTTCATGGCCTTTACAGAGAAGTGCTAATATTTTCAGAAACACGTGGTAAATGTACGAAAAGTAACATGGTTAAATGCTCTGTACACAGGTATTCATCATTTGTAAATATTCCTCTGATCGTAAAGTAACACTAATCAGATATCCTAATGTTCAAAGTTTAATCAACACGAAAAGGAAGAATCAAATAATAATTATTTTTAACTCTATTTATTATTTCGTTCATACTTCTGTTGATTGTAGAAACGTCTTTCTGACCATTGCCTAAAATATACGTCAAAAATAAAACGGCTGGTAGAGGCGACCGAAAAAAGTAGACCTGGTATAACAATGTGTGGTTGGTAATGACGCCTTGAGCCGGTGAAGAGTGCTATGTTTACAACCGCTTTTTAGGTGGGTTCATTATTTCCCGCGCGGATCTCGAGCGGCATGCAACGTTTCACCATTGCAGAGCTGGCCGACATACATTTCGTGTATGAGGCTGCACAAGGCATAGTATTGGCTGCTGAAAGGATGTAAACGAAGCGCTTTTAGGATAGGCATTAGCCGATTCGTCAAACATTCGACCGTCTTCATCGGTAGTCACGCTCGAGTGGATCCTATTGTGATTTCAGGCGTGCAGCTGGCATTAGAAGGTATCGCAGAACTTCTGCAGTGCACAAAAGAATTTCAGACACAATAGAGGATAATCTAGAGGATAATCTAGTTGCCCGCGTGTCTGTTGCTGCTGAACATTTGGTCGACATGCCTGACGTCTTTTCTTATGTACGCCGATTCATGCATCGTCCATGTGAATCTTGTATCGCTATTGGTAGCGGCTCGTTCGACTACCTCTTGTAAACTATCAGTAAATATTTTTTGTCTTCACTTTTCCGTTTTCTTTCTTTGACACTTCACGCTACAGCTGCAATATGTCATTTACCATCCAACATTCCTATACGAAATCCACTTATTTCTGTCTCCTCTACCGGCAGTTACATTTCTGACATATAACTTAGGCGATGTTGGTCAGAAAGACGTTCATACAATTAACGAAAGTATTAACGAAAAAAGAAAATGCATTTAAAAATAATGATTATCTGAGTCTTCTTTTCATGCTGATTATACTATGACTATTAGGATATTTGATAAGTGTTGTGTTATGATAAGAGGAATATTTACAAATGAATAGCCTATTATCAAAGACGGACATCTGTCGTTTGTCAGAAACTGAGATAAACGTCATTTTTTATTGCGAAACGTATTTATATGTTGATTTGAGCATTATCAACTTTAATACTCGACGATTTATACCTGGAAGTGGCTAATATCAATTTGATTACTCAAGCACCTTCAAATTGTGTTTGAAAATACAGATGTCCGTCTTTGAAACCAAAACGTGAAGGGGTCCGCTTTTGATGTTAACACGCTTTCAGATGTCCGTTTTTGATACACAGAGATTCGATTACTGGTGACGAGACTCTTTTACAGGCGTATAATCTGGGAAATTATAGGAATATGACCATAAAGTGGAAAATATTATATTCTGAACTGTATTGCGTATTGGAAAAATGAAAACTAAAATAATCATAATAATCTTTTTAATTTTATATACAAAATAAAAAGTTACGGCACTGAATCTCCGAAATTATTAGCATAAGGTCCGTTGAAACTGTCGCCAGATTTTTCCGTAAACATCCTTACGTCATTTCTGACATTGAACTTCCTTTCAACAAGTGATAAATTCGTACAACACACCTTACAATAGAACAGTGTAGTTGACAAGTTTTTGGAGGTCATGTGATCATATACTGAGTTCCAATTGCTGCACACTCTTCATTCAACAAGTGTCCGAATTTGATATGAAGGTCTTATGTAGGTGTCCGCTTTTGATGTGAATAGTCAAATTTAACGTGTGATTTATCACATTTACGTCAATTTTTTGGAAAAAAAAAAAACAGATTTCACCAATGAAAAGAGCGGAAAAACTTCCTTTAGGATCGACTGCCTACTAAATTTCGACCATTAGGTCAGATCTCCAGGTTTTATATTAGGCTACTCAAATAATGAATACCTAAGTACAGGGCATTTAAACAGATTACTTTTCGTGCATTTACCACATGTTTTCGAAAATACTGGCGTTTCACTGCAAAGGTCATGAAACTGTAATTCGTTATTTTTAATGAAGACATTAACAGTTCTTTCTCCTTACCAAACACGTCACTACTTCTTTTTATACATGTTACAGCAAACGTTCATATATAAAAACAGAACGAAGAACGTAATGTAAAATAAAAATTAAAAACGACGCTTCATTAAGAAGAGCTCACATTCTAAGTATTACGCGCACTTTTTTTCCTAACGGAAACTGAGAATGAGAAATGAAGCTTCCATAAATATTATGCGCTCCAAAACGTAAGGAATTCTGCATTCTGACTGAACAATGCGCTACGAGAATAGTCTTACGCGGCAGTGAGGCTGAACTGCCCTGAAAAAACGCCCCGTACTAACAAGACAACCGCAAGATGTTATCTCGTGAATTACGTGTAAATTACGTAAGCGAACTTGTTCCGCAGAGACCTTTGCGAAGTACGTCACCGCATCTCATTGGCTGTTGCCAGAGGAGAGAACGTGCGCCGCGAATCTCGAAGGAGGTGCCCAGGGAGGCGGGATGGAGGGACTGCAGGGGCTTAGGAGGCATTACTGGCGCCAGCGCGTGCTCTGCGCGCACCTTATCAAGCATGTGCACCACTTCCGGCGACGACATCTCCTGGGCGGTGGCGATGAGCGAGATGACCTTGGTGATGGGCGCCTCGATCGACAGGTTGTGCAGTTTCGCGATGCTCTGCCGCCGAATTCCTGGAAGCACACACAGTTCCACGTTCATAATATGTATAGACCGCTGCTCGTTTAAATCTACCTCTACATAAATACTCCGCTAATCACATTTAAGAGCACGGCGAAGGGTTCATCGAACCGTTTTTATATTGTACTAGTCGACCCGGCAATGCTTCGCAATTGCTAATATGTATGCACTCATCGAGTCATCGAGTAAAACAGAAGTGATATCTGGCGTTCCACAGGGAAGCGTTATAAGTCCCCTACTCTTCCTTGCATTTATAAACGATTTAGGAGACAATCTGAATAGCTCCCTAAGATAGTTCGCAGATGATGCTATCGTTTGTCGGTTGGTGAAGTCAAAATAGGATCAAAAGCAACTGCAAAGCGATTTAGACAAAATTTCTACATGGTGCGAAAATTGGCAATTGACACTAAACAAAGAAAAGTGTGAAGTAATACACATGACCACTAAAAGAAATCCGCCAAACTTCAATTACGCGATAAATCAGTCAAACCTTAAGGTCGTAAATTCTACCAAATACCTAGGAGTTACAATTGCGAACAACTTTGACTGAAGAGAACACATAGAAAATATTGTGGGGGGAAGGCGAACCAAAGGTTACGTTTCATAGGCAGAACGCTTCGAAGATGCACCAGCTCCACCAAAGAGACTGCCTACATCACATATGTGCGTCCTCTCCTGGAGTATTGTTGCCCATTGTGGGACCAGCACTAGGTGGGACTGACGGAAGATATTTTAAAGGTCATTACGGCGTGATCTGTTTGCTAAGTTTCAATCACCGTCTTTTCCTTCTGACTGTGAAAATATTTTGCTAGCACCCACCTATTTAGGGAGACATGATCATCCCAATAAAATAAGAGAAATCAGATCGAAAACGGAACGATTTAGGTGTTCTTCCTTCCCGCGCGCTATTAGAGAATGGAACGGTAGAGAAAAGTTATGAAAGTGGTTAATGAACCCTCTGCCAGGCACTTAAATGTGATTTGCAGAGTATTTATGTACATGTAGATGTGGATGTACTCTTGCTTTGAACGTCAAATCTGCAAAATTTTATCGCAATCGTACGAATGCTATTGATATCCCAAAGAAAAGACCTCTTTCAGTTTTTCACAAATTTCCCAATTTTCTGGCCAACTATCCCAAAATTTTACTTCACTCAAACCTTCCTCTCGCTTTGAACGTCAAATGTGCAACATTTTATCGCAATCAGACGAATGATAGATATCCGATTGCAAGAAGCTATTTCGGCTTCTCGCGAATTTTCAAATTTTCCGGGTAACTTTCCCAAATTTTTAGTTCATAAAAACGTTCATATTTCGTTGCACGTCAAATGATCAAACTTTGATCGCAAACGGATCACCGGTTCTCAACTTTTAGTGTTGAATACATTTAGAAACACATTCAAAAAGGAACTCGGTTCGAATATTCTTACTTTATTTTTAACTGTCCCTTTTTATTTTTATTTTATTATTTTTTTACTGAAAACTTTTCTAAGTCCATAATGAACAAAACAACAAAAGAATTACCCCTCTCTGTCGTACGAATTGTCCGTTATAATACTGAATCCAATCAAAAACACATTGAAAAACGCACTTTCAGTTTTTCTCAAATTTTCGAATTTCCGGTAGATTTTCCAAAAATGTTGTTTCATACAAACCTTGTCATGTCAAGCCGTACTCAAGTGATGCTCTTACAACCATGTGGCAATTGATTTTTATTCATAGGAAAAATAGCTTTCGGTTTTTCCTAAATTTTCCTACTTTCCGGGCGACTTTTCCAAATTTTTATTTTATGCGAACCTTCCTCTTGTTTTCAGCATGAAATGTACACAATTTTATCGCAATTGGACGAACGGTATTGATAGCTCATTGGAAAAAGCTGTTTCAGTTTTTCCCGGTTTTCCTCTTTTCCGGACAACTTTTCCATTTTTTATCACCGTTTGAAACTTCCCTGGACTTACACGAATAGTTCAAGACTAAAATTAGCCAAATCGGTTCAGCCGTTCTCCAGTTTTAGCGAGATTAACGAACAGCAATTCTATATATATATATATATATATATATATATATATATATATATATATATATATATATTTCTCTAATGTTCCATAATCTAATAGCGCGCGGTGGCCTTTAGATTTGGGTTCACACTCTTCATTGTTTAGGGTCAACTGACAATTTTCGCACCTTGCAGATATCTTATCAAAATCATTATGCAGTTTCTTTTGCTCTTCTGGTGACTTTACTAACCGGTAAACGACAGCATCATCAGCGAACAGTCTAAGAGACCTGCTTACATTGTCTCCTAAATCATTCACAAAGATAAGGAACTGTATAACACTTCCCCGGGGAAGGCGAGATATCGCTACTCTTTCAATCAATGACTTTCCGTTACTACATACTGTGTCCTTTCTAATGACAGGAAATCCTAAATCCAATCGTACAACTTTGGCGACATTCCACAAGCACGCCATTTGATTGGAAGACACTTGTGAGGTACAGTGTCAAAAGCATTCCGGAAATCGGTAAATATGGAATTGATTTGAGATCTCTTGTCGACAGCACTTATCACTTCATGTGAGTAAAGGGCTAGCCGTGATTCACAAGAGCGGTACTTTTTATATTAGTGTTGATTATAGGTCAATAGGTCGTTCTCTTCGAGGTAGTAAGTAAAATTTGAGGAAAGTATATTTTCTAAAATCTTGCTGCAAACCGACGTCAGTGATATAAGCTTGTAATTTTTATTGCCTTTCTTGTTTACTGGATTGATCTGTGCAACTTTCCAATCTTTCGGTACAGATCTTTCGCTGAGCGAGCGGTTGTATATGATAAGTAGGTATGAAGCTATGGCATCAGAATACTCTGAAAGAAACCCAATTGGTATACATTTGGGGACCGTGAGACTTTCTTTTGTTAAGTAATTTGTGTTGTTTTGACACTCCAGGGGTACCAAATTCTAAATTACGCATGCTGGCAGCTGTTCTTGATACGAATTTGTTGAACCTTACGCGCACAAAATTTCATAAAGATAGGAACAAAACTGTGTATTTGTATGCAATACGTACACACAAACAAAGCAGAGAATCCGTATGTTTGTTTGTGTGTATGTATTGCATACAAGTCTACAGTTTTGTTCCAATCTTTAAGAAATTTTGCACACGTAAGCTTCAATCCATGAGAACGGTCGCCGTAAGTGTTAGGATCGCATACAACACATAGTTCACGAGATATGACGTCATAAACTGCTGCATTACGCGACAATGTTGCATGTTTCTTACTAAACCACTAGGCCGAATTCAACAAAAGTTGGTTTTCATGAGATATGAGGACATAAACAGGAACGGTCATGGAAAACCGTCCCATCACGCACCAAGTTTTTGATCTATTTCTTCTCTACTACTAATTGAATTCCAAGAGATTTTACGGGCATACAGCACTTGTTGTTGTTCTGGTCTTCATTCTGGAAACTGGTTTGACGCAGCTCTCCACAGTACCCTATCCTGAGCAAGCTTCTTCAACTCCACATAACAACGGCAACCTACATCTGTCTGAATCTGCTTACTATATCCATCTCTTGGTCTTCCTCTGCGGTTTTTACCCCGCAGACTTCCATCCAACGGTAAATTCACAATTCCTTGATGTCTAAGAATGTGTCCTACCAATGGATCCCTTCTTTTAGTCAAGGTATACCAGAAATTCCTTTTCTCCCCAATTCTGTTCAGTACCTCCTAATTAGTTACGCGATCCACCCACCTAATCTTCAACATTCTTCTGTAGCACCACATTTCAAAAGCCTCTATCTTCTTCCTGTCTGCACATAAACATATACATAAACATATCGTCCATTTTTCACTCCCATACAAGGCAACACTCCACACACATGCTTTCAGAGAGGACTTCCTTAGGCTTAAATCAATATTCGAGGTTAACAAATTTCTCTTTTTCAAGAGCGCTTTTATAGCCATTGCCAGTCTGCATTTTATATCCTCTGTACTGCGACCATCATTTGTTATTTTACTGTCCAAGTAACAAAACTCATCTACCTCCTTTATTGTTTCGTTACCTAATCTAATTCCTTCAGCAACACCTTATTTTCTTAGACTGCACTCCATTATCCTAGTTTTGCTCTTGTTAATGCTCATCTTATATGCACCTTTCAGCACACTGTCCATTTCGTTCAACTGCTCTTCCAGGTCCTTTGCTGTCTCTGACAGAATTACTATGTCGTCGGCAAAACCCAATGTTTTCAATTCTTCACCCTGAACTTTAATTCCATCTCCAAATTTCTCACTGCTTTCATTTATAGCTTGCCCAATGTACAAATTGAATAACATTGGAGAAAGACTAGAACCCTGTCTTACTCCCTTCCCAACCACTGCATCCCTTTCATGCCCTTAAACTCTGACAACCGCTGTCTGGTTTTCGTACAAGTTGTAAATAACCTTACGCTCCCTATATTTTACTCCTGCTTGCTTCAGAACTTGAAAGAGTTTATTCCAATCGACATTGTCAAAAGCCTTCTCCAAATCTACAAAAGCTAGATATGTAGGTTTGCCTTTTCTTAATCTATCTTCTAGGATAAGTCGTATAGTGAGTATTGCCTCCTGTGTTCCTACATTTCTCCTGAGCCCAAACTGATCTTCCCCAAGGTCGACTTCTACCAGCTTTTCCACAAATGAATGTATACCTGAAAAATTATACAATTGTACAACATATAATTCGATAAATATGAGATCGTGCGAATTTTATATTTCATTTGTATTTTGGCTACTATCTTTGTTTGGATAATGCACTTATAATTTTGTACATTATGAGAGGCAGAAAGTAGGAGGAGCCTTGCCTATTTTGATGGCAGACCATCATTCCTACCAACACCGTTTGTAGAGAAGGACTCCGCGCTAGCGTGCAACGTCACGCATAGTAGGCCGCGGCCGCGTAGTTCATTGGCTGTCTGATGGGGCGCAGCCCACAGCCTCACACGGGCCAGCCAGTGAGCTACGCGGCCGCGGCCTACTCTGCGTGACGTGGCACGCCAGCGCGGAGGCCTTCTCTACAGACGGTGTTGGTCCTACTCGGTGGAGCGGTTTCATATCCTTGGACCTCGACATCGTCTCGCCGAGCTCGATCAGCAGTCAAGCATGTAGACAGGCGTGCGAGTACTCACCATCGCTGGAGACGGAGCGGATGTCGTAGGAGTTGCGCCTGACGGAGTGCAGGCTGCCCCGCTGGGTGGGGTACGTCGAGCCGGAGTCGGAGGCTCGCTTACCCATCCCTGGGCCAGGCACCTCGTGGATGAACACGAAGTGCGACGGCGGTCTGCCACACACAACACATCAAGCCTGAAACCCTGCTTCCGAAACTATGTGATTCACATTTACCGTAGCATCAGACTGAATTAAAAGGTATATCACTAATTGAATTTTCCGTCGGTGCTTGATGGAACATGATAATATTATCAAGAAGGAAAAATTCCTAATGTTCTGCAAAATTGTTTATTGAGGCACTAACCGGCTTTCATCTTGTTAGGCCCTCAGGTAGCACTACTGGAAATACTAGAAATCGATAAACATATGACAGAGGATGCCAGTACGGTATTAAACATACAAACCCTTTCCCCATCTAAGACATTAGCAATAATTAAGAAGCAATGAATTAAAATTTATGCCGCGGCCAGAAATCGAACCCGGAACTCCATGCTTACTAGGCAGACGTCTTACCGTTTTTTTTTGTTTTTTTTTGTTTTTTTTTTAATTGTTTTGCTCTATGGTTGGTTCTATTCGTCGCGGACGTTGATCGTGTTTGTTCGTTTTTATTCGATGGGTTTTTGGCTCAGCTTTTTTTATTACAGAGGACGTTGAGTCCTCTGACCGGGCGCGCTGAGTCACGGCGCCCGGCCCTTTAGACCACCGCACCACTAACAGTTAAGACACCTTGGAATAGTCTAAGTACGACTTCCCTCCTCGTTACAAACTTTAATTCAGCTTCTGTGTTCACTATTATAAGGCATCTTAGCGTTAGTGGTGCGGGGGTCTAACGGTAAGACGTCTGCCTAGTAAGCATGGAGGTCTGGGTTCCATTCCCGGCCGCGTTACAAATTTTAATTCATTGCTTCTTATTTATCGTTAATGTCTTGGACATGTTTGAGACGAAAAACCGTCTCAGGGTATTTGAATTTATATTTAAACTTTCCCCATCTACTAAATTAAGTTCAGTTATCAGTTTGTTAAATGTAACCAACGTTACCGTTAAGTACTATTTCACAATGTAACAACCCCCACCTTCCTCTCTGCGCCCCCCCCCCCCCACACTCCCCTGCTTTTAACGGTAATATTCAAGCTTTGAACCTCTACGTATAAAATAAGCTTTTTATATATTTTTTATTTTAGTAAATATAATTCACTGCCATGAAAATGTAGCACTTTCCTGTGAACATGTCATTTTGTATTTTCTGTGGTTTAATAACATCATTGTAAATCGCACAAAGGTCAAGAAATGTTAGCGATAATCACTTGTTACCTGATGATGACCTAAGAAGCCGAAAAACGGTCAGTAGCTCAGTAAATAATTCTGCAAAACATCAGCAATTTTTCCTTTTCGACAATAAAAGGTGTATCTTTCTGTGGTGTCTGTCCTGTCGGACAATACACAATTTTTGATCCTACAAAAACCATTATGAACTAAGACAAAAAGGGATTAAACACATTAGATGCCCGTCGGCAGTGATTTGCGTCAAAAGGGAAAGTTGAAAATTTGTGCCGGACAGGGATTCGAATCCTGGTCTGCTGGTTACTAAGCAGCTGCTCTTTCACTGGGCTATCCGGAAATAGCGGTTGCACAACTTCAGCGATTACGCCAACTCCCCTCTCGTCAGGCGCATATTAATGTCGTGACATTAGTTTTCAACTTAGTTATCCATTTTCATCTTACCCAGTACGTCAGTAGCATGACCACAAGTTGAAAGATTGCGTCAGTTGGGATATGTACAAGGGTAATCCAGTAAGTTTCCCTGACTACTGTGTCCGGATGGTGTAGTGACAACGCAACTGCCTAGTAATCAGGAGATTCTGCTGTGAATTCCGTTTGGCAAAATTTTAGGCTTTCTCTATGGATGTAATTCAGTGCTCAATGAAGTTTTTAATTTCACTGTCTCTGGAACTTAAAAGAATTATTGTTTGCGAATATGTACGAGGCAACCCAACAATCTAAAAACCTTTGCAAAACTCTCTCTCCCCCATGTAAACAAATGTAATGCAAATTATGAACTCTCTGATACAAGTAGGTATCGGTTACTTCATTTCTGAGTGATACAGATGTGTCTACCACATGACATATTTTGTTTATTGCTGTTTTCATTAGATGTGAATAGAAACCTAACTGTACATTTTGTAAAGACATTAACAATATTTCCAATAAATTTAGTTAATTCTACGGAAATAATATGTATCAGTTTATATACTGCCTTTGCCAGCGATGTAAATAATTAGATCGTAGTCGCCTCATGTATCGTTTGGTAGGAAAAGTAGTTGTGAAAAGGAGTCTCTTAGAGTCATCTGATGAAGTCGGAGATGGTTTGTGTAGATGTAGTGAATAGATGAAATTTTGTAGCTCATGTAAAAAGATGAAAATCAGAATACATTAAATTAGATTAATACTTGATCATAGATGATGAATACGAGATTTGATGATATGGAACGTGTCAATTTAGTTAAAGGTAACATTACATGACATACAATTTTTATTGTTTTAATAATTATTTTTTTGTTAAATTACTAATTTATATATAAAAATTCATCTACTGAGCAGGAGGAGTTGTAAGTCAGAAATTTATCTATTTAAAAAAAAAAAAAAAATGTTGGTTGGCTATCTGCCAGATATTTGATGTTGTATAGTAAGCAACCAGAAACTTTTGTAGCAGCGTTATTCAGTCTGTTCTGTGCCAAAGTTACATTTAACCTTGAATTGTGTAGATCATCTCTCCTCCTAGTGTTGCAGCTATACACTATTATTGCTTTTGAATAGTTTGGGTTAGTAGTAACAATTTTAATAAGTGTATATGTATACTGTAAAGCTACTGTGAAGATCACTATATCCTCAAATAAGTGTCTGCAGGATGATCTTGGATAGGCTCCAGAAATTCTTCTAATTACACGTCTTTGTGCAATGAATTCTTGTTTGCTAAATGATGAATTACATCAGAACATCCCATATGAAAGCAGTGAATGAAAATAGGCATAGTAACCTAATTTAGTGAGATGTTTGTCTCCAAAATTAGCAATAACGTTAATAACATCATTTGCTGATCTCAAACGTTTCAGTAGATCATCAATGTGCTGGTTCCAGATCAGTTTCTCGTCAATGCACACACCTAAACACTTTGAATATTCTACCTTAGCTACACACTTCTGCTCACAGACCTTATGGTAACATGCCATTTACCGTATGAAACTGTGTATACTGTGTTTTATCAAAATGTAATAAAAGTCCATTTGTGGAGAACGACTAAATAATTTTCTGAAAGATATTATTTATAATTTCATCAGTTAATTATTGTTTGTCGGGTGTCACTACTATACTTGTACCATCAGAAAAAAGAACTAGTTTCATCATAGTGAATATAGAATGGCAAAACATTAATATTTATCAAGAAAAGAAAAGCATCCAAGACCGAATCCTGTGGGATCCCAATCTCGATAGCTCCCCAGTTTGAGTAATCAGCTAATTTCTGCAGTTTACCTAAACCACTTATTTCAAGTTTCTGCCCTCTTCCAGTTAAACATGAATTAAACCATTTGTGCATTACCCAGCTAATAACACAATGCTTAAACGTATCTAGAAGAATAATGTGAATGTTGTGTGATTGTTGCGAACCACTAATCCGAGAATTTTAGAATACCGAAACAGAAAGGAATGAACTACAATTATATCAAGACAAAAAGCGATTAGACGTTAGCTGAGAGCAGGCTCTGAATTACATCAATGGGTAAAGTTGAATATTGCGCTAGACCGGGATTCTAATGGAGAGCGGCACTACGTAAGTGGTATGAGGGTAATTTTAAACATTCGGTCTAACAGGAGGCGTGCTATGGTAGTCAATGCGTACTGGACACCGAACTGCCCATTAAGCAAGAGACCCACTTCATAATCCTGGTACAGCACAAAATTTTCAAGTTTCCACACTGGTAGCTATTGTCTTTAATTCCTGTGTGCATTAATTCTGGAAAGTTTCAAGATTTCTTCGTATTGGAAAGACTCCAAGAAAACAAAAAAACTGATCGATATCAGGTTTTGATATGTCAATGAAGGTTTGACCTTTATTAAAAGCCGCGTGTTACATGGGTTAGCGATAAATGACGAAAGCAGAAGTGTGACTGTACAGGACATTGAGTTTAAAGATATCACCAAATTAAGATTTTCTCAAAAACGCATTAAATGATTGTTTTGTGGCAAATATCAGGGTACTTTCAAGTTCCGTGTACGTTCTGTACTGCCAATTGTATACTGTGGCACGATTTCTGGATTGTTTCTCGTGGATACTCGCTCTGTACATAGTTATTTTCACGCTTATTACGCATTGATTTGAACTGGTGTCGCTGTTCGTGTTGTGAACTTTGCCGTTGACGTGTGCATTAGTCGTCAGACAACTTGTAGTTATACTGATTTACAATTACAGAACATCGCTCTGGAGCACAGTGGTAGAGCTACAAACTGTTAGGCCAAACATTGCGGGTCCGATCCTCGCCAGGTCCTAGCATTTTTATCTGTTATTTTCACTTCTTTCCCCTCTCGCAATGTTACTGTTATGAAAAGTATCGATTTACTTCGTGGTTAGGAATTCACGTCAAACTGCAGGTCCCGCTATAACCGGCAGGGTAAGTCAGTTCGAAGGTCGGACGAAGGCACTGTGGTCTTCAAACCAATCTTCGGAATGTTGACAGCTTTACCTTTTTTTAGGGACAGCGCTAGCCAGGCAACTCATTCACCTGCTCGCTCACAACCTGGTAACGCGAATATTGCGAGAATAGTGCGCGAATATTCTGCTGTTCCGTGTAGACCACTTACGGGATTGAGCGGCCATGCAATTTGACTACAGTAACATGCACGACACTTTTGCTTCAATGTTCGGGCTTCCCTCGCAAGAGCTACACATGAATAGAATATACCCCCCGTAGCGCGCACTTCAAAGTATATCGTTGTGAAATTCAGACATTCCAGCTGCAATACAAAGGGAGGAAAATATTACTTTCCGATCCTTCCTCGTATCTGCAAACAACATAACGAAACTGTGTGCTTTCGGTATTTCGAGGCGAGTGTCGCTGATGGTGGAACACAGTCGCACGATGGGGCCGCGTACACGAAGACCAAATCAGAGCGAGGCTGGGCGTTAATTTCGCCAGATGGCGGGATTCCGGGTCTCGCTCGGCCAGGCCGCAACGGCAGCGTACGCAGCGGGCGAGCACCGTTGACAAATTTGCGGGGAATTCGGCCGGGGCGTCGTTATTAGCGCGGCTCTGTATCGGATTCCTGAAAGCGGGCGGCAGATCGGCAACGCCCGGCCACCGCCGCTGGAATGTCGCTCTCCATTAGACCGGCGCCGGGCAGGAAAATTGCTGCGCGACTGTGGACACTCCACTACATTCGACGGCAAAGCGAGCCCGTGCCGAAGGGCACCGCTGCATTCCGTCGGCTCCCAGAGTGCGCACAGAGTAACTCGGACCCAACCTGTGCGCATGGGGGCGTAGTGCTGCGGTTCCATTACATGCCAGAGGACGTAATAATTCTCTGCCTCTCAGTTCTTCCCTCCCCCCCCCCCCCTGTCTATGAAGAATTACAGCCGGCCGCGGTGGCCGAGGGGACTGAGCCCGCTCCAGTCACGGTCTGCACGGTCTCTACGGTAGGGGGTTCGAATCCCCCCTCGGGCATGGATATTTGTGCCGTCTTTATTCATAGATAGTTCATAAGTAGTTTGTAAGATTAGGGACTGATGACCCCGTAGTTAAGTCCCATAAGTTAAAAAAAATAAAAAAAGAAAGAATTACACGTAATAGTATTACCTGTGGTCGAAAATCGACCAATTGTGTTTACAATGGTCACTGAGGGTAAATTTTTAAGTATCATGTCGGCAGCCTCGCGTGATTATGTTGGCAACGTCAACAACACGATAGAAAACCTTTGCCCATTTGTTCGAACCACATATAATGACTCGATCAGTGTATCGTACAGACCATGAAGTAAACAAATAATGCTGTTCCTGCTTTATGGTTGACAGTTTCTTGTATGTACCCTCGTCCGCTCAGTAAAAAGCTCTCGTAAAGCGAAATTCCATGAGAAAACATCAGCGTTGTCAAGCGACTGGTCAAATGAAGACTCACAGGATTCTCACTATTCAGCATCTGTTACCAGCATTATAATAGGAGGCCTCTGGATATTTGGTTGCTGGCCGCGGTGGCCGAGGGGACTGAGGCGCTCCAGTCACGGTCTGCACAGCCACTACGGTCGGGGGTTTGAATCCCCCCTCGGGCATGGATATTTGTGCCGTCCTTAGTATTAGCTAGTTGATAAGTAGTTTGTAAGTTTAGGGACTGATGACCCCGTAGTTAAGTCCCATAAGCTATACAAACATTGGAAACATTTGATTTGGATATTTGGTAAAATTTAACCGACACTGGGAGGTATGAAACGGTATCTTTTACGTGTTAAGGAAAATGCCTGACACAATAACAACAAATAAAAACTGAAGTATATACTTCTCATGCCATTTTCGAATTATATAACTTTCATGGAATTTTTGGCATACCCTGACTAAAAGAAGGGATCGCTTGGTAGGACACATTCTTAGACATCGAGGAATCGTAAATTTAGCATTGGAGGGAAGTGTGTGGGGTAAAAATCGCAGAGGGAGACCAAGAGACGCGTATAGTAAACAGATTCAAGTGGATGTGGGTTGTCGTTCTTATGAGGAGATGAAAAGGCTTGCTCAGGATAGGGTATTGTGGAAAGCTGCATCAAACCAGTCTCCGGACTGAAGACCATAACAACAACATAACTTTCATTAGCCTAAGATTTGAAATGGAACTACGATTGCGGTGTTCGTATATTTATAGAACGCCAAGAAATAATGTTATTTCGATACTGCGATTTTCAGAATTCCAGAGCTGACATGTCGACTTCGTAGTTCCACCCGTGCACCGCTACATGCCTCTCCCGGCGCATCATCATTTATATCGGCATTCTAGACTTCGTAGTTCCACCCGAGCACCGCTAGATGCCTCTCCCGGCGCATCATCCATTATATCGGCATTCATATGAAAACATCCATTTCATTTAACCACTTTTAATCACTGCGAAAATGAAGCATTTGAACGGAACAAGAAAGTGAGTTGGGAGCACTCCATGTTTCGATATTCACTTATTTTAATACGTTATTTCAATACTGCAGATGCGCAGCATTACAGCTTCTTTGGTCGAGGCGAATAGCCAATCAGTAAGCTGATTGTTGGAGAATGTAGAACTTGATACAAGCTGTAGATAGGAAAATTTCTACTTCCTTTTACCAATTTTAATGGCTAAATGCACACATAATATTTTTATGCGTGAAATCTACGACAAACAATCTTTCGAATTATGTAACTTTCATTAGCCTTCTACGAATAAATTAGTAATATGTATCACAATTTTAGTGTTAGCGTATTTATATAATAATTTGGTGTGGTGTCTATTCTTTCAGACATGTCCGAAAGAAGAGACACCGCACAATCTACAGGGTGCCTAAAAGAAAGAAGAAAAAAAATGTGGATATTCTACAATAAGAGCGACTAGTTGACCTGTGCTAATAATTCGCACTCTGTCCTGATCAGTCACAGATAGGTAAGATAGTAATGGAGAAAAGGCATATGCAAGTAAATATGTATAAAAGATACTTACAATAGTTGTAACAAACATTAGTCTCATTATAAGAAAATTTATATAATTAAATAGAATGATGATGAACGTTGATGTAATTCAGTTCATTCGCTCAATACACAATTCTTGCTTGAACAAAGTGAACAATTCCAACAGCTGTTGTGCATCGACGTGTGAAACAGAAATCTCGTGATAAATTACGCTTGCGTAAAGAATCTAAACAACTGCAAGAGCTGTAGTACCTATTAGTTAAATTATTTGTGTATTTGTCGTCATTACATCGACGTGTTTAGCCGAAATCGAGTGATAAAGTATGCTTTACATCGATGTGTTTCATCGAAATCGCGTGATAAACCAAGGATGTTAGAATACAGCGAAACGCGCTTGGGCTGAAAGACTGAAGCCTGCATCCGCCAATTTGCTACATCTTAGAGAAGTTTTAGTATTGTAGAGCTGATGTTTTATGTCAATCAAAACAAATAACATGTCCGTCTGTTTTTTTTTTTTTTTTTCGTAATGTACGACGTGCGAAAAGAGTGCAAAATAGCGTTAAAAATTAAATTTTCAAATATATTAGGATTCAAGAAAGTATATTGATTGAAAGAACGTACTTTGTACTGACAGTTCAATGCATTACATGTAAGAGGGTCGACTTAACGCATAGTTTTAACGGAGAAATAGCATTCCACAACTCACCAAGATGGCGGACAGACTTCGACAGACGTATGTGCTCGGCATGGATAACGCCATCTCCCTTTATTTTAACCTCTTCGTGATAAACTATGCTTGCATGAAAGAATCGAATACTTCCACCATAAAGAATCGAAAAAACTGCAAGAGCTGTCGTTCATGTTAATTAAACAGATTGTCAATAGATGGCACCTTCTATATTACTTTTATATCAGCCACGCAAACTAAGTTGATACTCAGAGCGGTGGCTGATGGGAGCAATCGTAAATACATGTCCAATTTATGATCGTTCGCCGGGTATCAACTTAGATTGTACGAACAGTAAAATTTTTTTCAAAATAGTTTTTTTTTTGTGTGTGCGAAAACAGTAACTTTAAACTATTTGTGTATTTTTCGTCATTAGTGGAGAACAAAACGTTGAAAATTATACCTAAATCATTTATTTTGGATAAGTAATACGGAAGATATGGCGTACCCCCAAAACACACCAAAGAGAAATAATATGATTGTATGAGCAGTAATGTGTGTCATGTGGAGTTGTATAGTTTTGTACTGTTCCATTGTGTATATTACATATGTCATCCACGCATTGTTAGTTGTTTCTTTTCAGGATGCCCCAACTAATTTCCAACGCGAGGTGACAGTCCTTTTCAAGCCGATGTTGTGTCTGTACTAAAGAGGGAACAGTCACCCGTTGAAAAGGTGCGTAAGCGAGGATCTGGCATGACGTTTCAAAATGGAAAGTGTTGGAGCTTGCTTTGACACCAGAAAGACCAAACAGAAGACATAGCAGCCAACGTGAAATTGCTTGTGAACTACACATGTCTAAAGGTTAAGTGTTTCGCATTATTCAGCCGCGCGGGAGTAGCCGAGCGGTCTGAAGCGCCACGTTACGGATCGCACGGTCTCAAGCTTTTTTTTTCTGAGGATGCTAAGAAGCTAGCGTGCTATTACTGCGCTGAGTCTTCAAAACTGTGAGACGTTTATTTGAGCGTGGGGTAAAAAGGGGTGGCCGGTACTGGAGTCTTTCTACTGAGCTAGAGTTTAGCTGACGATGAGAATTCTTCCACCGCCCCCCCCCCCCCCCCCGCCCAGCAGGCCCTCCTGGATCCGCCCCTGCGTCGGAGGTGTTCGAATCCTTCCTCGGTCATGGATGTAGATGTTGTCCTTAGGTTAGTTTAAGTAGTTTGCAAGAGTGTTGACCAACGTAGTTTGGTCCCATAGAATTACAAACATTTGAACTTCTTTTTTCGCATTATTCAAGCGTCCGCTTTGAAGTGCTACAGAAGAATAAAGTGCAATGTTCTTACTGTAGCACACCAGGCAGCTCGGGAAGTGAAATGTGCGTCTCTGTTACATTTGCACGAACACGATGAAATGGTAACAAGTTTGGTTTTCTGGTGAAGCATGTCGCCCTCTCCATGCTTTGCTAAACCTGCAAAATGAACGAATTTATCGCGCTGTTCTAGTTAAAACAAACTTTCCAGAGAAAGATCTAACGGTGGAATGTGATAAGTAACAGTCATCAATCATATGCTACGATGCGGTCTCTTGGCATGGATAAACAAAATTACGGTGCATTGAAGGCGACGCACCGGGTCAAGGACATCTACCAAAATACAAGAGAAGAAGAAAACAGCGAAACAGATGGTGTATAGAGACGAGATGTGCACCCAGATGTTCCAAGACAACACAGTTATGAGTGATCACGAATGGACATGTCAACAAGACGGTGTGAAGGCCCATAGAGCAATGGATACTGTGACACGGACAATAATTAATACTCCTGACTTCATCGAACCTACCGACTGACTGTCTAAAAGTCCAAATCTCAACGTGATGGTTTATTGCATTTATGATGTACTGCTACAGAAGGTTCAAGCACAAAGAAGAGACATCACAAACTTTGATGGCATGAAAGCTGTACTGACAGACGCCTCGAAACCCGTTACACCAGCGGACATTGATTACAGCGCCTATGCCGCTATTTTGGAAGCCAAAGGGAATCATTTTGAGTAGTTGCACTCATTACGGACATTCGAGTGACTGTCAATAAAATATAAATTAATATAATATCAATATTATTAAATATAAAATATATATGTAATTTATAAAATATAAATTACATGTGTGTCCAACTCATACTACAGAATCTAAAGAAATTTCGTGCTTTTTTGTGGGGCACCCTGTATTTAAATGTACTTATACGCGATGACGGCGTAAGGCTCATCTGCTTCACTGCAGATGCGGTAACAAGGTTCAACCTCGTAAGGGAATCCGAAATGCCGAGTAAAGGAGGGCACATACTGTGGGGCGCTACGGCTATAGTGTGCAAATTGTGTGAATTTGAGACAACGGGAGGCGAGCGCGGATAGCCAAGTGGTTAGCTGGCGTGGTCAGAGGACTGCATGCCTCCAGTAACAAAAAGAGTCAACGACACAACGATGAACTTATGGGAAAAAATGAACTAACGTCCGCACAAACCTGAACAAACCGATGGAAAAATAAAAAATAGAAAGATAGAAAATGAAAAAAATGGTAAGACGACCGCTGACCAGAAGCGGGAAACCCCTGGTTCGAAACCCGGCCAGGCTCACATTTTCACTTGTCGCCATTGTACAATTTCAATGCCCTAGTGCAAGTAAAGTCATTCATTTCCTTCATCGTCCTTTTCCTTCCTGTCAGTTACAGAGCCGGCCGCGGTGGCCGAGGTGACTGAGGCGCTCCAGTCACGGTCAACACGGCCACTACGGTCGGGGGTTCGAATCCCCCCTCGGGCATGGATATTTGTGCCGTCCTAGTTCGTAAGTAGTTCATAAGTAGTATGTAAGTTTAGGGACTGATGACCCCGTAGTTAAGTCCCATAAGCTTAACAAACATTTGAACATTTTTTTTTTTTCAGTTACAGAATATTTTTGAAAGCTAATATTTAGAGCTAGCAATCTTAGGTAAAAATTTTGAAAAAAGTGCAAATTTTATCCCCACATACATTATCAAAAGCAATTATACACCATATATGAAACAAAATTCTCTGATGTATTAAATATCTACGAAGAACAAGTCAGCGAAAACAACATTACTACTATCGTAGGTCAAGAAAAATGTTAAAACAGATAACATTTAAATATTATTTTCAGCAAGTAAATACTTATACACAAAAAGGATCGTTCATTGACTTCAATAAAAGTGGTAGATATTTTGTTTGTAGTTTATCACTGAAATGACATTGCTGCAAAAGGATATTCACGATCAGTGTTTTTAGCTAAGCCCTGTTCAAGTACCTGTTTTGCTGTACCCTACGGTGCTTTCTTCACATCCATCGTAAACAGCCCATTGTTCTTCTTTCTGAAGATACTGCTCTTAATTTCGTAATGGCAGTCGTCAGGAAAGAGTAACCATGCGCAGTGAACCCTTACAAATCTAGTTTACTGGCTGGTTCATCAATTATCTTCAAACTCCACCTCTACTATATTTCAATGCCTTATTATTCCCGTGTTTTGTATGAGAGGTCTGTATCTCGTGTCTATGCTCACTCTAACTGGTATATGCACGTAGTTGGTTACAGACCGGTAGATGTCAGCACAGTCGCTTACATTAACACACGACTAACAACTGCATTCGATTTTTCTCGTTCAAGCACGCCATGCTTGAAATGGTTAGCGTGTACTCTGAGAAAGGGATAAGTCTACTTCTCCGATCCTTTAAAAACACTTGAAGGTGTATTACACTACGTCATATCGTTTCTTGACTGCATTTTTTTTTTCAAAGTCTCACTTTCCTTGAGCAAAAACAGTGCTGGCTGTCATTTCATGTTTTTTGTCTTTCTTTCTTTTCTTCCTTTAGTTCAACAACGTTTCCCATTCGATTTTGTAGAAAGTAAGCGGTAAAAACATGATTTTTTTACGCATGTCTGTGTGAAATATTAAATTCTTATTAAACTATTTATCTTCTCACGATCTCTAAGAGTCTTTGTGAAATGACACAATTTATCTAACAAGTGCGCTTGGTCGTCGTATCTTCAATTAAAAAAGTGTGCCAGTTTATAGCTTACTGATTGCTACGATTAAGGTTATACTTTATAAAAGTAATGTGGTGAAAATTTCAGAAGAGTTTTCGAAATGGTACTGACACTGATATTTGTCACTTTTCGCAAGTAAATTCGTGTTATTCAATGGTGTGAATGCTGTTTTCGCTAGCTAATGGAAGACATGCGAGGTCAATTTGTTGTGTCAAACATTGAAGGAGAGTAAAACGAATTATTAGTTACCAGTGCAGGACATGGTATTGAAACCTCGTGTGATTTTAACCGTTCAGGTTTAGATAACCCTAAATAGTACGCTTTGTTTCGCGTACGACCACTAATTACGATAGCACATACTTGATACACATAAGCTGCATCACCACTATTCTAGGAGTTAATGATACTTTACATAAGAATTGAATAGAGATGTACAGAACAAGCATTTAAGTTCTCTTTATTGCTCATGAAAACAGAAACTTACAAGTTTACGACAATAACATTGACATTCTGAATATTTATTCCAGATTGTAGCACACATCAGTACCCATAATACGTCCCTTTGCACTGATGCATGACTGCATCCGACCTGGCATACTGTCCACTAGATAATCAAGGGACTCTTGGTACAGATTGTCCCATGCCTCAATGCCGATTCGGAGTAGATCTCTCAGATTGGTTGGGTGGCCATCTCGTCTAGAAAAAGCTCTTTTCAATATATCCCAGGCATGTTTATGTCACTACAACATGCTGGATGTTCTAATATTGCGGTGTTCTTATCGTGGATAAACGCATTCAAAAGTTGAGCACGATGAGCGCGAGAATTGTCACCATTTCAAACGAATCCCTCGCCGAAATACTGCCAATATAGTTGCACTATCAGGCGGAGAATGTCATCTCTGCACCGTATAGCTGTATGATTGCCTTCTACGACCACCAATGGCGTACGGTGGCCCCACATAATGCCAGCCGCGGTGGAGTGGCCGAGCGTTCTAAGGCGCCTAGGTGCTGAGCGCGGCGCTGCTTGCCGTCGGAGGTTCGAGTCCCCTCTTGGAGGACATGGGTGTATTTGTTGCTTTCTCCAAATCTATAATAGCTATCTTCTAAGATAAGTGAGTATTGCCTCTTTTTCCTAGATTTTTCCTAAACCCAAACTGATCTTTTCCGAGGTTGAATTCTACCAGTTTTTCTATTCGTATGTAAATAATTCGTGTTATTATTTTGCAACTTGTAGTGTATCAAACACTACATGCTCTCTGTGGTTATACGAGATACCCAAATGAAGTAGTTTTTTTGTATATTTAGGGAGGCCTTTTTGGGACTGTTAACTGTCCTGGGCTTTTTTATTCCATACGTGAAGGCCCAGATAAGAACCTTACTAAGGGCATGGAATGTGGAGGTGCAAAATACAGTACACAATATAGAGTCTGTGAATACTCAGAGAAGAGACTGCAAAGAAAAAAGAACTGTGATTGATAGTGTTTTGTTTTATAAATAGATACGTTTTTTGAGTTGACCTGAACAGAGTAAGGCCTTGTGTGTAATGTTATCTGGTTGTATCATGTAAATGAAATGCTTGAAATTGATTAACTATTGTAGAAGGGTCAAATAAACCCATGTTATTGGTGTTCATTTATAATGGAACAGTCTTCTCAATTTTATTAGTGAGAAAGTTGGAGTTTAGATATCTCTTTCTTCTGATCTTAATTTATATGAAAAAGAAGCCCGAACAATTAAAAAAAAACTGGAAGAAACTTATTTAGAGGCACTGAGTAGCAGGAACTCTATCTACAAATGTCAATGACCTGGAAGAACACATACAAAACAACTCAATAAAAAATATGTGTTGGTATTCCCGAAATAGGTGGCATTACACGGTCCCATCACAAACCATGACCTACTGCACTGACGATTCTGTAATTTTCAAACGTATATGCATTTTTCACGTTTAAATGAAGCGACATTGTGAAAGATAATGCGTACCAGAACAAGAACAATTTGTTCATATTTTGATTTAGAGGTCAATAATTCGGATGAAGTAATGAAACATTATTTTTCCTTTGTCCAGAGTCAATCTTCTCTCCTCGCCGATACCGCAGAACAGCTCGCCTATCTATTGCCAGTCTACCTAATTTTCCGTGTTCTTCTGTAGCACCACATTTCTAACGCTTGGACTGCTCTATTTCCCAACATTTCCTACGTTCAGAATGTTTTGCAGGGCTGGTGGTGGTGCTGTGAACCGCGCGCGGCCCTTCCACCGCCGGCAGCCCTCGGCATGGAGGAGCCGTGCTCATCCCCGGCCATATCCGGCCTCACAACGCGCCAAATTGCTTCTCCTGACTGCGGGGCCTGCAGCTAAAACTGGAAACGGCCGGGGACAAGCGCAGCTGCCAAGTAACACCGCAAACCAAATCCATCGCCCATGACTCACTTATCGCCTCTTCCTCCAACCTTACGTAATTTTTTTCTTTTTCGTGATGACTTGAATTTATTGTTGTTCGATATTTACTTTTCTGAGAGGAGTTCTCCTCTGTGCTTATGTCCGAGCGAGGAAGGTAATACATCTGCTGTGCTGATCCCAATTTATGCGGCTGAAATAGTCTGCTATGGTTTATGAAAATATATTGATTTGGCTACACAATCTGGTAATGCCATTTATTAAAAAACTAGCTGAAAATCCGGCGTTGCCCGGGTATTTATTTATTTATTTCCGCATTTTTTCAGGTATATACTCATTTGTATCAGGGTCCTATGTCTGTAAAATCTCCTAGGAATCAAATTAGTAGTAAAGAAGTAACAGATTGAAACTTGGTGCGTGATGGAACAGTTTTCCAAGAACGTTACCATTTGTATGCTCATATCGCATGAACTACGTGTCGTACTGTGATACAATTTAGAAGCTAAATTCAACTGTATACGTGTATACTGTCTGTAAAATGCCCTGCGGCTACAATTTGTAGTGTAGAAATTATAAATTGCAACATCATACCTAATGCCGTAGTTTTAGTTCATGAACAGCGAAAAGTTACTGTTTACGTGCTCATATCTCATGAACTACGTGTTGGAATGTGATACAATTTAGGAGCTACATTCAACTGTATATGTGTAGATTGTCTGTAAACTGTCATGTCGCTACAATTTGTAGTGTTCAAATTATAAATTGTAACGTCATACCGAGAGCCGTAGTTTTACTCCATAAACAGCGGAAAAGCAGTAAGCGGTAAACTTTTTTCCTTTCATCGTTTTATTATGGTTGCCAGCGAGAAAAAGTTTAATAAAGGTTTGAAATTATGTTTAAAGTTTGTTGCAAGTCGCTAAATACTCTCATTCTCATATAGTGTATTTGTAAAGTCTCATCGAATTATGGCAGTTTCTTCCAACTCCTATTGTTTATGGAGTTATATCTCTTGAACTATGTGTCTTATGTGGTTCGTACTCCTACAGAAGATGTTATCTCACGTAAGGAATACGTATACCAAATGTGGTTGAAATCGGTCCAGTGGTTTAGGAGAAAATGTGCAGCATTGTCGCTTATGGCAGCAGTTTTCCGCGCATCTCATTGTTTATGACGTCATATCTCGTGAACTATATATCGTATGTGATCGGCGACCGTCCTCATGTATTGAAGCTTACGTGTACAAAATTTCATAAAGATTGGAACAAAACTGTAGATTTTGTACAAATATACGGACACTCTGTTTTATATATTATAATAAATAATTAAAAACTTAAATACGTAGTATTTTTGTTCCACAATATTATTTATTTGCTTGTTATTAGCAGCTTTCAGGTTCTTAGGCCATCGTCAGATAACTCCATACTAAACGGATAGTCCACACGTAACAATGAGGTTACACATACAAATATGGTTTTTCAAAGATATGTGAACTGTAAATCAATTATGTCTATGAATCGATACTACATAACAAACGTACTCCTACAAAACAAATGGATTTTAAATGAACATATCTTGGGCTACAATGGTATTAAAATATTTAAACTGTGTAACTGTATAAGAAAGTATCGTCAGCAGGTGATGATAGAAACAAAATGTGGGTTTGTTATGAGTAAGTTTCATTACCAATGCATAATAATGATTGATACTTATTCATTACAAACCCACACTTTGTCTCATTTATTATTATTATTATTATTATTATTATTATTATTATGCACGTTCTGTGGT
Source organism: Locusta migratoria (assembly GCA_026315105.1). Classification (NCBI taxonomy): domain Eukaryota; kingdom Metazoa; phylum Arthropoda; class Insecta; order Orthoptera; family Acrididae; genus Locusta; species Locusta migratoria. The sequence continues at coordinate 212,334,492 of CM048748.1, forward strand.
ATTGATACTTATTCATAACAAACCCACATTTTGTTTCTATCATCACCAGCTGACGGTACTTTCTTATACAATTACACAGTTTTAATATTTTAATACCATTGTAGCCCAAGATATGTTCATTTAAAATCCATTTGTTTTGTAGGAGTACGTTTGTTATGTAGTATCGATTCATAGACATAATTGATTTGCAGTTCACATATCTTTGAAAAACCATCTTTGTATATGTAACCTCAATGTTACGTGTGGACTATCTGTTTAGTATGAAGTTATCTGACGATGGCCTAAGAAGCCGGAAGCTGCTAATAAGAAGCAAATAAATAATATTGTGGAACAAAAATACTACGTATTTAAGTTTTTTATGTGTCTTCGTTCCTCGAAGCACCGACGGAATATTCCGTAAATAAATAATTCTTTTCATTCTTCACTCCAAGATGTGGAGCCGGCTGTTTGAGATTCGGACATAAAGGGGCGCGTTTCTAATTAGCCAATTATCGGACAAGCTGATGGTGAGCAAAATGTTCAAATGTTTGTAATTCTATTGGACCAAACTGCGTGGTCATCAGTCCGTAGCTTACAAACTACTTAAACCTAGGTAAACTAACCTATGGACAAACACACATACCCATGCCCTAGGGAGGACTCGAACCTCCACGGCGAGCAACCGCGCGGTCCGCAGTGAGACGCTTTAGACCGCTCGGCTACTCCACCGCGGCTGATGGTCAGCCACACGGGCAAGGAATGAGTGGGGGTGGCTTACCAGTTCCGACATATGCAATGCACCCAACGATAACCTTGTAGTGTAACGAGTTGCACTACACCCCTATGAACCGACATAAGATCGCCAAGTATGTTTATTACGGACTTCTGGTAGCCAGATATTTCTTTTCCGATTTTACCTTACCATACACGTAATCTGTCAGAAAACCCATTTGCTGCTACAGCCATGGAAGACAGTGCTTCAAAATATGTATACCGTTTTGGAGTTTCGCCACAGTCTATCACAGGTTTCACAGTCTCTAAGGAAAGTTACGAGTAAGAAAGACTATTCTGTTTTGTTTCTGTGGACATTGTTGTTGTAAAAAGAGAAGAGTCAGTAATAAGTGTGCTGTCGTAAAGGAAGGGGCAGTAAACAGCTAATGTGTTTTAAAGTTTTCATCTGGTTAAATTTCATTTAGCAGCAAATGCTTTGTTTTTCTCTCTTTTCTTCTCACGCTGAAATTAGTCTTGGGACTCAAGAATTCCTAAATATTACTGAGAAATTGCCTGAGTGCAAGAGGTACAGATTACCTGGACCGCATGACGCAGTAAAATACTTCATCAGGAAGAATTACTACGATATAAATGGAAATTCAGTTGTAGACATTACTAGACAAAGAACCCATGTAGTGATTGGCAAATAAGCCATATAACAAGTACGGTCATGCACACATAGACCTGTTTTGTGTGCGAATTACACTACAACCTCCAGAAAACATTGACAGGAACCGGGAGATTGAGACCACATTAATATATTTCTGTCGATGATAATACTTCGCAACCTAGAAATCTCAACTGATCCAGTAATCGTTTTGACGAGCGTAGGTTCTGAAATATTGTCATTGGCAGAATGAACTAATATGGTTCGACGTCTTTCTGTCGGCCCTACGGACTGGAGACAACAACATTATGGCAACCGAGATAATGGAAGTAACATGAAGTTGCTGCAGAGAAGGTTCGTGTTGACGTGTGTTTACTCTACCAAACGAATTACGCAAGCAATTGGGTTCAGAAAGTGTAGTGAACAGGTAGTGCAATGGAACAATAACGTGAGTTACACGAAACTATGGCATAGCGAGCCACAGGAAGGTTGGAAGCGGGACAGATACTAAAGGAGGTTGTTGCAGCTATTGGAGTGCCCCAAAGTGTGATTTCCAGGAACTGGACGCGATTCCGACAACAGGAACCGTTAAAAGAATGCAGGGCCAAGGTCGTCCATGGGTGACATCAGCAACAGATAACCGTTATCTCTGGTTAACTGTTCGTCGAGACAGGAGGCTGAATTCAACTTAGCTGCAAATAAATTTATAATCTTCTATATATATATATTCTATTTCTAACAACGCATGTCTCAACACATTTAGACTTTTTTTCTCTATTTTATTGCGAGGTTTTTTAACATATATTTTTGTTATTAAACCACAGAATTTCTTTATATTTTTCCATTGTATTCATATTCCATTTTACCTAAAACTTTCTTCTTAACTTGTGGAACATAATAAATATTATTTGTTGGATAATAACTTGTAGTAACTGCAAATTTCATGTCTTCAAAAGACATCTTCAGTTTGTACATTGTAGAGATAACTATCTGTATCTTGATAACAGAACTCAATGTGTCCGCTGTATTTCGGTTTGATTAATCTATTTTGAGAATCATACATCAGTTATTTAGATAAATCAATTTTCCTTTTTAACATAGGTTTTTAGTTAAAGTTTGATTTTGCTCCTACTTTATCAGAGTTTTCTCTATCTGACACTAGTTTTCTATCAAGTCTATTTCTTATTTTTGCCAGTTTTACCAAACGCAGAATTATTCACAAGCTCACAGAAATCTTTTTCAAAATCATTCTTGGATTGCATTCGCGTTTGAGTATTCAAATCTATATATTTCTTCAGGCAATCAGATTGTTTAAATTTAATAGTATTGGAATTTTCTATGACGAATTGCATAATTATTTTTGTTTTCCAAAGTAGTTAACTTTCTGCCTTCTTTAGTTCCGTTCACAATTTCATTTTCAGGATCTAATGCTAAATATTTACTTAAACATGTACTTATTACAGATTTTCCAAATCTACTTCGAAAATGTTTTCAGGATCTGAAATTTCACTTCTTTTTGTGAAATCAAAAATATTAGTGTGATCCCATGCAAAACCGCTGGAAGATTAAATTTCGCTCACTGCATAACCATACAAATTTTTTCCATCTAAAGATGCTAAATAATCTGATATCATTTTACTATCAAAATCTTTTATATATTTATTCTTTGCTTGCACATATATTTTACAACATTCTGAAATTCACCCTGTAATTGTTTTCAAACAGTAAAATCATATCATTTTCATGTAATAAATCAAGTGGCTATTTAGCTGTTTTCAACATCTCATCCCATGCTTGTAGGTGCAGAAACCACCAAGATGGATCTAAATCATAAGCTTTTATACACGTTTTTCTATAATTGTCAAACACATGATACAATAACAATAGATCAATTTCAAGATACCAATCACGATATTCACCACTATTTTTCATATTCATTATATCACAAACTAATTTTGTATGATTACAAACTTCATCGTTAGTTTCACAGTCATATTATTTACTGTAAAGTTCTTTTTTTGTTGTTAACTGTGTCTCTTTAAATTTTTTCCACTAATCCATGTGATCTTATGGATAAACACGTTTCCTTATCACTAGATTGAACATTTTTTATGAGAAAAACTTTTTAATATTTCTGATTTGATCGTTTTTCAAATACAATGAAAGATTGTTAAGTGAAGGAGCCCTAAAATTAAATGTATCAATAACTTTCATTTTCAAACTGTTCTATTACAAAACTAATTTTTCTGCCTTCATTGTTCGTTATTAAATCTATTTCTTTCATATCATAACGTAGTTGTTTCACAAAAATATGAATCACAACTCAATAAATTATTTAATGAATTATCACGAAATTTAGATGATCATGATTGATGATTGCATGCAGCAATTAATTCAGCTGATTTAACTGGAAATTAGAATTATTGCACAATGGTTTTATAGATTTTCCATTCAAATGATCTTGATGGTGATATTTTTCATTTCTTCTATACTGAAATTTATACAATGTTCAAACTTTTACATTTATTATGTTTTGATGGTTCTTCAGGAGTTAATTTATTCGTTTCCTCAGTTTCAGAATACCTCATTACTCGTTGTTCCTGTAGCCAGGCAAAAAAAAAAAAAAAAAATAAAAAAAAAAAAAAATAAATAAAAAAAAAAATCACCCAGTCACTAAGGAGGAGAAAAAAAATTGATATTACAGCTTCAGTTCGTTTGTTTCTCTGTTACATATTTACGCAATTGGCTTAGCATTACCTTCATTGGCGTTGCAAATTTGCTTCTAGAATGAATAGGTATGTGAATAACACGTCATATAACGGACTTTTCCATCGTAAGTTACTGGATGCTACAGCTCATGAGTGTTTCCATATCAGTGTGATACATCGCGAGAAGTTCTTGGGCTTACAAACTGAAACCCTTGCAACTTAAATGGCCGCTTCTTGGTGTGGTAGTGTCAATGCTGATACATATGCTATATGAGAACAGCATGCAGAAAAGATCTGTAGACTTAGCGTGCGGGCTCGATTCCAGTTCTCCATTAGCAATGTCCTCCATTAGCAGTGGAGATGGAAACTTTAATAATAGTGACCAGACGTTCTGCGAAAAAAAGGGGGAAGGGGGTAATCTTAGGACGATTAATTCGCAAACAACGCAGAATGGCGGCACAAATCCATATAGTTGGTGGCAAAGCTTCGAAAATTAATTAGCATAACAGTGTGAGAAGAGCATTTTCGGTGGCCGATAATATATACTACATCATTTGAGATTTATTTCATCCTGTAGCGAGAGAATCAAACACAAGAAAGGAACCAAATATCAACCATTTCTACCCATGTTCTGTCAAGATATGTTTATAGGTAAGTGAAGGTGATGTGAAACATAAGAATTAAAGATGTCCATAACAGTGATAAATTTAGAAATTAATGTTGAAAACAACGAAAAAAATCAGTTTCACGCACACTTTCAATTTGAAGCAAGTAGTCACACAGAGAAGTAATGCCAAAAATTGTAGTACGTATTTAAAGAATACCGTTCACAAAATACCTTCCAAGGGGAGCTTAAATCTCCAAAGACGCATTAAGCACACATCCTTCCCATAACACCACACAGTATCTGGTTTTGGGGTCTGTCTGTTCAGAATTTGTTACTGGTGACCTAGTGATGGCTTCTAGGGGCACAGAAAATTTTACTTTCACTATTTCGCATAATTATTGACCTAATTAAAAAATTAAAAATGTTTACATAATCTTCCTGCTAAGACCTTATGTTAAGTGCCACACGATAAGTCATGTAATGACAAACTGTGTGCTTGTCTTAACGCAAAAAATTACATCTATGTTCATCCATTACCCATACATGATAACTATAGCGATTTCAAAAAAAAAAAAAAAAAAAAAAAAAAAAAAAAAAAAAAAAAAAAAAGGAAAAAAAATCAAGTGCTGTATAATTTGAAATTTCGATGAAAATTTTTCTAGCTAACACCAACCATAAAATGATGTAAAGGTAGAAAGTTGCAGCTTATTTCATTTTCCTGTTCATGCGGTCAGTATTTACACGCTTTGATCAGCGAGAACATGATGATCTAGTTAGCGATAGAAATCCGTCTAGCCGACAGGACGAAACCTGACGAGTATTGTCTGCGTATAGAATGTCGAAGTCACTTTGAGTTTGACGAAGGGCAGATCGTTTTCCCCCGGAAGCTCGGTATGAGCATTACGGAAACTGTACGACTTGTTTGGTTGTTAGGGGTATTGTGGTGAGTGTATTCAATAACTGGAAAAATCAAGGTGAAATCACGTTCAAACTTAGATGCTGGATGTGTAAGATTGCGCAGACTGGAAAAACGGGACAGGCGGCAACTAACAGGCAACTAACATCACACATTAATTGGCCGGCCGCGGTGGCCGAGCGTTCTGCGGCGCGCCAGTCACAGTATGCCCGGCCACTACGGTCGAGGGTTCGAATCCCCCCTCGGGCATGGATATTTGTGCCGTCCTTAGTACTAGCTAGTTAATAAGTAGTTTGTAAGTTTAGGATCTGATGACCCCGTAGTCAAAAAGCTCTACAAACATTTGAACACACATTAATTACAGACAGTATACAAGTCTTGTCTGAACACACAGTTTACCAAATCGACGACCCTTGTGCCAAAGATTACAATGAGACATCGAGAACTATAACGGAAATCTACATCTGCGTCTACGTCTACATATATAATCTGCAAACCACCGTAAGGTGCTTGGCGTGTGGTACATTGTACCACTACTAGGCAATTCGTTTCCTCTTCCACTTCCAAATAGAATGAGAGCAAAAAGAATGTTTGTATACCTCCGTACGAGCCCTAATTTCTCTTAATTTGTCTTTGTGATCCTTAAGAGAAATGTAAGTAGGCGCAGCAAGATCGTTCAGTCAGCTTCAAATTCCGACTCTCTAAATGTTATCAACAGAATTTCTCGAATTGAACGTCGTCTTTCCTCCAGCGATTCCCATTTGAGTTCCCGGAGCATAGTTGTGTGACACTAACGCACTGGTCGAACCTACCAGTAACGAATCTATGTGTTCGCCGCTAAACTGCTTCCCTGTCTTCCTTTAAACTACTGCGGGTCCCAAACACTTGAGCAAGACTTAATACGTGGTCTTGCAAGCGTTATATACGCTGTCTCCTTTACAGATGATCTTCCTAAAATTCTCCCAACAAACTGAAGTCGGCTGTCCGCCTTACTCACAATTGTCCTTACATTTTCGTTCCATTTCATATCGCTCTGCAGTGTTACGCCTAGTTATTTGAACGACGCGACTATATCAAGTAGCTCACTAATAATGCGGTATTGGAATATTATGAGATTGTTTTCCATACTCATATGGATCATCTTACATTTTTCTACATTTAGAGCTAGCTGGCATTCTTCACACCAACTAGAAATTTTGTCTGTATGCTATTACAGTCAATTAATGACGACATTCACTCATATACCACAGCATTATCAGCAAACAGCCGCAAATTACAAGCTACTCTGTCCATCAGATCATTTATATAGATAGAAAATAATAGCAGACCTATCACACTTCCCTGTGGCACGCCTGGCGACACACTCGTCATGATGAACACTTGCCGTCGACAACAACGTACTGCGTTCTATTAGTTAGGCAGTCTTATAGCCAGTCACATGACTGAGCACGTGACCATCGCCACTGGACCTGGTGCAGCGCTAGAGTGCCACATGGACTGATCAGTCTCTATAACTTGTTCGTCATGCCGATAGGAGGATGCGAATCTGTCTTGAACAGCTCCGTGACACTTGTGTTAGTGGTCAGCGCTACTGCCTAGAAATCAGGAGACCCGGGCTCGAATACCGGCTGGATACACATTTTCAACTGATGACCCCGTAGCTAAGTCCCATAAGCTTAACAAACATTTGAACATTTTTTGAACTAAGTGTGTTTGCCTCTGTAACTTATAAAATAACAGGTGACGGGAAATTTTAATGCGGTAGGTCAACACAAGAAATGTTACGCTTTCTACGGAGCTATGAACATAGTTTATTGTATCATTTTCCAAAGAGTTACAGCACAAATATATAATTTTTTAAATGGAACAATAGTATTTTCTATCGTGCATTAGATTCGTTGAAACCAGCTGCGTCCAAATCAATTTAAACTACATTCCTATCACTGTTAGTTTGGAAGCTACAACCCTTCAAAGTTTCAGGGGCAGATACTACACGCTGTACATAATACATGGCTGTGTGGTGGGTGATGGATGTTATGGCGGTGGGAAGTTGATTTACATGAGATGTTCAAATGTGTGTCCATGTTACTCAATGCATAGTGCAATGCGTCGTCGAAAGGATCTGCGGACGAGATGTAACATCGCCGGTGTGACGGAGCGACATGCGCCCTCGATGCGCCGTTTTAGATCATCTGGGGATGTGGGCTCAGTGACATAAACACGATCCTTTAGATATCCCCACAAAAAGAAATCTACTGATATTAAATCGGGCGACCTTGCGGGTCATGAATGAGGACCATGGCGCCCCAACCATCTTCCTGCAAACCTGTTGTTTAGTTCTTCCACAACAGCACGCGTAGAATGGGCTGGGTGACCATCGTGTCTGCACTTGCCGAGCATCAGCAACATGTCAACGTACTCGTTGTTCGTGTATGCCATCGTCATCTGATGTCAGTAACTGTGGTATATTGAGCCCCGGTAGTTTGTGTGGCTCCAACTGTCGGGTATACGGCCGTGTGCGGCGACAGTCGGCAGTCTAACAGCGCATCGAGGAAGCTTCTCGCTCCGTGACACCGGCGACATTACAACTCGGCCGCACCACATTTAGAAGGCGCATTGCATTATGCGCAGCGTTTGTGATATCTGCTCCTGAAACTTTGAAGGGTTGTAGCTTCCAAACTAACAGTGATAGGAATGTAGTTTAAATTGATTTGGACGCAGCTGGTTTCAACGAATCTAATGCACGATAGAAAATTTAAAAAATTATATCCTTGTGCTGTAACTCTTTGGAAAATGTTACAATAAACTATGTTCATAGCTCCGTAGGAAGTGTAACATTTCTTGTGTTGACCTACCGCATTAAAATTTCCCGTCACCTATTATTTTATAAGTTACAGAGGCAAACATACTTAGTGAAATACCCTGTATATATCAATTAACCCTCCAGCAAAAGTCACTGTATGTGATAAATGTAATCAGAAATGATGAGGTATGATAAAGAAGTGCTTCTGCTTAAGATGGAGAGCAAATAACCCATTATTTACTGGCTCAGCAGGGGATTCATACTGGTACTTCATAAGACAGCCTTCATTCTAGCATATTCGTAGCGTTTCAAAACGCAGCTATGTCGCCGAGAAGTGTAACACGAATTGTCCATCCCTGAGACAGACTGACGCGAACTACAGCCATTGTAATTTCGCTCTGTCTGTTCTCCGCAGCTGCACAAATGCGAGCTCTCTCCGTATCGCGCAAACAGTGAATCACCAGACTGAACAAACAGAACGTGCAGGGGAGAACATTTAAGGTCGCAGCCCCGAATATACGATGAGTGAACAGGGCAGGTTTCCTGTGCCCGGCTGGGTAACCACTCTCTTGGCTACCAAATAATACATTTAGTCCGAGGCAAATACTGTCGCCGTCTGCCCGTTCCAAAATTCAGTGATGCATGGTCACGTATCGAACGAGTGACGCGTAAAATTTTTCTCTAATTACGTATTGTAATTGTGTATTGCAGCGTATTGCAAGCTATATATGTGCGTATGTTAAATTTAAAATAATTTTGTCACCTCGCACATATTAATTTTGCCCTGCTACGTAATTTCTGCTTGACTGTAACCAGAAAAATATATATATATATATATATATATATATATATATATATATATATATATATATATATATATATATATATATATATAATTTCAGGTCTATGGCATTCTCCTCAGCGTCGAACCAACCATAGTGACAAAAATAGACTTTTATTTATTACTTCAATATTAGCTTTCTATCCGAAAAAGATAATTGCCGAGATCGTCTATTACATATTTCGTTTCTTGCCAAATTACAACAGGGCTGCGTCAAAAAGTTAGTAGAACTAAAGAAAGTTCCGATTACGCCCTAATATCACGCAATTAATTTGTATACTGAGAAAATACGAAACAAGACGCTTTTCTTTGACACGTTGAAATAGTAGGAAATTGTCAAATTACAACGTGGCCGCCAATGAAAATCACGTACAAAAAATATGAACGAGCACTCACACTACAGATTTTTCTTTTTACACAGAATTAAATCGATACATTAAATGTGATAGAAACGATGCAAAAGCAACGTAGAGACGAATGGGAAATCACTTTTGCTACAAGAAACGGTACTCGTACCTAAGGACTAGAAATAAAATCACGCAAGAAGAGATTCAGGCTGAAATCAAAGTAAAGTGACCGATATTCGAGAGAGACCTCATGTCTTGTTTAAAAAGAAGGAAATTCTACTTTTACAACTTTTGTAGATTTGTAGAAAATATTTGACATTAGTATTGGGATATATTATTTGGAATTATGATCTAGTAGGGATGTAATTCAGGAAGTTAACGGTTATTTACAACTTATACAAAAATTGGTCTATAGTTACAAAGAGACTAGGAATATGGAACGATAACTGTGAGTCAGAATGGAGTTATTTAGTCTATTCAGTGAGCAAATAAAAACTGAATTGAAGGAGAAATTTTTTATGAGATAAAAATGTTGGTTGAAAACAACTGCTGGCCGATAATTTCGACAACCTGGAAATAATTTTAATCCACGTTGGAGTATCTAAGAGAAAGTTTGTGTTGATTTTTGAGTTGGGCTAAGTTTTTGTGGATAGGAATTTTTGAGTGTTCTGCTTACAATGTTCCGCTTATAATTCGAAAATGACACTGCCTACTGAAAATTAACAAGAAATAAAAATATTATGCATGATCTAACTAAGGTTGCTGACTAAGAATAATATGGTGTTCAAAATTAATTTGATTTCACAAAAAAAGCCTTTCCATTTTCATTTATATCTTTGGAAAAGGGTTGAGTAATTTTAAAAATTTCGGACGTCTCTTTGGACAGAATTTGATGCTCTACAAGTTTCATGACTGACGCATTTAGTTGCATAAGTCTTTATTGAGATACGGGGGTTGGGACAAAACGGTATTTAGTTTTTCGCTAAGCTTGTAAAAGTTGCCGATTGTTGATGACGATCGATTGTAGCTGACACGTTTTATTTTTTAAGTAGGTAATTCTACGTAAAGTTTGATAGTGTTTCATTCTAGGTATTCTCTGTAGGATGTATTGTTTTCGAGTAATTCGGGAATAACTGACAGTCTACAAATTTTGAGGTTTTTCGGCCCTCGAAAGCTGTGCACAAGCCAGAAGCCAACGCAGACGAATTTAACTCTTCTTTGCAATGCCTAAAGTCGATTAAAATAATTTCCATAGTCCAGAGTGGAATTTTTCAGGCTAGCTTTGTGAACTTAAATAAAAACATTGACGTTGTCTGACAGAATGAAATGATCGTATCGAAATTTTTGGCCGGGAGATTCTATCTGTAATTGTTCGGTCACTTATTGCAAGGCTTTTGATTTGACGCCGCGTGGGTGACTTCCATATCGATGATGAAATGATGGCAGGGGCAACACACAAAACCTAGTCGCTGCCGAGAATCGAACCCAGCCCCTTGTATGGCAGTCAGTAACGCTGTCGTCTGAGCTACGGAGACGGACAGGTTTTCTGATGACACTGTGATGTGTATGGCACGGTGGAGGTATTGCGTGGTATCCCCGCTAAATTTCTAAATCTCGGACAGTTTTTCGATGTCGAAAACAAACGATCCACGATTCCATTGGGAACGACGTTAACTGTGGTGTACAGAGGACACAACCTTTGGAGTTGTAAGTTTCCTAGTATGACCTCACTGACGCCCAAGTGAGTCGCATGCAAATTTTACGCCGTAGTCCTGTTTATTCTGCCTACGTCTGCTTGCATTCCAGTGAGAATTTTCCGCGCTGACGCTCTCTGCCAGTTCAGTTCGTCCCTGACATTGCTTACGGACTTTGTTCTCCGGTTAGGTTGGCGACATTCTACGTTTGTTCACGGGCGCCACCTCCCGTCGTATTCTGCAACCGTTGTGAGCATTCCGGCGAATCTTGTCTCTCGGTATGCTAGACGGAATGGGTAGTATCTTCAAAAGAGATTTACGAGAGGAAAATCACAAGATGTAAAGGAATGTAGACGAATTCAATCAGGTGTTTCAGTGGGAATTTGCTTAGGACACAGCGCGGTAGAAACAGACGTGTTTTGCTATTTGCATAGCAACAGAAAAAATATGTTTCAAAAAGAAGTACTATGTGGGTAGAGGCACTACTCCACTACTGTGTGGACACGTAGAAATTTGCGTCTAATGGGAGGTGTGGAAGGGTAGACCGAGAGGCCGCGGTGATGGCTTTGTCTCCAATAGCGTAGTGGGCACTGCGACTGATTAATATCCACGATAGCCTTGGTTCAAAACCCGACTGGGCACAAATTTTTAACAGTTATTGACATGCCGTCTGTTCTATTCGGACATGTCCGAAAGAACAGACACCATACCAATAATTATATCTATGACCCAACAGGCATTGTCAATTTCAATGCGGAAGCATTAATACGCTCGATCCCTTGTGGCAATTCAGCGTATGCTTTGAGAGAGAGGATCTGATGAGCAGGGGGGGGGGACTACCAACGTAGTGTGCTATGAGAATCTGGGGTGGACGGAAGCGTGCCTGGATAGACTAAACGCAATCGGACGGAGCGGTGAACGCCGTGTGTGATAATAATAACAATAATAATAATAATAATAATAATCGCCAAACAAATCAGAACAAACATGTAAAAAAGACCGCAAAGCACCAATCCACTTGAAGAACACACAGGCACAAACACACAAACACACACACACACACACACACACAGACAGACACACACAAACGGTTAAGGCGACCGCGACCAGAAACGGGGAATACGGGCTCGCATCTCGGTCCAGCAAAAACTTCGAAACGGTCGTAATGTTTCAATATTTCAAATTTTCAATTTTCTCCGTTGAATTATTTCAATGCCCGTTAGCAGTTAACGTCGTAAATTCCTGGTGTAAAAATTTAATTTTTAAAAAGTCTCTTCAGAAAGTATTTGTCATAAATGTAGCCTTCTAACATTGTGTGTAGCACTTCATATTCTTGTGTCTCCCGTCGTGATTCGGAATTATAATCGTGAAGTTTTTAATACAGTGTCACAGTTATAATTCAGATGTTAATATCAGCCTTAGATGAAATAGAAGGCACATGTCTGCGTACTTTTTAATATTTATCCCATCCGTAGTGGAAGGACGAGGATTATAAATCAGTAGTCTCCATTTGAAGTCTGTAAAAAGCGAGTAATGAGACTTCTGCTGTACCAATGAAGTTCTTGTCGTTTTATCACTTCGATATGTGCATTTAAATGCTGATACTTTATGCATATTTCAGCAACAAAAATTGTACAAACAACACACACTAAATACAATATACACTAAATACTGCATTTAAAGCTCAACAACAACATACGATAAACAGACTCGTCTCAAGTGTACTGAACACCGTAAATATGGCGGTGGAGTTTACAAAGGATGCCGCAAAGAGCGCTGTAACTAGTGTGTTAGTCACTCTGTGAAATTTAAGATCGTGGCAAGAAAAGGAAAAATCGTAATCATTGAATGTTCTATGGCAACACTAATATTTATTCTTACAGCGTCACTTCATAGTCCTACTGCAGTCCAACTAGATAACGATCGTGAAATCTACTACAAAATATAACACTTTCAGAACTAACTTTTAGTGACGTTACGAATAAACTCGAGTGAAAAGTTTTCAGTTCTATATTACGCATTACAGAACATTGTCGAGCTTCAATCCTTTCCTAAAATTGTGTTTTCAACCATTACTTTCCAGAATTAGAGTCAGGCTTTATATTTTCTTGGCCGGTATTCAAGCTAGAATGCATAGATACCTGTGTCTCAAAACGGACAACTATCGTCCTTGCCCAGAAGTGACTTACAGAGTGTGCCTATAGCAGCACAATTACTCTAGCCTTCTCTGATTTCAGTTTATTCTTTGCCCTGGCCAAGTGACTTAATTATTTTTATTTGCGCTTACAATACTTACGGTACTTCAGCTAGAGCTGCCGGCCGCGGTGGCCGAGGGGACTGAGGCGCTCCAGTCACGGTCTGCACGGCCACTACGGTCGGGGGTTCGAATCCCCCCTCGGGCATGGATATTTGTGCTGACCTAGTTCGTAAGTAGTTCATAAGTAGTTTGTAAGTTTAGGGACTGATGACCCCGTAGTTAAGTCCCATAGACTATACAAACATTTGAACATTTGTATCAGCTGGAGCTAACAAAAATGGGTTTTACTTAAATCAGATATTATATCACTGTCACAAATTTTTAAACAATTGGTGGGTGTTTCATTAATAATTCTGCAAGCAGCTTTACTTTACGTATAAGATTTTCATAGCTTTAACGGGGTAGGCAAATAAGTGGGAAAGTTAAGGAAAATGTGAAGAACTGAATTTGGTTTCGAGTGTCAATTAATACTGGGCATTGTACTGTGCTTCCACCAACGATGTATTTGTCAGTTTCTAGGTTTGTAACATTAAATTTTCAGTAAAGTGAGAATCACAAATTTACGAGTTTCTCGTTAGTGCCTTGTCTTTTACTGGGATAACTTTTTTCCACTTCTTAAAATTTTCGAAATCTTTTGGTGACTAGATAAAACGTCTTAGCTACTTGCAACTTCTATATTCTGACTTCCAACCAAGTACAATACAAGAAGGCATCGTAACATCAGTTTAGGAGACTGCACACGTAAATATTAATTTCAGTGGAAACAGTTGCTTGGCACTCTTGTCTTTCGGTTTCATTTAATATCGAACACCACTAACAATCGGTAGTACTGCACAACCCTTCATATAAAACCCAAAATATCCACAAATCGGCAACGAAGCACACGATGTAGCATTTGAACTTCAACACAACAGCGCGCAAACCGATCGCAGCGCCGCGCAGTGGGGCATTCCCGCACTAAACCTATTCGACCCTTGTTGTCGGAGACGAGAGATGGCACTTTCTACTGCTATACCAGAGTATAACATAAAGAGTCACGAAACTCCCGGTAGTTTTCTGCAACCTGGCGACTGCAGCGCTGCCAAGCGGCCGGGTGGTGAGAACATACCGAGAGGCGAGAAACCATTGTGGATTAGATATGGAGTCGAACGACACGTTTAAAATGCGACTGCATTTCGGAGCTTATTGTGGCGCGATAAATTGTAGTTAAAGGAAAACTAAGAAAATGTACATTTTCTCAAATATGAAAAGGTCTTACAATGTAGGATAAAATAAAGTTCGTTAAATTTTAAGGCTGTATGGTATCAGTAACAGAGATAGAGGTAAGTAACCCAGTATTTTTCTTCATTGTTATTTTTGGTAGTCTACTGACAGGTTTAAACAAGTCAAACAAATTTTTGCACAGCAGTCTACTATTGGGGATGCAGCAATGAAAGTTAACTGGGATTTGTTGGTAGAAAATGTAAAATAAAACGCAACTAACTGTAGTTTAACGTGTACAGACAAACTGAGATTTTAGCAGGAAAAGATTCTTAAAGATTTACAGCACCTTTACATTACTGGGGAGTAGGTACGATGAAAACATGACAGGAACGGCACATGCAAGCCATAAAGCGAAAAGGGCTTTTATAAGACGTAACACTTAGTCTCTAAGAATATAAAAACCGTGTCTAGTACCAGTATCAAATGTAATAAGATGTTCAAAATCTGCAGAAAAATACATGTGTAACGTGTAACTACGTACCATTACAATATATAACTATAAATCAGTTAATCAAAATATCCACGAGTGTACTGCCGGTCTATAGTGTCCAACGGGCACAATATTTCGGCGATCATACAAGTCGCCATCATCGGGTGAACTGGCGGACTGAGCTCCTGGAAACGCGCCGACACGGAGATCCGCACGCTACGGCTGCTGGAAAGGAACTGGGTTCTAGCCCGGTAGCGGGCGAATTACCTCCATACACCCCAACATCAAATTCACTATGGAGACTGAAACGGAGGGTAAATTGCAGTTCCTTGACGTCTTGGTCAAGAGAAGAGCTGATGGCATCCTGGGCCATAGTGTATATCGGAAGACAAAGCACACTGATGTGTATTTACACGCAGACAGCTGTCACCACCCTTCACAGAGGAATGAGGTACTTAAAACTCTAGTACATAGGGCGCGCACTATCTTCTACGCAGAGAGTCTACCCCAGGAATTGGAACAGCTGAGGACTGTATTTGGAAAAAAATGAGTACTCAGAGTGGCAGATGCAGCGGGCTCACCGCCCAACCACTACATCACAACCAGTGGAAACGGATGAAAACACGAGGGAGGATGTAGGCACTGCGTTCGTTCCACATACCGGCGCACTCTCGGGGAAGATCGCCCGCATTTTGAAAAAAACACCAGGTTGGAACATTTTTTGTCCGCCGAATAAAATTCGTGCACTGGTGGGGAGCGCCAAAGATGATCTCGGTTTGAGGAAGGCCGGTGTGTACCAGATACCGTGTCAGTGTGGAACGTCATACATTGGACAGACGATGCGTACCGTCGAGTATCGATGCGTTGAACACCAAGAGGCACACACGATTGATGTATCCGAGCAAGTCAGCGGTCGCTGTACACTCTTTGGCGGAGAATCATGCGATGGACTATGAAGACACTAGGATTCTGGTATAGACGTCGAGATACTGGAACTGCGTCGTTTGGGTGGCCATTGAAATTCGCGCAAGTGACGACCTCATAAACCGTGACTGTGGCTATAATCTTAGCAAAGCTTGGGAACCAGCGATTGGGTTAATTAAGAGTAAATCTAGCAAACGTAACGAAGTGACGACCACGGCGGACAGAGCCCTCACACCGACGTCTTCTCAGACGCCGGCGCAATCGGTTCCACTGCGCGGCCGCGGCGCGGGGCGCGGATCGCGGAGGGGTCGCTCTGCGGGCCGAGGGTATTTAAATCGCCCGTTACCGGGCTAGAACCCAGTTCCCTTCGAGCAGTCGTAGCGTGCGGATCTCCGTGCCGGCGCGTTTCCAGGAGCTCAGTCCGTCAGTTCACCTGATGATGGCTACATGTATGATCGCCGAAATATTGTGCTCGTTGGACACTATAGACCGGCAGTACACCCGTGGATAATTTGATTATCAAATACGCCGGGAGAAACTGAAGAATCATATAAATCAGTTGCTTTTGAACTTAAACACACCAGGTTACAATTCGTTTCTTGTCTGAAACCGTTATTGGATGTTATGATTAAGGCCGTGCTAGTGTGAGCCGTATGTATTACAATGCACTGGCATGTTATTATTACAAACGGCCATCAACAGGAAACGTGATTTTCTTTTAATAATGTTTTCGTATATGTGTCACGAAATTCAGTACCACGTTTAATGTCTAGGAAATATATAAACAACAGCAATAATAAATAATAAATTCTTCGTTTCGGTCGTGCAATTTTCTGCTACTGAGCTTGCTACAATGCCGCTTCAGCTGTCAAATGGTTGCATTTTTTCCCCTACTGAGTTTCGCGACTGCCTGTTTTAGACGGTGTCGGCGTGTCTGACCTGCCGGTGACGGCGACGGGCAGCACGCGGCAGGCGAGCGGCACGGGCGGCGGCGGCCCGGCCGCGGCTGCGGCTGCGGCTGCGGCGGTCTCCCCGGCGGCGCTGCCGGCGGGCGCGCCGATGGCGACGGGCGCGGAGGCGGCGGCGGGGCCCTTGCGCGGCCACGCCACCGTGCCCTCCCACTCGCGCCCGCGGCTCAGCTGCTGGAACATCAGCTCCTTGCCCTCCATCTGGTTCAGCTCCAGCACGTTGCGGCCCAGCAGCTCGCGCTGGCTGTAGCCCAAGATCTTCTCTCCGGCGCGGTTCACGTACTGCAACAACACACACACCTCCTGCCACTTAAAACATCTCTCTTAACGATGAATAAGAAGCGATGAATTAAAATTTGGGATGCGGCCGGCAATCGTACCCGGACCTCCATGTTTACTAGGCAGACGTATAACCGTTTTTTTCCGTACTTGGTTGTTCGTTGATCATTTTGGCTCAGCTTTTTTGTTACAGAGGACGTTCAGCTCTCTGACCACGCTGAGCCACGGCTCCTGGCAAGTTAAAAATCTCTCTTAACGATAAAACCATTAGGCCACCACACCACTAAGGCGCCTCGGAATAGTCTAAATACGACTTCCCCCACGTCACACACTTTAATTCATTGCTTCAGCTTCATCTTCGATGTCTTGGACATATTTGTGACGAAAAACCGTCTTAGGGTTTCTTAATTTATATTTAAATTGATATCTGTATCACCTTAACAGGAGTGTTCCAATATGTCCATTGTCGAGGTGTCATTCCGCTGCATGGAGAGCCTTGGCAGTAGTGGCAATTATCTATGGAGCACAGAAGCTGAATTAAAGTTTGTGACGTGGAGCGAAGTCGTACTTAGACTATTCCAAGGCGCATTAATAGTTTCTGGTGCGGTGGTCTGACAGTAAGGCGTCTGTCTAGTAAGCATGAAGGTCCGGGTACGATTCCCGGCCCCATCACAAATTGTAATTCATTGCTTCTAATTTATGGTTAATGTTTTGGACTTATTCGAGACGATAAACCGTCTCAGGGTATCTGAATTTCTATTTTTTTAAAATCTCTCTTTTCCTTCGGTTGGCACTAATGCACACATTACTTCATTTTTCTCTCCGTAAATATGCATATACGAGGGTTACTCCAAAACAAACGCACACATTTTTTTAAATACAGTTTTTATTCTACATTTTTGAAAGTATTAGGAACAATATTTTCATTTCTTCATATAATCCTCATCCCTCTCAAGTGGAGCGCCACCTAACGGAATCCCACAGCTTCCGCATCGAAGGTTCGAATCCTTCCTCGGGCATGGATGTTTGTGTTGTCTTTAGTATAACGTAGTTTATAAGTAGTTTAGGGACTGATGACACCGCAGTTAAGTCCCATAAGCTTAACAAACATTTGAATAACGGAACCTCTCAAATGCCTTAGGCCATCTTGGAACTAGCGCCTGTATACTCGCACGGTAACATTTTGGACCAACGCATTGGAGCCACTGTTTGGCAGCGTGCACAAGTGAGTCATCATCTTCAAACCGTTTTCCACGAAGAGAGTCTTTCAGTTTCCCAAAGAAATGACAGTCAAATGGAGCCAGGTCACGACTGTAGGACGGGTGTTTCAGTGTTTTCCATCCGAGTTTTGTGATCGCTTCCATAGTTTCCTGACTGACATGTGCCCGTGCATTGTCGTGCAACAGATCCTGTTTTTGCCGATGTTGTCCAACACGACTCAGTCGACTTTAAGTTTCTTCATATATGCATCAGAATTTATGGTAGCTCTACGTGGCACACTGTTCACTAGCAAGAGTCCTTCGGAATCAAAAACACAGTAGTCATAACTTTTCCAGCAGAAGGTGTGGTTTTTCATTTTTATTTTTCTTGGGTGAATTTGCAGGATGCCACTCCATTGATTGCCTCTTCATGTCTGGTGAAAAATGATGGAGCCATGTTTCATCACCTGTCACAATTCTTCCAAGAAATTCATCTCCACCATTCCCGTACTGTTCCAAAGGTTCGCTGCATACCGTTTTCGTGTTTCTTTGTGAGCCACTGTCAACATCCTGGGAACCCACCTGGCACAAACCTTTTTTAACGCCAACACTTTCAGTATTCTGCAAAAAGTTCCTTCCCTATCCCAACATAGCGTGGCAATTCGTTCACTGTGAAGCGTCTGTCAGCAGTCACCAGTTAGTTAACTCTCTGCACTTTGTCTGTAGTGTGTGCAGTACGAGGCCTGCCGCTGCGAGGACGATCCTCAATATTGCCGTGCCCGCTTTCATCACGTGACCTGCTTGCCCACCGACTAACTGTACTGCCATCGACAGCAGCATCTCCATACACCTTTTTCAACCTCTTGTGGATGTTACCCACTGTCTTGTTTTCACAGCACAGGAATTCAATGACAGCACGCTGCTTCTGACGAACGTCACGTGTAGCAGCCATTTTGAAGACATGACGACGCCACTCACGGGAACAGGTTGAACTAAGTTTGAAAACAAGCGGGAAGGCTGTATCTACAGACTGTAAAACTTTCAAACAAGCAGAAAGAAAACTGTATTAAAAATTGTGTGCATTTCTTTTGGAGTGACCCTCATATTTTCGCTTGCATGCCGATGGTACCCGAGCAAGAAACTTATACTCTGCTCAAAACAATTAGGAGATCAGGTGAAATATATAAAGTATACATATGGTAACGTGTTTTATTCAGATATTGGTTACAATTATATATACAGTACGATATTTTGCTATCTCAGCTCTTTAGTTGAGGTTTACAAGGCGTTTACTTAGAGCGAGGCACCATGGGGCTACCATAATAGTGAAAAAGACATTCTCGTTACCCTCTAATATGCTGTGTGATCACCTCGAACGCCCAGTACAGTTGCACATCTGCGTGAGACGTACAGTACGACGTTATCAATCAGCTCTTGAGGGATATTTGGCCATTCTTCAATGAGTGCAACATCCAGCTCTGCAACTGGCATGGGAGGGTCTGCCAAGTGAATTCCAAACATGCTCAATCAAGTTCAAGTCCACTCCATCCGTTAGTTCCCTCGGCTTCAAGCATGTTGTCCACCCTTGCAGATCTGTGAGGACGAGTCTTATCGTCCACCAGGAACCCATGACCTATGGCACCAGCGTAGGGCACAACAAAAGGTGGAAGTATCTCTTCGGTATAGCTCCGAGCAGTCAAAGCGCAGAGGTCGTTACGTCCGCTAATACTGACTCCTGCCCACACCATTTGTCCACCACCGAAGGAAGGAAGGAAGGAATCTTAGGGTTTAACGTCTCGTCGACAGTGTCGTCATTAGAGACGGAGCTAACGCTCGGTGTTTTGGGTAAGGATGAGGGAAGGAAATCGGCCGTGCCCTTTCAAAGGAACCATCCTGGCATTTGTCTGGAGTGATTTAGGGAAATCACGGAAAACCTAAATCTGGATGGCCGGAGGTGGATTTGAACCACCATCCTTCCGAATGCGAGTCCAGTGCGTTACCACTGCGCCACCTCGCTCGGTTTGTCCACCACCATCATATGGTGATGTTTGCTGCTCATAAGCAGGATTCTTTCGTGTTCCACGTTCTCTCCAGACGAGGGAACGACTACTGTCCAGCTGAACACAAAATCTTGACTTGTCTGTGAACGGAACCCAACGCCATTCGTTACGACCCCAACCATGTTATTCCTCCGGCCAATTTTGCGGTATAAATTGTGTCGTGGTTTTAATGTGACACGCGCCATAGGCCTCCGTGACTAGATGCCACGTTTCCGAAATCGAATTTGGACTGTTGGTGTGGAGGGTGCGTTGCATCTGAGTAGCATTCACTTCAGCCTCCTGTCGCGACGGGCTGTTAACCGGAGATAACGGTCATCTCTTGCTGATGTTACGACCTTGTTTTAATCTTCTTTTTACGGTTCCTATTGTCTCCAATCGCGTCCAGATCCTTGAAATTACACTTTGGGACAATCCAATAGCTCCAGCCACCTCCCTCTGTCTGTCGCGCTTCCGATCTTCTTAAGGCTCTCCATCAGGTAAGTCACGTTGTTGTTCCATTGCATTACCTGCTCATTAAACTATCTGAAACCAATCGCTTGCATAATTCTTTTGGTAGAGTAAACACAAGTTAACTCCAATCCCCTCTGCAGCAACGTTCTGTTATTACCACTATCTCGGTTTCCGTAATGTTGTTGTCTGCACTCCGTAGAACCGACAGAAAGACGTCTAACCATATCAGTTTATTTTGTCGATTACAATAATTCAGAACCTAGATATCTCAATTGACCCCCGAATTGTTTTGACCATTGTACGTATATTATTGTACATATCAATGGATATTCAGGATTGGAATTCAACAATATAATGAGTATAATTTACAACGGCCGGAGGATTCGAAGCAGCGGCCGCAGACGACGATTGTAGGTCTGTCAAGTTTGCGTGTGTATCATATAATTACGTTTTATTTTTATTTTTATTTTTATTTATTTATTTATTTATTTTTTTTACTACAACTCCAAGACGAAATTTTCGACGTAAGTTCGCTTCCAATAAGTTTTATAGAGTGGAGGAAGAGACAAATTCCTCATTTGAAAACTTGAAAAAAAAAATTAGCTTGTATATTATCAAGAAAAGAAAGAAATTTTTGAACGTTTCCCGAAGTACCTTCCTGTGATATTCCGAGAAGAAAATTCCCAATAAATAAACGGATAAAACATTGGATTTAGGTGGGATGCACGGTATGATGGGAATCGACGGCTATGGACAGAGTATGATTTATTAGCAGCATGACATTCAGGATCCATTTACTACCAACTATATGATAAGTGACACGTTCTATTAACTCAGAAACTACGTAAATAATGTAATAGAAGACAAGAAGAAGTTTCCGTATGAAAATACAAAATACAGACTTAATATATTCACAATAACACAGGTCTGCTTCCGTTTATACCTTAGCGAATCATCATAAAATATTCTATCTGCATTTGATTGTGTATGAACATAAAAAATTTGTTGTTTATTTTTTTTTACTCGGGAGTCAAAAGCTTAAAGGGAGCGAATTATTCGCAAAGATTTTATGAGACCATTTTTGTTAAAACTCTTACCATAATAAAATTTCGATAAAATATCAAAACTACCCAGTCTAAATCAGTGTTAAGCTTCGAACGAGAATATAGGCACGTTAAAGGCTAAGACGAATGATTGCCACATCTAGTTACTTTATTTCCAAATTAAATCCTTCTCTAGAGTACGGTCTAAATGTAACTGGGAGACGAATTAGGCACACCAAAATCTGTACTCTAGTGAAGCCTCCAACAAGGCAAAATAAGACTTTCTGTGCGGATGCATAAATACACTCAGTCGTTCGCGGGGTACAGTTAAAGCTGAAAGGAAGAGGAAGGGGACACTACAGTCGTAATGTGTGATAAGTTGAGAATTGGGGCAGGCCGGGAAGCGTGCGTGAATAGCCTAATTGGTCAAGCCGACGGCTGGTCCGAAGCGGAAAATCCGGTTTCGAATCCTGCTCCAGTACTCATTTTCGACTTCTCCACCGAATTTATTTAAATGCACTCTAATAGTCGAGATGTTTGAATCTTTCGAATTCTTAATTAAGCCCAGGTTCTGCATACGCTACCCGAACACTGAAGACAGCGGAAGTGCGGCCACTAAGAGAGCTCTGCCTGTCGGAGAGAAAACAGCTCGTAGTAATTGATGGAAACAGAGGTGATATCTGGTGTTTCCCATGATAAAGTTGTAGGTCGTCTGCTGTTGCTCATCTATATAAACGATATGAGACAATATTAGAGCAGCCCTCTCAGGTTGTTTGCAGATGATGGTGTTATTTACCAACAGTAGAACTTTTTAGGTACGATATCTGTGTAGTGTGAACATTGGCAACTGATCCTAAATAATGCTGAATGTGAGGCCAATTGCTCGCTACTTGAGTGAGAAGTAGCGTCTCCGGTCACGAAAACCGACAAAACGAACGGGAGAGCGGAATTCTGATGACGTGCTTCTACTTACTGTCGACGGCTCCGGGTGGCCGGTTAGTACCAGAGGGCCTATCGAGGTTTGTAGGACGGGGTTCAGCTAGATTATACATTTTGGAGAGAAACCCTGAAACTTTTTTTTTTCTTTTCAGGTATACCACCATAGCATAATTTGGTAACTTGCCGATAGCGCTAGTCGCAAACATGACGAGTTTTGGTGCGGAGCGAGCTTTCTGTGTGTTGGAGGTTGACAAAAACAAGTGTGCTACAGCTGTTCAGTGGATTTTTAGAAGTACAGTAAGAAGCCACCAATAAGAAAGGCCATTTACTACTGGCGCAACAAATTAGTTACGAGGGGTTGCTTGTGCCCGGCAAAGAGAAGCGGACGTCTAAGTGTGATTGAAATGAATGTGGAGCGCGTACGAGAGACGTTCATAAGGAGTCCAAAGAAATCGGTGCGTCGTGCTTCCCATGAACTCGAAATAGCTCCAATAACAGTGTGGAAACTCCTCCGACAGAAGCTGTCTATGAAACCATTAAAATTGGAGCTAGTGCAGACGCGCAATGACGACAACAAAGACAAGCGTTTTGAGTTTTGTTTGCATTTGCAACAATTGACTGAGGATGGGGTTGGCATTGTTAGTGATTAATTTTTAGCGAAGAAACCACTTTACACACTAATGAGAAAGTGGACAGGCATAATGTTGAATCTGGGATGGAAAGCATCTACACGAATGAATTAAATTTGAGCATGATTAGTCTTGTCACGTCGAAAACTGTACTTCCCATTCTTCACGCCGAGAGCACTGTCACTGGATATTCCTACTAGGACATGCTGCAGCCTCTTGAGCGTGTTTCCCGGTACACCACTGTGCCATGGCCGGTATAGCACCTCAACTCGCCATGCTTGCGACTAGCGCTGACTCTCGGAAAATTACCAGCTTATGGGACTTAACTGCGGGGTCATCAGTCCCTAAAGTTAGTAACTACTTATAAGCTAAGTTATACGAAAGACAACACTAACATTCATGACCGAGGGAGGATTCGAACCCCCGAGGGGAACGGCCTCGCGCATCGGAGCACAGCGTCTCAATGCGCTCGGCCACTCCGCCCCGGCAAATTACGCTGTGGTGGTGTACATAAAAAAAAGAACTTTTGAGGGTTTACCTTCAAAACGACGTATGTATGATTAACTGTACTTTGTTTGGTTCTTGCGCAATATATAATTGAAAGTGTTCCCGCACTTTATGTACACCCTGTATAGTGTGCGTGCGAGCTAAGCTCCATCAAAGAGGCGCCATCTGCTTTGTGTTAAAAGGAAAAGGTCACGCTGTATTGTGATTTAACGTGATCAGTAGTCTGGCGCCAAACGGCCGCGTCACAAGCTTGTAATGAGTGAAAAAAAAAGTTTTTTTTTTTTTTTTTTTTTTTTTTTTTTTTTTTTTTGTGGTTGTGTGTGTCATGTCTTCCGGGGAAAGCAGGTTTTCTCGGGAATTCCTGACGCAGAGCATTGTGAAGATAAGACGTCTTGAGTGAGACGCGAGGCCACGCGGCCGCGGCGCTTTGATGTTTAAGAACACGGGGCTCGCAGCTGCCGGGCTGCTTCCATGTCAGCTACCTTGTTGTTGACTCTGCTAACAATGGGTAAGAGCAACCACGACTTGATAATGTAAATAACGTCTAGAGTGACGGGGGAGAATTTGCGGTGTGAAGATCTGTTTGGTTAACATGCAAGAGGACAGGTAGTGGGAGTCAGGCACTGCTTCTTTTCAACTCCAGCACAAACAGCGTATACAATTGGTTAATATTTAAAACTTAGTGCAGAAGGCAGATTATTGCAATCATAGAACGATAGAGACTTCTGATTTACAGTGTGACGTCTAGAAAACGTGGCCGTTGTCTCATATCTAAAACTTGATGAATTGAAAATAACAAGAAAGTATCTCCCGACAACGGATAATTTAATTTGATTAATAGAAAAGTCTTGTTTCCATATGATTGTACCTAACTAATCCTTTTGTTGGATGAAAACTTTACTTCAAAGAAGCATTCAATAGCTTGCTGACTATCAGAGACTACCAAAGGCGTGCATTACATTGATTACTTCTACTGATTTCAAAACTGAAGCCTAATGTCTCTGAAAATATCCGCGAATTCGGCGTCTCAAACACATAACTAGATCCAACCTATTATGTGATTTCAATGGTTTACCGTGGGGTGTTATACTACTGGAAATTACTAACGTTGAATAGTGGGGCATAGAAAAATTGGAATTTATTGTCGTGCCGAACTCATCCTTGACGTAATAAGCTTGTCGGTTAGTTCGTTTTCAAGAAATAATACAAAAAGAGGCGGAAGCGGCGTGGCATAAGAAGAAATTGAGAAATGCGATTGGGCGTGCGAGTATGGCAGCAAAATACTGGGATGTGAATGTTGTAAATATGTCTATCACAAGAAGCTGCCTTATTTCTCCATTACCGACTGAATGAATAGGAAAAGGGAAAGGGAGAGGAAGGGAGTCAGGAGGGGTATGGTTGAGAGAGGGGATGAGGATAATGACATTATATGTGTTTTAGGGCATGCAAACTAGACATATATGTCTGAAGGGGGTTACCACGATAATGATTTGAATTAAATACTTCAATGCCAGTCTCTAGATCGCTTATATTTCTTAAATGACCGGTTTCGGGCCAGCTGCCCATCTTCAGATCTCTTAACAATAATTAAAAAAACAACTGATTGTAAAAAAGGTTAAATTATAAAATATGGAAATATGTATAAAAACAGACCAATTTTCTACAGTTACAGATTAATTTGGCCCTCACTGAACACGATGTTCCTTGTTGTAACTAAATACAGTAGCATCTTGGGACTTTTTTGTAACATTCGTTTGGTTGGTGGAGTCTAATAACCGAATTAGTTTGTTAAGTTGACGTAAAAAAATTGATGAATATAAATAAATAAGGTAATTTTTTTAAACTTTAAAAGAATATTAAAATAAGTTCAGCTGAGTTGTAATAAAAGTTAATTTTTTGGGCGTTTATGAATTTTTAGTCCTTCTTAATTTGTTAAAACATTTAAAACGTATACGAAACAAATTTTCTGAAAACGTTTAAAAGTTTATTTCTATTTGGATGTTACGTCTTCCTTTCTGATTGTGGATGGAGCCTTAATGTGTCAGGCAGCAAACTTCGTAACACCGAATGTTGCTCCTATCTGCGGTGTCCCATTTACTGTCAGTACGTTGACGGCCGAGCAGCTGGTATTAGGCAGCGCGTATTACAAGCGTGACTACAGAATGTCTTTAAATATTTCATAAAAGTTCTAATGCATGAAATCTCTTTGTTCCTTCATAGTTTCTTTCAGTTATGATTATATTTCAAGTTCTTGAAGAACGTTTAAATGAAAACTTTCGGAACGTAGGCTTCCGCGGCTGTTGTCACTATCAACACTATCACTATCAGCATCTTCAGTTGCTCACCTATAGTGCTAACCACGTATTTTCTGTTCATTTATATGCACGCCAAACGCTGTCCGGTTACTGTTGATACAATGTTGTTTCTGTCACTCTTCAAAATTGTCCCCAGTCTACCCTACATAATATTTATCACAACTAACACATTTAATCTTGTATACCACGATGTTAATGTATTTATTTTGTTTTTCTGTGGTTAGTCTATGCGAGATTTGCCTTTCATTTTTAAACACCATTCCCATATTTTTCGGGATTTATGTAGCAATTCTCTCAGAATCACGTCCTTTGTATGTCGAGTGACAAATTTCTTTTTCACTGTAATCTTCTTATTTTCATTACTCAAAGCAGTATATTTGTTTCTAATTTTATTGAACAAACGCGTGACATTTTGCGTCTTAAGACATTCTACAAGGCAAAACTTGTAGTGCAAACCCACCTATATGTATTTTAATGTCCTTTTAAAGTTTTTTTACAATCACCTGATTTAATTTACATAAATCCATTTTATACGTTGACTTCAAAAAACCTTCCGATTATTAGACGTCCACTAATCAGACGAATGTATAATGTAATATGTAAGTCCCTAGATAGTACTGTCTACAGTGAACATTGTGTTTATTAAGGGATAAATTACTCTGAAACTATAAAAAATTAGTACGATGTTTTAAACATTTTTAATATTTTTATAATTTTATCCTCTTTTAGAATCAGTGTTTTGTAATTGTTGTTAAGAGATCTGAAAATGGGCAGCTCGCCCGAAACCGGTCATTTAAGAAATATAAGCGATGTAAAGACTGACAGTAAAGTATTTAACAGGTCATATTGTGCATGGAATGCTTGTTGATCTCCACCCATTGTCTGAAATCTTCGTTTATCAGCTGCTACAATAAAATAGTTTATAAAGCAGCGTAATTGGATTAAAATAGTAAGTAAAAGCGTAGGCTTCATTTTCAGATGGCAAAAGTACTTTTAATACTCGAAAAATTATTTTTATAAGTTTACCTAAATGTGTATTTGAGTAAGCCTATAAGAGTAAAGAAACGCTGTGTTTGACAGGTATACTTTGCCATCAGTATTTTTTTAATAATTTCAGATGCTTAAAGGAGTATTTCTAAACAATTGCTACCGTGAGAAGAAATGATATTTTAAAGTAAAATAGTTTCAGAACGTGTGATGAAAACATACAACATATCCAGTTCGTATAATGAAAAGCACAGCTCCCCTGCGAAATACGGTCTGACAAGTGTAGATCGCATTGCCAGTTAAGGTACTGGGAGATATATATCGTACGTCACTTGTAGAAAGCTTATTTGTAAATCAGCCACACGCCTTGTATGAAAGCTGTTACTTGGCGGCGTGTGATATACGATCAGCGGCCACTGAAAGGTGTGTTTGGAGTTACTGTCACGACGCAAGTTCTTTGAATAACGGTGATTTATAAGTGACATTATCCTCAGTCACTCAGTAGCAGTAACATAACTGATGGTCGCTAAACTGTCAAGGTGCGCCTCGCGACACATTTTGTTTGCGAGAACAGCTAAAGGAGACATGCGTTATTCCTGCAACTTAAAAGGTGATTCGGAATACGACACGCTTCCACAACTGGTCTGTATTACTGCATGAGGAGTTCTGAAATAGTTTGGGCTTTACTCTGATGTGTAAATGTCAACGAGCTGCCTAGGGAAGTAGCAACCAGGTTTGAGCCTTGGTAAGATTGAGAATTTAACTTTTCATTCACGCAAACATCGCAACTAATACCTTTCTTAGAGAAAAAGGATTACATCTCAAGTCCACTTTCAGTTTCAGAGCCGAGAGATAAATACCATAACAACAAATATCGCAAAAAGTGAGTACTGTAAGACGTTAGTCGAAACTAGGTCCGTTTGAGTAGCAACCTGCCACCAGGCGTAATGAGGCGCCATGAGCAGACCCATCAACGTGGAGTGCAAGATGTATGAGTTCCAAAGAAGACAGTACTGACAGGCGTGAACACCACTTCATGTTAGTTTGATAAATCATTACTCAGAAATATTGACATTAATTTTCTAAATAACAACGGAAACGCTGGTAGGAGCTCTAAGGAAATCAGATTGGGTTCCGGTAAAAAATACAAACACGCTATAACTTATGAGTTAGAGGTTCAAATGTTGTGGTTTGTAAATTTAAGGGACTTAACTGCTACGCTCATTGGCCCCTAGGCTTACAAACTATTTAAACTAACTTATGCTAAGGACAACACACACACACACACACACACACACACACACACACACACACACACACTTATGCCCGAGGGAGGACTCGAACCTCCGACGGCGAACAAATGCGCTCTTCATAGCAAGCCGCCTTAGAGGGCTCGGTCACTCTTACGACTGCCGAGTTGCAGGAAGACAAATCTACGTATGTAGGATTTGTAGATTTAGAGAAAGCTGTTAACAACGTTTACTGGAGTATTAGGCACAGCATTCATCAATCCGAAGATTGTTTTGAACAACTCAGTAATTTACTAGGCATGGTCCTGTTTTGAGGTGGTATGCCGTTGTCTTTCTGCGACCTTTTGAATTGGTTTACCGATCCAATCATAGGGAAAACTACAGTTCCATACCACGATACGGAAAACTACATTTGCATACCACGATGCAATTCCGCATTTTTCACATGAACCAACATAGAGGTAAAAAGAAGTGACAATTGACAGATAAATATCCTAGGATTGAACAGGAATGTAAACCAGGCCATTTAGATTTGTAGTCTACCATTATACCACTTTTTGTCCTTTTGGGTTTGAGCTGTTCTTTCCGGAAGTGGGATTATGCTTGTTCGCTGCTAATCGATTAAGTCTTTGCTCTGGTATTTACAAACATAAAAATAAAATAAAATAAAAAGTATATCGAGTCGGACATGAAAGAGACAATGCGGTTGAGAAGGGACTGTAAGAGGATTGTATCAAATACCTACGCCATTAAAACCTTCACTCAAGAAACCATAAAGGAAACCAGCCAGAAATTAGTAAATGGAATTTAAGTTCGGGAGAGGAAATAAAAATATTGAGGTTTGCCAATGTTATCGTAACTCTGTCAGAGACGACAAAGGAATGGGAAAAGAAGTTGAATGGAATGAATGGTGTTTTGAGAAGAGAGTATGGGATGGTCACCAATAAAAGGAAAATAAATAAGAAGATTCTGAGAAAATTATATTAAGAAATAATGCACTAAACCTCGTCCAGGAGTTTTATAATTTGGGCAGTAAAATAACTGATTATAACTGAAGGAAGAAGGATGTAAAATGCAGAATGTGAATAATAAGAAAAACACTTTTATAATAAGAGGTACTTTAATACCATACATAAACTGAATTATTTCTTCTCTTTTTTAATTTTATCTGCTAGCAAATGTTATATATGGACGATAAATATACTGCTGACCGCCAAAATGCAACACCCCGATGGAGGCATTCAAATCAGGTGAGATTTGCAGTAATTCGAATTTCAGCGCAGGTGCGTACCACGGACGCCAGGAGCGCCACCTGCAAGCACTTTATAGATGGGAACAGACGGCCGTGTGGACGTACTGAAATTGTTCTTTCGTGCGATTGTTTAGCGAAAGAATCTCCAGTATGCCTCATAGATGACAGCCGACGTCTTACACGCATGTTTCGGAACACCACAGAGGAAGAATAGCTGCCTACAGGACTTTCAGATTAGCCTTCAGAGAAATCGGTGACTGTGTCGGACGTAAGTAAGCAACTGCGATGCGTATCTGTAATCGCTGGATGAAGGAACGACCGAATCGCACCGAACGACCGAATCGCACCCACCTCATTGCACTACTAAAACCGATGAGGATTTTTTGTGGATGGTTCGCTCAGCCCTATCACGAACCGATCACAACAAATGCGATGTGTTGCATAATAAGTAGAGTCCTCGCGTACCATTCTGCGTTACTCTGAGCAGAGTGGACTGTCCGCAAAATATCGATTGCTGAGTTTCCCACGACGCAGGCGTGTGCACAGCTAATGATACGATGTACGACGAACACGGACAACCGAATGGAAGACATTGTGGTTATCAAACAATTTACACATGTTGCTGGGTGCGACCTCTTTTTATACGGAACCTTGTGATTGTTTTGCGAAGATCGCTTCTCTATTTACCACATGAACCGGTTTTGCAGTCATCATAAAATCTGTGTAAATTGTTTGATAACCACAATGTCTTCCATTCGGTTGTCCGTGTTCGTCGTACATCGTACATCGTATCATTAGCTGTGCACACGCCAAGTTTGATGTGAGCCCACGCAATTGGGTTGAATGTGGTGAGACCACCAGTGGCCAGCACTCCGGCTTTGTATCGAACCAAATGGGACCAAATAGCGGGACTCACCATGAGACACAGTGTCTGTGAAGCACTTCTTTTCGGAAAAGACTTCACAAGTTGAATTTCGGTATGGGAGTTCCTGGCTGACCGTTTAGCTTCGCAGCACAGTCAATCGATTACTTGAGTGAGAGACTACCAATGTGTTCTCACATGGGCGTGACTGGATGAACGGCCTGTAACGTCGCATGCAAAACTTAAGAAGAGGCGTGCTCTGGTACTCGCTTTTTGTGTTCTAAATCGGTGGGCGTTTGTTAACGATGATAGCTCCTGCTATTGGCCGAGATATATCAACTCGTACGTGTTTGTTTCTGGTTTGCTTTTGTCACGAGTCAGGTCAGAGGCAGGCTGGGTGGCAACGAGAAAGACAGTTATACACTAGATTCGACATGGAGAAGACATGGGCTGCAGAAGGGATGGAGTATATATTAGAAGCCAGAACGTATCTCAATATTCATCTTGGCGTATATGGCGTTGAACACAGACGCACGCAGCAACTTCATACTACAGATTCCTTGCTTCTATCATGTAGCGGTAATAAATTCGTACATTCGGTATGGTCGACAAATGTCGTCTAGCAGTGCAATTATGTGTTCAAGACAAGGTTTGCTTAAATCTGTCCAGTAACTTGACTCGTGCATATTCTATTAGAGAACTAACCCAGCTTTAACGGCAGTCGTCAGCAATAAATTGTAAGAAGTAATTATAATTTACAATGAGCAGCAGCTTTCCCTTCCATAACTTTTTTTTGGCATAAATTGTTTCTTAGAGACACTTTCATGTTAAACTATATAACTTTATTCATGTTTTTTTACCTTTTGACTAATAATCTGTTTTATAGACACAATAAATCTAATCGTGACATTTAAATCGACATTCCATTACAGTTAGTACCTTCTAAAATGGATTCATGAAGTTTCACTTTTAAGTGTGATTCCAAACCTTAATATCAGTGTTCATGGCAGATCTGTCCCGTTTTATTAATTCTGTTGCATAATATTAATTACCAGCACCGAAGTTTGAGGATTAATACTTTTGCACCTGACTTTTAGAAATCACTAACTGTTTAAGCTGTAATGCTAACGGCTAAGACATTTTTATATTTTTGGAGATCAATGTATCCTCTTTTTAAATAAGTAGGTTTTGACAGTAGAAAGAAGGAAACACATTATATATATATATATACTTTTAAAAAGTCTAACATTCAATTTAAGAGACATAGTTTTTGTGTGACAATCCCAAAAACATTCTGGCATATATAAAGCTACTTTACACTCCCGACACCACCAAGAAATTCCTTCCTGACTTCCCAGTCTCTGCTTTGCTTCTATCTGAACAAACTTTACAAACCCGTGTGGGGGTTGGCTTTTTTCTCCATCGCTGGTATCTTCTACACAAAATCCTTTGAGTCTGCCGTTTGTTAAATTAGCCACAGTCCCAGTTTCCTTGTGTGCTCTTTGAACAAGAGACTCTCCAACATGAAGAAGAAATATCTTCAGACTACATTTTCTTCTGTCTTAAGCACTTCTTGTCTCCTTGTAAAATACATAAGCATTTGTGAGACGCATTACAAACATGTGGAAAAACCATTTATGCACCATTTAAACTGCTTCCTGCCAAATGGATAGTAAGATACCATTTGATCAAAACGATCCATCCTGTTTTGTAAGTGTTGTAGTCCAATATGCAACTGGTTTCATATTGTTGATGCGCCCCTGTTTAGTACCAACAGACACTTCCGACATTGTTGCCTTGTGACACGTTGACAGCATCAACATATCTCGCCTCATAAAAATCACAACCGCCCAAGTCTACCTCGGGCTGAGGCCGCTCAGGAATGCCATGCAGCCTGAGTCATACTTGGACGCCGTCACGAATGTGTTAATGGAAAGGCGGAGGACGGGGAGGGAGGGGACCAACAAGGGGCTCTCGTCCTGGAGAGGGTGGCCTCCAAGAGATTTGGAGGTCCCGCAGGAGCTGACTATTTTCAGTCAGATTATAAATATAAAAAATTAAAAAAACGCCCGTTAAGACTGGAGCTTGTGACCGCAAACGTATACAAAATACAAGTACAGATATCCACAATTCATTTGCCGAATCCAGATAGTGTAGGTAAAGAATTATCTATCTACATCTACATGGGATACTCTGCAAATCACATTTACGTGCCTGGCAGAGGGTTCATTGAACCACCTTTATACTATTCATCTCCCATTCCATTTTCGAATAGCGTGCGGGAAGAAAGAACACCTGAATCTCTCCGTTCGTGCTCTGAATCCTCGTATTTTATTCTGTTGATCTTTTCTACCTATGTAAGCGGCAGTCAACAATATATTTTCGCATTTGGAGGAGAATGTAGGCGATTGGAGTTTCGTAAGTAGCCCACGCCACAGCGATAAGCGCCGTTGTTGTAATGATTCCCATTCCAGATTCTGTATCATTTCCGTAACACTTTCTTCCCTGTATCGTGACAATACAAAACGAGCTGATCTTCTTTGGACTCTTTCGATGTCCTACTTCAAACCCACCTGATAAGGGTCTTACACTGGCCAGCAATACTCCAGAAAAAGGACGGACAAGCGCAGTGTATGCAGTTTCTTTAGTAGCTCTGTTGCATCTTTTAAGGGTTCTGCGAACAAAACGCAGTCTATGGTTCGCCTTTCCCACGACATTATCTACGTTTTGTTTCCAGTGTAAGGCTGAAGTAATAGTAATTCCTAGGTATTTTGTGGAGCTTCCGGCCTTCACTTTTGATTGATTTATCTTGTAAACAAAGTTTAACGGATTTCTTTTCGTACTCACGTGGACGACTTCACACATCGCATTATTTAGAGTCAATTGTTAATTTTTACACTATACTTATGTCGTATTGAGATCGTTCTGCAGTGGGTTTGATCTTCAGATGATTTTACTAGACGGTAATTGACGGCGTCATCTGCAAACAACCTAACACAGCTGCTTAGATTTTCTCCCAAATCATTTATGAAAGTAAGGAACAGCACAGGAACAATAATACTACCCTGTAGGACGCCGGATATCACCTCAGTTTCAGTCGATGCCTTACCATCGATTACTACAAACTGTGTCCTCTCTGAAAGGAAATCCCCTATCGAGTCGCAAATTTTGGGCGATATACCGTAACAATACAATTTGATTAAAAGTCGTTTGTGAGGTACTGTGTCAAAAGCCTTCTGGAAATCAAGAAATACGGAATCAATTTGAGAACCCTTGTCGATAGCACCCAACACTTCGTGTGAATAAAGAGCTAGTTGTGTTTCGCATGAACGATATTTTCTAAATCCGTGTTGACCTTGAATCAATAGATCATTCTGTTCGAGATAATTCATAATATTTGAATACAGGATATGTTCCAAAACCCTGCTGCAAATTGAGGTCAATGAAATAGGCCTGTAGTTTAGTGGGTTACTCCTACTTCTTTTCTTGAATATAGGTGTGACCTGTGCAAGTTTCCAATCTTTTGGTACAGATCCTTCTTTGAGAGAGCGGTTGTATATGGTTGTTAATTAAGGAGCTATCGCTTCAGCATAATCAGATAGAAATCTAATGGGTATACAGAGTGCACGGCCTGATCATGCGTTCTCCGTGAGGGGCGTGAGGGGGGGGGGGAGAATTAACGGAAGGCGAGGTTTCTCAACTGCAAGTCCCTTAGCAAGCGAAAAACATCTAAAATGTGGAACAATAGTGAGGCTTGAGATAGTTTACCAAAATGTGGACAGTCAAACGAGAACCACAACGATAGTGGAGCGGGTCATCGCGCCGGAGATGACGATGAGTAAACCACGTATGAGCAGTGTAGAGCCTGCCTGCCTAAGGCTGCAGACCCAGTTGCTGAACAGTACAAGGATGGGATTCCATCTTGCGGGGTATGTATAGGATGCGGATATGTCTGAGGAATTAGAGGAGGTGTGGGAAAGGGATGAGATCGTAGAGGATCCACTTGGGGAAGGGGAGGTGGATGCAGTGAACGAGGCAGAGGGCGTGGAGCTCCAGGATTTGACGGGACTTATAAGGCGGGGGAGGCTTAACGAGACGGGATGGTGGAGGGGTTGAGTCTACATGTCCGACCGAAGAGGAGTTTGAGTAGGTTGAGGCGGGAGAGGGCCTTTTGATGGTCTTCAGGTGGCGGGTCCAGGAAGGGGAGCGGTCAAGGGTGAGGCCAAGGTAGTTGATGGTGAAAGTTTGAGGGATGGGACGACATGTGAGTTATAGGTCATGGTGGGGGAAGGAGCGGGTGGTTCGACCTATGATTATTGCCTGGGATTTAGTGGGGTTGACAGAAAAGAGCCACTGGATGCACCAAGTGGAGAGGAGAGACTGGAGCAAGTGTTGGAGCGGCAGAGGGAGGGGGTGAGGGCGAGGAAAGGAAATGAGCAGAAGCCTGAGTTTGCGGCATATCGAGCGAGTAAATGAGGTAGAGGAGCGGCGAGAAGACGGAGCCCTGGGGAGGCGGAGTTGTCGACAGTGACGTAATAAAGCCGTGTTGTTTGTTCACCAGAGAACATACAAACTGAAATTTTACCTTTTAATTCCTTTATGTAGCTAAATTTTACTGGCTGTTAAAGTGATTTACGATTCAAAAATGTTCAAATGTTTGTACAGCTTATGGGACTTAACTACGGGGTCATCAATCCCTAAACTTACAAACTACTTAGGAACTACATACGAACTAGGACGGCTCAAATATCCATGCCCGAGGGGGGATTCGAACACCCGTCCGTAGTGGCCGTGCAGACCGTGACTTAAGCGCCTCAGTCTCCTCGGCCACCGCGGCCCGCATTTACGATTCACCTAATTTCTGCATATACTCATATTTGTGCATTTTTAAAGCGTCGGAAAAAAAGTCTGCGAAAATATGTTAACAATTTAGCCTGTAAGCAGAGACTTTTACTGAATCTGAACTATCTATGGAATTTATGAATGAGTGAAACATTATAGTAAATATAATCACCTTTACTCCTACTTATAACTTTATTTAATTGTCCATTACAGCTGTTTCGCCGTATTTGGCATTGTCAAGTGGTTGTCTATTTGTTGCCAATATACACACAGCATTTGTACCTCTACACGATTTTAATAGGTACTTTCTTAGAAAGTCGTTTTTTAAATCATTTTTAAAATAATGAATTCCTTGTTTGACTGCTATTTTGATGCAATGTGTTTACAAAGATGTTCTATTGGGATGGAAACTTATCCTGACAATGCCAAATACGGCGAAACAGCTGTAGTGGACAATTAAATATAGTTATAAGCATCAGTAAAGGTGATTATATTTATTAAAATGTCATATTTCGATATACTCACCGCTGCAGGCCCATTTATGAAAAGAGTGAAACATTATTTTGGTAATACTCTTCTCGGGTTTGCAGTCGGATAACATCGTAAATTATACACAATATTTCGACAGACCAACTGGCTGTCATCTTCAGGTGAATACGCCGAATGCACTTACTCGCCGGAAGCCGACATAGAACAGAAACTAGGTGTATAAAGGGGCCGCTGTTTCTGTTCTGTTTCGGTTACCGGCGAGTAAGTGCATTAGGTGTATTCACCTGGATATGGCAGGCAGTTGGTCTGTCGAAATATTGTGCCCAGTTGACGATGTTATCCAGCTGCAGACCCGAGAAGAATATTACCAGATATTACGCCGAGAAAGTCTACGTAAGCACACGAAATATTATTGTGTTTTCTCACTATCAGTTTGGCGTGTTCCTCCTCTGATTCTGGGTGCGGTAAAAATTCTGTTAGTCTTTAATATTATATATATGTTTCACTGTATGGACGGGGACTGATGACCATTGTAGTTTAGTCCCCCTTAAACAACACAACAACAACAACAACAACAACAACAACAACACTGTTTGGATTACGATCTCTCCTAGCATCTTTCCAATATCAACCCAGATATTTTCATTCTGATGTTAATTTTCATTGCAGTAAACGCGGTATTATTGAGAAACATGTGGCAGACAGCCAGATTGTGGAGCGGACAATGAAGGTATATGAATGCTAGGTCATTGTCTTTGCTTCAGGCAAGTGCTATGCATACACACAAAGGAATTTACGACGCCAGCTGTCAATTGTCACCGAAATAAATCGATGGAGAAAGTTGATAATTTGAGCCCAGCTGGAATTGGAACGCAGGTCCTCCTGCCTAGTAGGCAGTTGGACTTCCGCACTGCAGACACAGTGGTAACCATAGCCGCGCGAGATACCCCTGCTCACCGCTTGCCAGACGCAAATTCTCAACTTGCCCATACACTAGTAACGCTGTGCCTCTGCCCATTATTACTCACCGCATATCGCCAATTCCATTACAGTCCGGATATATGTTCATTGATATGAGTTGCAGGATAATAAACATTTATATATACAAGAACATTGTAAATCAATGTCCATATACATATTTTATATCGATGTACACTACTGGCCATTAAAAATGCTACACCAAGAAGAAATGCAGATGATAAAAGGGTATTCATTGGACAAATATATTATACTAGAACTGACATGTGATTAAATTTTCACGCAATTTGGCAGAATAGATGCTGAGAAATCAGTACCGACAACAACCACCTCTGGCCGTAATTACGGTCTTGATACGCCTGGGCATTGAATCAAAAAAGAGTTTGGATGGCATGTACAGGTACAGATGCCCATGAAGCTTCAACACGATACCACAGTTCATTAAGAGTAGTGACTGCCGTATTGTGACTAGCCAGTTGCTCGGCCACCATTGATCAGACGTTTTCAGTTGGTGATAGATCTGGAGAATGTGCTGGCCAAGGCAGCAGTCGAACATTTTCCGTATCCAGAAAGGCCCGTGCAGGACCTGCAACATGCGGTCGTGCATTATCCTGCTGAAATGTAGAGTTTCGCTGGGATCAAATGAAGGGTGGAGCCACGGGTCATAACATATGTGGAATGTAACGGCCGCTGTTCAAAGTGTCGTTGATGCGAACAAGAGGTGACCGAGACATGTAACCAATTCCATCACGCCGGGTCATACGCCAGTATGGCGATGACGAATACACGCTTCCAATGTGCGTTCGCCGCGATATCACCAAACACGGATGCGCGCATCATGATGCTGTAAACAGAACCTCGATTCATCCGAGAAAATGACGTTTTGCCATTCGTGCACCCAGGTTCGTTGTTGCGTACACCATCGCAGGCGTTCCTGTCTGTGATGCCGCGTCAAGGGTAACTGCAGCCATGGTGTCCGAGCTGATAGTCCTTTCTACTGCAAACGTCGTCGAACTGTTCGTTCAGATTGTTGTTGTTTTGCAAACGTCCCCATCTGTGGACTCAGGGATCGAGACGTGGCTGCACGATCCGTTACTGCCATGTGGATAAGATGCCTGTCATCTCGACTGCTAGTGATATGAGGCCATTGGGATCCAGTACGGCGTTCCGTATTGTCCTCCTGAACCCACCGATTCCATATTCTGCTAACAGTCATTGCATCGCGACCAACGCGAGCAGGAACGTTTCATCAGGCAACACCGGTCAACTGCTGTTTGTGTATGAGAAATCGTTTGGAAACTTTCCTCATGTCAGCGCGTTGTAGGTGTCGCCGTCCATGCCAACTTTGTGTGAATGCTCTGAAAAGCTAATCACCCTTCGTGGTGTAGCAGTTTTAATATATATATATATATATATATATATATATATATATCAAGGATATTGAATTGAAGAAGAGGCATTGAATTAAAATTTTTGCCGTGGCCGGGATTCGAACCCGAGTGCTCCTGCTTGCTAAGCAAGCACTATGATCACTAAGCCACCACGACCTAATTGATGTAGTGATTGCACAGTATGTATTAAACACTTCTCCCTCCACAACACAAATTTCAATTCTGCCTCATGTAAATACGTAAGAATATTGCCGAGACTGTTCAAAGCGGATCAGCACCCGAGCAATGAGCATTGATGGAAACGATGCCGCCTCGTGCGCCTGGCACTGACCTGTATGGCGTGGCTGCTGTCGGTGATGTGGATGGCGTCGCGGCTGCGCTCGACGGCGACGAAGAGCGCCTGCGCGGCGGCGAGCTGCAGGCGCGGCGACACGTCGCTGTGCTCCAGCTGCAGCAGCTCGCTCATGCACAGCCCCGCGCTCGTCGACTCCAGCAGCCACTGCACACACCACACACACCAGCAATGAACTCTAGTCAGGGCACACGTAAAGCAAGGCCGTCACTTCTACTTCCATGATGACTGCACGACAGGATCCACACGCATGAGACATTAAATTTCGGAAACAGTTAAGGAATTAAATATTCTGATATCCACAGTGACAAGTGTGTGCCGAGAGTACTAAATTTGGACTGTATTTTTCACCACAGACGACTGAGTACTTTCTCAATGAATAACTCATAAATTTGTATAAAATATCCCCCTCCTTCCATCCTCAAGACTTCTACCTCACCTTCCACAGTCGTCCCATCTGCCTTACCCTCACCCTTAAATACCTAGGACTGGCCATAGACTGTACCCTCTCCTGGACTCCACACCTTCGCACCATTCAAGATACAGGGTGTCCCGAAAAGGACTCCCTGATTTCAAAATTAAATATGTCGAAAACGAAGATCGATAGAGGAATGCAGTAAACGGTATGTTTATTGTGAAAGCTGTAAGAAGTTTATACAGCAGTTTGAAATAATAGTTACAAAAGCTGCTAACAGAAGGCGCTGTAATCTCCATACGTAATGCCTAGTATAAATAGTGATCCGAAGCCCAGAGCGTGAAAGGAGGATAGCGTACACAAGGAACAGATTAAAACCATGTACTCCATTGAACAACGCGTTTTTCTGGTGCTAGAGTACCACAGGTTAGAAGAGAGACCTACGGCAAGAAGGTGAAGTTTTCAAGCACGATTTAATGTTCCAAAAGGACCCGATGCGAAAACCATTCGTACGCTCTTCGCAAAATTTCAACGATCATGCAGCGTAACTGATGATCTAGTGGGGCATGTCGGCCGCAAGCAAACCGCAGTTACGCCTGAAAATATCGCCACAGTTTCGGCAGCTATTCAGCGAAATCCAATGTCATCCGTCCGTAGAATTGCATCTGAGACTGGTTTGAATCGTTCCAGCACGCAGAAAATACTGAGAAACAGCCTACACATGTTTCCATTCAAAATTCAAACGCACCAGGCCATACCCGCACGAGTTGTGCAACAAAGGGTTGCCTTTGCTAATCAGATGCTCAAAATGATTGATAGTGAAGGATTTGATGTTGGCTGCATCTGGTTTACAGATGAAGCATACTTCCACCTGAATGGATACATGAATAAGCAGAACTGGCGATTTTGGGGTTCCGAAAAGCCATATTGGTGTGAAGCGAAACCCCTGTATTCTCCTAAAGTTACTGTGTGGGCTGCAGTATGCAGCAGAGGCATTATTGGCCCTTTTTTCATTCGAGAAACGGTCACTGGTGCACGTTACGTTGCAATTTTGGAACAATTTGTCGCCACACAGCAAGCGTTAGAGGATCGACCAGGTACTGAATGGTTTATGCAAGATGGAACCCGACCACATCGGACCGAACTAGTGTTTCGCACTCTTGAGGAATACTTCGGGAACCGAATCATTGCTTTGGAATATCCCAAATTTACTGGTGCATGCATGGATTGGCCTCCATATTCGCCAGATTTGACTCCTTGTGACCTTTTTTCTTGTGGGGCACAGTGAAAGACATGGTCTACCCGAAGCATCCCGCCACACTGGACGAGCTTGAATCGGCAATCCATGTGGCATATGAATCCACTTCGGTTGAGACACTACGAAATGTGATGGAGAATTTCATTCTTCGTTTGCGCCCCCTCTGTTGTGCCAATGGTGAACATTTTGAAAACATTGTGACGTAATTGTTTGCAAAGAGTGTTTTCATACGATTATTGCACTATGTATGCTGATATGAGCTGTACAACGTACAGCGCCATCTGTTAGCAGCTTTTGTAACTATCGTTTCAAACTGCTGTATAAACTTCTTACAGCTTTCACAATAAACATACCGTTTACTGCATTCCTCTATCGATCTTTGTTTTCGAGATATTTAATTTTGAAATCAGGGAGCCCTTTCCTGGACACCCTGTAAAACTCACTCACCTCTTCGCTTCCTGAACGTCCTATTTGGCTGAACCTGGGGTCTAAACTCTTCCACAGTCCTTTACACCTACAAATCCTGCATCCGCCCCATCCTATGCATAGCCCACCTTGCCTGTATTTCCACCCCCCTCCCCACCTGTCCTTCTACCAATCCCTACAGATCTTGGAACACCACGTCCTCCGCCTCACGTTTCACATCCTTCTTCATCCCCCATCCCCTGTACGGATCCTATATGACCTCATCCCCTTCCCCCGCCTTGTCCACTTCACTGAACACCTCCGCCTCCGCTACCTCACCCGCAAATTAGAACCGCCCAATACCCTCGTCCATCCCCTCATCAAAGATCCTGGTTCATTGCCACGTCTCCCTCACTGTGCCAACCTCGCCCTCCAGCTGTCCACTCTCCATATTCCCTCCCATGGCAACTTCCGTATCCTCCCACTCCCAGATGGTGCTCTCTGGACTGACATTTATCCTTCCTACCAGCTGTAATCCTCCACCTTTCTCCCTCTTTCTATCCATCCCAGAGGGCCCTGTCCTTCTTGTCCCTCCTACCCACTCATTCCTCCAGCCGTCCCTTACACATCACTCCCTCTCCCGCCCCTCCTGGCTTCCTGAAACATCGTGCCTCGCTTTTCTCCTCCTGGCCCTGTGGCTCCTCCTCTCGCTACCTCCCCCCACCTCCTCCCCTGGCTCCCCTCCCTATCACTCATCGCCATCATAACGTTCTGGTGCTACGCCAACATATATTTTATCAAGTGGAGTTTTTAAAACAAATGGCGACTGGCCAACACGCGGCTGACGACCTGTGTGCTTTTTAATCTTCTGTGTTTTTCCACCACCCTCACTGCCCTCTCCTCGCTTCCCTCCCCCCTCTTCATGCATCTCATCATCCATGAGTGATTAGTGAATTTGGTGTCTTTCCAGTGTGGTGTTTTATTTTATGAACAGAGATCGCCCAACCCGCAGCTGACACATTCTGTCTTTTAGATGATTTATGTGATGCAGTGTCTCCGAGTCTGTTTCATGTATTTTTTTCTCTTTATTGTCGCTGTGTCCATGCGAAAATACTACTTTCTTTTCTCTATTTAACTGTATCCATGAAAATTTTAATTATCTTCTGTTTTTGCCACCGGTACTTTAATTGTTGTACACTCTTTTTCATTGCTCATTCTTTATCTCTCGTATGAAGAACGTCTGCGTACTCTGACATATTGCCCCGATTAGGGAAATTGAAATTACAATGAAGAAAAAAAATGTATAAGAGGATTTCCAATCCATGGTGTGGTACATCAACCAGTGAAATTATATTTTGAAATAAACACCGTCTTGTTTGCAAAGTAGTAAAATAATCCTTAATGATGCGTTTCGCCCGTACATCAAATTACAAGGCACTCTCCGTGGTGTGGCACCGTTCGTTGTCTCCATAGTATCTAAACGTTAATCAGTTATTCGTATTTTTCTATTTTTCATAAAACCCTTGAAAGGAGCGGTGGTACCTATAGACCAGTATTTTTCAACCCGTGAAGTGTCGCAGTCTTGTTTGAGAGGTCGCTCTCACTGCAGGAAGTAGCTGCGCCATAAAACAACCAGGAAGGAGCATGCCTGAATACGTGGTGTTCTGTAACCCAAAAATATATGCCTAAGAAAGGTTTAAATGTATTTTATATTAGAATACGCAATTCCTTGTTGATCACCAATTCTCAGTTGAATAGAACAAAAATTGTTTAGTTATAAATACACTGTGTTAACAATGAATAAACCAAAGACCTGCGAACTGTCTTCAGGTACCAGACGATAGCTACATTTACAAGATTCAGTAAGTAATTTTGAGAAATTATCTCGTTTACTAATTTATCTATACAGTGGGACATTGCTGAACGAGCATAGTTTGCTTTTGAGCTTTACCTGCAGTACGAATCTCGTTATGCGATATATATTTTTCTGTCGGAATTCTTGTAATAATGGGAGGTGTTCCTATCAGAAAAAAACTAAAAAATTATCCCATAATCTGCAATAATTTACTTTTTCATTGTTTTTTACAAGAAAGTTGTATCAACAAAAGAAAATTAAATACGTTGCCTTTGAAATTACAAACATAATTCGGGGAGGGGATAGGATGGGGATCGAAAACTATTTTAGTTGGAAGGGGGACGCATATTCAAAACGGTTGGGAAACACTGCTGTAGATCAATGATCTATTTACAATCTGGATGTGTAACTCTGGTGTCTGAGCTTGTAACTGTAGCGTGCCGGCACATTCATGTTTTGTTCATGATTTAGCATTTCCTGCCATGTTTTAATTTGCAAAAAGAATTTCCATCAGTTACTATATGACAAACAATTACTGTCTTACCGTATGATTTTAAATTTATGTCAATATACGATGTAATAAGTTGATACGGGAGCGGAATCAAAACTTATTTTCTTCCCATTTTCTTGTAATACTTCACAACAACCATATTTGAATTTGGTAAGAAACTAAATATTTATATCTACGGCTGGTACGATCAGACTGCTGAAGTTCAATATCCAGACAGTATAGAGATCAATGCTGCAGGCATAAAAATAAGCCAGTGTTTACAATTTACAATCACAGGCAACGCTTTTTAAAGAGTTTTACGATAAATACGTAAATGGAAACAACTGTTTAACGTTAAGACGCCATAAAGGCAACGAACGGAGGCACACCACAGAGTCTCATAATGTCCTGCTGTAAGGCAGAAACAAGTCATTAAGGATTACTTAACTACCATTCAAACGAATTTTACACTAAAAGAAAAAAAAAACTAAAATTTGATTTTCAATATTTTGATGTAAATAATGCCACAGAATTACACAAATGTGTAATTTGTTTTTCTCCTATATATCATAGGAATCTTTTTTTCAAAGAACGAGGACTAAAGTCACTTTCAAAATCTAAACCAATAAGTGTTCCTTTTATAACGTTCATTTTGAAAGTTTGTGTAACTAAGGGACCAAATTGCTGATGTCGTCGGTCCCTACACTTACACACTTCAGTATCAGTTAGAAGATTCTCGATGTGAAATATTTACGTAATTAAGTTTCTAAGCAACATTCGGAGCACGTCACATAGTCGCAATGGTCCAGTTTCCCCCCACTGTTTTGTAATATCACCAATCAAAAAGATTTACCTCGTGCAAAGTAGTGACTATGCTGAGACAGTTTTCAAGCAGTCAGACACCAAACTAACAATTTAATAGAAATCATTTCCTGGCAAATTCGGAGAAAATCGGGCCACGTTTCTTGCAGTCATTGGCGTATCCCGTGACCTCTGAATGAGCCAGGGAGCGCCCGGCGTTACCTGGGCTCTGGGGGCCTGCTGCAAGCTGCCCTGGGGGCATGCAGCCCATTACACGGCCAGCGGACCGCACTGAGCGCCGCACACCCCGGTGAACTTGCCGAGCACGCTCGCCTGCCTTCAAGACAGACCTAGCAACTCCGAAGCAGTCAGATGCGGACGCCTGTGAATATTGAGAAGGAACCCTAACGAGAGAAAAGCCCTTTCGGATTCTGAAATGTCGCTTCAATTCAGCAACATATTGCCCAGAACACAGTTTCGATTTCCCAAGTGTGTCGTTATCGAAAAGGCTATTTGCACCTAGAGTGAGAATGTACTTAATCAATTAGACACTAAATTACAAGCAGCAGGTATTTTCTGTGACTTAT
Source organism: Locusta migratoria (assembly GCA_026315105.1). Taxonomy (NCBI): domain Eukaryota; kingdom Metazoa; phylum Arthropoda; class Insecta; order Orthoptera; family Acrididae; genus Locusta; species Locusta migratoria. The sequence continues at coordinate 212,379,242 of CM048748.1, forward strand.
CAAAGGCATTTTATCGTGTGAACCACAACACCCTTTTAAGTACCAAATTATAATTCAATCATGTCACGGGCAATGCCACCAAATGGTTCAAGTCACTCCTCACTAACAGGAAACAAAAGGTGTCAGTGCAAGGGACTAGTGAATTAAGCCATCAGTCATCCATCATCGAATTGGGAAGAAATTACGTGGTTTCCCGCTAGGATCCATTGTAGGGCCATTGCTTTTTCTTGTGTACATTAATGACCTCTCGTCAGTTACACAGCCAGAATGAGAGTTCGTTTTGTTTGTAGATAATACAAGAATTGCAATAAATAGCATGCCGAGCTTAGTTTACATGCATTTCAGAACATGTAAGAGATTCCTATCCAGTATATGCATAAAGTACGGAGAAGAGTAGATAGAAGAAGTTGACAGTATAAAATTCCTGGGATTACAGCTTGATAATAAATTCAGTTGGGAGGAGCACACCACAGAACTGCAGAAACGCCTTAAAATCTGTATTTGCAACTCGAGTGTTATCACACATAGTCAACATAAAAAAAACCTTGCTTGCTTTGCTTACTTTTATTCCATAATGTAATGTACAATATTTTGGGGTAACTCTTCAACTCAAGTAAAAGTTTTCAGTCCAAAAGCATGTAATACGTATTATTGTATTATTGGTGGAGTACACTCACAGACATCCTGTAGAAGCCTCTTAAAAGAACTGGGGTATACTAACTACTGCCTCTCAGTGTATTTATTCCTTAATAAAATCTATACTAATAATAAATCTGTAAATGTAGGCCTGTCGCTGTTCACTTCAATCTTCAAAACTACTGGACAAATCATCATGCAGTTTTCACAGGAAACATGAGAAATGTTTGGGTCAACATATAGGCATAATTTTATCAAAATCGGATCACGGAAAAAAGAGATATAATAATTTTAAGTGTTTTCAGTAACCGTCATGACTGTTTGTTCAACTATTAAAAATCTCTTATCTCCAAAACCACTTCACGAATTTACTTGGGGTTTTCATAGGTAACTTGAGAGTAACTCTTGACAACATAAAGACTTAAAAAAAAAGGAATCAGAGAAAATAAAGATATCATAGTTTAATAATTTGTTTCAAAGCCATAGTGTATGTATATTTGTTGAGCATAATCTCAATAAGTACTACACGAACTTTCATGGGTTTCCACAGGTAAATTTAGAATAGTTTGGAGAGGCTTCATTTCATCAAAATCGGATCAGGGGAAGAAAAGATATCGTAATTTGTAGTTTCTGGGGTATGCTATGCTTGAATTCCAGCGTAGTATAGCAAAGATCCGATAGAGGTACTGTTACTTACATAGTATACCAAATAACTAATAGATGGCGATGCTCCGTTTTTTTATTCACATAACTAAGGTATAATACACGGAAACAAGAGCTACGATTTTCCTTACGCCAGCGGTGTACTGTATTGATGTTGTCAACGGCCGCTGAATCCTTTTTGGAAAATCAGTCACATACAATGAGGGGAATAATTCTTTGTGTTGATAATGAAATAAATAATTCATGTTGTTCCGAACAGTAAATCAATCATCCCCTAAAGCGAATATTTCGTTGCCAACGTTAACATAATAAACCACTGCCACTGCAAGTAAAATTTAACCCAGGTACGACACAAAAAATAATTTTTTTACTAGCTGTTTCCTTGCATAGCCATGGAAAAATAAGTGCTTCTTTCCACGGGTATCATTCGAATTTAAAACATAACGACGTTCCTTCGCGTCTATTGATGTTTTCGTTAACTAAGAATTCTTTGCAAGGCAACACAAATGTATATAGTTTCCTTTCTGATTTCGGTGCGTACTTATTACATCGTGAGTCCATTTTAGAAAACGGTCTAATGCCGTACAGAACAAATAGAGGCCCTGATAGTTACGTAGTACACCAAAGAACTAACAGTTGGCGCTGCTGAATTTTTAAATTTCTTAATTTTTTATTTATTTTTGATGGTTATGCCATAGAACAGCAATGATCCACTAAAGTTGCTGTTGGTTTTGTAGTGCTGCAAAGAAACAATACATGATCGTGTTGTGCGTATTCCCTCAGTAACAGAAGTATTTTGAATTAAGAGCCGCAATCTTATCTCTGCAAATACAAACTGACATTGAATAGCGAGCTACTGATTACACTTTGTTTATTCACAGCTTAAAGACATTTCTTTGCTTCTTTTGACAGGGGCCATTTTAATTTAAAACATAACAACTTTCCTTCGCGCCTATCGATGCTCTAATTTACATAAGAACTCTTTACAAGGAAAATGGAATTTATGTAGTTCCCTTTCTGATTTCGGTGTATCCTCATTACATTTTGAGTGCGTTCTGTTTAGGAATGCGTCGAAAACGACATAGTACAGGAAAGGACAAAGTGAGGTGACGTTATTTACATGGTACCCCAAATAACTAATTATGGCGTTGCTGCGCTCATTTCATTCTCATAACTATGGTGTAATACACTACAAGAAGGGGTACAAATTTACTTACGGCGGCGGCATTGTGTGCTGATGTTTGCAACGGCCGTTGAATGCGTTTTCAAAAATCAGTCACGTAGAATGAGAGGAATAATTCTTTATGTTCACGAGGAAATAAATAATTTATGCTATTTTGGTCAGTATATTAATCATCATCCTAAAGCGAATAGTTCGTTGCCAATGATAAGCTAAACCGTTGCCGCTGCAAGTAAAATTTTTTCTTCCTAGCTATATCCCATACGCTTTACAATGTCATGGAAAGAAAAGGAGTGCATCTTTTGACGGGTATAACCACTAAATTGTACATAGAGTAGTTTATGGAGTAAGCATTGCGTTCTGTGCATCTTCTCAACATTAAGCTAGAATTACCACGTGATATTGAGACAAATCCAATCTTTCCACACATTTATTTGTTTTTACGATTGGTTTGTACCGCATTGGCTGCAAAGAAGCCCCATTAGTAGATTTTCCCCATATAACGTGACATTTCCACCTTAATGTTGAGATCACAAAATCTGTTCTTCGCATCTGAAAGCTCACACCAGAGATATTTTTGCTCTGTGCCTGCCGCAAAAGATAATGTCACATATAATACACACGTGAGCGACAAATTCATCAGAAACGTCTCTGCTTTCATAATTGTTCGGGACAATATTGTAATTAAAATTTGTAATTACTTACTTTTGGTGCGGAATACATTAAGATAGAGAAAGGCGTCTTCTTTTGCAAGGATAATTGTACTTAAGACTTATAATTTGATTTCTGAATATATAGTTCTATTACAAAATGTCGATTTGGACTTCATGCTTTACGAAGTAATCACTGCAGGACGTGGGGACATGTATTAGCTGAAAGATAGCTGATGCTGCCTACACAGTCAAGACAATTGACTGAAAATACTATATTTAATGGAAAGTTCTACACACACGCTGAGCTGACGCCATTCCTTCAACGATTATTCAAGACTTACTTTATCGCACATTGACACAACCATGACGTCTTATTTAAACAGACAAGAACTGCTCTGTTGATTGAATTATCAGACTTTCAGCATTCGTCGAGTTTTCGATAATAGGGAGCACTGCATACAGAATAACTACATTGTCCCCAGTGCAACCCTGCAACATACTAATACTTCAGCATACACCTACTGTGAGAAATAATCAGTTTAGTACTACACCATAGAACCAATACATGGCGCTGTTATTATTATTACTATTTCTCATCTCAACGATAGATGTGTTTTCAGAAGTTTACTCCAAACAGACAATTACACAACCGCAGTCTTAACTTTATGAACACAAACTAACATTGAAATTACATCATTCCAGAGTACGGACTTTGATTAATTTCACTTTTCGTATGAAAAACATTATGAACATTCATCGTTTTCGACAATGACTTGGCTAGGAGAACTCAGTTTATTGACAGAGCGATCCAACAAGGATTCTGGTTTTGCTGACCTAGGTCCGGGACCCTAAAAAAAAAACAGGTCTCTCTTTAACAACCGTTGCGAAGCACGGGCATATAAGCTAGTAACAGATAAAAAGTTTATGTTTCATCAGGACCACTGATAGGAAGAACAATCCAAGAAGATTTTTAGTAGACAAACTTAAGATATGGTCTGTTACAACAACTCACGTACAAGAACTGAACTGCATGCTGAGTTCATACATACTACAGTTGGAACAACAACGATATGCACAAGGACTTACTTCAAAAAGGGGTCCACAACTAATGAACAAATATTTCCAATACTGTAGCAGCAACGGTACAAAATTTAGCTATAAATAAAGACCAGTTTGAGATGAGCCTGAAATACTAATGGCCAACTCCTTGTACTCCACTGTTTTTAAGTCATTGTGTAGGTTGTTTCTGTTACTAGTATTAAATGTATGAAGTGAGCAGTTTTTTGGAAAAAAAAGAGGTATATTATTTATGAGAAATTTCATTACGGAATAAATATACTGAGAGGCAGTAGTTAGTGTACTCAGTTCTGTGAAGAGGCTTCTACAGAATATCCGTGAATTTGCTCCACAAATAATACGTATTACACGCTTTTGGACTCTGAAAACTTTTGTTTGACTTGTTGAGTTATATTATACCATATAACATTATGGAATGAAAGTAGGCAAAATATGCAAGCTCTCTTATTTTTATATCGCGTACGGCTGACAATTAACATTCGAATTGTAGATACAGATTTGTTAGGGCGTTCCTGCAGTTCTGTGGTGTGGTCCTCCAAACTGAATTTATTATCAAGTTGTAATCCCAGGAATTAATACTGTCAGCTTTTCCGATCTGCTACAATTCCTTCACATCGTTAACTTTTGGTCTCAATTTTACCCTAATGTTTGTCGCTAATCACGTTTATAATACTCCTGATTACTTTTGTCTTTCTTCGCTTTATTTACAAGCCCACATTTTCAGCTCATGAGACTATCAATTATTTTTGAGATTCTTCTTAATTTCACCGAGAATAGCAATGTCATCAGCGAATCTTATCATCGATATCCGTACGTCATTGCTCCGCCGAAGTGTGGGTAAAAGAGTAGGTGCGAAAAACTACATACTTCTCTCACACCCATTATAAACCGAGCACTTCTTCTTCGTCTTATATTCTGATTATTATTATATTCTGATATTACCACTCGCTTCTTCTACATATTATATAGATCTATGTTTAAATATAAATTACTATGTGTATGGTATATGAACTGCCTTTCAGATTAACTTACCGAGAGCCAAACTGGTCATCATCAATATAGTCGTATACTAAATTTTCTTTTCAATTTTTCCATTGCACATTGGATGGATTGATTTTAAGCGGATTGTACAGTATTTTTCATATCCTTGTTACCTCCTAATTGGGTTTTTCTGTAAGTCTTATAATATGCCGCTGGTGTCACATTCTGCACGCCAGTTAGAAACTGTCGTTTGTCCGCCAGTTCCCCCCAAAAATTACGATTAGTTTATGAATATTATCTATACCTATATGCTTACTACAAGTAGAAGATACCTGAGGAATAAGACAACAGTCGTAAGTTATAAAATAGACATCCGTGAAGTCACCTTCTATTGATGGGTAACATGTTGTATCGTGTTACTCCAACCCTTACACTGCAACACAACTCCCCAAGTGAGTCACATGGAGCTTGTCTGGCTATCAACAGGCAGACGGATTGCATCAAGTCTACTCCCATCAAGTAATCTGTCAGAATAATGAGTTTGGAAAACATATTTTTTCTTTTCGGTAGAAAGCAAAATGAAATATTTTACTGTTGTTGTTACGGTCTTCAGTACGGAGACTGGTTTGATGCAGCTCTCCACCCTTCTCTATCCTGAGCAAGCCTTTTCATCTCCTCATAAGAACGGCAACCCACATCTACTTGAATCTGCTTACTATACGCGTCTCTTGGCCTTCCTCTACGAATTTTACCCCACACACTTCCCTCCAATGCTAAATTTACGATTTCTCGATGTCTAAGAATGTGTCCTACCAAGCGATCCCTTCTTTTGGTCAGGGTATGCCAAAAATTCCTTTTCTCACCAATTCTGTTACGTACCTCTTCATTAGTTATGCGATCTACCCACCTAATCTTCAGCATTCTTCTGTAGCACCACGTTTCAAAAGCCTCTATTCTCTTCCTGTCCGCACTGCTTATCGTCCATGTTTCACTCCCGTACAAGGCAACACTCCACACAAATGCCTTCAGAAAAGATTTCCTTACACTTAAATTAATATTCGATGTTAGCAAATGTCTCTTTTTTAAAAATGCTTTTCTTCCCATTGCCATTCTGCATTTTATATCCTCTGTACTGCGACCATCGCATGTTATTTTACTACCCAAGTAACAAAACTCATCTACCACCTTCATTGTTTCGTTACCTAATCTAATTCCTTCAGCATCGCCTGATTTTCTAAGACCGCATTCCATTATTTTTGTTTTGTTCTTGTTAATGTTCATTTTATACGCTCTCTTCAACACACTGTCCATTCCATTCAACTGCTCTTCCAGGTCCTTTGCTGTCTCTGACAGAATTACAATGTCATCAGCAAAACGCAATGTTTTTATTTCTTCCCCCTGAACTTTAATCCCTATTTCAAATTTTTCCTTGCTTTCCTTCACCGCCTGCTCGATGTACAAATTGAATAATATCGGAGAAAGGCTACAACCCTGTCTTACTCCCTTCCCAACTGATGCTTCCCTTTCATGCCCTTCGAGTCTAATAACTGGCTTTTGTACAAGTTGTAAATAACTCTCCTTTCTCTATATTTTACCCCTGCTGACTTCAGAATTTGAAAGAGTGTATTCCAGTCAATATATATTTAAAAATGTCGATGAAGTTCGCAGAAATGATACACTTTATTTTTTTTCTAAAAGTGACCGGTTTCGATCTCACATCAGATCCTCATCAGACAAATTTGAGTGAAGTTGTTGCTGAGACAAATAGGTCTGATGATGATCTGATTCAGATCGAAGCCCTTTATAAAAAATAAAGTATAAAAACAGTAGAAAAAACACAAAATTGTGTATTTTAATCTTCATAAAGTGTATTATTTCTGCGAAATTGATTGATATTTTTGTTTTAAACATAATCTTCAAACATTCTAGCAGCTCTGTGGCAAGAATGGGCGTTATTGCCTGAGCGTGAAAGTGATGAAATCGTTTATGCCCATTACTTCAAAGGCCTGGGTGAATCAATGAAATGACAAACATAACACCACAAATAATGTTGCACACACAAATTTCAGTTTTATAATCATCCTGAGTGAGTTCCTGCTCTATACAATTTTTTATAACAACGTCTATCAGTTCGACCACTTAATTAGTGGAGCCGTTCTTTCTAAACGCACTTATTCCGCGCATACAATAAAAACAATCTCGTGTGTAAGATAAAATAATTTCAAGTAATAATTTCGATCGGTACCCAGCCCCCTAAACACGAGAACCCCACCCCGACGACCTCCGCCAGCCAAAAAATCACGAATTCCATGAACCAGCTCCCAGCTCCACAAACCACGTGACCAAGCGACCACAAATCAAATATGTCGATCAACTCCACAGATATTTCTTAATTTAAAATAATTATTGTAATTTTTCATTAATTATTTATAACAGGTTTGCTTTTCTCATTGAGGCTCAATTTACTGTAACTACACAAATGAAATTTAATAGCAACAAATGACTTACTAATCGCTAGTAATTGATTATGTGCTCTTGCGTTTTCTTGTTATCTTATAACTTGTATAATTAAAACTAAGGGCAGCTAAAATTGGTTTAGTACACTTTAAGCTTCCATTGTAATTAATATGATTTCAGTACCTGCGAGACACTTTGTGCCTTGTCAACGTGAATGACTTGTCAGACAGACATGTTACAGTGTCTGTGTGAAGTTACTCTCACTATTAACGTCTCACAAAGTATCAAGACACAGTAAAGGTATTGTTACTGATCCCCAGAAATAATTTGAAACGAGAGTCAACGAAATGACTGTATTTTCACATGACGAGGTACGTTAGAACTATCTTCTCTGTCGAGTGTCCGCTCGTAGTCTATAGGACAGCATGCTGGACTGCACGCACACGGGGGGGGGGGGGGGGGGAGGAGGAGGAGGGGGCGGTATTCATCATCACGACGGGCAAGTCGGACCAAGTGGCGTCACCTAAGCCTTGCGCCAAGCAGTCCGAACACGATCCCAGCTGGGGTCTAACGGCCAAAACAGCTACACAAACATCATCATCTCTGACGAGTACACCTGTTGAATTCAGCTAAACAATAAAGGCAGATTTTCTTCGCGCCGTTGATGAACGAAAGCTTAGTGTAACTCATGTTTACCTAAAAATAGATAGCCTGAATTTTGCAGAAGCGAAACGAGCGCTTGGAGCCACGGCGGTACTTACTCTGTTGAAACCGGCGTTCAGGTACGGAATGACGGCTGCCTCTTCCTTTTCCGCTGTGCTGGAAACAAAACGTCACCTTGTTAGCATACGTTATGAGAATAAATATTCAATTTCTTATCTCTATCATGTTGGATATTTATTAAATACATCAGATTTACCAACAACAAAATTTCTCTTACGGCGCTAGCTGCTAGTGGGCATAAAATTAAATCAATAGGAAAAGGCGAAAATTTGTGTCTATCTAGGATTCTAACACGGGTCTCCTACTTACTATGCACTTGGGCGACGCACTACGCCACTGGGTCACAGTGATCACTAAGAGCCACGGCGGAGCGGCCGAGCGTATTGAGGCACTATGCTGCAATGCGCGAGGTCGTTCCCCGTCGAGGGTTCGAATCTCCCCTCGGGCATGGATGTTTGTGTCGTCTTTAGTATAAGCTAGTTCATAACTAGTTTGTAAGTTTAGGGACTGATGACCCCGCAGTTAAGTCCCATTAGCTTGACAAACATTTGAACATTTTTTGATCACTAAGACTGCCTTACGCCAGATGCAGATTTTCAAATTGTGCACATACAGGATGACAAAGAATAAAGGAAATGTTTGAAATGAGTAGTGGCAGCCGCAGGCAGGTGGCAGCACTGCGTGTTCGTGACAGCGAGCTATTTCAGTAATCGTGGATCTGTGGAACGGACAACAGCGTGCGTTAGCGATAAAAATATTTTATAAAAACAATGATAGTTTCGTAGCGGCACAGAAGTAGTTTTTGACGTTTTTATAATTTAGGAGGTATGACGCCGTTCCGTCGAAATTCGCGATGAAATGTTGGATTAATAACTTTGAAGAGACTGTATCTGCCCTGAAGAAGAAACTAACAGGACTACCAAGAAGAGTGCGTACTACACCGAACATTGGTGTTGCAGCGATCAGTGAGGAATCTCCGCAGCTCATTTCACGAATGTATTCGAAAAGGAGGACGCCATTTGGAGGAAGGATTTTTTTCAGGAAACTACAAATGACATCAATGTTTCGTAAATGGCTAAGTTGTAATATTACTATGAATTAAATATTATTAAATAATAATAATAATAATAATAATAATACTAAGAATTACTAATAATTACTAATTACTAATACTAATTACTAATAATAATATTACTATGAATTAAATTTCTTTCCTAGTTTTACTAAACTGTGGAAATGTTGCAGTTTTTCTGTGTCACTCTGTACTACTAACATAATGCCGTGGCCCTAGCTGAAAATCTGCATCTGGCAGGAGGCGTGCTAGTGTAGTCGGTGCAGTCGCTGTGACCACTGCGTCCCAGTGGCGTAGTGGTCAGCCCAATTGCATAGTAAGTAGGAGACCCGGTTTAGAATCCTATAGGATACAAATTATCGGTATCCCACATTGATTTAATTCAATGCATACTGGCAGAAAATGTCGTAAATTCCTTTGTATCTTGACTGAATAAACACAGGATAAAAATGGTGTATTTTCTTTCGGAATGTCTCAACAAGCAAAAGAGGACCAATGTAATTATATCTAGTGAACTCCATCGTCTGCTTCAAATAACTGAAATTTCGATTCATCTGACGGTCTTCCAGTCGTACAGGATCAAACAGATATTTCCAGCACTCCGGAAGAGAAGATGCAGGCGATTTCGTGATTTTAGCAAAAGCAGTGGAGTCGGTCCTCTCGGAGTAGGCTAAAGAAGTTGGTACAACTACGATTTACCACAATCAACATTAGCCCGCTGACCGGTCATCACCGAGAGTTAGCTGAATGTCTGAAATACAGAAGGGTTGACGTAGCTTGCATCCAGGAGACAAAATGGAGAGGGTCAACGGCAAAGAAAATTGGAGATCGCTACAAGCTTATATATCACGGCACAAGTACAATGAGAAATGGAGTGGCAATTGTGATTCATCGGTTTCGTAACAGTATTACGATAGTCACCATAGTGACAGATCGCCTGATGTCCATCAAGATCGAATCTGACCACATAACTGCGCCCCACAAAAAGGCTGCACAGATTCTGAAAAGAGAGAATTTGTAACTGCCTTGACACCCATCTACAGGCAATTCCGCCTTCTCCTTCTAGGAGAAGATTCTTAGTGGCCATGTAGGCTCACCTAGAACTGGATATGAGCTCTGCCACGTGGGACATGGCTATGTTTCAAGGGATATGACGGAAGCCGCATTCTGGACTTTGCGGAGGAACATGACGTAGTTGTAACAAGCACCTATTTCAAGAAAAGACCGACCCACCTAGTGAAATACACCAGTGGCGGACAGGCAAACCAGATTGATTGCTGGATGGTACGATGACGAGATTTGAAATTTGGTGATTGACAAGAAAGTGATTCCATTTGATAGCGTAGCGCCTGAACACCATTTGTTTGTGTTAAATCCTACAGCAAAAAAGACCAGCCAAACAAGGACCCCTACGACTGAGACCAAAAGGATCAAATGGTGGAAATTGAAAACTCATGATAATAAAATGAAAACAGCTCTGAGCAAGTTCATAGTCAAAATTAATCAAACAGCGGAATAAACGTGGAATGAAGCAGTGCAACAAATACACCTTACTGCTGAGACGATCTTGGAAGAAACGAAGCCAGGTCGTAAAAATATTAACAAGGCGACATGGTGGTAGGTCGAAAACATACAACTATTGCTTAAAGAGAAGAAGTCTTGGTGTCGCACACGAAGTGATGTAGACCTCGACCGGTACCGATCACTGAAAAAGAATGCTAAGAGAGCAGTGGCAGCTGCTAAAAATGATCACTATCGAGATCTATTGACGAACTGGGAGGTATAAGAAGTGTATACCGCCTTGCGAAGTCCTGCAATCGAGACATGCCATGAATGTCAAAGAAACTGACACCAATATCCTCAGAGACCCACCACCAATCCTTCAAAAATGGTCTAGGTATTATGCCAGCATCTGTAATGAATAAATCCCACATCCACCAATATTAAGTCCTCAACCCACCCATGCACCATTACCAGAGATAACAGCAGAAGAAGTGAGGGTGGCCATCGAAAAGATGAAGAATGGAAAGCCAACCGGTCCAGATGATATCCCCGGAGTAATCTGGGAATTACTGGAAAATCAGGGAGCAGAATTTCTCGCTTCACAGTTCAAAAAAATTGTCACTACCAGTAAGCCTCCACAAGCAAGGACCACTAGCACAACCGTGCCTATTTGCAAAGGAAAAGGAGATGTCAGCGAGTGTAACAACTACAGACTGATACGCCTTCTTTGTCCCACCATGAAGATATTTGAACGGTTGCTAGACAAAAGGCTCAGAGCAATAGTCTCTGTAACTCCTGAGCAGTGTGTGTTTCTCAAGGGCTGTGGCACTGCAGATGCATCCACGCTACACATTTAATGCTGGAAAAGCACTCAGAGAAGAGAAAGACTGCACACTTTGTATTTTTGGACTTAGAGGAAGCCTTCTATAGGGTTTCACATAATCTGATCTGGCGAGCTCTTCGACACCAGAGTACCAGAAATGTACGTGAACCGGAACCAACTTCTCTATCGAGATGTAACAAGTGTAGTCCGGTGCCCTGCTGGATTCTCTCCACCTTTAAAAATCACCGTTGGTGTTCACGAGGGTTCAGCCCTCTCTCCACTACTATTCATCCTTTGCATAGATGCAGTAACAGCCAATATACAGACCCTTCATCCCTAGATGCTTCTCTAAGCCGACAACATTGTACTGACAGAGAAAACCCGTAAAGAACTTTAAGATCAAACCGAAGCTTGGAATGACAGGCTAGCAGAGAATGGTATGCGTCTTAATCTCCAGAAGACGACCTATTTTGAAAAGCGGTCCTCAAACCAGCGGTACCATCAGCATCAACGCCCAGGATCTGAACAAAACCTCCGAGTTCAAATACCTTGGATCCTTGATAACATCTTCGAATGATTCCACCCTGGTCACCCGGATGAGAGTAAATGCAACACGGCTGAAATGGAGACTGCTCACAGGTATTCTATTTGACAAAAGGAAGCCTGTACATCTGATGGCAAAACATTATAAATCAGTAGTGCGTCCAGTAGCCCTCTAAGAGATAGAATGCCGACCTTTGGCGAGAAAACAAAGTCAGTCTATCCACAAAATGCAGATCAAATGCTGCGATGGTTCCCTGGATTGAGTCGCTACAACTATGTCCGCCAAAGGTTTGGCGTAGTCTCAATCATAGAGAAAGCAAGAGAGGTCAATCATAGAGAAAGCAAGAGAGGCTCTTCTTCGGTGGTGCATCCACGTCATGAGGAAAGAGTGCGATTCTGTGGCTAAAACAGCACTCCAGTTCGATCCTGTAGGACGCCGACCCCGTCGTAGACCGCTCAAGAGGTGGATGGACAACGTGAACGAGGACATGTTCGATTCGGATGCCGCGGCGTAGCAGCCGAGCGCATTGGGGCGCTATGCTACGATGCGCGAGGTCGTTCCCTGTCGGGGGTTCGAATCCCCCCTCGCGCATGGATGTTTGTGCCGTCTTTAGTATAAGCTAGTTCATAAGTAGTTTGTACATTTAGAGGCTGATAACACCGTAGTTAAGTCCCATAAGCTCTACAAACATACTACATTCAATCTGAACCTTGAAGCAAGTAGTGAAGGAATACAATGATAAATTTGGAGAGGGAATTAAAGTTCAGGGAGAAGAAATAAGAACTTCGTGGTTTTCCGACGACATAGTAATTTTGTCAGAGACTGCAAAGGATCTGGAAGAGCAATTGAATGGAGTGGGCAATGTCGTGAAAAGAGGGTATAAGATGAACATCAAGAAGAGTAAAACGAGGATTATGAAATGTTCCATCAGAAAGTCTGGCGATGCTGAAGGAATTAGATTAGGTAATGAGGCAATAAAAAGTAGTAGACAAGTCCTGTTATTTGGATAGCAAAATAAGGACTGATGACCCCGTAGTTAAGTCCCTTAAGCTCTACAAACATTTGAACATGTGAGCGATGCGCATCTCAGCGCTGAAGACGCCCATAAATGAGCTCTGTTGAGAGTCGTAGCAGAAGAGCAGACCCCAAGTAATGGGAAAAATGCTAGGAAAGAAGAAGACGTGGTGTCGGTCCTCTGCTGGACACGTTCGTCGTACGTCCCTCATTGATTTCTGCTGCTACCTGCAGTGCTGCTAGTCTGTTAGCAGTGACAAACCAAAGCAGACATCGCCACTCTTGGGCATTTAGTGCAGACCGTTGGCCACTGCATCGTCAATATTTCCGAATCGGAATGCCCCGTGGATCTTCACTGAACTACCATTGTCATTCAAAGTCTGTTAATTCCTATCCTGCGACCATAATCACGACGGAAAGCTTTTCACATGTATTACAATCACAGTTCTATCGATGCACAGTCTCTTTATGTCATAACTGTGTGATATTTCCGACATCTCTAAATGTTATCCCCGTTTCATGACTGCTGTACCCTCAATGTTTATCGACATTTACTGCGTAAACAGTCTACATGATTGGAGGACGGTTCAAATCTACCAGTAGACATCCAGATTTATGTTTTCCGTGATTTCCCCAAATCACTCCAGGCAAATGCCGGGATCTTTCCTTTGAAAGGGAAAGGCCAATTTCCTTCTCCATCCTTATCCAAAGATCTGAGGGTGAGCTTCTTCTCTAATAACCACGCTGTCAAAGGGTTGATAAAATCTAAGCTTCCTCCTTCCATTTAGTTTTTTCGTGATCATACACTCGATGATTTACATAGTAATGTAGACATTTGGGATACACACTGTTCTTCTGAAATGATGGAGAGTTCAACAGTACAAATCTGTACAATAACCGTTTCTCTCTGTAGCGGACTGGAACGATTCGAGGGTTAGCTATGGATCGCATTGGGGTGGTGTCTCACAGCTGTTTCCAGCTACCTTCCTTCAATTGAATTATCTCAACTGCTAGTCTGCTATAATTACCGGTACTAATTAATAAATAGCAATATTAGTTTAAATCTGTTTCCTGGATAGAGTATCGAACCCTGACCACGCCTCCTATGGACGTTATTCTGACCTCTAACCAAAATCCTAACCTCACAGCTCAGTTTTTGTAAGTAACTAGCTCGTACTTTCCATCTTTACATGCGTCTTGGTTCCCTAGTGCTCCTGGAAGGATCGATGTTTCAAACGAGCCACTTAGCTGCAGACTAGATGTTATTCGAGGATAATTATTTCGCACTACACTAAAGTATCTACTGCTTTGAAGCTTCCTGACAGATTAATGTCGAGGCCTAAACTGTGAATTGCACCTGTTTGCCTCAGTCAGTAAGAATATTGCCCAGAAAAGGCAAGGTTCCGTGTTCGTGTCCTGACCCGTCACACAGTTTCAACCTATGAGAAACTTTCGACACACGAATTCCTCCATTAATAACATTCATATTTTGATAACAGTGGTTTCAACAGTCGCAACAGAAAACATATCTAATCACACTTTTTCTTAGGGAACTTCCGAAGAACTACAGTATATCACTTTAGTGTGTTTTAATTCCAATAAGAGTTTCACAATAAAGCGTTCCATGAATCTTGAAAATAATTAATATTTAGGTGATTTCTGTATCAAAGTTGATTTTGTCTCTTAGAGATTCAGATATTACGAAACAAATTTTCGTGTCTTCTTTCTATGTATCTACAACAGCCGAAACGAATGTTCAAATGTTTGTAAAGATGTGGGAACAACTTAACTAACATATCCTAAGAACAACAGACACATCCATGCCTGATGGAGGACTCGAACTCCCAACGGCGAACAGCCGCGAGCACCGCATCAAAGCACCGTAAGTGCTCAGCGCTATTCCGCCGCGGCTACAACAGCGGATTCCACATTATTTTGTTTTAGACTAAGCATCCCCAAGGGCCATTCAACTCTTGCAAACTGCATGAAATAAGTACTATTGCTTTCAAGGTGCAGTAAACAGGGCATTTTAAATCGCTTATAATTTCATGATCACAGTTCTACATGATTTAAGTATTTAATGATGGTTTCTTCGTCTGTAACATCGTTTATGGACATACTACTAAATTGAAGGTGCAAGTGAATAATTTTCTAGGTTGTTGTTGTGGTCTACAGTCCGCTACCTCTCGACGCTCTACCTTGAGCAAGCCTCTTTATCTCTGAACAGCAACTGTATACCAATTCCTTTTGAACCTGCTTACTCCCTTCGTCTCTCTGTTTTCTTTGTCTCCCTTCCCCCACATCCTGTAATATTCAACTGACAATCCGTAGGCGTCTCAAAATGTGTCCTATCGCTGGAACCCTTATTTTAGTCGGTTGTATCACAAATTCCTTTCTCCCCAATTCTACTTAGTAACTCCTTAGCAGATAGGCGGTATAGTCATTTTACCTTCACAGTTCTTCTGTTTTACTATATTTCAAAACATTCCATCCTCATAATCTCTGAACTACTTGTCATCCACGTTTCACTCTCGAACAAGGCTTCCTAAACCTTTAATATTCAATGTTAACAAATATGTTTACTTGAGAAAAGCTTTTACTCCTAAGGCAAAAAAAAAAAAAAAAAAAAAAAAGTTCAAATGTTTGTAAAGCTTATGGGACTTAACTACGGGGTCATCAGTCCCTAAACTTACAAACTACTTATGAACTACTTACGAACTAGGACGGCACAAATATCCATGCCCGAGGGGGGATTCGAACCCCCGACCGTAGTGGCCGTGCAGACCGTGACTGAAGCGCTTCAGTCCCCTCGGCCACCGCGGCCGGCACTCCTATTGCCATTCCACATTTTACATCTTTCCTTCTCCGGCCATCAGAAGGTGTTTTAATATCCAAACAATAATACTGATCTAGTACTTTTATTGTCTGGTTTGCTAATGTAATTCCCTCTGCATCAACTAATTTAATTCTACTTGATTTCCTCTTGTTGATCAATTGCTCTTTCTGGCCCTTCGCTGTGTCTCACAGAAACTGCGAAGTTTTTGTTTCTTCTCCCTGGACTTTAAATTCCATTCCGAATTTCTCCTTGCTTTCCTTCACAGCTCGCTCAGTGTACAGATTGAAAAACTTTGGGAAAAGGCTGCAACCTTGTCTTAGTCTCTTTCCAACTACTACGTCCCTTTCATGCCCTACGATTCTTGTTTCTAGTTCCTGTACAAGTCGTATATAACCTTTTTTTCCCTATATTTTACTCCTGCTGCCTAGGAAAGAATGACATATTAATCTGTGCCACTTCAGGTGCAGTACAACATCGTTATTAGTTTCTCAGCAGCAGGAATGTGCCGCAGGAATACATTCGTTAATAATCGACAGTGTTATTGTACTAGTTAATTATATTACTAAATAATTAAGAAAAGAAGATTGTTGAGGACAGGACATCTACTTAGGTTGGAAAAAGATACGTGAAACGCAGAATCGGCCGAGAAAGAACGGGAACAAGATGGAATGTTGGTAGCAACGTACATTAAGGAAGAAGTAGTAAATGATGGAGATGAAGAACAAAACGACATGTTGCAGATGCGTACAAAGGAGAATTAATGAAACCAACAGCAATATTACATCGCACCTACTCTTTGAAATTTATTTTCAAACAGATTGTGAATAGCCATTTAAAACATTCTACTTCTAAAAGTACCCCAAAAAAATTTGACAATTAAATAATTTACACAATGATATGTGTATAGGTATACGCGCATTCAAGGACATAAGGTTTTATTGAAGTAAAAAACGGTCAACAAACAGGATTCCTTAATGAGGCTGACCGATAGCTGTAGACTTGCTGCGTAACGTAACTCCACAACTAATAATGACATACACAGAGGTCTGGGGGACATGAGCGGTCAAGCATGACAGAGCTGGCAGCTCAGCATGAGGTCCTCGCCAAACCATGTGTGCAACGGACCTTCAGAGGAAAGGGAAACTTAGGGTTTAATGTCGCGTTGACAGCCTGGGCATCGGAGATGGAGTTCACGCTCGGATTGATTGGGTAAGGATGGGGAAGGAAATCGGCCGTGCTCTTTCAAAGGAACCATCCCGACATTGTATGGAGTGATTTATGGAAATCACGGAAAACCTAAATCTGTATGCCCGGAGGTGGATTTGAATCACCGTCCTCCTGAATGCGATTCCAATGTATTCCTACTGCGCTACATCACTCGGTGGACCTCCTAAGGCTACACCAATACATGGTGGACTGTCATTCTGCACAAAACTCGTACTTTCCAGCAGGTGTTTATAGGCCAGGCTAGTCACTATGCGAGTCACTATATATATAATTATTCGTACAGATACGGTGTATTATATTTCCCTTTGTATTAGTGATTTCAGTAATAGTAAAGCACTGATATAAATTAAATACAAGTTTCTCTATGGAATGTAAAAACCAAATGTTCATTTTACATCTAAAGAACAATGAATATGCAAACAAAATAATTAATAAACAAAATCAAAAATAAAACCAACATTTCACAAAATTATTCGGACACTCATCTTTAAAAAATACTGATGGTCCAAAAAGTTCAGCATCTGGTAGGCATTCCTTTCATCTTAATTACTTCTGTGAGACGACTTGCCATGGTCTCCACTAATTTCGGGGTATACTCGGGCGATATTTTCTGCCACTCTTCTTGAAGTCTGTTTTTCAGTTATTCTTTCGATGCGATTGTTGTTTTCCTTATTTCTCTATCAAGTTTTTCCCAAAGATTCTCAATCACATTAAAGTCTGATGATTGAGAGGGAGGATGAAGCACCTCTGGACAAGATGAAATAGATCTCGGGTGAACAGCCTGGTTTGTGTGTGTGTGTGTGTGTGTGTGTGTGTGTGTGTGTGTGTGTGTGTGTGCATAGGACACAATATTTCGGCAATCGCTCATGTTGCCATCATCAGGTGTTTTTCTCCGGTGACGCAGCTTCTCGAGTCTCTTCATGCTGCGATGCATCTCCTCCCCGTAGAGGAGGCGTATTTCATGGTGAACCCCCTGGTGTATGTGCACAGGTCACAATATTTCGGCAATCGACCATGTTGCCATCATCAGGTTAAGCAATAACCACATTCTCACATTCCACGCCGTAAGTTTCGGGTCTTTATCTTGACCAAACTTAAAGTGTTCAGCAATCCCCATTTTTTCGACACTCTTTTTCATAATGTCCTTCAGTATTCTAAGGTACTGAAATTGGTCCATTTTATCCTCAAAAAACCAATTCAAAGCTCCATTAGCCGACATGCAGCCGCACACCATTAAATGTCTACCGCCATACATCACAGTTGCTTTTAGATTTTGGACGCCGCCAAACCGTTAT
Source organism: Locusta migratoria (assembly GCA_026315105.1). Classification (NCBI taxonomy): domain Eukaryota; kingdom Metazoa; phylum Arthropoda; class Insecta; order Orthoptera; family Acrididae; genus Locusta; species Locusta migratoria. The sequence continues at coordinate 212,397,926 of CM048748.1, forward strand.
CTTTACATCCGATTGAAATATGTTAAATTTACTCTCATCAGCAAATATAACGTCATTCCACCATAAATTGTTTTCTCTAACATGTTCTTTGGCAAACATAATTTTCTTATTTTTATTTACTTTCAAAAATGTTCAAATGTTTGTACAGCTTATGGGACCCAACTACGGGGTCATCAGTCCCCAAACTTGCAAACTACTTATGAACTACCTACAACTAAGGACGGCACAAATATCCATGCCCGAGGGGGGATTCGAACCCCCGACCGTAGTGGCCGTGCAGACCGTGACTGGAGCGCCTCAGTCTCCTCGGCCACCGCGGCCGGCTTGATTTACTTTACTTAAGGGCTTCCGTCTTGCGGAGCACTTAACTTTGGTTCCTATTTTTCTGATTATGTAACTCTCTTCTCTCTCAGAAGACGTTCTTGGACGTCCGGTATGTGGTAGGCTGCCAATCCTATCTTCCTCTTGGAATCTTTTGATTATATCCGAAACAGTACTTCTCTTCATTTTTAACATATCAGCAATTTTTTGACAACTTTTGCCTTTGGCAGGATGAAAAATCACTAGCTGCCGCTGTTCGAATGTGTTTTCTCTTCCACTGCGGCACATCGTTAATTCAGGTGTGCACAGCACACTGACTAGTTGAATGTTTACGATCACAACGTCCGTAGCTCCCTTACACACGACCTCTGCACGACAACTGTTTGTGTCCGAATAATTGTATCGACGCACGCTTACGGCGGTCTGTGGTTCCAGGGTCACTGGTTCTCCAACATTCTAAAATTCAACATTTTACCGTGGTGCTGAATTTGTCAGAGTGGGATATTAAAAACTAGTTTGCCTGTACAAAGTTTCCCATGATCATGGTACCAGGATGTCGCAAATGCTAGTTATTAGTAAGTGTCCGAATAATTATGTGAGTCACTGTATATATTACATGTACGCTGAATATACGATTATAGTAGCAAATTAATAAAAGTAATTATTATTTCTTACTCATAATAGATTGTATATTCATTCGTTTGGAGAGTATCATCATGCAGCAGCCCGGGGTAAAAGTTGCACGTTCTGCAAAAAGTACATTATTTTATCTTTTATCCTTTCAGATGGAACCGAGTAAAAGCTTTAGAGTATCTACTGCCCAGAAAAATTTATTCTGCTGTTCATTACCTATTTAGTGACGTATCAATCGATAGTTAAAGTAATAAGATTCGAAAACAAAAGAGCTAGTTCTTTACAAAATGACTATAGAATACGACTTCGTTTTGCAAGCTAATATGCTTCTGAGTAATACCTACAATGTGAAACAATTGTTATGCAAAATTTATTTTGCTGTCGGAATTCGTGTAACAGTAGACTAATATGTTCCATTTCGAAAAAAATGCTTAAAATTTCATTCTATAGTTATAGTGTCATTATATATACATGAGGGTCATTTAATAATTAGAGAGACAAAGTGGTTTGGAAGGAAAAAAACTTCATCTTTACAAAACAATACATTTTCTACTTGTCAACATAATCCCCTTGAACATTTATGTACTTGTTGCAACAGGCTACAAGCTTTGTTATTCCTGCTGCATAGAACTCTTTATCTTGATGTTCGAACGAATTTCCCACAAACCCTTTCACGTCCTCGTTGTCTTGGAACCTATTTGCGCATAATGCCCCCTTCAGTAGACGAAACAAATGGAAATTACTAGGGGCTAAATAAGGACTGTAAGGGGCGTTGCGGCAGTACATCCCAGTCCATTTTGTCTATGGTCTCACGGGTTATTTGAGCAATATGAGGACATGAGTTGTTTTGCTGGAAAATCAGACCTCACACTTCACATTGTTTAAAAGCAAATCCGAGCAGCACTGACTGTTCATTGTACGCTGCTCTTCAAGATAATAACAAAAAACTGGACCTTCAGCGTCCCAAAACACAGTCATCATGATTTTTCCTGCTGATGCTTGGGTTTAGAAGTTTTTCTTGACAGATGTATTGCTGTACTTTCACTCCATGCTCTGCCTTTTTGATTCTGGCTCATAATAGTGCAGCCAAGTTTCATCACAAGTTGAAGTTTTGTGGGGGAAGTGTTCACCTTCTTTTTCAGTTTCAGCTCTGTGCACAATCTCGATCTTGTTTTCTTGTGTAGCCGATTCAACACCTTTGGGACCTATCTTGCACATTTTTTGCGCTCCTTCAGGTTGTTGCAGGTAATGTTATGAACTGTACCAGTACTAACTTGAACATTGCCAACTATCACTTCTACAGTCACACAGCGGTCGGCGCGAATAATGTCGTCAATTCACTTCAAAGTGAGGGAGTTGAAACTGCAACTGGTCGGCCAGAGTGGTGTTCGTCTGTAAATAAGTCGCGACCAATTTTGAACTGCTGTAGCCACTTTTAAAAATTTGCATGATTCATAAAACCTTCACTATAGACTTTAGACATTCTACAGTATATATTAACTGGTTTCTCGCCTCCAGCAAGTAAAAAACTAATAACAGGACGTCGTTCATCAAATGTGAAATTTTCAAGCGGACTCACCATCAAGTTATAAACAAATGCTGTTACATTAGATAATCAGGGCTCATAGGAGTGTTGTCAAAGCCATAAAGGCTCTAAACTTGCCCTACTAACAGTGTTTTCCGCAGATCAGTTTACCTTTATATAACAAGTTTATCAGCACATTAAATTCGTTGCCTTTGAAATCACAAATACTGTTGTGTATCGGTTAGAGAAAATGCAGGGAGGGAGGGGGGGGGTTGAGGGATTGCCAGAATTGCGCGTATTCAAAAAAGGTTGAGGAACACTGACCTACAGAGACGAAAAAGAGAGATATTACATTATGAAGCATCACATCGACGTTTGTGAAACTTAGTGAGGATGTTTATTATAACACGAATATTTACCGACTAAACTTTAATTTCACTCAGAACACACGGCTGTGATCAACGTTAGTATGAAGTTTGGCCTTCTCTGGCAAGATAACGCACTTGTATTCGTTGTGACATTGAAGAAAACGTTTTTCTATTGCTACTTAGACTTATTCGATACAAGAGTTATCCGGAATCGGAAAGCATCTAGAAGCTTCTGACAAAAGAGTGGGCAATGTTGCTGTACCCACTACAAGTCCAAATATTGGTTTGATGAAGCTCTACATGTGACGCTTTCCTGTGCAAGACTCTTCGCCTCTGAATAAGAAACAACAAGCTACATCCTTCTTAACCTGCTTACTGTATTCTTTTCTTGATCTCCCATTGACTTTCACCCACACATTTCCCTCAAATGCTAAATTGCCGATTCTTTTACGTCTTAGAATTTGTCCCATCAATCGAGACCTTCTTTTAGTCCAGATACGCCAGAAATTTCTTTTCTCGCCAGCTCTGTTCAGTTCCTCGTCATTAGTTCCGCGAACTACCCATCTAATCTTCAGTATTCGACTGCAGTAACACATATTAAAAGTTTCTTTCATCTTTTACTCTGAACTCCTTAACGTCCACGTTTAAGGTCGTAAATACTTTCAGAATTGATTTTCTAACATTTAAATTAATACTGCATGTAACAAAATTCTCTTTTACAGAAATGGTTTTCTCCCCATTGACATTCCGCATTTTATATTATCTGTTTTCAAATGTTTGTTAACCTTATGGGACTTAATTGCGGGATCATCAGTCCCTACACTTACAAACTACTTATGAAATACCTTATACAAAACACAGCACAAACATCCATGCCCGAGGGAGGATTCGAACCTCCGACGGGAAACGGCCTTGCGCATCAGAGCATAACGCCTCATTCCGCTCGGCCACTCCGCCGCGGCTTATATCATCTCTACTGCAACCATTATAAGTTATTTACTTCCCAAGTACCAAAACTCATCAACCACCTTTATTGTTTCGTTACCTAATCTAATACTCTCAGCGTCGCCTGGTTTCCTTTGACTACATTCCATTACCCTTATTTTGCTTTTGATAATATTCATCTTATACCATCCTTTCAAGACACTATCCATTCGGTTCAACTGCTCTTCCAGGTCCTTTGCTTTCTCTTACTGAATTACAATGTTACCCGAAAACCGCAAAGGACAGTGGTGTGCGTCATTTCCATGCAAAACGTTCCAATGTACCCCTTTGGTACGTTCATTAGTCGGTTCCACATATGACTCTAGTCTGCAGTCAGTGTTAATGGTTAATGGTAGACAACTATAGACCTATTTCTATGCCATCGGTTTTTTTCCAAGGTTATTGAAAAGGCTGTATATTCAAGATTAATTGATCATTTCAGTTCGCATAATTTCCTGTCAAACGTACAGTTTGGTTTTAGAAGTGGTTTAACGACTGAAAACGCTATATTTTCGTTTCTCTGTGAGGCACTTGATGGGTTAAATAAGAGGCTACGGACATTAGGCGTCTTCTTTGATTTAACAAAACCGTTTGATAGTGTTGATCACAAAATATTGTTGCAGAAGTTGGAACATTGTGGAATACGGGGAGTAGCCCACAACTGGTTCACCTCTTACTTTAATAATAGACAACAGAAGGTAATTCTCCGCAGTGTAGAAAATGGCTATGACGTGCAATCCCAATGGGGTACAATTAAGTATGGGGTGCCCCAGGGGTCTGTTTTGGGACCATTGCTGTTTCTTATTTATATAAATGATATGCCTTCGAGTATAACAGGTGATTGTAAAATATTTTTGTTTGCTGATGATACCAGCTTGGTAGTGAAGGATGTTGCTCGTAATATTGACACAGTATCAAATAATGCAGTTCAAGAGATAAGTTCATGGCTAATAGAAAACAAGTTGATGTTAAATCACAGTAAAACTCAGTTTTTACAATTTCTAACACATAATTTGACGAAATCTGACATTATGATTACACATAATGGGCATGTGGTAAGTGAGACTGAACAGTTCTAGGTGTTCATATAGACAGTAAGCTGTCATGGAAAGCCCATGTTCAGGATCTTGTTCCAAAACTAAATTCTTCTATATTTACCATCAGAACAATATCTGAGATAAGTGATTTTTCAACACGAAAAGTAGTCTATTTCGCTTACTTTCACTCACTTATGACGTACGGCATTGTTTTTTGGGGTAACTCGCCTGATGCAAAAGGGATATTTCTGGCTCAAAAACGGGCGGTTCGAGCAATATCTGGTGTAAGTTCGCGAACGTCATGTCGACCCCTTTTCAGTAGTCTGGGAATTTTGACTCTGGCGTCACAATACGTTTTTTTCTTTAATGTCTTTTGTTGTTAATAATATCAGCTTATTCCCACCAGTTAGTAGCTTTCACTCGGTGAATACTAGACAGATGTCTAATCTACATTTGCACCACACCACCTTAACACTTGTGCAGAAAGGGGTGCAGTATTCTGCGGCATCCATTTTCAATAAGCTGCCACAAGAACTAAAGAATCTTAGCACTAATCCACATGCTTTCAAATCTAAATTGAAGAGTTACCTCGTGGCTCACTCCTTTTATTCTGTCGAGGAGCTCCTAGAAAAGTTAAACAATTAAGCTAATTCATTTTATCTTTATTGATTCTTTTCACTTTGTCTTAAGATTGTCGTGTGCAAAGGACTACTTAAAATTTTTCTATTACCATTCTTGTGTAACAATGTATTGACTTGTTCCATGACCATGGAGTCTTACTCCTCAAGTGGGTCCTATGGAACAGAAAAAACAAATAAAAATAATATAAAATAAATCAAAATCTCAACCCGCTTTCCAGTAATCCTGGAGAGTGGTGACTTGTACCCCGATTTCACCAGTTATAATACGCCTCTTGGTCAAAGCAGATCAATCGATCGTAACATGTAGTTTTTTTTCTGTGAGGGCTTTGTGCTCTTCTTGTTGCCACACTGATACCCAGAGTCTGTATTGTCACTATTAGTTGGGCAATAGGATATTTTCCTGTGTTAAAAATATGGTTCGAATTGTTGTTATTCTGAATGATTATAACATTAAGATAAGAGTTCCGCTCATTATTCTTACAAAACATCTGTTATTTTTACGTAATGAAAGCTTAAAAATCATCAAATTTCACGATTAGATCACGTGATCAGAAACGCTCTGTTGTTGGCTGAGGTACTGGTGACGTCACAGACCACTATGACACAGCAACTAGAAGACGGAGCTGTATCGTTGTTAGCATTTCCTTAGCTTCTCAGCGTAAAGTATAGTTTTTTCGTGTTGTAAACGCGTTTACAGCTTTTATGCCACAATGGAAAAGAATTATGTGAAGGCTGATAGCGGAAACCCCGCTAAAGTTGATGCATTTATGGCATCTTCATTCTTCAAAAACAACCCAAATGTTTACCTGTCAGAAATAAGAAACGTGAAAACTGCATTGTAAGTAACGTGTACCTACATTTTAAAGATAATTATTGATAGAGTTATTTTATGCCATTGGAAAAAAAGTGCCCTACTTGTTGGTGTCACCAGACTTACTATGTATCCAGATGGCCTCGAGTGATTATGTTTGTAACAACACGATAGAAAATTTTTGTGAAGATGTTCGGACCACATAGAATGACTCGATTAGTGTATCGTACAGACCATGAATTAAATAATGCTGTTGCTGCTCTTTGATTGACAGGGTCTTCTTTGTATCCTTGTCCGGTCAGTAAAAGTAATTACCCTCGTAAAGCCAAGGTTTCATGACAAAACATTTCCGTTTTCACGCGATTGGCTAATGGGGACGTCACATGATCCTCGCTATTCACCATTTGTTGCCAAAGTTATAACAGGAGGCTGCCGGAATGGTTGGTAAAATTTAACCCAGTAAAGCACACAGTTAATGGAGAAATTTCATTTTTAACTACTTCAATACATGTAGCAAGATGTAAAATCAAAACCTGTAAAATACACCAAAATGCCTTGTGTCTATTTATACAATACAAGTAAAGTCTAGAACAGGGACAGCAGAAGCGCCGACGGCGTTTTCATATCTCATAGGTTCGCAACGCACATTTCGCAAATTTACAGGCTAAATGAATCGGCGCATTAAACACATCTCCGATATATATATTTTAGATAGGGTATGTTGTAGTAATCATAAGGGCGTTTCGACATACAAAACTATTACCCATTATTGAAACGGTTGTTTGAATAAGATCTACTGGTGATAAAAGTACACTTACTGGAGATAATCAATCAGTGCTATACTTTATAGTGGGCTAAAAATATTCATGTTGTAGTTTAAAAAATATATTAGGAAACGGCTTAATTACACATAAATCATATGCGTGTAACAAGTACAATTATGAAGTTCTCAAATGTAAACATCAACTCATTAACCTGCACATAACCCTTGCAGTAGAAGAAAATAATACTTAACAGTGTAGTAATGGAATAATATTATGTGATTATTTCTATGTGGATCATTTTGATTGAATTAAATACATGAAGCGGCCGCTATTTCACTTGGACCTCATTTTGCGCATCTTCTTATTTTTTGGAACTTGCAAAAGCAATATTTTTGGTGTCTTTATAGATGTACTGTTACAGTGCGGAACTATGCAATGTTTGTAGGTCATTTTGCGAACTTGAGTGCCCAAACAATGTAACACTATGTGTGTATCCTACAGAGCAGCAGCAGCAGCAGCATGGTGGTTTCTGACGTCACAGGCCTCACGTGACTCAAATGTAGCGTTTTAGCGGGCTTTCAAATTATTTGAATTTCATTTCGCTTTCTTTTTTAAAGTACTAAAATTCACGAGGTAAAAAAAAAAAACATGTTAGGAGCATAATATGACATAATTAACAATTTAAAACGATTTCCAGAAAACAGTCAAATACCCTATTCTTGCACTACAGCCGACTATCTGCGCGATCTGTCGCTATGATCCTCCTAAGTCTCTCCCTCTCTCTCTCTTTATTATTGTCCGAAATAAGGCACTAAGCTTTCCTCAACTAGAAAGTTCTGATCAGCACTCAACACCTCTATCGTCTCCCCTATTGAGAAAGAATGGGGCTGTCATTCCTTCAAAAAAATTTGGACATCACACTGAAAGTGCCCGCAGCAGAGATGAAATAGTTGTAATGCGATGGGTGAACAAACCTTTATATTAACATCTACTAAAGGTGTCTGGTTACCATCAATCATATAACGTAGGAGTTGAAACACTCACGCCTAAATCGGTAAACAAAAAGCTGCTACCGTCAGAACTGATACATAAAATATGATTGACAGCGTTGGATAAGGCAGATCAATATTTTGCGGAAACTGTTTCTATCGTAGATACAGTTAGTTAGGCTGCACAATAATGGCACATTTACGTGACAGTTTGAGGTTGTTGACAGCTAGCACTGGTTGAAATATGCATATATTCTTCCATTAATACAAATGTGGGTTGTTCAAGGCTTTTGTCGTACATTTCTAGTTACAGTCAATATTTTCACAATATTTTCTGAAGTCACTGGTCGCCGTTGTTATCCACTTGATGCACTGTTGGTGTAGTCAAAATTGAAGATACCAAACGGCGCGGTTGCCGCGATTCGCGGTACGCGTAACACTTTGTACTAAAATACGAACGATACTGGGGGGGGGGGGGGGGGGGGCTGCCGCGGTGGCCGAGGAGACTGAGGCGCTTCAGTCACGGTCTGCACGGCCACTACGGTCGGGGGTTCGAATCCCCCCTCGGGCATGGATATTTGTGCCGTCCTAGTTCGTAAGTAGTTCATAAGTAGTTTGTAAGTTTAGGGACTGATGACCCCGTAGTTAAGTCCCATAAGCTTGACAAACATTTGAACATTTTTGATACTGGGGGCCAACTGTGACAGTCAGGGACACACACACACACACACACACACACACACACACACACACAAACACCAGTTCGAGAAATATTTAATCCCTCCGCCATCTCGGCCTGGACACCACACTCACGGCTTTAGAGGTCTCCAAATCGCCGGTTTCGCTCGCTCGTACTCGGTCGAGTGCACAACGCTCGGCGGTGGCGCGCCGAGTGTGTACGCTCGCAGCGAGCGTGTTGACACTCGAACGAGGCTGCGTGGGGCGGGGCGGGCACAGGCCGCACAGCGTAGTGCTGCCGCTGTACTCACAAGGAAACCAACCCAAGTGTCTCTCCGATTTTTATGAAATTTGCATATTTTATAATATATGATAAACTATGGGACACGTAATTAGCGGCGGAAAAACATATTTAAGGGGTGCAACGGTCCCTCCAAAATTTGGGCTAAAATAGAAAAATGCCAATAACTTAGAGATTAGTGTAGCGATTTTAATGATTTTCGGTATGAAAGTATCTTTTGATAAAAGACAAATTTCATAGATTCAACTTCGATTAAATCAAAACAATTTTTGAGCTCAAAAAATTGGTCACTTTAGGGGTAGCTGCCCCTCTAATTGTCACTCTCCCTGCAATGTACCTAGGCCGATCTCTTATCCCGCCATTCCGAAAACATGCAGTTCATTCTTTTGGCTGGTGTACCCGGGTGACATTCTTCAGACGGCCCTAAATAAATATAAACTTGGAATAAGAGTATTTAAAACAGGTACAGGATATATGAGAATATGACCCTGACGACGGAAGAAAGGGCGGATCCTATATATTGTACAAAAGCTTGCATGCGTTCTTTATTATGTAGATAAGAAAGACGACAGTGGCAGTGGGATTATATAAATGTTGCAATTGGAAAAATTCTAGTTAAGGACTAACTTGGAAAAGGTAGGGGCGCAGCAAGCACGCACAGGGCCAAAATGCTATGGGAATATGTGTTAATGGGGTGCAACAGAGAGAGATGCACAAACCTAACCTAACGGATGTACATCAATATATGAATATTTAATATCAATATAAAAGACGCACAAAGTATTCCAGGACATGAGAGTGATGAGAGGAATGGACATTAAATACAATCATTTCCTCGTTAAGACGGCACCTACCACTAAACAGACACTAACAGTCCACAAAATGGGAACAAGAAAGAAAGAAAGATCATGGATAACTCATTTAGTAAATGATCTTAGCACAGAAACTTTATATTAATCACGTATAATAAACTTGTATGGTAAAGTTCAAAATTCGAAACTTAATGGCTAGTTCAAGTGCATCGAGAGAACAGCTTTCGAAGCACCCGGGAAAGGAAACAATTCCAAGTTTCGCAGTCAGGATGTATTCTAGCGTCTAGTTTGCTCCCGACACTCGCCTTGGACTCGAGTGGCGCTGCGGTGGGCGACCGAGTGGCGAGCGGGCAGTGTGGACGGTCGGGCCGGTCGAGCGTGCCCCGCTCGAACAAGCGAGGACGAAGTCGAGCGCGGCCACACGCCTTGCCCCTACCTGCAGTACCGACATCTGCCGGACTGTCTTAGAACGACATGTATCACGCGATTCGAGCGAGCAACCGAGAGAGGTGCAGACCTCTACGCAGCTTAACTTCTCAGAGTCCCGTTATTAACTGCCCTGCTCACTCACAGGTGGCGCGCTCCGCGCATAAACAATCGACGCACTGCACTCGCACTGTCGAAAGTAAGAGGGACCACGTATAGGGCGTTGTCTCCTTTCAGAGTTTCATGTCATCTACTACATATGCTTGAAAAATGCGTAAAATTTGTTTTGCAAATCATTTTTTGTTTTAAATGTTTGTGAGGTCAAGGTGACGACGCAGCCCGATGTGTACTTTGTCGGGTATGTTAAGCAAAGTCGTAGTCATGACAAAGATTTTTTTTAGCACTAAAGTGCTTTATCAGGAATGCCCTGTCGGACTGTAGTATGGCGTTGCCAGTTACATTAAAACCAACATTAAAGGTGGGCTCTTGTTACGGTGCTAATAGTTATTTTTACACTAATAATCATTGTCAGATGTGAAAGAAGAGATAAGAAACAGAAAATAGTTCAAAGGGCGCTTGGGAACTGTTATCTAATATTACAAGGCCAAGAGTCGTTAACGCTTTCTACAGAAGATACATAGACTCTTTCGCTGGTTCAAGGTACACTATTTTATACATTGTGAATGAAACATATGCAACACTTACGGAACATTAACTACCTTAAACCCGCGGCTCCGCTCGCGTGTTGGTTGATTATGATAGATAATGAGCGAAACGTCAAATAGATTTTTTAAAGAGATATTTTAAAAGAAATTTCTTTTTTACTTCTTTATTTATTTATTCTTATATTTCCTTATTCGTATGCTTATCCTAACAGAGAGAGAGCTGAAGACATTGTAGCACGCATAGACCAAAGACATGGTCTGTGGAATCACGTTTCGCTGTATGTAACCTCCTTGCTATAGAGTCGCAAACGTCATCGCTAGCCTTCAGTCTGAATTTTTTAATAATTTGACGACTTTCAAGCAGCATATCTTCCATCCCCTTGTAGCTATCGGCATGGAACTGCTATGGTGTGCAACGGGAGATTTCGGACAACAATTACACACAGTCCATTCGTTTGCGTTCTGTAATTTTCGCTGCAGAACGAAATATTAACACACACGAACGTAGAATTTTATATACACCGATAACTTTCCATCCAAATATACTCCACCCTTGTATCATTATCAACCCTCAAGCAACAATGCAACCAATAAAACTATTTGCAAAGAGTAACTATAATTTTCAAAGAGTAATTATTGTTCCGCATTTCGCGTTATATTCTTCAAATTACTAAATATCTATCAGATTGCTATAAAACCGTGCCTAAAACCTCCCTCAGGTATAAATTAGTAAGTATACAAATATTTAAGTCTCTGCGTCTTGTCGTTCGGACGTGATAAGCGTACACCTAACAGACATTCATATTAATGCATATAGATCAATAGCTTTGTGTTCGCCATAAAACCGTGCCTAAAGCCTTCCCTGGGTAGACCTTAGTAACTGTACAATTTTTAGCTCTTTATGTCTTGTGGTTCAGACGTGATAAACGTACACCGAACAGATATTCAGATTTATAGATATAGATAAACTAATCGGTTTCCAACTGTTAGGCCGTCACCAGCTATAAAGAAGAATATGTGTGAATTTATTACCTCTAAAGGAGTCTCTTAATTAGATTCAGGTGATAATTATGTACATTCAATGCAAAACCAAAGAAGAAATACTGCGATAAAAATTAAAAGACTCTTCAGCTCGAATAAACTTTACGACACATTGATTTATTGAATTTCATACGTTTCACGTATATCATTTTTTGAAAATTTCTCTTTAAATCGCTACCTACAAACTGTAGGTTTGTTATTCGGTTGTTTGTGACGCAGATAGCATTGTTTTTAATTAATACTATATTATGCCCTATGCTTATCTGATATTAGCTTTTACGACTGTTTTGTAGCTTTTCAGTTGGTACTGTTTCGTGTATGTGATGTTATGTAGTTGTAATTAAACGAGTTAAAACATGCAGTTTTGATAAAAACTGAAAAAAAGAGATAGTTAATCCAGGGCAGTTTTTAGAATCGACTCTGGGTAGCTTTGATATTTTGCAAGCTATACGTCATGCGATAAGCTAAACGAGCGAATCCCCGCGAGGTATTTAACCATGTATTTTACAAATATTTCATACTCCCAGCATCAGTGGTATTTGATAATAAATAGAGCAAATCGCTACAGTATCATAGTTGCTCACTGACACATATAAACTGCGCAGTTGGAGTAACTCATATATTTAATTGTGTTTACCATACTCATTAGGTTTCACACAAGCTTGTACGAGTAACGTGGTACGTTTTCTGCGATTAACACCTTTATTGATAGCAAAGCCATCGCTGGGAGAAAGAGCTGTCAAGAGCTCTAGAATCTTGTACTAGGAGATCGCATAATGTGAAACTTGTTGCGAAACGCTGATATCTAGCAATATAGTTTCGCATGCTATATGTTTCAGTTTTTTTCTGGAGTATATAGTCAGAAAAATGCATTGTGTGTCCTGATGTTTGACTGAGAAGTCTCTGACTGTATGAGTCGTTAGAAACTTGCCGCCGGCCGCGGTGGCCGCGGGGAATGAGGCGCTTCAGTCACGGTCTGCACGGCCACTACGGTCGGAGGCTCGAATCCCCCCTCGGGCATGGATATTTGTGCCGTCCTTAGTCTTAGTTATTTCATAAGTAGTTTGTAAGTTTAGGAACTGATGACCCCGTAGTTAAGTCCCATAGACTATACAAACATTTGAACATTTAGAAACTCGCTCTACGAAGATAATATAAAGAAAATCTTAGATGCATTGAAGTTAAACCGCTACCGCACATATAAACTGCAGTGGGACTACATACACCAAACTAAACAACTCTGCCATTAAAAGTCGAAACGTTTTATTTACCGGAGAACCAACAATTATGTCTTGACTTTATGGTAATTTTCCTTTTACTAACAATAATAATGACGTATGAGAATCGATTACATACTGTGAAAGCCAAACAGAAGAAGAAAGCTGTTCAAGAATATTTCCATAAAATAGATATACCGCTTCGGAAAAGACAGAAGATCGTTCTAAATGACTTCTTGCAAAAGAGTTTTCAACATAAACATCAGTGTACTAAGAAAACCTTTTGTGAATCCAAAAACTAAAATACAACATACAACCAAATGGAAAACATTAAAACAATTTCTAAATGTTTCGCTCTCGTTGCTCTTGTAAATACTTCTCAGGCGTCAGTGCCCCTGCTTGTCTGCAGTAACGGAGACACGTGACGCAGGCGGGTTGCATACACAAAGGTGCGCTTCATAAAATCGCGCGATAATGGCCAAAATTAATCATTACCATAAAATGACAGCATGCGTTCTGAGCTGGGTTTCAGGAGAGCTACTGAAATGTATTTGGTATATAACGACACCAAGAGGAACTTGGAATACCTTCCATCAAGTTGTTTTAACTTCCGTTCCGGCACACAATTTTAATCTGCCAGGAAGTTTCATATCAGCGCACACTCGGCTGCAGAGTGAAAGTTTCATTCTGGAAACATCCCTTAGGCTGTGGCTAAGCCATGTCTCCACCATATCCTTTCTTCCAGGAGTGCTAGTCCTGCGTGTTTGCAAGAGAGCTTCTGTGAAGTTTGGAAAGTAGGAGGCGAGGTACTGGCGGAAGTAAAGTTGTGGGGCGGCATCGTGAGTCGTGTCGGGGTAGCTCAGTCGGTAGAGCGCTTGCCCGCGAAAGGCAAAGGTCCCAGGTTCGAGTCCCGGTTCCGGCACACAATTTTAATCTGCCAGGAAGTTTCATATCAGCGCACACTCCGCTGCAGAGTGAAAGTTTCATTCTGGAAACATCCCTTAGGCTGTGGCTAAGCCATGTCTCCACCATATCCTTTCTTCCAGGAGTGCTAGTCTTGCGTGTTTGCAAGAGAGCTTCTGTGAAGTTTGGAAAGTAGGAGGCGAGGTACTGGCGGAAGTAAAGTTGTGGGGCGGCATCGTGAGTCGTGTCGGGGTAGCTCAGTCGGTAGAGCGCTTGCCCGCGAAAGGCAAAGGTCCCAGGTTCGAGTCCCGGTTCCGGCACACAATTTTAATCTGCCAGGAAGTTTCATATCAGCGCACACTCCGCTGCAGAGTGAAAGTTTCATTCTGAAGTTGTTTTAAACTTTTATTGAAGGCACAGCCATCACTCAGAAAGAGATGGTAAGAGGTATGGAAGCACGTACAAGGAGGTCAAATAGTGAGAAACTTGTTGAGAAACGTAGTCAATCTTTCAGTCGTTCAGGATCTGCTGCAAAGGTTAATTAGTAGGCGTAAACAGACGAAAGGTCAATATAGCTGTCAGTTACAGCGTCAAGTATGTGGCGGTAATTGTCCACAGCGATTTTAAATGTAGCGAATAAGCGAGTATAGGAGTGGCGAAGGCTGAAACAAGACTTAGATTTATCGGAAGAAGTGAAATTCACTCGGAAAAAAATTGGCTTTAGCAAGTCTTGATCATTGTTTGTCGGTCTGAGACTCTTACGACGACGGATGAACAGAGGAGATGCTAAAATATTCAAAACATCACGGTTTATTTTAAATGAAAGAAGAAATACTAGGATTTAGTTTTTCGTCAATGAGTTCATTAGAGACGGAGTAGACGCCTGTGCTGTCATTTCCAAAAGCAGGAGTCCTGTATTTGTCTGAAGTAGTTTCTGCGCATGGCTACGGTGATGTGTGGAGCGTGCATCTGAAGCCAGTTTCTGATCACCGCCTTCCCTGCTGTACTCGTGAACAGCACGCAGTAAATCGGATCGTCAGTAAATTTTTCGTAATTTCTCTTTGTTTCACAATACGCTTGTCGTAGGAAGAAAAATATTGTTAGACTGTTCCAGGAAAGTATTCTCTTCTTTGATGAATGAATTACGTCTTATTCCGGATATATAGAAAGAATGTCGTTAGTTTTTTATTCAAACAAATATATAGTTTTATTTCGATGTTGAAATTTTGCACACTTAACCTTCAAAACAAGAGGAAGATAACTCTCTACCTAAGATTTCGTGGATGATATATGGAATTTTTGATAGACATGGGGAGGTGGGAGGAGGAGATGGAAAGAGAGAAACAAGGGGTTAATATGCAGAGAGGGTGTGGAGGAGATGGACAGAGAAAGTGCAGATGATGAGATGGACAAACAGACGAAGAAAGAGGAGACAGGATAACAGAAGATTGGAATAAATTATCACCAAGTTAAGGATGGATTTTCAGCTGGTTTATTATGAATTTAAGTCTGGAAACAGCTTTTCTTATTATTTTAGTTACTCGGTCATTCCAATTAAGTCGCTATGTATGGTTATGTTTCCAGCAATTTGTCAGTGAAGTATAAGTGTGAGAGAGTGGATCTCTTCTCTTATGTAACTCAGTTTATTGCATTTATTCGGGCTCATTGCCAACATCCAAAATCTGTAAAAATCCATGAATTATCTACAGGTCTTCCTACGGTTCGCTGCAGTATTCTGTCTTCATTAGCTTTGAAGAGAAAAGCGCATCATCTGGAAACAGTCTCATAGAACTTACGACGTTACGTAGTTATATATATATATATATCGTTTCACGATGTTTATCCGCGATGAGATCCGAAGCTACTCGACTGTTCTTAATAAAAATTTTCACAGTGCTCTTGATTATGTTCAACTTAAAATATAAGTTAGTTTTTATCTCTATTAATAAAATTGGTATTATTTTTATTGAAAATTAAATGTTTTTACCTAAGCATTTCTTTAACCACGTACTGATTAGTAAGCTAGAAGATGTTCTTTGGAGTCATGAGTGGAAGTGATGGCTTATTTCAGTCGTTAAGTGGCTGCATTTCTGCCTGGGTCGCTATGTGTGTGCACGTCCCGCTTGCAGTCGGATAAAAACATGGCGGCCACAGGCTGGTTGGCTACTCTCTCCCTGTATAGGCTCTCTATACGGCACTGGAGTATACTACCCTCTGTCGTCAAGATATTCAACTCGCTTCCGGCTCGGGTAATTCGTTTTCGCGGGAAAGTAACAAAAACATTGAGTTGCGCAGTGTATGCCGATGTGTTACTGAGGATCGTGAGGTTACATATATTGTTTTACACTATATTATCGTCTGTGTTGGCATAGTTCTGGTAACTTACGAAACGTTATGCATTGTAGAGTAGACTAATATTTTAGTTTGATCCATGTCTTTCAGAACTTTATGTAGTCGACCAGTGGTTTCACTACGTAACCGTATGTTCTAAAAAAATTGTAAACTCTTGAGTACTTGTCTCACTTCATATATTAGTTTCATATATCATTTGTAATGTAATTATACAAATTACAATTGTTTCACAACTCAATTTGGTTCATTGGGCCACAAAGGGTTAAAGCAAATGCAAATTTGGATATTTCGGCTGATTCTTTCGTCAGTTCTTGGTAGATCCCCATACTGACTTTTATTT
This sequence comes from Locusta migratoria, assembly GCA_026315105.1. Taxonomy (NCBI): domain Eukaryota; kingdom Metazoa; phylum Arthropoda; class Insecta; order Orthoptera; family Acrididae; genus Locusta; species Locusta migratoria. Next base: position 212,414,734 of record CM048748.1, read on the forward strand.
AAATAATCAGTTTTCGCCGTACTTTAAAGTCTGGATATCTCCTAGTAAGCTGGAAACCAGGTACCTAAGTGGAAATGAACGTGGAGAAGATACAGAAAATTCTACTTTGAAGTCAGTGTGATGTAGTACTACCAAGAACCGACGGATAAATCAGTGAAAATGTCTCGATTTATATTTGCTCTAAGTTATTTCGGTTTTCATATTAACAGCTATATCTTTGTATTCAATAAAAATTGTACACAAGTTACACATTTTTAATGCAATTCCTCTATAGTATCACCTTCTAAAATACTTACGACTGAGTCGAAAATCTACGTTCCTCAGGGCAGGAGGTAAGTACACATTCTCAAACAAATTCGCGATTTGGCTTCGTTTATCAGCTGAGTTCCCTATTCGGTCGTCTGTGCATGCGCAAAGCACTTCCATACGCGTGAGAATAGGATCCATCTTTTTCCGTGTACTAGCGACCGTATGCGTGCATCTTGTGCAAGTGGACGTGTCTGCACTGTACGCGGCCGGCGTGACCGGTGACTCATGGTTAATCTCATAAGCTCTCACTTCCCGTGTAGAAAGGACTTAACGGCCGCTTCTGAAACCGTCAACGCCCGCTTGCCGCCACCCGACAACTTTGAAACTTCCTCCGTTCATTGATATGAAGCTTGTTTATTTTGAGGCTCTACTTGAACTTTGGAAAATGGGTCCATTATTTAGAATAACCTCTTTACAGTAGTCGGTGAAGTCAGTTCGCAGTTCTGTCGAGACCAAAGCAAGACAACAAATTTTTATAGACGTCTTTCCATGCCTCAAATTGTACAGTAGAGCATGTTCTATGCCCTGTTAAATGTTTATGTTTCTCAAAGACATTAAAATTAAGGGTGAAGCATTGAATTAAAATTTGTGCGACGGTCGTGAATCGAACCTTGACTTCCATGCTCAATAGGCAGACATTAAAATTAAGGGTGAAGCATTGAATTAAAATTTGTGCGACGGTCGGGAATCGAACCTTGACTTCCATGCTCAATAGGCAGACGTCTTAGCCCCGAGTTCGATTCCCGGCCGCAGCACAAATTTTAATTCAATGCTACATCTTCAATGTCTTTGAAATTTTCGAGACGCAAAACAGTATGTGGGTACATAATTTTACAATTATAATTTACTAGCTTAAACCCACGGCTCCGTTCGCGTATTGGTTAATTATGATAGATAAGCTATCTTTCAGTAGTGTGCTATGAGATCAAATCACACGTAAAAATACACTCGTTTCGAAGAATCCAAGCACGAAATTCAACAATAATGATTGTAATAATATCACAGATCGATCACTTGATGTAATGCGCAAAACGTCAAATGGATTTTTTTAAAGAGATGTATTAAAAGAAATTTCTTTTTTACTGCTTTATTTATTTGTTCTTATATTTCCTTATTGGTATGTTTATCCTTACAGAGAAAGAGCTGAAGACATTGTAGCACGCATAGACCAAAGATATGGTGTGTGGCATCACGTTTCGCTGTATGTAACCTTCTTGCTATAGAGTCGCTGGCCTTCAGTCGGAATTTTTTTTATAATTTGACGACTTTCATCCACCATATCTTTCACACCCTTATAGTTATCGGCATGGAACTGCTATGATGTACAGCGGGAGACTTCGGACAACTATTATACACAGACCATTCGTTTACGTTTACGTTTATGCTGCAGAGCAAATATTAACACACACACACACACACACACACACACACGTAGAATTTTATATACAACAATAACTTTCCATCCATATATATTCCACCCTTTTTATAATTATAAACCCTCAAGCAACAATGCAACGAATTAAACAATTTTCAAAGAGTAAATATAATTTTCAAAGAGTAATTATTGTTCCGCATTTCGTGTTATATTCTTCAAATTACTAAATATCTATCAGATCGCCATACAAACGTGCCTAAAAGCTTCCTCAGGTATAAATTAGTAACTGTACAAATATTTGTCTCTGCGTCTTGTCGTTCGGACGTGATACGCGTACACCGAACAGACATTCACATTAATATATATAGATAAATAGCTATCCGATCGCCATAAAATCGTGCCTAAAGCCTTCCCCGGGTACACAGTAGTAACTGTACAATTTTTTAGCTCTTTATGTCTTGTGGTTCAGACGTAATAAACGTACACCGAACAGACATTCACATTTTTAGATATAGAAGTTTGTTGTTTGTAAATCTACAGTAGTTAACTACGCTGGTCATCAGTCCGCTAAACATTTACCAGCCCTTATGGAAAGACCGTGTACGTAGAAGATAAGCGAGATGAAATGCGATTTTTGGATAGGGAATATGTCAGGAAGACAAGGTAAGCAGGCCTGCGCTGCCGTGGCTGCCGTGTCGGTGTTGCTGCGCCACGGCGGCTGTCAGGGCGCGGCCGCTAGGTGGCAGCTCTGAGGCCCGCCGGTCGTAACGAGGCGCCCCGCAGCGCGGCTGTCAGCTGCAGCGCCTCGGCCGACCCTGGCTGACGCACGAGCAGCAGGCCTGTCACTCCCCCAAATACCCGCCGAGCTGCTGCCCTAGCCGCCTGTCTGCTGCGCGCACAACACTTGCCACCGCCCACCTCTGCGTGTGTGTGTGTGTTGTTGTTGTTGTTGTTGATAGGATCAGTTAGTTCCCACAACTTTACGAACATTTGAGATTCCCACCGTACACTTCACTGAAGCAGTATCACATCAGGGCCATTCCACTTAAAATCGGACAGCAGGAAACCTTGTACTTTTTGTGTGGTTTTATTTCTCTGTCATAGAACGTAGTTAACCCAGATGATCCTGACGTCCTTCCAGAAGGGTGGTGTTTCGTTTGTTTTAAACAGTTAAGGTAAATTGTTTCCTTTTGCTACAAAACACTTTCTTCAACATCGGACTGTCATTTGAATGTCGATCATTGACATGCATATGCAATCATTGTGTTAGCACGTTATTATATGTTAGTTCCCTTTGAAGAGAGGGATTCCGAAGAAACGTATCAGTTAACTCATGATTTTTGTGTGTGTAAATATTTACGCTACAATTTCATTTCTATTATGCAGGAACATAAGGGTGGATTTACAATTAAAACGTCAAATCTAACGTGTAATATTAGTGTTCTAATTTTTACTGCGTTCCCAAACGACGGTCTATTATGCCGAGACTAAGGATGCAATTCGAGTAAAATCAATGTCGCAACATTTGAATGATCTATTAGAGACATAATAAACTATTTTTTAAAACCAAAAGTAACCGACAAAAAAATTCACGAACATCTGCGTTAAAGGGACACGGACTCGGAATTTGGGTTAGAAAATCGATTTTCGTTTTATTGCCTTATTCCGCCAAGTTTCCTCTTTAAAATGGAGTATCATTCAAAGCTCTACTAGAGTTATAAATATTTTATTTTCATACATTTCAACATTGACGAAGAGGCTGGGAAGAGAATAATACACGGTTGTAGCCTTTCCCCAATGTTGTTGAATTTGCAGCCGGCCGCGGTGGCCGAGCGTTCTGCAGCGCGCCAGTCACTTCTACACGGCCACTACGGTCGGGGGTTCGAATCCCCCCTAGAGCATGGATATTTGAGCCGTCTTTAGTATTAGCTAGTTCATAAGTAGTTTGTAAGTTTAGGGACTGATGACACCGTAGTTAAGTCCCATTAGCTTAACAAACATTTGAACATTTAGGGGCTGATGACCCCGTAGTTAAGTCCCATAAGCTCTAAAAACATACTACATTCAATCTGTACATTGAGCAAGTAGAGAAGGAATGCAAGGAGAAATTTGGAGTGGAAAGTAAAGATCAGGGAGAAGAAATAAAAACTTTGCAGTTTGCCGAATACATAGTAATTCTGTCAGAGACTGCAAAGGATCTGGAAGAGCAACTGAATGGAATGGACAGTGTATTCCAAAGAGGGTATAACAAGAGTAAAACAAGGATAATGGAATGTTCCATCAGAAAGGCTGGCGATGCTGAAGGAATTAGATTAGGGAACGAGTCAATAAAAGTAGTAGGTGAGTTCTGTTATTTCGATAGCAAAATAACTTCTGATGGTCAAATTAAAGAAGATATAAAATGCAGAATGGCTATGGGAAGAAAAGAATTTCTAAAGAATCGAAACTAGTCAATACCCAGTATTGATTTAAATGTTAGGAAGTCCTTTCTGAAAGCATTTGTCTGGAGTGTAGCATTGTATGGGAGTGAAACGTGGACGATACGGCGCTCAGACAAAAAGATTTAAAAAGGCTTTTGAAATGTGGTGCTATAGACGAATGATGAAAATTAAATGGGTAGTTCACGTAACTAACGAGGAGGTGCTTAACCGAATTGGGGATAAAAGGAGTTTCTGGCACATCCTGACTAAGAGAAGGGGTATATTGGTGGGACAAATTCTGAGACACCAAGGAATTCTCAACTTAACTTTAGAAGGAAATGTGTGGGGTCAAAATCGTAGAGGGAGACCGAGGGACGAATAAAGTAAGCATATTCAAAAAGATGTAGGTTGCCGAACGTATCCTCAAATGAAGAGACTTGCACAGGACAGGGTAGCGTGGAGAGCTGCATCAAACCGGTCTGCAGACTTTTGACCACAACAGATATATGAGGTCGGGTATTGCTCTGACTTTTTGAGCTGGGATTGTTTGTAAACAGTGTACTACATGAAAGGGAAAAAAACTAGACTACATTCAGAATTGCAATGGCCTTGCAATCAGGCAAAATAAAGGCAATCTTGAAGAAATGAGGATAGCTATATGGGCTTTGTATTTTAAATGTTCAAATGTTTGCTAAGCTTAAGGGACTTAACTACGGGGTCATCAGTCCCTAAACTTACAAACTACTTATGAACTACCTACAACTGAGGACGGCACAAATATCCATGCCAGAGGGGGGATTCGAACCCCCGACCGCAGTGGCCGTGCAGACCGTGACTGAAGCGCCTCAGTCCCCTCGGCCACCGCGGCCGGCGCTTTGTATTTCCACACCGCATCCACAGATGAGCATTCAGAACATGGTTTGTGCCCCAAAGGTGAAAAGAGCTGGTGTAAATACAGTAGGGGACTAACATCTGAAGAGAAATACATTCACCACGACAATCTACCATTAGCCATCATGGAAGACATAAACCCATTTTCAGAGATCTGGCTGACAAAAGTATTCTGTTGAAATGTCTTCACGGAAAAACGCAGAACTCAAAGGAGTGCTTGAATAGTGTGATGTGCCATCGTCTCCCAAAAGCAGTGTTTACCGGAATTAATACAGCACATTTTGGTGTGTATGATGCTGTGGCATCCTGCAATCTTGGGAATGTAACTAAATGCCTGGTCCTTGAAAAGTTGGGTTTGCGCGTTGGTTCCCACACAGTACGTGCTATGTTGACTTTAAATCAACACAGACTAAGTCATGCTGACATTATAATGAAGACATTAGTGAAAAAGCAAGACAGGTGCAGAGGGTTGCAAAAGAAGAGTTCAAGATGATTATGAAAACTGTGATGGGGGTGTTAACTATGGATCAAGAATGTTTAATCTTCTTTCTCGATTTACCGTAAGTTTACTTTTTACTTTACCTAGGAGCATTATCTCAGGTAATTGTGAACCTAGAAGTCTGAAATTTTTATGACTTAGTCGCATGGGTTTCTTTTACATACGGAAATAACGATTTTGTAATTACTTGATTTAAAATAAAAAAAAAAACACTTACGGGTGATAATCCAATAAAAAGTGCTGGAAAATTTTTACTTTGAAATAAATGTAAAATAACTCTGTAAGAAAATTCTTTGACAATAAACTGTTCCAGTATTGTTATAACAGTAAAAATTTTCTCTCTCTATCTTTAGTACTTTGTGAGAAAATATTCCCTATAGTAAGCATATTTTAACACTGCGGGGATAACCAATTCTATATCCCCTTAATATCTTTGCCAGACTCGCAGCTGTTATACGCAAACACTTTCTGTTTTTTTTTTTTTTTTGTTTTTTTTTTTTTTTTTGTTTTGACCGGAAATAACATTATTTCATGAAATCACGAGATTATTACGCTCTAACTCGGAAACTATTCAAAGTAAAATTTTCAAATAAATTACAAAATCAAAGTACTATAGATTCAAGTCGGCCGCGGTGGCCGAGGTGAGTGAGGCGCTCCAGTCACGGTCAGCACGGCCACTACGGTCGGGGGTTCGAACCCCCCCTCGGGCATGGATATTTGTGTCGTCCTAGTTCGTAAGTAGTTCATAAGTAGTTTGTAAGTTTAGGGACTGATGACCCCGTAGTTAAGTCCTATAAGCTTAACAAACATTTGAACATTTTTGATAATTATGAGTTATTTTTAAAATATAAATTTCATGTACTTTTCATCGTTTGTCTACAAAATGCATCTTTTAACGGAATAAAATGTGTGGCATATTATTCAGTATTTGATTTAGGAACAGTATCATTAAACAGTTTCATGGTACCTTGAACAGAGAGCCAAAGAGAATATAAAATGTATCTAGAAACTGCGCCATATTTGTTGGCTACGCTATGCCGGCTGCGCTCGCTGTGTTGTATGCAACCAATCAGTCCTTAAGCCCCCTGTTGACCGTGTCCAGCCAACACCACCTAGAAGACAAGGCCTTACAACAGGCCGTGCCTACGTCACACTTATAGGCCGCGGCCGCCATCTGACTGGCCGGCCGCTACGCGGCGGTGGGCGTGCCCCAGTGGCCAGCCAGTGAGGTGGCGGCCGCGGCCTCTAAGTGTGACGTAGCCACGGCCTGTTGTAAGGCCTTGTCTTCTAGGTGGTGTTGGTCCAGCTGCGAGGCGTCTTACCCTGTTGAGTGGCGGATAGCAGCCCGCCGCAGTCGAGCTTCTTAGTGTAGTGCGAGCTTACGTACTTCATTATTTTTTTTTTTTCCACGTAGAAGATAAGGAACTTCAAATACTTAAAACGGAGTGAAACCTTAACTTTTTCCGCCGTAATGAATGTTCAAACAACTTACTGGTATGGTGCCACGCGACCTCGTCGACCACCGCCGATATTTCGACAGGAGCACACCCTGCCATTCTCAAGGAACAACTGCACTCAAGGAAGCAATGTTCGCCGCGGCAAAATAGCCGTGCGCACTAAGGCGCCCCTCTGCGGTTCGCACGGCCGCTCGCCGTCGGAGGTTCGAGTCCTCCCTCGGGCATGGACGTTTGTGTTGTCTTTAGTGTAAGTTTCTTTAAGTTAGTATAAGTAGTTTGTAAGCCTAGGGACTGATTACCAACGTAGTTAGATTTACAAAATTTGAACATTTGAAGCACTGTGCAAACGAATTTAATACCTCAGTTTGCAAAAGAAGGTAAGATACAGTACAAGTAACCGCAGAGTCAACACAACTAAAAATGTTCAAATCAAATGTCTGTAAATCTATCGGACCAAACTGCGTGGTCATCAGTCCGTAGCTTACAAACTACTTAAACCTAGCTAAACTAACCTAAGGATAAACACACACACCCATGCCCCAGGGAGGACTGGAACCTCCACGGCGAGCAACCGCGCGCTCCGCAGCGAGGCGCTTTAGACCGCTCGGCAACTAAAAATGACCAACATCAAATGTTCAAATGTTTGTAAATCCAAGGGACTTAATTATGGTGGTTATTAGTCCCTAAGATACAAACGTCTTCAACCAACTTAAGCTAAGGACAACACAAAAACCCATGCCCGAGGGAGGGCTCGAACCCCCGACGGCGAACGGCCGCGTGCACCGCAGCACGACTGTAGTGATTATTAATCAACAGATGAGGCAGCATTAATTCTATCCCTGTGTTTTTTGATGAGAGACAGGGCCGGAGTCCTAGCAAAGTTCCTGTAATCTCAATCAATGTTTATAACTTTTCTATTTATTGTTGTAAAATGTTAAGTTAGTGTGGAAGTGGTCAAAGTTAAGACAAAACAAATCTTTTCCGTTAAGAACACTGCTACTTTTGGAGGGATGGCGAACTGCTAATGTGACTACTGTGGTCAACTGAAATACTTGTACGGCGCGGGTAAAAAGCTCCTTGTGTGCTACAAGGAAACTTTATGTCTCGCCGATGAAGGTGGTGGACCTGCTTTGTTGGAGCTTCGGTACTCGTACTTGGTCGAGGGTTCATATGCGACGGATGAAGAACTTTAACTTTTCCGATTCCATTCTGGAATTGCAACTGAATAGTGTATGTGATCGTTCACGAGAATTAACGAGTATTGATACATTATTTCTAAGGGTTGAACTATTTTGAGTGACCATTATTTCGTGTTGTATGATCGCGTAATGGACTTAGTATGTGAGTAATTTTAATGATTACTTAGTTGGGGAGTTTGCTACCATTCTCATAAAGCGGTTAAAGCATATGTTCTGTTAATTTTTAAAAGTTTGTTTCTAATTTATTACTTTTATTTGTGTAAGACCACTTTCAGGAGATAAATCTAGCGTTATAATAAACATTATTCAACTGAATTATCTGACGTTGCCTACTTCATTTGTAAACGTTAGAATAAAACATCTTTTAGTAATTAATCTTATTCGTATTTTAATGATTTGGCAAATTTTAGCCTATGCAGGTACTGTTTGACTGCAGAATCACATGCACAAGGTATTATTTGCAGTTTTTATAGTTTCTGGGCATGAAAGTACATATCGAGTCATATTTCATTTACTAAGCTATGTGTAGCCCAATACGTGTACGTTGTGTATGACTGATACAGCTTGGTGTGGTCAAAACGAGAAGACAGGTAAAGTCGCAACTTGTAGTCCAATTACCGAACAGAGAAACTACAATACAAACTATGGGAATAGCAAGACAAAAATGTTTACATCAGTACTCACCTCCTTCGAACCAGAGCGACAATCACCGTGTACTGGCTGGATTTCCTATTCCTTATCGCCCTGAAACAGAAGGAAAAGGCCAACATAACAACAGGAAAGACACAAAGTGGAAAAAGGATTTTCATCAGGAATATATTAGTTTTGTAGTTCACCAGTTGAAAACAAATCATACGTTTGCGTTTGCAGTATTGTGTACTAAATTTACTAATAATTACTTTGATCCATAAACTGTTAATATTACGACAAGGAGGTAATGTAATGTCAACATAAGTGTATTGGGTTGTCCTTTGCAAATATTACAGGATCTCTCTTCAACACCTTAGCAAAGTGAATTGTCACGAACACTCTGCAAGTGTCTTGGAAGAGATGTAGCAACCAATGTCGCTTTGTAGTGAGTGTTCAACAAAAGAAGTTAAAAGTAATTGAATTTTTTAATAAGATGGAGGAAGAGGAACTTAGGATAATATTAAAATAAGGAATGTTCAAATGTTTGTTAAGCGTATGGGACATACCTGCGGGGTCATCAGTCCCTAAACTTACAAACTTCTTACAAACTAAATTATACTAAAGACGGCACAAACATCCATGCCCGAGGGAGGATTAGAACCCCCGACGTGGAACGGCATCGCGCATCGGAAAATAGCACCTCAATGCGCTCGGCCACTCCGCCGTGGGTATTACAATAAGAGAACAATTTATTTTAAGAAATGTACTGCATAATCCAGACGATTGATTCCTTTTAATTTCTTCTCTAAAAATGGACACCTCTCATCTCGAATGATCTGAACCGCACGAACCCATGCTTAGAATAACAAGCAACCACTCAAATACCAGTGGAGTGCATAATTTCATCCAAAACGCTTGACTTTTCTGCTAGCGGCACTAGATGATGGCCTATTGTTGTATGATTCCTGGGCGGGTCATACAGATCGTACCATTATAGATGCAAGTTTTCAATACAAAGATGTGAAGCTGAAAATTTTGCCACCGAAAACAACAAAAGATTGCCAACCTCTTGATGTGTAGTTATTACTGATTTTGTAAGACAAGGTGCCGAACCATAATTGAAGGTACATGATCCTTATTTCACCGTAAAACTTCACTGTATGATTTACAAACAATGTACTGCATCTACGTATAAGCCTACGTTGCAATATGCTTGGCGAAGGACCGGGGTGTGGCACTGACATACGAACATAATCATTTGAAAATGCCGGCCGCGGTGGCCGAGGTGACTGAGGCGCTCCAGTCACGGTCAGCACGGCCACTACGGTCGGGGGTTCGAATCCCCCCTCGGGCATGGATATTTGTGCTGTCCTAGTTTGTAAGTAGTTCGTAAGTTTAGGGACTGATGACCCCGTAGTTAAGTCCCATAAGCTTAACAAACATTTGAACAGTTTTTTTTTTTTGAACATTTGAAAATATATTTAGTATTGGTTTTGATAGTGGCCTGAGTGAATGCGAAAGTGATTTGGAACTTTGATTACGTGGATTTAGTGAGGTGTGTACTTTGTTCTCTCCTACATTGTTTTAGCCACTTCATCGAAATCCTGCAACTGCACTTTGAGAACTAATATAATCATTTTCAGATGTGTGGTACTGCTCTATAAGTGTGTTTTGCGCTATTAGAAGTACTTTAAGCAGAGTGTTTTTAGCGCTGCTTGTTGAATATGTAACTTTTGGTAATTTCGAAGAAGCGTTGCACATCGCATTGACGGCCTATTGTCTATATGTATCGAAGACCGCCGGGCGCCGTGGCTCAGCGCGCCCGGTCAGAGGGCTCCACGGCCTCTGTAATAAAAAAAGCTGAGCCAACCATTCAACGAACAACCACGAACAAAAACGATCAGCGTCCGCAACGATGAGAACAACCCATAGAGAAAAAAAAAAAAAAAAAAAAAAAAAAAAAAAAAAAAAAAAAAAAAAGACGCGAGCATCGCAGTATCATTGTATCGAACACATGAAAATCACTGTGTCGTAGGAGACAAATGTTGGCAATGACGCAGACAGAAACGAAGAAAAGATAATCGTTTGGATGTATATATATATATATATATATATATATCTTGGGAAAAGTACATTACCTTCTTTTTTCTTTTTTACAAGAATTTAAGCTGTGCTGTTAGGTTGTTGCCTAGCCACATCCTTTAAAATCACGACAAATTCTTAGAAAATAGTAAAGTACTGCTGTCATTCGGAATATACGCCTACAGTCTATATATATTCTAGTTCGGCCCAATATGTGATATTTTTAGGAAACGACGAAGTATTTTCAACATGCTAGACTGTAGATGTCTATTCTGACTGACAACAGTACTTTACTATTTACTACGAATATGTCTTTTTAAAGGACGTTTTTAGGCAGGAACCTAAGAGTACAGCTTAAATTCTTACGAGTGAACAAGCTGCTATACCGTTCGGATGCTCGCGTCTTCGCTACAAAATTCGGTGGCTGCAATTTTTCAAGTTTTGTTGTTCCATTGTGATATCTACTTGTTAGGTTTCTTGGCGTAAAATTAAAAAAAAAAAAAAAAAATGCGTTGTTTCGGTTCAGTAGGAAAAGTTATTTCGATTCCAATAAATGTAAAGTGCAATAAAATCGTATTTACTTTTGAATTAAAGATATTTATTTGGAAGTAAATTTTAAACAAGCTAATCAGTTTCTAGTTATTTTGATTATCTGTAATTGGAGAGTAACTGGATAAAAAAAGAACGACAAACCATTAGAAGGAACAGTTCCCAAACACCAATGGTTCATTGGGAACTAGTTGCCAAAAAGAAACAAATTTGCCCATTTCTAGTGATCAGTGAAATAGTCTCAAAGTTTATTATAAGGGACCATTTGTCATATACTATATGCAGCCCTAAAGTTTATAAATACACTCTCCATGTAAACATTCACAGACTAGCGAAATTTCTAATAAAAGTCTTTTTCCAAGATAACGTCTTGATTTGGTGAATAAGTGTGCAAAATTTCTTCAAGATAGAAATAGCACTGCAGTTGTGTGTCGAAGTCTGTAAGTAAGGTACTTCCAGTTTGTACGTTATGAAATGTTATGTCGACATTGACCATCCTCTTATTTTCTCTGTCGGGTGTGCAAAATTAGTTTTAAGATCTGAATAAAACCGTAGGTATGTGTGGACGTCTTTAAGTAAAGTACCCTCCACTATCGACGTTACGAAATTTTAAATTCACAGCGACCTTCCTCCTGTTTTGAAGGTCAAGTGTGCAAAGTTTCATCAAAACCGGAAAAAACCTATAGGTTTGAGTGCAGTACAAACAAAGAAACAAATAATCGAAGACACAAAGGGATACTATTATTTATGTATAATTGACATAAGATTAGAAAAAAGTATTTCAATTTGCGTGATATTCTTGCTATTACTGGAACGCCTAAACAGTAGTGTATGGCGGGTTGCCTTTTGAGGGGATGAGAGCCATCGGATTTTATTTTAAATTCTTTTTTTACCTGTTCCTTTGGGTTGTTCCTTTTCTGTATTTCCAAACCACCTCTTTATTAAAGCGAACGAAAAAGAATTATATTTTGTGCATCTGTTGGTAACTGTCAGCAAACGCTTCATATGGAATCACTTGAAACACTGAGGTCACACAATGTTGAATCTCTGCAACCGTTGCGAAGGTTAAGCATATCTGTGCTGATTTTCACCACGTCTGCTGTTACAGCCGCCAATCATCTGCAAGCGTGCGTCGCACTCATTCGATGATGTCTGGGACTGTTGATTGTGGATGGTTGATCCGGGCTCATTCTCGACACGTTCCTTTCTGTCTCTAAAGCAGTTAAACCACTAAAAAACACACTTTTCACTCACTGCTTCAATACCATACACTTGCACTAACATTCCATGCGTATCCGTGGCCGTTTTGCCGAATAAAAAATATTTAAAAAACCTTTGACGTTGACGCGTTGCTTCATCTTGCGTTCCATATTGCAATGATACGAGTTCTCACACCGAGCCTATTAACTGGGTAGCAGCGTCGTGTGTCACCGCTTAACTCAATGTGTATGTGCGGGCACATCATCGTCTCCAGCGCGGTTTGTAAAATATGGGACCATTCACCGGACTTTTCAGACGCCACCTGAGTTTTAACGAGACTAACGGACACCTAGCCATTTTTTATACAAAGAAGATACGTTTTTATTTTTTATGGTAGTCGGGATCACTGTAATAGTTAATATATTTCGAGTGTGCTGTGAGCAGTATGACAGAAATGAATGTTATAGAGAAAACACTTCAGAACAAATCAATTATAAAGTCCACTGACTTCATGTCAGGCTGCCGCCCCCCGCAGCCCCCTCCACAACAAAAGTACCCACTAGCCGCCACTCTGTAATACATATTTCAGTCTTCAGTTACGACATTGTAGAACATCGCAGCAGTTATGATGTTGCAACTGACCTGTGCAAAATTTGATATCAGCAAAATTGTATTCCATGTACCTGCACTATACACTGTACTATCAGAACTGCTCATGCCGCGGTGGAGTAGCCGAGCGGTCTAAAGCGTCTCGCTGCGGAGCGCGCGGTTGTTCGCCGTGGAGGTTCGAGTCCTCCCTGGGGCATGGGTGTGTGTGTTTGTCCTTAGGTTAGTTTACCTAGGTTTAAGTAGTTTGTAAGCTATATATCCTTTTGAATCTGCTTACTGTATCCGTCCCTCAGTCTCCCTCTATGATGTTAACCCTTCCGAAAAATCCCTTCTAATGCTAAGTTGACGATTCCTTGTTGTCTCAGAATGTGTTTCTCCAACTTATCCCATCTCTTAGTCAGGTATGCTAGAAACTCTTTCTTCACAATTCTGTTGAGCACTTCCTAATTAATGACGTTATCTACACATCCAATCTTCATCATTCGTCTGTAGCAGCACATTTCAAAAGCTTCTGTCATCTTTTTGTCTCAAGTCCTTATCATCCACGTTTCACTGTAATACAATACTACATTCCAGACAAATACTTTCAGAAAGGACTTCCTAATATTTAAATTAATACTGGATGCCAACAAATTTCTCTTCTCCAGAAACGTTTTACTTCCGATAGTCATCCTGCATTTTATGTCTTCTTTACTTAGCAAATCTAATTCCTTCAGCATCGCCTGATTTTGTTCAAATCAAATGTTCGTAAAGCTTATGGGACTTAACTACGGGTTCATCAGTCCCTAAACTTACAAACTACTTATGAACTACTTACGAACTAGAACGGCACAAATATCCATGCCCGAGGGGGTTTCGAACCCCCGACCGTAGTGGCCGTGCAGACCGTGACTGAAGCGCCTCAGTCCCCTCGGCCACCGCGGCCGGCCCTGATTTTGTAACACTACATTCCATTAGCATTGCTTTACTCTTGTTAATATTCATGTTCATTAATTAACTCATGTCTTGTCATTTAAGTCAATATTCGTAATTGTTATAAAATTGTGTTGTACAGTCATAATTGATAACATAATACGAGGTATGTCAACAGAGTAAGTTCCATTTGGTTACATAAAAGAAACATGTACAGATACAGAACAAATATTTATTGTACAAAAATCTACAACTGTTAAACTACTTTTCTTTATAGCTTCCCAAATTTTGTAGGCACTTAGTTTTTGTGTGCCTTCTTCATAGAAGGTTGCTGCCTATGTATTCTACCATGTGGTAACAAGTTCTTTCAGCTCGTCATCATCGTTGATTTGCGGAATTTCCATAGCAAGGGCACTAAGTGTAAACTTACGGTTATGCTTAACCTTCTCTACAGTTGTGCGAACCACTTAATCAGTAACCACAGACGGATGTCTATTTCGTTCCTCATCGTGCACTTGATCACGTCCTTTTAATAAATATTCTGATACATCTTCTAACCATTGAATCACTAATAGCATTTTGTCCGTATACTTCGCAGAATTACCGATGATATTCCTTTCGTTTAAATTACTTTGCATTTAGAAAACGAATCACATGTCTGATTTCAGATGCGGCAGCATTTTGAATTACGGCTGACATTATAAAGAAGCAGCACAAAGCACAGCCGGCCGCGGTGGCCGAGGAGACTGAGGCGCTCCAGTCACAGTCTGCACGGCCACTACGGTCGGGGGTTCGAATCCCCCCTCGGGCATGGATATTTGTGCCGTCTTTAGTATAAGGTAGTTGATAAGTAGTTTGTAAGTTTAGGGACTGATGACCCCGTAGTTAAGTCCCATAAGCTTAAAAAACATTTTATTTTACAAAGCACACGTCTGCAGCAGCGATCTGGAAATGGCGTACATGTCTTCTCCATGAGTCAGAGTAACTGCCGCGCATGCTCGGAAATGCGATCGTAGCGCTGCCGCGGATAGAATTAGAAACGTAACTTAGTTTGTGGACGACCCTCGTATAAATAGTAATGTAATGTAGTGCAAGTGAAGTCACTGTAGATCGGAGTTTGTGTGTGCCGAGATCTGTAACAGTTTTCACAACTGCTGGAAGAATACGAATGTTTTTGTATAAAAGGTTGTGTACAATGAAATGTACATGAACCATTTTGCTTCCTCCATGACTAAATTGAAGAAAGGAATCAAGCTGAATGATATTTAAAGTAATGCAAGGAACCTTCCACATTATACTGTACTCCAGCAACAAAAGATGAGTATGCAGTGGTGGGGCAAGCTGAAGTCACCCACGCTAGTACTCTGTGGGCATAAGTCAACAGACCCGCTTGCTTAGTTCTCGTCAACGGGTAGTTGAGACAACGGCAAAAATGTCTAATTGCGAAAGATCAGTACTTGCTTCATTAGAAGAACTGTATCTGTTTATTAACAGCGACAGAAAAAATCTACAGCGTCATTGCAGAAAAAAGGGCAGCCCTCATTTTTGTCTCACATCACTGTCTTTCTAAATGGAAAACCCTAGTATTTGTGCCATTTCTTGTGATTAATGCTGGATCGGCCGTTATGCCACTTATTGTTGCCCTTGTTCTGGAATTTTCAAGACAGGCGAGTTTTGTTACTCTATTTATTGGCAATTTAACTGGCGTGTTAGTTATTTATCTGAAGTATGCCTAAACGCAAATGTACCATTTGTTTGAAGTTAAATAAAAAAAACATTGCCTGATTTTCTCGAAGGACGAAATCTTAGTTACAAGCCGCGGCGGAGTGGCCGAGCTCCTTGAGGCGCTATACTCCAATGCACGAGGCCGTTCCCCGTCGGGTGTTCGAATCCTCCCTCAGGCTGCCTTTGTGTTGTCTTTGGTATTAGGTAGTTTATAAGTAGTTTGTAGCTTTTGGGGACCGATGACCCCGCAGATAAGTTCGATAAGGTTAACAAATTTTTGAAAATGTTTCTTAGTTACAAGATTCACTTTAAAATTAGTGTTACAATATTTACGATTAAAATGGTGAAAACTGGGATGCGGGTCAGCGCGATAAATCAGTCAGTTATAATCTGGCTTTTTTTATATTCTAGTAACAATTTCTAAAATGAATGATTTCTTCATTAAAAATAATGGGAAAATTCATTACACACTTGATAAGAGATATTCTTTACTTTGGTTCCGTGAAACAGGCATTTAAAAATGTAAAATACAGCTACCAAAACGTGCCTTATAAAATTCCAGTCATGAAACTACATCATTGATATTTACGACCACAGAGCATTTACATTAATATTAATAACGAAAGACATAATATTAGCCGGCCGCGGTGGTCGAGGAGACTGCGGCGCTTCAGTCACGGTCTGCACGGCCACTACGGTCGGGGGTTCGAATCCCCCCTCGGGCGTGGATATTTGTGCCGCCTTTAGTTGTAGCTAGTTCATAAGTAGTTTGTAATTTTAGGGACTGATGACCCCGTAAGCTCTACAAACATTTGAACATAATATTATCGACGAGGATTTTCGTGAAGAAAAATGGCAGTCTCAGTTACAGACATTTCACAATTGTGCCCCCCCCCCCCCCCCCAAAGGGGGTACACGGTTCTTTCGTGAGTACGTGCGTGGCGAGCACGGGGCCCCGAGAAAATTCAGTCTTCCTTCCTTCTTCTTCTTCCCGGACTGTATTTCCTTTCCCTCTCCTTATCTACCCTCACTTCTTCCCCTCTCCACCGGGGGACTGATAACCTTAGACGCCTCGGTTGCACAGTGGTAGAGTGCCAGACTATAAATCCAAAGGTCGCGGGTTCGATCCCCGCCAGGTCCTAGGATTTTTATCTGTCTCTTTCCACTTCTTTCACCTCTGGCAGTATTGAAAAATACCGAGTAGCACCGTGGTTCGGAACGCACGTTAAACTGTAGGTCCCCCTATAACTGGCTGGGTAAGTCAGTTCGAAGGTCGGAGGAAGGCGACGGCATATCACCTCCAAACAGTCCCATGCCTAGTAAAGCACTGTGGTGTTCAAACCAATCTGCAGATCCAACCAAACAACCCAACCCAATTGGAGTTGACGTCACAACCCAGCCGGCTGCTTTACTTGCACACACGCTCGCTGCAGAAGCGGTGCCCCGTGAGCAAGTGAACACCGACGCGCGAGCATGCGAGCGGAACAGCCTGGTATACACTATGTTTAAATGCGAATGCTGCTATATAACTTGATTGCATAACAGGTTGGGGTGACAATGTATACTGCAGCGACGCGTTCTGTGCTGGCCAATGCGCGAGCGTTATTGATAGGGTGGCAGGAGCGCCTCCGGCATTCCCGGCATCCGCGGCCAGCGCGCCCCCTCGCGCCCCGCAGTGAATACCGTCCAGGTCCAGCAGCTCCGGCGGACCTCCAATGGCGGCGGCGAGTCGCGTTCCAGGCGGCGTGGCCGCTAAGTTATTTTCGCTTTCCCCCTGTACGGCGCGCGGAGAAAGTACGCGAGCGCTGCCAGGAATGTCGCCGGCCGGCGCCGGACAGGTGCCAGTCGCGCCAAGCCTCTGCCATCAGTCTCGCCGCTGGCCGCGCCCCACTCACTCACCACACCATCACTGTGGACGTCGCCGTAGCTATTCCCCTCAACGTCATTTCACACCAGCGTTATTCTCATAATGTCGAGCAGCAATGTTAATACATTCAGAACACTAGACCTCAAGTATTTCACACAGAGATAAGATGTCAGAATGAAACTATCACTCTGCAGCAGAATCTGCGCTGACATAAAACTTACTGGCAGATTAAAATTGTGTGCCGGAACCGGGACTCGAACCTAGGACCTTTGCCTTTCGTGGGCAAGCGCTCTACCGAATGAGCTATCCCGACACGACTCACGATACCGCCTCAGAACCTTACATCCGCCAGTACCTTGCCTACTACTTTCCAAACTTCACAGACGCTTTCCTGCGAAACATGCAAGACTAGTACTCCTGGAAGAAAGGATACGGTGGAGACATGGCTTAGCCACAGCCTAAGGGATGTTTCCACAATGAAACTTTCACTCTGCAGCGGAGTGTGCGCTGATATCCAACTTCCTGGCAGATTAAAATTGTGTGCCGGAACCGGGACTCGAACCTAGGACCTTTGCCTATCGTGGGCAAGCGCTCTACTGACTGAGCTATCCCGACACCGACACGACACACGATACCGCTTCACAAACTTACTTCCGCCAGTACCTTGCCTCCTACTTTCCAAACTTCACAGAATCTCTCCTGCGAAACATGCAAGACTAGCACTCCTGGAAGAAAGGATATGGTGGAGACATGGCTTAGCCACAGCCTAAGGGATGTTTCCAGAATGAAACTTTCACTCTGCAGCGGAGTGTGCGCTGACATGAAACTTCCTGGCAGATTAAAATTGTGAGCCGGAACCAGAAATCGAGGATCGGACCTTTGCCTTTCGCGGGCAAGCGTAAAGTAGGAGGCTAGGTACTGGGGGAAGTAAAAATTGTCAGAACGGGCCGTGAGTCGTGTCGGGATAGCTCAGTGGTAGAGCGTTTGCCCGTGAAAGGCAGAGATCCCAGGTTTGAGTCCCAGTTCTGGGACACAATTTTAATCTGCCAGTAAGTTTCAGAGATAACAATGTGTAAAAAGGACGTACGGCATTTAGTACGCCAGGGGTGAAAGGGTTAATTTCCCCTCTTCTGTCACAGACATCACCCGGTTCCTAGATTGTGAAGGTCCTGCGGAGGGGCTTTCGCTTCGTCGTGGAGTAGAAATTAGATTTGATTATATTAATACTTGTCCTATAGATCAGATATACGACATTTCGTAATGATGTGGAGGTCGGCCGCGGTGGCGAAGCGGTCTGCGGCGCGCCAGTAACGGTCTGCACGGCCACTACGGTTGGGGATTCGAATCCCCCCCCCCCGGGCATGGATATTTGCGCCGTCGTTAGTATTAGCTAGTTCATAAGTAGTTTGTAAGTGTAGGGACTGATGATCCCGTAGTTAAGTCCCATAACCTCTACAAATACAATACAAATAATGTGGAAGTGTCAGTTTAGTAAAAGTTGTCTACACATGACAATCAATATTTTAAGGACTTATATTTTCATTTTTTAATGTTTCTACTTTTTTTTTAATTTTTAGTTTTATTTAAAAATTCCTCTATAGTGTAGGAGTTGCCATTCAGAAATTCCTTTAATTTCTTTTTAAATACTAATGGCAGCATATCTCACCCCTTTCTGTGCCAAAGTTAGATTGTGAATATCACCCTTTCTCCTAGTGTTGTATCTATGCACTCTGCTAGTAATTTTGAATTGGGTCGGAGTGTTAATAACAAATTTAATGAGTGAATATATACATATATATATATATATATATATATATATATATATATATATATATATATATTATGAAGCTACAGTGAAGATCCGTAGATCCCTAAATAAATACCTGCAGGATCATCTTGGGTAGGCTCCAGCAATTATTATTATACGCTTTTGTGCAATGAATACTTTTGTACTCAATGTTTAATTGCCCCAGAATATGGTCCCATATGAAAGCAGTCAATAAAATAGGTATAGTAAGCAAATCTACTGAGGTGTATATCAGCAAATTTTGCAAAGACCCTGATAGCATTAGTAGCTGAACTCAAACATTTCAGCAAATCTTCAATGTGTTTCTTCCAATTCCATCCCTCGTAAATGCAAACACCTAAAATTTTTTGAATATTATACCTTAGCTACAGATTTATGATCAACGTCTAAATTTGTTAATGGTGTCATGCTATTTACTCTATGAAACTGTATATTCTAGGTTTTATCAAAGTTTAATGAGAGTCCATTTGTGGAGAACCACTTAATTTTCTGAAAGACATCATTTACAATTTCATCAGTAAATTCCTGTTCATCAGGCGTGATAGGTATACTTGTATCACCAGCAAAAAGAACTAGCTTAGCATCTTCGTGAATGTAGAATAGTAAGTCATTAATATATATAAAGAACAGCAAAGGATCCAAAACTGTACCTTGTGGGACCCCATTTTGATAACTTCCCAGTTAGATGAATTAATTGTTTCTTCTGTATCATGAGATCTGCTTATTTCAACTTTCTGCGGTCTTTCAGTTGAGCATGATTTAAACCATTTGTGCACTGTTCCACTCATATCACAATACTTAAGCTTATCAAGAAGTATCTCCTAATTTACACAATCAAAAGCCTTTGAGAGATCGCAAGAAATCCGAACTGGTGATGTCCGGTTATTCGCAGCATTTAATATTTCATCAGTTAATGTATATATACAATTTTCTGTTGAATAGCTTTTTTGAAAACCAAACGGACATTTTGTTAGAACTTTATTTTTACTAATTTGTGAAGCAACTAAAGAATATATAACTTTTTCAAAAAATTTGGATAAAGGTGACAGAAGTGAGATGGGGCCGTATTTGTTGACATCAGACGTATCCCCTTTTTTATGCATAGCATATTTCAGTCTATTCGGGAAAATAACCTGCTTTAAAGAGAGATATTACATATATACTGAAAATCTTACTCATCTCTTGGGAACAAGCTTTTAATACCCTGCCGGAATATGGCATCAATTCCATGTGACCTTTTACTTTTGAGAGAGTTTATTTTCCTATTTTTCTGAAGGAGAGGTGGATGGAATTTCAATTGTATCAAATTGTGTAGGTATGGCCTCTTTCATTAACTGCCTTGCTACTTCTAATGAACATTTAGATCCTTTTTTTCTCTAACATTTAAAAAGTAATCATTAAAAGTGTTTTATCTTCTTACTTTTTGTTACTAAAGTTTCCATTTGTTTTATGGCAATTACCTCTTCCTATGCTCTTGGTCGCCCTGTCTCCCTTTTGATAATATTCCAAATTGTTTGAATTTTGAGAGGAACTAATCGCAGACATGATGCACATGCTTCTTGATTTTATAATAACTTTTCTTTCTTTAAATTAACATCATGTTCTTTATAAACCTCATCCCAGTCTAACTTCGAAATTTCTAGTTGTTATGTTATTAATCGAGCACACAACTCTGGAGGACTGTTTCGAATTACTGAACGTAGCTATGTCATATACTGTTACTATCTGTGCGCCTTGATCAGAAAGACCTTCTTAACAGGACAAACATTTACGTTGTTAAACTTATTGTGGTTTATAAAAAAGTTATCTATCAATGTACTGCTGTCCTTTATTACCCGAGTGGGAAAATCAAATAACGGATGTCAGACTGAATGAGCGAAGTAAAAAGTTTCTTCCTATTACATTCTGTCAGTGAATCAACACTGAAATCACCACAAATAATAATTTGCTTCGCCTATCTGACAGATAGCACAATAAGGTATCCAAGTTTCCTGAAGGGGACGTACATACTGTTACAATTATAAGATAATCATCATTGAATTTAAGCTGGCTTAGTCAAATGATCGCTTGAATGATTGTCATTAATTTTACGATGTGACGTTACTCATGCCTGGAGCTGTACTGGTGAGTAGATTAGCGGTAGGGTAATGGCCCTTCTACCGTTCGCCAATGTAGTAGACAAGGAGCAGTGCTGTAGGTGCTAATGCCAACTCCACCTCTCATCAGGAGGTTGTACACTCGTGTAATGCATAACGTCGTTTCACACCGGCATAGCTTATCCCCAGTTACGTCTTCGGGAAGACGTCGCAGACGTATCTTGTAATGTAATGAAGTTGGGCATTTCAGACTGACGTAGTTGGCGTTCCTTCCACCCGGGATACGTAATACGCGTATCTGCAGCTACGCCTGCACACCTAGCGTCGCTGCGTATCTCGGCTGGCGCATGCGCACTACACTGCTCCACAAACCACGCACTCTCTGTGCTGAACAGCTCTATTATTGCGTGTTTGTGTGTTTATTGTGCAAAATGTCTGCATTAATTGACCAAGTGCGAAAGTATCCAGTGTGGATTCTAATATGGAATACGTTTTTATTTTGAAATTACGGGCAAGGAATTATGACCATAGCCAAAAAGCTAACCGTTCTTCAGGAAATAATGAATTTCTGTAATTTGTATCCTGTTTTTAATGTCACTATTGATGAGGGGTAAACTTCTTTGAACTGTTCTTCATAAGCCTGAAATAAGTTTTAAACCTTTCATCTTCAAGCTGTAAATTTTATATTAGATGGTGGTATTCGCCATATGCTGTTCTTCTAACATTTATCAGATGAACCCAACTCGATTTATTTGACAGTGAATTCAAAAACAACAGTTCACTATCACTATCGCTACTTGAACTACAGTCCATCCACGGCACAATGAAGCTGATATCTGGGTCACACCACAGCACAATGAAAGCTACTTCCGGTACTATCCACGAACATTATTGAAGTTAGCACACTATCTCAGCAACTGAGCAAATACGAAGATGGGATAAAAAAGTAGCTCTGAATACGTGGGTTTCGATTTGAAGGGTACGTATCTCAGGATACGTGCTATGTACTCCGACGTCTGCCATTTAGTGGCTATGCTGAAAACTCTTGCAAAAGTCAAAATGGTAGAAACGTAGCTCCTCCTGGGAATCATAGCGATTACTTTATACCAGTACTAGCTTGTACCCGACGCATTGCTGCCTTTTCCTGCTGTCTGTTCATCTGCTTCTTCCCCCTTCTGCTCCTGTCCTTTTCTCTGTCCATTTCCTCCTCCCCCTCCCACTGTTCACCTTCTTTCAACTGTCTGTCACTATCTTTCGTTTCTCATTCTCCTCCTCTCCCCCCGTCACTGTCCGTCTCCTCCTATAGCCTCTCTCTGTTCGTCTCCACCCTCCCCTTTCCGTACGTCTCCTCGTCCACCTACTGCTCTCCCTCCTATATATGAAAACATGCATATAAATGCGCCAAGTTTCATAGTGACTGGTCAAACGGTGTCCATGTCGCAAAGTATCCTCCGCCAAGCTAAATTCACAGGCTTGAAAATTGTAAAAATCTCCTTCATGAAAATAAACGGTTATGTGCTGACTTTCATGGTGACCAGTGGCACAATTTGGATGTCTGTTGTAACGTACCCTCTACCGCGCACCGTATGGTGATTTACGAACGATAGCCCATGTATTAATTGGATTCATATCCGTCCAGCCATTCCAGCATGAAGGCTTAAGAAACGTATTAACTATTTGTGGAACACCCTCCGCCAAGCACCATACAAAGTTAATTTTAGTATTGCTATAATCTTCGCGCGAGTGCAAGCAATGAGTTGACAGAGTTTTATCGCAGTCTGATGTACGGTATGCTCGTGCGTAAAACACGAACAAAAAGACAAACAACCACTAATTATTATGTATAAGATTTATGTACATTTTCAAATTCGCATTAAAACCATACGCTGGTAACAACAAATTCCTTCTGCTGGTAGTTTTCACCCCAATGATTCGGTACGCTTGGTATGCATCAAAGCCGATAGCCGAAAAACTGTCATAAATCTGAATGAAGTATGTTCTCCAATGAAGCATATTTAAAAATATATATAGATATATTTCTTTTAATTGCTTACATAAAATGCACATGGTGTGAATTTTATTTATTTTTTAAATGTTTCTTTGCTGATTATCATGCTGAAAAATGTAACTTCCAGAGAGAGCTGCTAGAATTTTAAGAAACTTTATTTCATTGGAAATTTCGCCGAAATCGGAAAAGTAACTGTTTAGTCACGTTAATTAATTGAAATGATGGTAGGTAATCTGAATATATTAATACTGCACTGATGCACTAAATTGTTCAATCATATTGAAAAAATTCATCAGGATCGGAGTCCACATGTAAAGTTTCCTCCGTCTTGCACCATCCAAAATTTTATGTGACAGTGACTTCTCTCGTTTTGAAGGTCAATTGTCCAAAATGTCATGAAGATTTTAGAATGAATGTAGTGTCCTTATTCGCATGTCGTATGATGACACAGGTTTTCAACCATATAAGCAAAAAACCAGTTCATGAAATATAAATAAACTTTTAAAATGCACAAAAATTACGGTTTTATTTCAATACCAGCTTAAAGCCCGCTGCTTCGCATGCGTAGGCTGGTTGGTCTGCACCAGTTGTTTCTTCCTCTTAATATAAATTTTCGTAGATATAGCTTAAGTACTATCATAATGAAATGTTGTGATACTACTCGTAGCCGCGGCTGAGTGGCCGTGCGTCTAGAGGCGCCATGTTGCGGTGCGCGCTGCAGTTCGCCGTCGGAGGTTCGATTCGCCCGTCGGGCACGGGTGTCCTTAGCATAGGTTACTCTAAGTTAGTTTTAGTTAATGAAAATAGTTTGTAAGCCTTAGGGACTGATGAACCCGTAGTTAAGTCTCTTAAGATTTACAAACATTTGAACATTTCATTTTACTACTTGTAACCATCCCAACTAAATAAGCAAATACCATTTTTTGTAATTCTGGGTTCAAGATTGGCTTAGTAGCAACGTATTTTCAAAAAATGTTTCATCCCCTAAATGATTAAATTTCTGAAAATACCGAAACACTTGTCTTTTTAATTCTGACCAAGAAAACATATACCAATTTATGTGGTTGTAGCTTCAAAATTACCTTAATAGCAAAAGATTTACGAAAACATCCCCTCTCCAATTTAACCCTCTTGATGCCTGAATTTCTAAAAATACCGAAACACGTATTTTTTAAAATGATAACGAACAATACAAATACTAATTTTTGCAGCTCTATCTTCAAAATTGTCTTGACAACAATGTGTTTTCAAAAAGAATTTTTCATCCCCTATTTTACCCTCTTACTTGTTGAATTTCCAAAAATAGTGAAACTCGTGTATTTTAATCCTGACCAAGATTCCATTTCCGAAGTTTCGTATTTGTAGTTTAAAATGTGAGTTAACAGCATCATATTTTTGAAAATCAATTTTTACGTCCGCTATTTTACTCCCTTATTGGTTGAATTTCTATAAATGCCGAAACACGTATTTGTAGTTTAAAATGTGAGTTAACAGCATCATATTTTTGAAAATCAATTTTTACGTCCGCTATTTTACTCCCTTATTGGTTGAATTTCTATAAATGCCGAAACACGTTTCTTTTAAATTCGAGCCCTGAATTAAAATCCGAAATTTTGTAGTTCTAGCTTCAAATGTGCCTAAATAACAACGTGTTTTCAAAAACCATCCCCTATTTCACCCCCTTACGGACGGAATATCGAAAATTCGCGATGATGAGTCAGTCAATCAGTCAGTCAGTCAGTCAGTCGGGACATTGCCTTTTATAAATAAAATTATAATTATCTACCAAGAACGATCCGTCAAAATGTAATAAATCTCAAACTATTAAAAGGCTTTACTACTGCAAGCCACGCATAAAAGCTTTTTCATTGCACTACTGATTTGCTTAATACCAACTTGCGGTTCAGTTTTTACTTGAGGAATATGTTCTCAGCTCAGTTGACAAGCAATCTCATTCAATTAGTTTTAGTTTCAAGAAGAGAACATCTTGTATGAGTAATTGATATTGTCGTTCATGTAATATTCATTATTTAAATGCGGCGCAAGGAACACTGGATGGAAAGAAGAGCCAAGCAGTTGAATCATTAATTATTGAAATGTGTGTACTGATGAAAGCCTTGAGACACCTTATAAATAATGTGTTGGCTTAAACCGTATTTAATATGAAACTCTGCATTTTGTTACAAAAATAAGGCAACACCAGCGGTCTTTCAGAAATTATTAGTCAACGTCAAGTCTTGTTGCATCTGTATACTATATTAGGCAGGTGTGCCAGTTTCTTCGGCTGCTCGGTGACTGGAGGTAAACTATGTTAAGCGTAATTCAATTCTGTTCATTACTTTAAATATTTCTGTAGCTCTAAAATTACCCGACGATTCACATGGGTTTGAAGCTCCTGTAGAGGGATATTTAAAGAGAGGGGTCATCATCCTTTCTTTTTTTCGCCGCATATCTTTCAGAAAAGAAAAAAAGGTGAAAATTGTTTAAAAGGAAGTGGACACAAACGTGCGTCTTTTGGCTTTACAGCGCACGACGCTGTTGACTGGACTACTGCTTAAGTACAGCACTTTCTTCTCCGTTAACAGTACTGCACAAGTAATGCCTCTACCTACAAATGTCATTATTTAACTAATTTATACTATTTGTGGACAACGACGCGCCTTTGAAGGGGTTATCATTTTGTTCTAACACTGAAACGGTATACTTTCGCAGTAGAAAAGTTATAACACTAATGATTTTAGTGTTGTAGTGATTTGTAAGTACGAGAAGCATTTTTACCGATATATAGTTTCCTGTTATTGTATTATGAGTCATGCTTTAAAAGACAGGTATTTTAGAGTTTTTCACTTTGCTGTTGTTGTGACACAGCTTATATTCGTAACACGACCCATTCAAACGATTTTAAGAAACTCGCCCCATTACTTGAGTTGGGAGCAGCAATATTTCAGAACATATCAATTCGTGTATTTCCGTCAGAGTTCAAATCGTGTTGGATTTCTTTCTACACCGACACAAACGCATGTACAGCTAACTAATGACGTCACTACTTTGCTCCTCATGCCGCAGATAAACACGTAATCTTATTCACAGCCGTTCAAATTAAATGTTTGTAAATCTAGGGGACTTTTTCATATTCATAGAATATATGACATCAACTGCGAATTGGCAAAGCTGAAAATGTGAACACAGCCGGGATTCGAACCCGGGTCTCCCGCTTTCTAGGCAGTTGAGCTGGCATCTATACCACTGGGGACACAGTGATCACCGCACCTGCAAGGACTACCTAAGCAGGGCCTCCAGTCAGATACAAATTCCCAGCTTTACCCTGCCCACAGTTAACAACTGCAGGATCTGAAGTGACGTCTGTTCTTTCGGAACAGACGCCACATGAATATATCTATGGGACTTCTTCGGTTATTACTCCCTAGGCTTACGAACTACTTAAACTGAGTTAAACTAACCTAAGGCCAACACACACACACACACACACACACACACACCTGCCCGGGGGAGAACCCGAACCTCCGACGGTGAACAACCGAGAGCTTCGCAGCAAGGCGCCTTAGAACGTTCGGCAACTCCAACGCGGCACACAGTGTTTCAGAAGAGAAATTGAACGTCGGAAGTGACTGGAGAATACTTTGGGACTTAGTGCATGCTATCAGAACGATTATGTTTTTCACATGTTAAAAATACTATGAACATTCAAATAAAATGATCTCATATGTGAAAGGAACAAATAATGGTTTTGTAATATATAATTTTTAGGTAGTTTCTGAACCACTCGTAATGAAATCCAAATGTAATCTCTAAACTTTTTCTCTCTTTTCGAATATTTCTTTGATGTAAATATGTTTTTCTAATTTTCTGGATGTGAGTAGTAGTGCATTTGCATATTTTGTGGCATTGTTTAGTTTATTATCGTGTATATTACTGTTGTAAATGTTACAATTTGCACTTCTTAGATGTCGTCAGTGAAAAGACTAGGAAAAACATTATCTTTGTCAGATATTTATATCGCGTGGAGAATGTGGTCTCTGGGGGCAGACCTGGCAGTTCACATCAAGCTCCTGCCCCCCATAATCTCTCACTGATCGTGGGAGTGTGCCTGCAACTTCATCTGCAGCATTGTAAGCGACAGCGCTGCCTGTAACACCGCTCCAATGTTTTGCGCACATAAGGGATTAGACAGTTTTTGAGGCGTATGAACGCATAGTTTCACTGCGAGTTTTGCTCATAAAATTCTCTCTGGCTTTAGATTTGATTTAGATTAATACTTGTTCCATGGATCATGAATACGACACTTAGTAATGATGTGGAACGTATCAGGTTAATGAAAGGTGTCTACAAATTATTACTTTGTACTAAATATTACATGACACAATTTTTTTTCAGATTTACTCATCTACAGTGTGGAAGGAGTTGACAATCAAGAATTCTTTTAATTTATTTTTAAATGCTAGTTGACTATCTGTCAGGCTTTTGATGCTGTTTGGTAAGTGACAAAAGACTTTCGTGGCAGAATAATTCACCCCTTGCTGTGCCAAACACGCAGTTTGGTCCGATAGATTTACAGACATTTGAACATTTGATTTTGTCTGCCGCGCCCGCATTACCTGTCCGATGGCCGGGTCCCAAGCTGTACTTAACTGCAAGCTGGCGTCTTTATTAAGAGTTTTTCACATATTTTAATCTCGATCGCTTCTTTTATTACGCTAACCCAGAAAATATTTTCTCGTTGTCTGGCCTCTCGGACGTGAGAAACTCATTGAATTCTTGGACCACATCAAAAACATCCGTAACAAACTCAAATTCATGATGGAGGTAGAAACGGATGGTGTTTAGCTGTTCCTTAACGTCCTCATCAGGCGTACAGCAAATTGATGCCTCAGCCATAGTGTTTACCAAAACCCACCCACACGGACCGCTATCTGAACGCCACGAGCTATTACCTACCATCGCCGAAACGATCTGTTCTAAAGACGATGGTGATACGACCGCAAGTAGTCTCAGACACTGAACATCTACAGAAGGAACTGAGCCACTTATAGAAAGTATTTAGGAAAAATGGCTACAGTAACCGCCAGAATTCACAAGCTATCCATCCGAAGACATGCAAGCAGAAGACCGACGAGGAGGACACAAAGAAGCTTGCATTTTTTGCCGTGTTGAGCTCAGTGGCTTGAAAAATAGCCGGCTTCTTAAAACACGGAAGATCGACTCTGTTTTCAGTCCACCATCACAATTACGTTATCTGACGAGGCCCGTGAAAGATGATTTAGGACTTAGAACGCTGAGTGTATGCGAGATAACGTACGGGCAGATAGTGCGAACTATTGCAGAGCGCTGTGTTGAGCATGAAAGATGTTTCCGCTTACGTTACCCGAGAAAGCGTCAACTGTGGAGCATGCTCTAGAAAACAAACATCGTATTGTGTTCGACGAGATGTCAATCATTACAAGAACAAATAGTTTCTGAAATACCGAAATAATAAAGGCAATCGAGATAAACTATGTGGAAATAAAACTCTGAATAAACACGACTGCCTTCAGCTAAGCACAAAATGGGATCTGCCAATGGAAAGGCTGAAGCAGGTGCGACAGGCACGTGACGAAAACATTGCCATATATGGCGACGACGCGAGTACCAGTGACGTCACAGAAAGCCACGCAATTATATCAGGACGGTAACAGCAATGATTCGACAGTCACCACTTGACAACGGCCGAGGATATCTCGGCCGAAAGCTCGTGGATTTCAAAGCACCTGACGCTGCTGGAAGCCCGAGAGAATTTTATTTTGTAAGGCGATTCCAAGTTTTGGTGAGTCTTAAAAGTTTGATATAACATGAATGTAACTTTAATGTAATCCTGTCTGTACATTACTCTAGTCATTGTTACCTGTATACTGTCCTAGCCTGTCCCTTGAAGTAATAACAGAGTGACGTTAAAAAGAACAATTAAAATCAATAAATACAACTGAAGTGCCAAGCTATATTAATTTACTTTTCAAGAGTTAAAGTTCAAACTCAAATTCCACATTGACTTTATGCAAGTAATTTGATTTGCAATAATACAGAATTACTTCAGCGAATCAAATAAAAAAATAAAATAAAATAAAAATTCTTGTTGGTGGAAGGTGGCACTAATGGAAAGACCAACTAATGATTAATTTTTACTACTTGCTTTCATATTTTTATGCTGTGAACTATAATTCCACTGTTTTTTTTCGGTTAATTCGTATTCCGCCGTTGTTTAAATGCCGAGATTCTTTGGTAAATTCCTTGTCAATTAGTCCACCACTATTTAAAACTAATTTCAAACGTTTTACTTCCGACTTTCAAACGATACTGTGCAGGTATGCAAGTCTTAACCTGAGGTGAAGACGTTGCCAGTTTAACTTATTGAAAGCCGGTGAAAAACTTTCATCATTTTTCGTAGAAAGTGCTACACAGATGAAGACAAGTTGTGGTACACCAGGTAAAGGGATTATTAGTTCTTTGCTGTTGTTATTAATTACATATCATACAAACAGTGTCCAACTGGGCTGGCGACGGTATGTAATGAATTAAAAATTGATTTTGTCTTTAAAATTTGTGTAGTTACTGTATTCTCTTTTTTCTGCACATTTCAATACTTCCGTGTTCAACCATAAATGATTCAAAATTCAACTGATTAAATTAATAGCAGAGCAGGAAGAACGGGTTATCCCTGGGGATAATTTGTTGTGGAGATTCTCTCTTACTTGACAGTCTTATTTTTGAAAACATTACCTCGTAAACGGTAGCCTTATCTGTTTCTTTTAGGTAACACCACGGTTCATTTCATTTAGATTTTATTCTGCGGATTAATAACCAATAGGTGAAGTGGGTGTTACACACTGAACCTATATGACGAACCACCACCAACTCTGCTGCGTGTTGTCTTCAGAATTGGCCATAAGAAATTTCAATTTTTAAGTTTTTTTTTCCGCATCTTTTCAGGTACATATGGGGGAAACTAAGAAAGAATTGAGGGGAAAATTGAATTAAAAGTGTTCAAATGTTTGTAAATCTATCGGACCAAACTGAGTGGTCATCAGTCCGTAGCTTATAAACTACTTAAACCTGGGTAAACTAACCTAAGGACAAACACACACACCCATGCCCCAGGGAGGACTCGAACCTCCACAGCGAGCAACCGCGCGCTCCTCAGTGAGACGCTTTAGACCGCTTTTTTTCCCTATGGTTAGCTCTCTTCGTTGCGGACGCTGATCGTTTTTGTGCGTTCTTGTTCGGTGAGTTGTTGTCTCAGCTTTTTTTTTATTTTATTTTTTTTTTTTATTACAGAGGGTGTTGAGCCCGGCAGACCGCTCGGCTACTCCAGCGCGGCAATTAAAAGTGTCTGAAATTGGCTTTAAACAAGGTAATTTTTAATAAATTGACCAAGGGAGGCAGATGAAGCGATTTATGTTCCTTTAAGGAAACTTGGAGACAGGATAAGGGCAGTTAATCAAGGTAATTCCGCAGCATCAAGACTCAGATGAGCAGATTCAAGAACACTTCATGAAGAAATTGAAAATAAACATGCACAGAGTGTCCACGAATATCCACTTAAAAGCAACGCAGAAAACTTCAATTAATTTGTAAATTTGGATCAACAGAAAATGCTGTTATGTGCGTTAAAAATATCTTGTCATCTAAGGAAGACTAGGTGCAGTGTAGAGACTGTGCGGAACAGCAGAACATTTTATTTGCAATCTCTGCGAATAAATGACATGAACATTGGTCAACTGAGCTGAAATATTACCATTAAGTTCCCATTGCTACGCGGTTTTTATTATTAATAAATATCATTAAGTGTCATTAACAACTCATATTAACACAGGAAGGACAATGGTTAATACCGGAACATACTTTACAAAACTTTTAAGTGTAGCTTTTATTTTGTTAATGCAAGTAATACCAAAATGCTGCTTTACTTCGTACATGTTATTTAATGTTTATTACTATAGCAATAGGCCTATTTCGGCACTGTGGCCATCATCAGGCTATGTCCATATGGCATCGTGGAGGTACAATTTATTATAATTACTGCATATATATATATATATATATATAAACTGAACACAGCACTTATAATGAAAGCAGGTTTATTGCGAACTCAACATACACGCAGTACTAACTGCCTCTCGAGAGGAGTGCTCCGCTATTTATACACAGACAGAATGTACCAGAAATTAGAATAATAGTTAACATAAGAAACATCTAGAAATTACAAATGAACACAAGAATTATGTAGAATATTCTGGAATATTCTGGAAATGATAATTAAAAAGAAATAAATTTTTGCCGGTGGACGGGATTTATCCGACGACCTTCAGTACCGCAATTATTTTTTGTTTTTTGTAGCTCTATGATCTGCGGTCGTTTTTATTGTTCGTGCTTGGTCGTTCGTTGATCATCAGTGATTCTATCCATTGCGCCACGCCGTCAGTTGGTTAACTTGGAGTCTCGCGGCATTGTTCCCTCTCCTGAATGAACGGAGACCCGCTGTTAGGTTCCCTTTGGAGACAGCTGCAATGTCCTGGCTCTTGTTCTTGCCATGGGTCCTCTGTGTGGCAGTTCTGGAGAATCCTTCCCTTCTGCACGATTACCGACGACAGATCTTCCTGTACT
Organism: Locusta migratoria; assembly: GCA_026315105.1. NCBI lineage: Eukaryota > Metazoa > Arthropoda > Insecta > Orthoptera > Acrididae > Locusta > Locusta migratoria. Next base: position 212,447,024 of record CM048748.1, read on the forward strand.
GGTTTCATCAGTATCATTACCGTCCTTAGAGTGCTTGAACAAGAAGCCATTTTGGTCTATCTGCTCTTCAGGATCGTAGTAAGGCTTCATGCGGAAGATGTGAACAATCTCTTCGTTTTTGTCGTTTCGACGACCGCTCATAATCCACAACTTAGTATGTGACTTCTGACAGGCGGTGTATGACACGATACGGACCAAAGTATCGCCTCAATAACTTTTCTGATAGTCCAACTTTCCGTACAAGGGTAAAACTCCATACCAGATCTCCTGCGCTGTACACAACAGGTCGGTGCTTGTCGTTATACCGCTGACAGTCCTTCTCCTGGGCGTCCATTGGCCGTATGCGAGCCAGCTGTATTGCTTCTTCGACCCTGGTGATGAGCTGTTTCACATAGTTATCCTGAGTGTGAGTTCATCCATTTATTTGTCTTCATGCAAAGTTTGGATCGAATCGTACAAGTCTGAAGTGCAGAAGTGACGTACATCTATAAAGTCGTCGAGACAGTGATTCAGTTTTTTTTCTTCTACGGTGAATGTAAAAATTATGCCATTAGGAGATCATTAAATTCATCCCATTTGACACACTTTTCCAAAGGATTTAACTGATTCACACAATCTGCGTGGATATCAGCTCCGGTTGGTCATTCAAACTTTGCGTACATGCTGTAACTAGGGGCGCTGTTTCGGGACACACCAAAAACCTTAAAACACCATGTTCCGATCGCTCGGCTTTTTCTTTTCGGCTGTTGCGTTGTAACGATATGAGCAAGAACCTATAGATGATAATGATAACAGTAATAATATGACAGTAAAAGGAAAAGACCAGCAGCACACGAAGGTCACTACGTCACTCACAGTGCTTCCATGTGGAGTATTATTACGTGTGGAGTACGTATTACAACTGAATTCGTCTTAGAGATTGAGTTGAGAGGAATTTGTGTCAGTCGTTACCGAAATCTGTCAGCTGCAGGAGATGTTGGTAAAAATAGAAAATGAGTAGGTGATGAAGTCATTACATTACATCCCGTGTTCGATGCAATGTAATATCAAAAGCAATCGAAGGAAGAAAATGGCAACCTTTGAAAGACGTCTAGGTAACTAATCGGGATAAGGAGTTAATGGAAATACTTTTGTCATGCAGAGAGATCAAAGATCCTATCACTAAGATGTGGCAGGTGTAATGCAGCCGATCAGAATGTGTTGAAAGGTTTTACTGGCCTAATCTGAGGGCAAAAAGGCGGTGAATAGCAGGCCGAGCGAGTGGGTAGAGTGAGATTACTTGTGGCCAGCCACGGCGCGTTAGACTCAATGCCGAGCTCAGGCACACTCTACAAGGCTGCCAAAACTTAAATATTTTCTGTAAAATTCATTACGCTTTTACCTGTAGTTTACTTTACAGATAGTAATGATTAAGGTAAAAAGTAAAGCAGTCAACAATCCGAAGACTGGTTTGAACCCCGCTGTGCTTTTTGTCCTGTGCATGGTCCTTTTTGGAGGTAGAATGACGTTGTCTTCCTCTGACCATCGAACGAACTCACGTGCCAGTTAGATGGACTTACATTTTAACGTGGATTCAGAACCATGGTGCTACTCGATATTCACGTCAGCAACATTACCACAGGGGAAAGTTATGGGAAGTAATAGATTGAAGTTCTTAAACCTGGCGGGAATCGAAACCATGAGCGTAGGATTCATAGAGTGGCATCTACCACTGTGTTACCGAGCCATTTAGTGATTATTATGATTGTACAAATGTGTTTTCAGTCTAATTGCTGAGCTAGCTGTGCATTGTTGTCTTCATCTGCCGCGGCAAAGCAGCCGAGCGCATTGAGGCGCTATGGTACGATGCGCGAGGCCGCTCCCTGCTGGGGGTTCGAATTCCACCTCGGGCATGGATGTTTGTGCCGTGTTTAGTATAATCTAGGTGAAAGACGACCGTCCGTCGTATTCCGTGTATTTTTTATGAAATTGTAATTTATTTGTGTCGCTAGATTAGCATTTTGTTAAAATTAGAACCCCACTCTTTTCGAGGCATGAGGAATAGCATTTTTATTTCACGTTTTAAAATATTAGTTTCTGAAATGTTAGTTAATATTGCTAGGATTTTCTTATTTTACTAATTTATTACTGTCCCTCTGAGAATGTGTACTTGTTTTACTGCCGGCCGCGGTGGCCGAGGTGACTGAGGCGCTCCAGTCACGGTCAGCACGGCCACTACGGTCGGGGGTTCGAATCCCCCCTCGGGCATGAATATTTGTGCCGTCCTAGTTCGTAAGTAGTTCATAAGTAGTTTGTAAGTTTAGGGACTGATGACCCCGTAGTTAAGTCCCATAAGCTTAACAAACATTTGAACATTTGAACTTGTTTTACTTTTAAGTGAATGTGCGAGAATCTAATGGCTGTCTGAATGTGGGTAGTAATAGTTCGCTTTGCATAGTTCTCTCTGGCTCAGAGTCGATATTTAGTCGTTACCAACCTCCGCTGCTGATTCTACCAAAGAGGTTTCTACACCCTTTGGTTACAAGCCAGTCGGCGAACCCTCTTGAGGGCGAGTCTTTCCCCCACCACCTCGTTTTTACTGGGTTTTGCCAGTTTCTGGTAGCTTCCCCTCGCGTCCTCTGGCCATTCGGTCTTCACTTGGTGCTCGGATCGTGGTGAGGTAAGTTTGGTTCTGCTCTTGTGTCCGCAGAGATGGTAGAGATTCGTTGTCTAGCATGTTTAACTTAGACTCTTGAACTTAGATTCATCTTTCGGAATAGTTTTTCCGATCGTGCGTGGGTATGTGTTCTAGTTTATCAATCCACTGATTTCCAACAGATAAACGTGGTCTATGTGTTACTAGTTGCAGTTTGATAACGGCCTGGTATATTCAAACCTTTTGTGATTTTGTGGCGGTGTACGAACTCTGTGTAAATTCTTTCTAGCTTTGTGGGACCCGATTTCTAACAGACGATATGTTCATTTTTGTACAGTGCATATAAAATCTTTCTTATCGTTTCCTTCTGTGGGTGATATGTGTTCTACATGGCTGGTTCTTCGAACAAAGCCTTCAACTTCCACTATTGTCTGTTCCATGCCCATCAGGTAAGTAACTATGCATGTATGCTTCTGATTTCCACTAAATTTTTCGCGATTTAATTTTAATTTTGCTGTTTCTTCTCCAAAGTTGTAGTATGCACTCAGTCTTTGTCAGTAATTCTCGGCGAGCCTTGTACAACCTCCTTCAATAGCTTGCTTATGAAATTCTATATATTTCTAAGGGTTGCATGCCGTAGTTTTTATTTTTATTTTTCCGACTTCGTAATTATTTCACTTTTCCCGGTTTTGAGACTTCATCCGTCTCTGTGAACGCTCCCAATCGCTTGTTGCTGCAGTCCAGTAACTTCCTTATGAAATTATACGCAGTTCTAGGGGTTGCATGCCGTAGTTAATTTTCTTTAGTTTTCGGAAATTGAATTTATACACTTTTTTCGGTTTTCGGAACCACGTGGGCCACTACGGTCGGGGGTTCGAATCCCCCCTCGGGCATGGATATTTGTGCCGTCCTTAGTTGTAAGTAGTTCATAAGTAGTTTGTAAGTTTAGGGACTGATGACCCCGTAGTTAAGTCCCATAGACTCTACAAACATTTGAACATTTTTGAACCACGTGGGTCCGAACTCCGACTTCAGGGGTTTGCAGCTAGTTACCTGAATTCACACCACTTATCAAAAAACTAGTGCTTAGTTTACTCTCAGATTGCAACTTAAGAGTCCGCCGTGATTTTGTGTAATGAATCCGATTTTTAACCACTTCACCTTCAGAGAAGTGCGATCATGTAACGTAGCCGTGTGTCGCCGTTAGCGTGTTTGCTCGCGATATAATCTAGATGCAACTTAACTTCGCTATACTCACGCACCATCTCAAATCAGGCACGACAGGCCCGAGCCATCTTCGCAATTTTATTGTATACTGTGTTCTGTTGTACCTCCGGGTTTGCTGAATTTCGCCTACGATAGCGGCGCCTGCTTCTGCCTCGTTTCAGCATGCTGATTTTGGTGAGGTGCGCTGTTGCATTGCGTGTATGTGAGCGAGTGAGTTTTGTTTTTAAATCCTTCCCCCCCCCCCCCCCCAGTAGCGTTAAGTTCTGTGTAATTTATGTTAAATTCAATGCTGGGCATCGTCAGTATTAGCTCATGTAAATGGGATGCATTTTTATTGTATTAATGTTTGGTTCCCCATTTTTCTTGCGTTCGAACTCAAACTAGTTAAGTCCCGTATAATTGTGACTCGCCTATAAATTGTAGGTTTCGTGCACCTTTCCCCTTTTATTTAATATTGTTTTTCACCAGTGCTGAGAACAAGCTCAGATGCAATTTTTTATGTTTAAGTTCCGTTGCGCCATAAATGTTTTTCTTAGCCATCTTTATGAAATAACTCTAATTGTGTTGGCTTGTTTATTAATGTCTGTGTGTAATTTCGTGTGAGCTGCTACGTATATTGACCACTGTATCATTAACTTCCTGTTAACCAAATCGGTTCTCAATTTGGGCCAGGGAACAAGGTTTTGTAGCAGGGAGTAGCCGGTAGTTCACACGGACGTTTTGTTAATTTTACTGCTAAAATTAAGCTTATTTTTATAACAGTAAACTCTTATCTGGGTACCTCCTACCAGAATTAAGCTTTTATTTCGTACAGTGTCCCACTTTTATAGTTCACAAGTAGTTTGTAAGTTTAGGGATTGGTGACCCCCTAGTTGAGTCCCATAAACTCTATCAACATTTGAACATTTGATTTGTCTTTATCTTGTCAACGCCGCGGTGGAGTAGCCGAGCGGTCTAAAGCGTCTCGCTGCGGAGCGCACGGTTGCTCGCCGTGGAGGTTCTAGTCCTCCCTGGGGCATGGGTGTGTGTGTTTGTCCTTAGGTTAGTTTACCTAGGTTTAAGTAGTTTGTAAGCTACGGACTGATGACCACGCAGTTTGGTCCGATAGATTTACAAACATTTGAACATTTTGAACATCTTGTCAACATGTTAAGTATAACAGTGCATTGCTCTTTCGACATGTAAATTCTTTGAACGCAAAAGATTTTTCCAATACTTGGTGGACCTCGACTGAAGCCAGCAGTGAACATTAATGTGTATTGAATCAATAAATGTGGATCGAGATTTATAGAATACTACCCGAAAACCCGGCGTCTTCCGAGTACTTTCGGTATTCCAGTCTTTAGTCCACCTCTCTTTCCCTTTCCTCTCTTTGTCTAACTTGTCTCCCTTCTCTCTCTCTCTGTCTATCTCCCCTCGCTGTTCATCTCCTCTCCCCCCCCCCCTATGCCTATCTCCACCTTCCCATTTCTACCGGAGTACGGCGTATTCAAATAACTTACGGGTCTGCAGCCAGGTATGAAACTCCACATTGGCCGTTATTTTGGCAGGATCACGCCTTGCCATTCTCAAGTCGATACTGCAGCGAGGAAGCAAAGACAATTCAGACAACACACATCGAGCAAGCAAGCACACAGCGCCATCACACGACCAAAGATGAAAACCAACAGCAATATCGATAATAAAACATCAGTTTTCAAAGAGATTTCAATCACTTCCTTGATAATACAATGCCAATAGCTGGAAGTGCATACCAAAATTTCCGTTTTGTTGTATTCCATCATGTGACCTGCGTCCAAACGTGTGTGATCTTTATGCTCAATACATCGGTCCTCGACAGTTCTAATTATTTGCACAATATATGAAATACCACACACGGCTGCTTGGGATACGGTAGACACACCAAAACGGAAATATTGACATGCACTTCCAGCTAGTGAGATTCTGTAATGAAGGAAACAATTGAAATAAAAATAGTGGATAACCTATTCAATAGGGATGGAGGCTTTTGTTTGAATTCTTAATGGAAGCCTCCTCTCTCACTTGTCCATAAACAGAGTGACAAAATTAATGACACATAACCCGCTGAACACTGATGTTTATTATCGATATTGCTGTTGGTTTTTATCTTTGGTCGTGTGATGGCGCAGAGTGCTTGCTTGCTCCGTGTGTGTTGTCTTTCTGTTGTCTCTGAGAATCAGAGTTGTATACGTCGATGCACATTGCTCCCCCGCTGCAGTATTGCCTTGAGAATGAATGGCAGGATTTACGCCAGCCGAAATATCGGCCGACGCCGACTTTTATACCTGGTTGCATACCCGTAAGTTTTTAGAATACCTCGTCCCTGTCGAATTCCTCCTGCACCTCCTCAGTCCATTGTCTCCTCCAGGTGATCAGTGAAGTGTGCAAAATTTCATTAAGATCGGAACAAAATATTAGATTTTGTTGAAGTTCGTCCTCAAGTCCCGTCTGCCATGCACCATACAATATTTCACGTAGAATGTGTCATTTCTTTTTTTGATTTGACGATCAAGTGTGTCAAATTTCATTGGGATCGGATGAACGGAACGGCAGCGCGTAAAATACGAACAGACATGATGCGACAGTTTACCACGCGTCTCAGTATTTATGACGTCATATATCCTGAACTGTAAGACGTACAATTGAATAATTTTGTAGTTGCATTCATTGGCACAAACGAATACTGTTTGCAAAATGTGTTGCGATACGTTGAGTAGCAGAGAAACGTTATTTATAATGTGGCAGGTTTTTACGCATCTCAGTTTTCATGACGTCATATCTCCTGAACTGTGTATCATTCACTGATAAAATTGTATCTATATACCTCGGAAAGTGCATGTAATGTTGACAAAATTTTATCACCATCGGATTAACGGTACAGCAGCGCATAAAATGCGAACAAACATACAGACAAACATACATTCGTTCATTTTTAAACGTATTATTTTTTCATACTGCTGACAATTCTCTGAAAAAGACATTATACATTTTCTGTGACGTTGACATTAATTACTAGAGATGAGTGTCCCGAGGCGCATTATAATTAACTAGCTTTTGCCCAAGGCTTTGATCGCGTTGATATCCTTGCATTCGTGTCAAAGACCAAGAAACTACAATAATTTCAGAACTTTGTTTTCCAGTTATGCTCAGGATCATCAGATAACATAAATCTTTCCAATTTTCCGGTTTAAGTATAAATCGTGCGTAGATTGATGTTGAATACTGTCCTACTTTATCGAGATGAAAATAAAGATGTTATTAAATACGAAAAGAAACTGTTACATCGTGAATAACCCGCTGGGTGAACAAAATGTTCGTCATACAACATGTAAATCGATTCGGCGGTTTAAAGACGTTGACGTCTTGCGTACGCATTGTATTCATTGTGTTGAATCGTACTGCGTACAACATATCAACCATTAAAAATATTTTAATAAACATGGTCAAAGAATAAGTAGCTCAATCAAGGACTCGTCAAGCGTCTCAGAAGCTATAACAGAAACGTTGTTGCTCAGCTGCTCTACATTTCGAGTTATATAGTTAAAATCAACAAATATCTTAAATGACACACTTTCTAAAGTAGCCTACAGTCTTCTTCAGCGTCCAAGCCATGCGGGAGTAGACGAGCGGACTGGAGCGCCACGTTGTGGATCGCGAGGCCTCCCACGTCGGAGGTTCGAATCCTCCCCTGGGCATGGATGTGTGTGTTGTCCTTAGGTTAGTTTACCTTAGTTTAAGTAACCAAGCAGTTGAATCCGATAGATTTACAAATATTTAAACATTTGATCAGTGTCCAAGCTATCTTTACACGCAGTTTCATCAAAATCGGCTAAGAGGTTTAGTCGTCAAAGCGTAATAGACAAAGCTTCTTTCACATTTATAATATTAGTAAGTATATTGGTTCGGAGACAATGGAGGATTATTCGTTCGAACTATACATTCAAACTGCGCGGAATGGCCGCGTGGTCTGAGGCGTAAGGTGACCATTCCCGCAGGAGGTTCGATTCCTCCTTCGCTCGGATTGTCGGGGAAAGATGACCGACCGCGGTGGCCGAGGGGACTGAGGCGCTCCAGTCACGGTCTGCACGGCCACTACGGTCGGGGGTTCGAATCCCCCCTCGGACATGGATATTTGTGTCGTCCTTACTATTACCTAGTTAATAAGTAATTTGTAAGTTTAGGGACTGATGACCCCGTAGTTAAGTCCCATAAGCTATACAAACATTTTTGGGGAAAGATGTGAGACTCAGCCATTCCCTTTGAAAGGAACCATCCCATTTGCCTCGAGTGATTTAGGGAAATCACGGTAAATCTAAATCTTGATGGCCGGAGGTCGATTTGAACCACCATCCTTCTGAATGCCAGTCCAGTGACTTACCACTCCGCTACCTCGCTCGTTCTCCCTCGGGCATAGCAATCAGCGTACCAACATTAGAAACGAGCCGCATGGTGTGTATGTGTGTGTGTGTGTGTGTGTGTGTGTGAGTGAGTGAGTGAGTGTGTGTGTGTGTGTGTGTGTGTGTGTGTGTTCTCCTTAGTGTAAATTAGTTTAAGCAGACTGGTCCAAACAATTAGAGGATCAGCTGAGGTGTCTAGGATTTTAAGTAATGTTCATCCTCAGAATGAACTGAAATGGTTCTACTGAGACAACAAAATTATGGCAACCGAGATGGTAGTAATAACAAAAAATTGCTGCAGAGGAGATTGGTGCTGACTTGTGGTTACACAGCAGAACGAATCCAACAAGCCGTTGGGTTTAGATAGTATAGTGAACAGGTAGTGAAATGCAACAATAATGTGAATTGCCCGAAGCTATGGCATGGGGAGGCTTAGGAAGGTTGGAAGCGGGACAGACACATAGGGGTGTGGATGCAGCTATTGGAATATCCCAAAGTGTAATTTTTATGACCTGTACAGATAACAGGAAGCGTTAAAAGAATGCAAGGCCAAGGTCGTCCACGGGTAACATGAGCAAGAGATGAGCTTTATGTCGGGTTAACAGCCCGTCGAAACAGGTGGCTGAATGCGGCTCAGCTGCAACGCATCCTCCAGGCAGTAACAAGCCGCGCAATATCAACACAAACAGTCGAAACCACCTTTGGGAATGAGGCCTCTACCAACATCGTCTAGATACAAGGCCTCAAAACCAGTCCGTGTCACGTCACACCTATAGAATGCCATCGCAAGCTTACTGACTGGCCGCTGGGGTACAGTCCACTGCCTCGTAGCTTCATCCAGTGAGTTTGGGAGGGCAGCCTATAGGTGTGACGTCTTGCATCTACGCGTGAAGGACTATGGTGTGTGCCCCATTAAAACTACGGCCTACCAAGCTGCTTTACTTCACACTTCTCTTCCAAGCTTATAGCTGACTAATTTGTTTCTAGAAGATATTGAACATTGTTCATTTTCCTTTTATAATAAACACCAAGAACATATTAATATACACATTAATACTAAAACACAGTAACTGATTACACTGTTAAGTGACTATAACAAAATGAATCGGTTACGACGAAGAGACAAGTTACCTTTGGGTCACGTTACACTGTAAGCAGCACCAGCTCATAAACTTATGCATTCGCAAACAGTTGAATATTTGTTACAACGAAGAGTATAAATGTCATTTACCATCAGAATCGCGACACATTTGCTAAAACCTCCAAAGATATGTGGCAAATAACAATACAAAAGTCATTGTTGTTCCCGTATCAGTTAAAAAGAAGATTGGTTTATAAAATAAAATTGCTTGCATTTGGTATCCAACCCATTATCTTCGACAGCGCAGGTCGATTCTTGCTACGTGGAGAAAGTGAAAATTATTATTCATGATTGGATCTTCTGAAGGCTTTTATAGTTGATGCGTCTTTATTTTATAGTTATAAGATATTTTACTAAATATGACGTGGTTTTGATGACTCTTCAATGTGCCACAAACAGATATGAAAGCCGGATGCTGCCTTCATGGAAGATTTGTGCATGCGCAAGTCGAGCTGCGCAGTAGGTCCATTGGCTTGCTTCGGGACCATTCGTGCATAACCGGCGGATCTCGAGTAGCCTGGAACTGGTGTCTCTACCAGCTCGAAAGCGTATGTTAAAAGCGACGTGTCCCCTCGACCCGCCCCACCGCGGAAGCGACCTTATGCTGTCCCCGGGAGGTGCAGAAGAGAATTTGAACCTCACCCGAGCATGCGCATTGCAAAGTTGCGGACACTGTCGCCTATATTAAGTGGACGCGCTATGACTCGTCTATGTGCTGTCTCCGCGACGTAAAATGTTTCTGATGCTATAAAAATACTTTGAATGTGCATGTAAAATGATCTAATAGGAGAACGAAACGAAGTATGATACTTTAAAAACACTTTTTTCCCCACGAGTTGCTAATTGCTGGGGGTTCACTGAAACAGTGAATGCATAGGACGCGCCGCCACTGCTAGGGACTACTGACCATAGCAATTTAGTGCAATATAATTACAAACATTTAAATTAGAAGCGAAAATGCATTGCACTGAACTGTATCGTGTACTCAATAATACGAGGTATGTCCACAAAGTAAGTTCCGTTTAGTTATATAAAACGAACGGGTACAGATACAGAAAAAATATTGATTGTACAAAAATCTACAAATGTTAAACTACTTTTCTACATAGCTTCCGAAATTTTGTAGGCAATTGTCATGGCATGGAACAATGTTTTGTGTGGCTTTTTCATAGAATGTTGCCGCCTGAGTATTTAACCATGTGGTAACATGTTTTTTCAGCTCGTCATCATCGTTTAAGTGTTGTTCACCAAGGACAGATTTTAGGTGTAAGAAGAGGATTACTGTCAAAAGATTTTTTTTTCACGATAATGCCTGACCTCACACACCGAATGTGACCAAACAATTCTTACGAAAATTTCAATGGGATCTGTTTGATCATCCTCCATACAGCTCGGATCTCTCTCCTAGCGACTTTCATCTCTTCTTACACGTAAAATCTGTCCTTGGTGGTCAACACTTCAAAGATGATAAAGAGCTGTTACCATATGGTTGAATACACAGGCGGTAACCTTCTGTGAAGGATGTATGCAAAAACTTGTGCCAAGCTATGACAAGTGCCTACAAAATTTCGGAAGCTATGTAGAAAAGTAGTTTAACAGTTGTACAGTTTTGTACAATAAATATTTTTTCTGTATCTGTACACGTTTGTTTTATATAACCAAAAGGAACTTACTTTGTGTATATACTTCGTAATTGGGCACATGTTATACGGCCGTTTTATTGCTTATTTGTCTCTGCTATCATTGCTACGGTGGAATGGCCAAACGCTCAAGGCGCCTTGCTGTGGGTCGCGCGGTTGCTTCCCATCGGAGGTTCGAGTCCTCCATCGGGCTTGAGTATGTGGTTTTTTTTTTTTTTTTTTTTTTTTTTTTTTTTTTTTTTTTAAGTAATCTGTAAGCCTCTGGACTGGTAAGCACAGTAGTTTAGTGGCATAGCTGTACGCTACCTGCAGGTGGCCTCGCCGTCCAGGTGCCTCGGGTAGCGGCAGTCGATGATGATGACCTCGGGCGGCGCGGCCTGGAACGCCTCGACGCAGGCGTCGCGGCTGCGCACGACGCGGCAGTCGTAGCCCAGCCGCTCCGCCGCCGACCGCAGCGTGTCGCTCTGCGCGTCATCGCGCCCCACCGCCAGCAGCACCTGCACACCACAAGCCACATCACCTCCTCACACTGCACTTGCACGCTATGTCAACACAGTAACAGAACAAGACGAAAACAATTTAAACTCCAATAAATGTCAGGAGTAAGCAGCGGAACCACAGTCGCGAAACTATAAGGGGGAAAGTACAAACTTTCGACAGCTAGCACTCCGAGTGGTCGGTAGTAACAGAAGAATCACTTGATACAAAGGGATAAATTCATCCCTTCCTTACTCACGACATGAGTGCCTTCTTCGGCTGGCTTCATCGCCATTAGACAAATTGGAAACTCATAGTACTTCTGAACAATTTTCTGTTCTAAGTATCGCCGCGGCGGATTAGCTTACTGGAGCGTACTGGAGCGCCGTGTTGCGGTGCGCGCGACAGTTCACCGTCGGGGGTTCGAATCCCCCCTCGGGCATGGATGTTTGTGCCGTCCTAGTTCGTAAGTAGTTCATAAGTAGTTTGTAAGTTTAGGGACTGATGACCCCGTAGTTAAGTCCCATAGACTATACAAACATTTTTTTAGTACTGTTGTATGTAAAGAAAGGTGAGAGGAATTGTCGATATATAAACGGGAGGTTCGAGTTGGCCTGGGATCCATCTAGCCAACAAGATCTTGGTAGTGCTGTCCTGAGGAGCCTCGATAGTCTTCAGAAAGCGACTGATTAGTAGTACTGTACTCTGCACTTTCGCATCAATCAAGTTGAGACCTCCCTTCGTAAGTGGCAAGACCAAAGTCTCGAAGTCGACCTTGAAGATATTGTTCCTCATGACAAACCAGCAAAAGACCATCTGAATACTAGCAACTACAAGAGGCGGGGCTGACAGTATCTGCGCGAGATAGCTAAATGTGCTGACAATCGTAAGTCTGATGGTTTGGACCCTTTGCAGGATATTAAGTTGTCTTTCCCTGAACTTACTAGGTAGTCGCTGTATCCACTCAGCCACCGTGGCCTTATCGATATCGAGAATGCACGGAATATCCTTAGCGCGCTTCACTGCACAATACAAACTACAACACTGCTTCGACGTTCCCCTGTGTATTCGTATCAATGTTGCTGACGCGCTCTCGTAGGGTATTTCTGTTTGCACAAGTCATTTTGACGTCACACGCAGCATCGAACAATGCAGCATTTGCTGTCGACTCTTTCGTTAGCATTCGATAGCCGATAAGGGCCTCTCGCGTGATATGCATGGAATTCGCTTTCCTCAACGGAAGTTACATGATTCATAAAAACTCTTTCTTCACGCTAATTGTAATGCTCTAACATCATGTAATGATTTAAAAGCGGTTTATGCTTTCATGAAATCTAAGTTACAGCACAAAGGTTTGCAATTCTGGAATTTCTTCGTGGTGTAGCGTTTATGAGTGTTAGAATTACATACGAAGTGAAGTATTAGTTCGCGTCCTGAAACGTACAATCCACCCCAGTTCTAAAAGATTCTATGAATTAATTACTAAATTAACTGAAGTGTCTTCTGTAGCGCCTAATGTTCGATGTTACGCACATATAAAGGTGTTAATACAGAAATGAGTTGTCTTCACAAATGTAGCATGGAACACTAAAATGCGAGTAATTGTTCACAACACGCTGATTATCTGGTGACACTACCATCATTCGAAATAAATAAATAAATAAATAATAGACTGATACACACAAAAAAGAGACCAATGTAGGCCTATATAACAAAAATTTACGAATGACCTACTTTTAGGATACAACTATGCCTTTTAATAACGTACCGGTACATCTTGTAACCAGTAGTATGAGGTTTTCGTCGTTTTATTTCAACACATTATAGCAATACTGAAGCGTTTTCGACAGATACTCAATGTGGTGCTGCTTTAATTTGTGTCTAGTTACAGGCCAACAAATCTTTAGGTTTTCTTAATCTTATTACGTTGAGAGACATTAATGATTAACGACAGTGTTGAATATTTACATTACTGGAATCAATTCTCGCTGGCTTCAGCTTGTTATTTTTTGCTTTGGAGCTGTTCTGGCAGATCCCCAAAACCATTTAGGCTTATCAAAATCACTGAACACCTAAATAAAGATGGACAGACACCAAAAGCGAAGCACGCGACACGAAATACACGGCACAGCAGGAAGTGGGTTTCTCGTGTGCGAGGTATTCAGATCACATCGAAAAGTCGAAAGCAGTACTTGTTATCTTCGATATTACGCGTCAGCCTGCGTGTGACGTCACGACTGCACGAAGCCTTGAGAAAACAGAAGCACCCTCATCAATAGCCCCTCCCCACTCCGGGGTTCAAAGTTGTTCCGCGAGTACATGTGTGGCGAGCACGGGCCCCGAGCTAATGCAGTCTTCCTTCCCTCTTTACTTCCCGGACTGCATTTCCTTTCCCCCTCCCCTCCTTTCCTATCCTCACTCCTCCCCTCCCCACCGAGGGACTGATAACTTTAGCAGTTTAGTCCCCCTATCCCAACCAAACAACCCAACCCAACAGCCAGTAGCGGAATAGCGCTCCAGCATTGAATGGAAGGGGACGTATTTTGGATATTCCGTGCATTGCGTTATCTATAATGCGACTGACTTAGTTCAAATCCCGGCCGTAGCTCAAATTTTAAAGCAAAACTTCACCTTCTATTCGATATTTTTCATATATTGAGGCATCATATGTCTCAGGAAATTAAGAATTATTTGATACAAACGTTTATTTTTTATTTTTTATCCTTTATTGGGTTTTGAAACCTTCACCGGGGTCAGGCTGGCAGCAGTCTCGGCACAGCTCTACAGCCAAGAGACATACATGGCCGAGGGGAATAAAAATATAAACACGGAGAAATAAACGGTGACAATACTACATACAATGGAGACAATGAATCGAATGTAAACGTTAGAAAGTGATCACAGGAAACACAGTCAGCAAAAAATGCTGCCACGGTGGCTAAAATACACTGTACGTTAAAACAACAAGTGGAGGGCGACGAAGGACTGAGATAATGTTTAAAATACACAAGCAGCACTGGTGCGCTGTTGCCGTTGCGGTTGTGGTCATTAAAATTTTTCGGTATCACAATAGCACGAAACTGACACCAATGGTTGAAACTGCGCAGTTTTAAGTGGTGAACAGAGACCCCGCAGGGAACAGAGAAGGGCGTGCTGAGGGGCGAAAGAAGGAGAGGTAGGCACGGATGGGAGGCAACTCCAGGGTGAGACGGATAGGAGGGGGAGGAAACTAGTGCTCGTTTAGAACAAAAGCTAATAGTGGTTCAGACCAGACCTGTTTCTTTGCTCTAGGGATGGTGTAACAACCTTAACATATCAATATGGATTTTTGTAATTATTCTGGCAATACAGAGTCGGTATTTAAGTTTATTTTTGTGAAGATGTAGAAATTCATTGTTCTGTACAGGAAAAAAAATTATTTGATAAATGAGTACTTGAAAATGGTGACATAGTTTCACAGAAACTAGTTGTACATAAAGGCGAAAGATAAAAGTGTAGCCGAGGTGGAGTAGCAGCGTCTCGCTGCGGAGTACGCGGTTGCTCGCCGTGGAGGTTCGAGTCCTCCCTGGGGCATGGGTGTGCGTGTTGTCCTTAGGTTAGTTTATCTAGGTTTAAGTAGTTTGTAAGCTACGGACTGATGACCACGCAGTTTGGTCCGATAGCTTTAGAAACATTTGAACATTTTTAAAAGTGTAATAGTAATGTGGCATACAAGAGCATTGTTTAAATGTTTCCATTTAAAAAATATAATGCTGTTACTCCATATTTCCTAGTCCCTAAACGTGGTGGTGAATTTGTAATAGAAATATAAAATTTTATGTAATTCATATCTCTTCTTCTCTTAATGGTAGTCGATAATAACAGAATTTCAGTGCCCTTTTCTATGTACAGGTCACAACAGCAGAGTCGTAATCGTATCGTCCAAAAGCTTTTGAAGACCAGAAATGAATTGCAACTTCATTAGATATGAGAGTCATTCACTAAATCGTCAGAAAATCCAAGAGATGGCGCAAGTAGTATCTGAAGAGTTGGTGGTATAAAGCGACATGTGTCGCTAGACGGCGGGTAAAGTTCAACCGATATCAAATTAATTCCTTTTATTATCCTTATCGATGGAAGCGGCAAGCTCGTGTACGTATTTCGCCACATGAAACTAACGAGTTTCGACCGATGATCAAACACCTCTATTTAAAAGACCTAACATCGAAACAGATCAAAGCTCAGGATAATGAAGTTCATAGCCCATTTTCTATTGTTTCTGCAACTGTTTACAACTGGGTAAGTAAGCTGAAACACGACCGTACATTCGCAGAAGATGTTCATTGTTCGAGCGTCCAGTGGGAATAACCAGGCAAGAAATGAATGAAACTGTGTATGATATATTGCTTAATCAACGAAAAACACTGTGCGAAATAGCTAAAGCCATAAATTGAGGAAAATTAAAGTGTTTTCAATTCTGCGCGAAAAAATGGAACCAAAAAAAATTTAAAAAATTAAAAAAAATTAGGAAGCTGGGTGTCGCGTTTAAACCTAGTGGAGAATGTACGTCACCGAGTGGTCGACGGTAAGGCTGGCAAGAATCTTGCGTCAGTAGATTATTGTGGACGAAAAATGCATACAATGCTGCACTTCGAAGACAAAGCAACTAACAGAACAGTAAATATTTGTAGGACACTGGGCTACGAATGCGATGAAATAGCCCGGCGAAACGGTGGCCATAGTGTTTTGGGAAGTGCAGAAAATCATCTGTGTTGATTACTTGACAACTGGACAAACAATAACTGGAGAGTATTGTGCGTAGTTATTACACTGGATGAATAAAAAAATCTAGCAAGAAGTCCTGTTTACACATTTGCGCAGTTTCTATGGGCAAAACTGTTGAACTGAAATTCGATTTCTTATAACATCCATCGCATTCCACGGCTTGCGCACAGATTGTAGAGCTGAGACTTTTCTCGGCCGAACACAAAGGTGCCAGTGTAGCACCTTGCCCAGCCTTTATGACAGAGTGAGTGTACATTAATTAAATAGTTATTAACTTTCTGGTTATGGCTTCAAACAGTACACAAAATTGCGACTCGATTGATATGTCACAAGATACAGCCCGATTAAAATCGTCAAACTCGATACATTTAATTCGCAATTAACCCACATAAAACTAATTTTCCCCAGCAATCTAATTTACAGAATGATTGCCTAACCAGAGGACCGGGTGTATTTTTCATGGCCCCAAATTAATTACGACTATATAATCCCAGTATGGTGAACAGCCACAAGGGCCGTTCCAGCCGTTATTTTGAGCGACTTGAAACGGCTTCTTCCTGGCAGAGGGACACCTCTTGCCTGCCCTTACTTCGGCTGTTTCCCGCCTCTGCAGGAGGCATGAAATCAAATCACACAGACAGAAAGCAATGTTAGCGGTTCCTCTGGAGAGGTTTGCTACAAGTTCCTAATTTTGTCAGTGGATGAATACTGTGGTTAGATGTACGAGGTAACGAGAGAAGCCTTTTCGCTCTCAGCTGCTGAAAGATATCGGTTGGCGAACTCCTTTTGTGTTGAGTTACTGCAGCAGCCATGAACTTCATCGTCTCGATGAACGCCCGCGAGTTTACGGAAATGCAACGGTTTGCTTACAGAATGGTAGGCGCGATCAGTTTAACTTTGCTCTCGTTGTAGCTGTAGCGCTGATGTGACGGCTCAAATGTTCACTTCTTGGCTAAAATATAACTTCAATATTCTCTCAAGTTACACTAGTCTAAAGACTGGTCGAGTTCATAGAACCATAATTTACTTCAATACGTGTCTTCATTTTTATCTTGTGCAGCAGCAAGACCTTCTTTGTGTCTCGTTGTGTTTTATTTCTTGTAACAGGCTACCTCACCTTTCAGTGTGTAAATTTCATAATATATTAAATAATCAATTATTTATTCGCCATTTACGAATTCTGACGACACTAGCTGCATTACTAAAGCTGGTTTATTATTAGGTGACAATTGAAAATTTGTACCGGACAGGGAGTAAACCCGGGTCTTTAGATTTTCACGAGCGGTCGCCTTAACCACTTGGCCATCCTACCACTCTCCCCCGCCAGACCCAAACTTCCATATGTCACACCTACCTACACTTCCCCAGTACTCGCATACGTTCAGTGTTATTCCCGCGAGGGGGAGAGGCCTTACCTTACCATCATTCGCCTGTGTTGGCATGCGAATTACTATGAAGCATCTGTTCCAAAGGAACAGACATTAGTAATGATACCGCAGCCGCACATATGATATTAAATAATCAATTATTAATTGAAAGAGATAGATTGGCTGGCCAGTACTTACCTTTGTGCTGTACCGATAGTGACAAAAATGAAGAAAAAGAAAAAAAAAGGACGAAAAAGGACAAGATTTCGGAACGCAGTTCCTTCTTCAGGTGGGAGAGAAGGGACGACAAAAAGATGGGAACGGAAGGGAAAGGTAATCCATGACCTAAGGGTGGTGTTTGAGGAGTATGGAAGTCAGAGATACTGCATATTAGTACTGAGCCAAGCCAGAGAGGATATATATAATCAAATAGGAAAGATCAAGCAGTAAAGAGAAGAGAAGATGATGCAGAGGGGTGTAGGAGGGATGGGGGTTGTCTAAAACGTTTTCGATTAAAAGGGAAAGATGGACCCCCCACACACAGACAGAGAGAGAGAGGGGTAAGGAAGGTATAATGAATAGGTGAGCTGAGGATGGAGGAAGGGGAGGGGTTAGCGTAGATTTAGCCCAGGGGGGGTGACGGGAGGAGAGGATATGTTGGAGGGCAAGTTCTCACCTCCGCAGCTCTGAGGGACTGGTGTTAGTTGGTAGTATCCAAATGGTAGGTGTGGTGTAACACGTGTCAAGGTCCCTGGAGTCACGCTGGAGGGAATGTTCTGCACACAGGATATTGGGTGTCCCCCAGGCGAACAGTCCGTCTGTGACCATTCATCAGCTCAGCCAGTTTGTTAGTAGTCATGCCAACATAAAAGGCTGCACAGTGGACACATGTCACTTGATATATGACGTGTGTTGTCTCGCATGTGGCCCTGCCTTGAATCGGGTATGTTCCCTTTTTTCTTCATTTCTTCACTTCTTTTCTTCCTTTCTTTCCCACCTGAAGAAGGAACTGTGTTCCGAAAGCTTGTCCTTTTTCGTCCCTTTTTTTTCTTTTTCTTCATTTGTGTCACTATCGGCGGTACAGCAGAAAGGTAACTACTGGCCAGTCAATCTATCTCTTTTGAAAAATAATTTATCACCTCTGAGGAGAATTTCCATCATTAATCAATTATTAATTGACCATTTGCGAATTCTGTCGACAATAGCTGCATTACTTAAGATGGTCTGGCACAAATATTCATTTGTCACCTAATAACGACTATCTCTAGTAATGCAGCTATTGTCGACAGTATTCGCAAATGGCGAATTAATAATTGATTATTTAATATCATATGTTTTCTGGGGTACCATCACAAATATCTGTTGATTACATAATTACCATTTATTTTAACTGAACTGTTCGACTTCTGGTCTTTAATCTTCGTCTATTGCCATCATTTTTATCCATTAAATAACAAACAGGAACCCCTGTTAGAAGAGAGGTGGTTTGATGCTGACAATGGTCACTGCAGCAAAAGGTTTTCAGGTAAGCCTACAGGCTAATTGGGGAGCAGAAGTTAGGCATGTATATTAATTCTAAACATCACGTACATTAATGAGTAATGAAAGTCGCAACAGCTACACGGTGATTACTTTATTAAAATTTGAAAAAAATGGCTCTAAGGATGACGGTTCACATCGAACAAGGTTACCCCCAAGCCAAAAATAAAAGAACTGTATTTTGCAGACCAGCATTTTGGATGGCTTAGAATTAAGAAAAAACGTATCAAGAATTAGGAAAGTGCATAAATTTAGTTAAAAGGGGACTATAATGAAAAATAAATCCTGAAGTAATTGGTATTCTATCTTTATTTAAGAACTTATTGAATAAAATTCGTAATGTTATCGGTTGCGACGTACGCCACCATATCGCGGGGATATTCAAATTAGTCACAAACCCTTTATTCCATTCGCTAAACATAGTCTACTTTTACCCAACAGTGTTAGCACTGCATCTGTAATTCACTCACCGGGGGAGGAGATATTATCATAGCACTTGCTTTGTAAGTTGATGCTTAATAACGTCCCAACTGTAAATACATTTCTTATGTTACTGAGAGCTGTAGTAGCTGCAGCCTCCGTTTCCCTCAGACATGCATGTTTCAGACATTAGACAGCTTAAATCGTAAAAACACGGATAGTGCACACTGTACAATAAGCAAGTTCATTGTGCTTCTTATTTTGAGGAACTGCATGTTCCATCCACAAGAACTCTGTTACAGAGCAGTTTATTGTTAAATGTGGTACATAATTGTTGGCAAGCTTCACGACATGTTTCTATGTTTCTGTTTCTCATATCAAATGGAGTATCAGAAGGAGTTTCAAAGCTACTCCTCAGCAAATTAATTGTTATTGAGATTTTCAAAAATGTTCAAATGTTTGTTAAGCTTATGGGACTTAACTACGGGGTCATCAGTCCCTAAACTTACAAACTACTTATCTACTACCTTATACTAAGGACAGCACAAATATCCATGCCCGAGGGGTGATTCGAACCCCCGACCGTAGTGAGATTTTCAGAACGATGAAATAATGATACATGCTGTCAGAGCTCTACTAAAGAAAAGTAAGTATTTGCATTCAGTGGTGGTTGCAAATTACCTTGAAAAAGAGAAATTAGAATTACTAAAGCCCTCATTGTTGAACGAAGCAGCATTTGTCAGTGGGACCAAAGCCTAAAACGGGCTGGGTGCAATATCAAGCACCGGGAACTTCTTGGATGCATTTTACATGAAGGAAACCTGACTACGTTTTCATGAAAAGACGAAGAGAGCCTTGATTATTTTAACGTAAAACATGTGAAAAAATTATCTAAGTAGGATGTGCAAAATATTGACAAAATGGGGTAAAATGATATAAAACAATATAAAGAGATAATAATGAAAGTCAATTATTTGTCGCTAGTTTCTAAACAAAAATCTAATGGTGTTGTTGACTATTTATAGCACTAAAGTGCGGAAAAATTTCGAAAGTTCCCATTTACTTCAGAGATTAAATTGTTTTATATACGATATATATATATGATATATAACTGCTACCGTGACGGGTGAGAAGTACGCCGATATGTTACAAAATCGCATCATCCCCAGCCTGACTGATAAAGTTCTCAGCCGTCACGGTAGCAGCTACATATCGTATATATGTCGTACAGAACCCAAAACGATTTCATCTCTGAGGTAAACTAACGGTTTTATTTTAGACGTAGTTTATATGTAAGTGGAAAGACGATAAAGTCTATGTTGAAGCTTGAGCTAGTGGTTCAAATGTCCATAATGTGAGAATGATTTTCCATGCAAAATTTTAAATGTCACGAAACTATTATTTTATAGATTTCAGTTAAAAATGGAAGCAAACGGAAGTAATGTAACGGGTGATCAAAAAGTCAGTATAAATTTGAAAACTTAATAAACCATGGAATAATGTAGATAGAGAGGTAAAAATTGACACACTTGTTTGGAATAACATGGGGTTTTATTAAAAAAAGGTTCAAAAATGTCCGACTGATGGCGCTTCATCGAATCAGACAAGCAATAATAAGCATAACAAAATAAAAACAAAGCAAAGACGATGTTCTTTCAAATGTTCAAATGTTTGTTAAAGCTTATGGGACTTAACTACGGGGTCATCAGTCCCTAAACTTACAAACTACTTATCTACTACCTTATACTAAGGACGGCACAAATATCCATGCCCGAGGTGGGATTCGAACTCCCGACCGTAGTGGCCGTGCAGACCGTGACTGAAGCGCTGCAGTCCCCTCGGCCACCGCGGCCGGCATGATGTTCTTTACTGGAAATGCTCAATGTGTTCCCCATAATTCCTCAACAATAGCTGTAGTCCAGGAATAATGTTGTGAACAGCACTGTAAAACATGTCCGGAGTTACGGTGAGGCATTGGCGTCGGGTGTTGCTTTCAGCATCCCTAGAGATGTCGGTTGATCACGAAACACTTGCAACTTTAGGTAACCCTAACGCCAATAATCACACGGACTGAGGTCTGGGGACCTGGAAGGCCAAGCAAATGACGTGCCCAAGAGATCTTTCACGCGTCTAGCAATATGGGGTGGAGCGCCATCCTGCATAAAAATCGTACGATCCAGCAGGTGTTTATCAGTCAGGCTGGGGATGATGCGATTCTGTAACATATCGGCGTACTTCTCACCCGTCACGGTAGGAGCTACAAAACCAGAATCGCGCAGTTCCTCGAAGAAACAAATCGCGCTGACGTGTTTTACGTCCCACTTTAGATTTGTAGTGTTATAACATTTTGGAAACATTTCGGACCAAAATAATACTCTCAATAACAAAAAATTATGGTGATACGATTACGACTACTATTGTGGTAATATCTATGCACCCAACACGTAATATTTTTTCTGACCGTATTTTAACATTTATTAACATATCTCCAAAGAGCAAACTTTTCAATTATGATACCATCAGATGCATTATATTTTCATTGCTCTTTCTCCGAGGAGTATCGGACGCTGCTCATGAATGGCAAGCAAATGTTTCGCCATTCATTAAGGGATATATTAACATACTGTGGACTGAGTGGGCTCCTTCCGTTTTTCTGCATTTTGTGTAACAGTTCCTACTGCACAGAATTTAAGTCGTTTATTAAATTTGAAAGACCAACCAAAGAAACGTAGGTGGATGACACTTTTTTTATACTCCTAATGGTCTCAGGGTAAAGCACTGCCGGCCGCGGTGGCCGAGGTGACTGTGGCGCTCCAGTCACGGTCAGCACGGCCACTACGGTCGGTGGTTCGAATCCCCCCTCGGGCATGGATATTTGTGCCGTTCTAGTTCGTAAGTAGTTCATAAGTAGTTTGTAAGTTTAGGGACTGATGACCCCGTAGTTAAGTTCCATAAGCTTAACAAACATTTGAAATTTGGTAAAGCGCTCGACTGGAAACCGAAGGGACACGGGTTCGAAACCAGGTCGGATCACGGAATTTTTCACCTTCTGACGATGTAATGAGTCGCCAGAAACTGTTGCTAATCTTCTTACAAAAAAAGAAAGACGCTTGAAATCACCGAAAGAAGAGTTTTATGGTTAAACCTAACAAAAATATTGATAATTTACTAAAAAAGCATCAGCCACATCCGTTCCATTAAAAACCTGTAGATATAAGTTTTGTTAACTGAATAAATAAATGTATAATACTTAACAACTTTCTTTTTTTCTTTTCTTGTTTTCAACTTCACCCTTTTACAGTTAAATTTATCAAAGTTAGTAGCACGAATAAGTTGCGAAAACACGTTTGAAGTTAGGAATTCGTAAAAAATTAAGTACACAAAAGGCAGGGGTTCTACACAGGGCAGAAAAAGTTAGCAAGGTGTCTACGAGACATGGAAGTTTGGGAACCATTGGTCTATGGAATGTTTCTGTAGCAAAATTTGTCTTGGTATGAAACTTCCAGATAGATTAAACTTCTTTGCCTAAGTGGGGTGTGAACTCTGGGTGCCGGCCGCGGTGGCCAAGGGGACTGAGGCGCTCCAGTCACGGTCTGCACGGCCACTACGGTCGGGGGTTCGAATCCCCCCTCGGGCATGGATATTTGTGCCGTCCGTATTATTAGCTAGTTCATAAGTAGTTTGTAAGTTTAGGGACTGATGACCCCGCAGTTAAGTCCATAAGCTTAACAAACATTTGAACATTTTGAACCCTGTAGTTAAGTCCCATAAGTTCTAGAAACATTTGAACATTTTTTGAGCTCTGGGCCTTTCCCTTTCCTGGACAAGCGCTCTACCAACATCTGAAAGTTTGGACAGAGGCCACTGGCGGATCTGAAGCTGTGAGGATAGCTCGTGAGGCGTGTCAGAGTATCTCTTTAGGTGGAGCGGTTGACCACGTGAAAGACGAAGGTGTCGGGTTGGAAGCCCAGTTTTAACGTGCCCGGCAGTTTCTGTGTGAAGCAGCCTGCGCGGCCCGAAGGCTGGTGGACTCGCCTCGGCAGTCCAGGTGGCGTACAGCAGCGGTACGGGGCAGGGCGGTAACAAGAAGCGTCACGGGGATGACTTACTCGGCCGCTGTCGGCAAGAAAAGGCGGCGCCTTGTGCGGCAGCCAATTACTGATATGGCCGTCCGTCAGCGGCGCCCCGCGGCCATAACTCACGGCTGATGAAATGCAGGGCGCGGCGTGGGCCAGCAGGGCCCGCTAACGAGCGTGTCCGCGCAGCCGCGGCGGCCGGCGACACGCCGCTTCGCGCGCCGTCAATCTGCCCCTGGGGCAGCTCGTTAGCCGCTAAATGCCGGGGGCGCGGCACCGGCCACCGGCAATTAGGCTGGCCGTGCCGTGCACATGCCGGTCAGCGGCGGCCCTTTCACTCCGGCCACCAGCTGGACGCCAGCAACTGCGCATCGCGGGCGCGTGTGTGAACCAACCTCCGGCCACTGCTTCAATGGGCCTCTCGTGTCGGTGTATTTCAAACCTTATCTCTATAAATAAAAAGCAGTTTCCGCTTTCATGTAAGATCATTACCTGACAACGGACCAATCGTTTTCACTGATTATTTTGTTGGTGATATCGTAATTGTCAGCACAATCAAAATGTCAAATCATAATGAAAAAAAAAAAAAAGCACCCTAGAGGAACTCGAGAAAAACTGGAAAAAGCTCTTTTTATCGAATTTTTCTATTTTCAAATTGTGAAATATGCAGTATGTAAGGGAGTCAAGTACAACTGACTTCCTTAGATGTCATTTTGATGTACTCAGTTTGTATGTCCACGTTTTTCTGAGCAATTTGATACACCACACGTGAAATTTGTTCAAATGTTTGTAGAACTTATAGGACTTAACTATGGGGTCATCAGTCCCCAAGCTTACAAACTACTTATTTACTACCATATACTAAGGACGGCACAAATATCCATGCCCGAGGGGGGATTCGAACCCCCGACCGCAGTAGCCGTGCAGACTCTGACTGGAGCGCCTCAGTCCCCTCAGCCACTGCGGTTGGCGTGAAATTTGTGATGGTAATTATAGGCAGTAATCACTGTTAAATAATTAAAATACGACAGTCCAGATCGCAAGTTGCTGAGATTTTTATTGGCAACTGGTTTCGGTCCTACAGGACTATCATCAGGCCTTTGGCACCTTTTGGTGAATAGTGTCGATGGCCAGAATAGGCGTCAACTGCTCTGTGCACTGCCACCGTCCACCAAAAGGTGCCAAAGGTCTGATGATAGTCCTGTAGGACCGAAACCAGTTGCCAATAAAAAGCTCAGCAACTTGCGATCTGGACTGTCCTATTTTAATTATGTAACATCTTAAGATCGCAATTTCCAAAAATGCTTTCAAAAATTAGTAATCACTGTACTTGAAAAAGTTATTGTGTTAAGTACGTTGCATATATTAAGAAATTGCCACTACACAGTAATTTTAAACTGCGTGGTATGACATATAAATTGTCTTTGTTTTGAAGGAGGAGCTGAACTAGCGGGGAAGACGCAGCAACTCGCACAATGGGAGGTAGGTGAGCAAAGCTTTTAGCCAACAATAGGAGTTTTACTATGTCCGGGCTCATGGGTGGCAGTGAATCACCTCGGCCGCTGACCGCCGTTCGCCGTTGTAAACAGAGCGGCAGCATCCTGGCACCAAAACAGTTGCATCAGATTTAAAGCATACTGTACAGGCTTAAAAACTCACTGCACGTTGGAGGGACATAATGTGGAGAATTGGACCTTCACATTAGAACGGCGCTTCTCGTTGGCGGCCACAAAAATATCGAAAGATATATACCACTGACTGAGCTACGATAGGAGATTCTCTTGGTGTCTGATACCTCGTACCACTAGCAGTCGAGATGACAGGCATGTTATCCGCATGGCTGTAGTGGGTCGTGCAGCCACGTCTCGATCACTGAGTCAGCAGATGGGGACGTTTGCAAGACGACAACCATCTGCACGAACAGTGCAACGACGTTTGCAGCAGCATAGACTATCAGTTCGGACACCATAGCTTCGGTTACCCTAGACGCTGCATCACAGACAGGAGCACCTGCGATGGTGTACGCAATGACAAACCTGGGTGCACGAAGGCAAAACGTATTTTTTCGGATGAATCCAAGTTCTGTTTACAGTATCATGATGGTCGCATCCATGTATGTTGACATCACACATTGGAAGCACGTATTCATCATTGCCATACTGGCGTATCACACGGCGTGATGGAATAGGGTGCTATTGGTTACACGTCTCGGTCACCTCCTGTCTGCATCGATGGCACTTTGAACAGTGGCCGTTACATTTAAAATGTGTTATGACCCTTGGCTTTACCCTTCATTAGATCCCTTTGAAACCCTACATTTCAGCAGGATAATGCATGACTGCATATTGCGTGTTCTGTACAGGCTTTTCTGGATACAGAAACTGATCAACTGCTGCCCTGGCCAGTACATTTTCCAGATCTCTCACCAACTGAAAACGGGTCAATGGTGACTGAACAACTGGCTCGTCACAATATGCCAGTTACTATTCTTGATGAATTGTGGTATCGTGTTGAAGCTGCAGTACACACCATCCAAGCTATGTTTGACTTAATGCCCAGGCGTATCGAGGCCGTTATTACGACCAGAGGTGGTTGTTCTGGGTACTGATTTCTCAGGAGCTATGCACTGAAATTGCGTGAAAATGTAATCACTTGTCAGTTCTAGTATAATATATTTATCCAATGAATACTCGTGTATCATCTGCAGTTCTTCTTGGTGTAGCAATTTTAATGGCCAGTAGTGTATAAACAACCAATAAATAATGTAAGCTCTTTTAAAAGAGTAAGTCACCAAACAAATTCATGACAAATAAGAAAATTTAACATTTTTAATTTATACTTAATTATTATTTTAATAGTTTCTCCTCTATTTTATTTTACTCTGTTATCAATTTTGAACTTCCAAATTTACTTGTAAGTAGTTAAGGAAACAAATGAAATTTGTAAATAAAATATGTACCCGTATTCTATAGCCCAATAGAGTAGCCAGCTATCTAGAGGCCCGCTTAGTACCTTCAGGACTAGGGATGAAACTTAACGCCCGAGAAGATTTTATTCATTCATATCGCCGTGAGACCATGCACTTATACAGAAGGTAACTATTCTATGTCACGGTCAGCTGTCAGCTGTGCAATCCCGTAAGAGCGTGACGCAAAAATACCGGAAACATTTTTCGCAGAAAGAGGAACTGGTATATTTCACAACAGAAACGAAAAACGTATTCAATTCGAATAACATTATCGGACAATACACATTTATGCAAATCGTTTATAACGTCATTTACGAATGAAAATATTTGAACGTGATGAGGCAATATAGAGATAAATTCGATGTGAGTCTCATTCCTAGAACAAGAATCACAACGAAATTAGTTAACACATTGTTCTATTAACCTCATTAACGGAAGTCTCTTAGGTATAATTTAGAACATTTATAAGAAAATTTTGGTTGCTGCTTTTTCCGTCACCTGAAGAGTCACAAAGTGTTGCCAATGAGAATAATGGCTACAGACACAATATTGTAAAGAAAAGCACATCGTAGATGACAGTGGCTACCCATTATCTACTGAATTGAATGGTACTTTAATTAACGTCGATTGTCATGTTATATATATATATATATCAGTCTTAGTTTAACATTCGAAACTATCTATATAAAGCAAAATATGTATGGCTTTGTTGCGTGATTGAACACAATTTAATAACAACATAACACATTCAACTGCAACTTGCACACAGACTAATTAACAACTACAAAATAATTTTACGTGTCAAGGAACAGACACAAGTCAGATATATGAACACACACAGAGTAATCGCACTTCGACAAATCACCACACTTCATCACTCCCCCCTTTAGTATCAGAGAGATTTTGGGTTGACTTTGCCATGTGGTCCAGAACAGATCACGACAGGTCTTGAACTGGATTGCAGCGGTGTCCTGTGAGGCAGCCCGCGGCGTCCATTGTGGTTGATTGTTGGCAGGAAGCGGAGGAGATGACATGTTCGTTGGGTCTGCAGGTACGTTTCTGTCACTGAAAGAGGCACTGAAGGCTGGTTTTAACCTGTCAATGCTGACAGTGATGGGTGTACCCATCATATCTACTGTAAATGTTTTCTCTCCTCTACTGAGTACACGATAGGGTCCATCGTATGGTGGTTGAAGTGGTTTGCCCCCTACATGATGTCGCACTAAAACAGAATCACATGTTTTTAGTTCATTGATAACAAATGGACGGTGACTTACTTGCTGCCTTGGGGCCACAGGTCGTAATTGCCGGAAATGAGTGCGCAGTTTGGACACAAAATTTGATGGTTCAATAGGGTCATTTATTAACAACATAATACATTCCACTGTAACTTATGCACAGGCTAATTAACAACCACAGAATAATTATACATATCAAGGAACAGACACAAGTTAGAGTTATGTATGTACAGAGTAATCGCACTTCAATAAATCACCACACTTCAGCTAGTTTTCGTTTTGTGTCTTCCGGATGAACGGTTTAGTGGCAGCAACCGCTTCCTGTCTTGTTCCTGGAGTTGTACTGTTTACTGGTAAGAACAGCTAGCATTACTGCAATGTGTACCATGTGGGTACAGAATGTTTTAAAACATGAATACAGAATTCTAGAAATCAGGGAGATTGCCGCTTCTAAATCTTAGTTACCGATGTCTAACGCATACTTCATAAACTAGTGTTTATAGTCTAATGTGTGAGTCGTTGCTGTGATATTAAATTATGCTTCCAACTAATATTAAATGCGCAAGATATCGGACATGTGATGTACCCTTGGCTCCTGCAAGGAAGACATCTACAGCAAGAACACGTTGAAATCAGAGAGCTGCCCTAACACTTATCTAATGATGCCAACACTGGTGTGCTGCTGTCACTCGCTGTCACTGTCGCTGGCAACTCCTGAAAGAAAAAGCTTACAAACTAATAACTAGTGGGATCAATGAGGGTACATTATGATGCCTGTAGCTACAAGAAAAATAAGTTTTTTTTAGTAAAAGATGTTTGGTTTATTTTACTTTAACAAGTGAGATAAAAAGCAAATTTGTATACATAGTTTCTCTACTGCTCCCGCTTCATTTAAAAATCATAGGATAGGTATAGATTTGATAGTAAATATTAACTGTAGTAGGCAGATAGAATGGCTGAAAATCGCGCCTACTGGATTTTACACAATTTACTGCACTCTCAGTTTGGCAAACGAGGTTGTCGCGATGTCGTGAACTATGGTGAGAAATCTGTAAATGCTGTCAGGGATCTGGGAGGACTCGCCTATCGCAAATTGCTCACTGTACCTTGTTACTGCGCTGACGACAAGATGGCTGCCACTGGGCTCTGTCACTGCGTCACAAACTACTCTCTTTACTGCCTTGATCGACCACCGCCGATTCCACTGTCCCTGAATCTTGATGAAGTCAAGATAGCTACAAGCCCTAGGTTAATTCTACTGGTGTGGTACATCGGTCTTTGCCAACCCACCTCGATGCCACTCAATATGCGCTCGCAAACGTTACACTATCACCACTCTGTCGCTTGTTCACAGCCGCATATAAAGTATCGCGACTCAACACTCGAACAATCGCATAATCACACATACTTCACTAGAAGATACTGTGATTCGCTCGCCGACAGAGCTGCTCTTCACGTTAAAGTCCACACAGAGGATGGCGTCAGCACACACGACTACCACCTCCTATGGCCGCCCACCAAAAAGAAGTGAAGCTTCTCGCTGCTTTCCGGAGCTTCCTTGTCCCTAGTTCTTGTCTTTTCCAACGTGTGGCGCATGTGTCACTTCATCTACGAATCAAAACGTTTCTCTGAGAGGGTTATGCTGGGGGTACAGCCAATCGCATCTCTCCCTTTAAATATCCCGCCGCCGGCGTGCGCCGTTTCGTCAGTAGGCTTGGTGTTACATCAGCTCGAAATCTTGCCGATTATTGCACCATGAAGTTTCGGTTTGCGTCATGCGCGACTACAAGACTGCTGTAGCACAATTAACTGGGACTGTTGACGCACAACGCACAATTAACAATCTCACAACTATCTCTGTTACCTGTGCTGTCTTCCGCTACCCTCTTCTCTGTTACCTGTGCTGTCGAGAGCTGGCTTATCGCCGAGTGCCATCTGTCGGTCGTAGCTCGCTGGGGTGTGGGGGACCTCCCACCACCTGGTGTTTACGCCGGGCGCTCCGCATTCCTTGAAAATACCTCCAGTGTATAAAAGCGTGTGTGTGTGCGCGACAACCTCGCGGTTAATTATTCCTTTCCTTGTCGCACTGCGACATGACCGTAATTACTATAAGCAATATGATGTTAACTTCTTTATTAATTACTTGAATACTGTCGAGTTTATATTCAAATTGTTCGTCTCGAAGAGTAGAAAACGTTTCTGAGGGTGAAATATGTCGGAAAACAATGTAAGGGAATCTTGACTCCTTACAATAGTGCTCGTAAATGTTATTACCATAATTTTTTGTAAATGTCTAATAGAGTGGACTAAGTTTCAATAATAAAATTACTGTAATTAATTATTTCAGTGGATATTGAACAACGCGAAATAAGGTTTTTACAAAACAACCAAACTCTGTATTAATCACACATAAAAAACTTAATCTGTAACTAATGACAGTTTTAAATATTCAGAGATAAGATGACCTTCAGTAATTATGATATTTATGTTTGTGAACTCTCCGAACTTCGATAAATTTTGGATAGGCGTTAGATTTTTTTTATAATTTTGTTTACATTAGGCTATAACAAAAGCAACGGCTGCACACATTTAATATCAATTTTACGGTGTATTTGCATCTAGGCAAAAAGGTAGATCTTTCAAGGGATCAGAGGAAGAATTGAATAACTGAAAGCTACATGATTCAATAAATGCAAAGAAATGAACGTATATACAGGGTTCCCCAAAATTAAATGGCCAAATGTTGGGAGTGTATTTGGGGCTCAAAATTTAAACAAACAATTCCTACGAAATTTTTCTCCATTTCTTACGCGTCAAGTACAGTTCGTTTGAATGGATGCTCCTGTTGATTAACATTAAATGTAAGTCACCAAATACATGTAAGAAAAAAAAAACCGGCCGCGGTGGCCGAGGGGACTGAGGCGCTCCAGTCACGGTCTGCACGGCCACTACGGTCGGGGTTCGAATCCCCCCTCGGGCATGGCTTTGTGACGTCCTTAGTGTTAGCTAGTTCATAAGTAGTTTGTAAGCTTAGGAACTGATGACCCCGTAGTTAAGTCCCATAAGTGCTACAAACATTTGAACATTTGAATAACAAAACGTGGCTAAATAAGAACCGGATGAAAATGCTTACAACTAAGATTGAATGCACACACATTCATGGCTTTCCTGGAGCACAATGTCCAGGGTTATCTTGATGAGCTCACATAACAGGAACGATTCAACATGTGGATCCGATTATATAGATATCCCGATCATTATGGTCGAGTTACTCGTGAATGTTTGAATGGAAATGATCCAGGTCACTGCATTGGTTGGGAAAAACGTGCACTGATGTTGGCAAGCTCACCTGACCTTACACCGCTGGACTTGTTTGCATGGGGTACATTAAATCCGACGTTATTTGGTACCAGTTACCTCGAAACAGCACGTTAGAGACATGGTCATGGAGAGTCTTGCTGCAGCTCAGTGAATTACCCCGGAGCAACGTTCAGCTACACGACAACGCTTTAATCAACGAATGCAATATTTTGTTTTACATTGTGTTATTAATGTGTCAAAAATAATATATTTTTCATTATTTGCATTCTTTATTAATGTAAATTGGTTTGTTCATGTTACAAAGTATCTACTGTTAATAATAATAAAAAATTAAAAAAAGTATATTCATTCAAAGGAATGAATTTTTCTGTTTCAAAATTTATTTTCCCGATTATCTCCGTAATAAATGATAATGGATAAAAATTTTGTAGGGTTTTTCGTTGTTTTTGAGCCCCAAATACGCCCTTAGAGTTCGGCCATTTAAGATATTTTCACTCTGCAGCTGATATTAAACTTCCTGGTAGATTAAAACTGTGTACCTGAAATGGAATTGTATATATTCAAAAAATAATAATTTCTTGTGGCTCATTAACCTGGTGCAAGTTTTTCAATTGGACGCCACTTTTGCGACTTGCGTGTACCTAGCCTACCTCAGTTATTCAACTGGGGAACCGGGGCCTACAGCTTAACGTTGAATCCGAACCACGTGTCGTTTCTGGCGACTCCTCACATCGTTAAGAGGTGAAGGATGGGTTAAAGTGTGGAGTGAAAAAAATATGAGATCCGGCCGGGTTTCGAACCCGCGACCCTTGGGTTTCCAGTCAAGCGCTTTACCCCACGACCACCGGGCCCGACTCGGTGTTTAAATCAGACCTAATTGCAGAGATCATCGGTTCCTAAACTTACAAACGACTTAAACTTACTTATTTTAAGAAAAATACACACACCTATCCCCGAGGGAGGACTCGAACCTCAGACGGAGAACAGCCGCACGCACTGCAGTAAGGCGCCTTAGTGTGCACAGCTATTCCGCCGCGGCACGGAATTCGAATCTTGGACCTTTCCCTTTCGTGGGAAAGAA
Source organism: Locusta migratoria (assembly GCA_026315105.1). Taxonomy (NCBI): domain Eukaryota; kingdom Metazoa; phylum Arthropoda; class Insecta; order Orthoptera; family Acrididae; genus Locusta; species Locusta migratoria. The sequence goes on from CM048748.1 coordinate 212,479,336, forward strand.
CTCTATCAGCTGAGGTATCCCTGCAAGCTTTGCGGCCCGTCCTCACAGCTGTTCTTCCGCCAATAACTCGTCTCTTACTGTCTTATGCGAACATTGCAGGACTAACACTCCTGGAAGAAAGGATATACCGGTACTGGAGACATGGCATAGCCACAGCCTAGGGGATGTTTCCAGAATGATAATTTCACTTTGCAGCCGAATGTGCGATAATATGAAACTTCCTGGCAGATTAATAATCGGGATTGTTTTTCGTACTGTAAGACACAAATGTACACCATGGTAAGAACACTTGAAATGGTGGCAAAAATTCTGAGATTGGATAACAATCGTGCAGAAAGCACGAAGGCTGAAGGAATAAACATGCTAACACGAAAATAGGAAAGGAACAAGCACCAGAGCATATATTTCCTCTACTCAGTAATATATGTCGCAATTCTGCACTGTACGCAAACTAATGAAATATAGTTGATTGTTAACATTGGCTCGACTTGCAAATGTCAAAAGTTCATGCAACTCGCACTAGAGATTAACACGTAATAACGATTTCCAAGAAAGTAAATAAACTGAATCACTTAAGATAGCACAGAAGGTATTGAAACATTTCTGCGTGAAAACAAAACTACAAAAAGGTGTCCTTCACAGGTTGTAAATTCCTTTCTAGAGCTCTGATTACTTACCTAGATGTTACAGGCATGAAAATCAAATGTCTTTTTTCATTAGGTGAACCTAATATTATATACTGAAGTGCACTAGACCCTGATATGGTAGGACGTGAAATTAGAGCAAATAAATTATAATTTTAGATAGATCATGAACGGTGACCTGAAGTTAGTTAATATGGTGTTGGAAAAGAAAGTCTATGAAATAAATTGCTTGAAGTGTCACATTCCATTTACATCTGCTTGAGTTCCCTGGACTCTTCTAAGGACCGGAATTCTGCAAAGAAGCCTGTTTACTGTCTGGTCGCAGGTGTTTCTATACTGAAGCAGTGGAGCCATTCTGCATTCACGAGATACGAAACAGCGTCTCGTGCTTCTCTTCAGCTGTCGTGTTGGACAGGTGGACGACAAGGTACACTGACACTTGAAAGCCTGACAAGGGCTACCACGCGCCATACGCAGAAGGCTTTGTGTTCACGTCTCGATCCGAACATCCTAGTTAGGAACTGCTGTTATTTCTATGGACCATTTCCACAAAATGCTGTGTTATTTAGCGTCAAACGTGAGCTACAGCTCCGTCTGTGATCCTCTCCACCTAATTCGCTGGGGGAGGAGGGGGGGGGGCAGAAACATACACTAAGGCATAGAATCTTTTTAGATTAGAGCTGCCTAATTTAGTTTCTCCAGTTGAATACAGTGGATTGCCCGGGTGATTACCTTATAAGGCACAGCCAATACTGCGTCTACATGTTTCCGAGATATAACACAGAAAAGATAATTTTGTTTTTGGGCTAGTGGCACCACCTACGTATTTGTCTTACCCGCCCATCCTCTTTGACGTTTTATTCTAGCTCCGACCTTCACTGTTGCTTTCAACATCTCTGCTCCAGATGACCTCCTGCCGTTAAACTACTAAGCCAATGGACACACAGTTATGCATGGTACGTCGCAAGTGAAATTGTGAGAGGGAGGAACTGAGAATATATGTGAGAGAAAACTACTGGTGAAATGTGCACGTTCACGTGCTGACTAAAACGCCTCACATTTACAGCAATGAAGAACAAGCGTATGTGGTATATGTTAACACTGACTGAAATGGAAGTGTTCCTGCGACCTTTCCAGAATTCCATCTACACATTCTAACATGTCGCGTTTCTGACCGTGCAGTATTTATAAAGTACTAACTGAAAAAATATGGTAAACACATTTTCGTATTCTTTATTAGTTGATGTGCTTGTGTGAACTATACAATGTATAGAAAAATGAAGGTAACAAATAACGATGTCCGACAAATGTGCGCTATCTCGGAAACCATGCAGAACAGAGCATATGCCTATACACAGTTATTTTCTCTAAATGATTGATCCTGTCATCTTCCTGATTATTGACCATTCTTATAGGAACACCATGTACGAGAGTTGTATCTTAAGTAGTGGCATATATTTATTCCCATCCGATACAAAAGCATTACATCTTTGCACCTGTCACTGTCCTTCAAAGTAGTCAACAGCGTTGTGTAGAACCCGTTGCCTATCATGTGGAAGGCGTAGTAACCGTTAGCAGAGCCTGTTCTGTTGATGGTGCGAATGGAGCATTCTACTGCCTGTAGAATCTCAAGTACAGTTCTGAATCGAATGCCATGAAGTAGTTCCTTCATTTTAGGAATCAAATCAAAGTCACAATGACTTAATTCCGGAGAGTATAGTGGATGGTACAGTAGTTCTCAGTCCCAACAACCGCACAGAGCAGCCGCATCTTGCGCGGTATGCGCCCACGCATTGTCGTGCAGAATGATGGGTGGGTTGTGCAGATTGCGTTTGGCAATTCTTTCGCAAAGTCGGCCGGAGGTGATGCTCAAAAAACGAAAAGTAATACTGTGCAGGGACGGTCTGCCGTGGAGGAACCTAATGCGTTAGGATAACACCATCAGTCGTACACGAGAATCACCATAACTTTCACCATGCTCTGGCACACTTTCAGCTTTGGCGGCGACCCATAATGACGCTATTTGTTGGATTGGCTTTTCATTTTGGCTCGTACGATGTGGCCAATGTCTCATCCAGTGTTGCGATAACGCGTAAGAAAGCCTTTCCTTCGTGCTCATAGCGCTCCAAGTGCGTCTGAGCAGCATCGTAACAATCCATTTCTGCATTTCAATCAATTCATAAGGACCCATCGTGATGCAATTTTTCGTATGCCAAGGCGTTCCTTGAGAATAGGAAGCACAGTCGTATGCGCTAATCCGGTTTCGTGGGCGAGCTCACGTATCGTCTCGCGTCGATCGCTGTCCACTAACGCAGCAACAGTATGCATTTCTTCTTCAGAGACGCCAGGACGACCTGCCCGATGCATGTCTGCCATAGTTTGCCGACTTTCGTTGAAGGCTTTTAGCCAACGTGCCACTGTTCTGTACGGCAATGCCGATTCCCCACACGCGTCTTGAAGACCTTCATGACAATGCCGTGCTCTGCGACCTCTGTCACGTTCAATCTTGATCCGTTGTGCCTGTTTCGAAAACATATGACACCGTTACGTTAGACCGCTTGCTCACAAGTGACCGTTCCCAAATGTTTGTAAATCTTATGGGACTTAACTCTGGGGTCATCAGCCCCTAAACTTACGAACTACCTATGAACTAACTTATACTAAAGACAGGACAAACATCCATGCCCGACGGAGGATTCGAACCTCCGACGCCGGAGTCCGCGCGATCCGCAACGTGGCGCTCCAGACCGCTCGGCTACTCCCGCGAGGCTACTGTTTCCCTCGATTGTGCGTACGCCGGTGACGTGGGACGGTCGAGTCCATTTGCTCGTACGTAAGGTAGGTATGTCAACTACGTCTGCTATCAGCGATTCCATTGCACAGTGTCTCCACAGCAGCGTTGCCACTATTTTAAGTTCTAACTTCGTATATCTATATTCATTATGGTATTTAATAGTATCTATATCCACAAGAAGACTATCTGGGAATTAAAACCATAGCTGAAGCAGTTAATGGAAAGAGCTTAGGTGGTGGTGTCATGTTACACCCTTGAGAGAAAGAACGTTACCTTAGAGATTCATGAGTTCGGCAGTAAAAGGTAGGAGTACCAAGGTGAAAGCACTTAGATTCAAGTAACAGACTTAATATCAGAGGAGGCATCAGTGTTAACATTGAAAGGGGGACCATGAAGAAATATTATAAGGAAAGGAGTGTTGTGAACCAGACAACGCTCAAAAGCGTAATCAATCTTAAAATGATGATGATGATCTATAGCCACATCTACATAAATACTCCGCAATTCAGCAGTCGCTGCGTGGCGAAGAGTACCTCGTACCACTAAGAGTTTTTTTTCTGTTCCACACCCAAATTGAATAAGACAGAAATATATGCCTCTGTGCTAATTTGTTATATTTGCGGTCTTTAAGCGAAATATAAATTGGCGGCTCTAGAATCGTTCTGCAGTCAGTCTAAAATTCTGTCCCCATATTTTTTCAATACAGTTTATTGAAAACGACGTCACTTTCCCTCCAGCGATTGCTATTCCACTTTCCGAAATATCATCACAACACTCACAAGTTGATCGGATATACCAAGAACAAACCTAGCATCCGAATCTGTATTGCTTCTACGTTTTCATTTAAAACAACCTGGTTGGGATCCCAAACGCTTGGGCAGTACTTAAGAAGGGTTCGCACAATTATTCTATACGCGGTATTCTTTACAGGTGAACCACATCGTTCCAAAATTTTTTCAACAAAGCGAAGTCTACAGTCCTCCTTCCCCACGACTGTTCTTATATCCTCAATCTGTTTCATGTCGTTGTACGGCTTTACGTCTAGATATTTAACCGACGAGACCGAGTCAATGAGTTTATTCAAACAGTATGGGCCGACCGCGGTGGCCGAGAGGACTGAGGCGCTCCGGTCACGGTCCGCACGGCCACTACGGTCGGGGGTTCGAACCCCCCTTCGGGCATGGATATTTGTGCCATCCTTAGGATTAGCTAGTTTATAAGTAGTTTGTAAGTTTAGGGACTGATGACCCCGTAGTTAAGTTCCATAAGCTATACAAACATTTTTCTACTCGTCTGCTTCACCTTAAATTTGTCAACTTTTTGAGCGAGCTGTCATTCTTCACGTGAACTAAAATTTTATCTAACAAGGACAGCACATGAGAATCAGATTTTAGATTTTTTGTATAATTATGATACGTGAAGTTCAGAACTGAAATAACAATCAGCATAAAGCCATTTGACGCAACTCTCAAAAATTCTCGAGAAAATCGACTTTTAAGTTTTGCAATTAATCGTAAGTATGAATCATTAAATGAATTACGGTATCTGTAGGTGTAGCTTGGTTGGTAGCGTTCTGGCGTTGCAACCCAAGGGTTTCCGGTTCGAATCCTGTCGTGACAGAATTTTTATTTATTTATTTTTTCGTTGTGTTCGAATACTTACACAATTTTAATATCTAATGGTAATTTTTACGAAAAGTGTACGTATTTTTGTTTATTCGTAATTTTCTATTTTTATAGAAGGTTGTTAATTATGCTTGTTTCAATTAAAAAATATATAAATTACTTACGTTACCGTATTGGCTTCACTACTAGTTGACGACTGTAGTCTTTGATTGTTCAGTTTGTGAAACGCTACGACACTGTTTTTTGGAAAGTTATCTCCATAACTACTAACAGATTTCCAAGGAGCTAACCTAATGAACCATCGTTTTACGTGACGACAAGGTTTTCAGCTCGTGTACATACACATATACAAAAACTGACCAACACGTGGGATTAGGGATCCAAAAATGTTATATATAACTAAATTTGAAAACGAAAAAAAATTGTTCATTGTGGGATTCGAACCATCGACTCATTGTTATTTAAGTTCTGAATTTCACGTACCGTAAATATAAATAAATTCTTAAATCCGATACCCATGTGGTCTCCTTGGAAGTCATCTGGCATCCAACTAGAATCAATGACTAATGACGATACCTTCCCGTCCACCACACCATTCACACTTTCGCTATCCAATTCATTTATGATATTCAATGAAAATACCTGTGAAACCGCACCTGTCTCTGTGAACTCTTTTATAGCCGCGTGATCTAAGGCGTCATGCAACGGACTGGGCGGCCGCTCCCGCCGGAGGTTCGAGTCCTCTCTCAGTCAAGGGCCCGTGTGTGGTGTTGTTAGAGTAATTTAGTTTAAGCATTTTGGTCCAATAGGTTTACAAATATTTGGAAATTTCATCCCAAGTGACAAAAAGGGAACGTACTTGTCGTGCAATCACTCTGTCTCACTCTCTCTCGCTCTCTATGTTTGTTAAGCTTAAGGGACTTAACTGCGGGGTCATCAGTCCCTAAACGTACAAACTACTTATGAACTAGCTTACACTAAAGACGGCGCAAATATCCATGCCCGAGGGGGGATCGAAACCCCGACCGTAGTGGCCGTGCAGAATATGACTGGTGCGCCGCAGACCGCTCGGCCACTGCGGCCGGCTAACAGCAATCCATCGATCCATAGGTTTATCAGTAGAGGGTTGATTCAAATGTTTGTAAATCGTATCAGCGCCTGTATTTCTACCCGTGGAGACTACATCAAAACCTAATACGGGTGTTTCAGCACGGATTGACTAATGGTACACCATTACCGTATGAGATTTTGATTTTTTGAAATGTCCTTCTCTGTAGTGCAGTGGTAGAGTGCCAAACTACAAATCCGGAGGTCGCGGGTTCGAACCCCGCCAGGTTCTAGGATTTTTATCTGTCACCTTCCACTTCTTTTCCCTCTGGCAGTGTTGCTAATGTGAAAAATATCGAGTAGCACCGTGGTTCGGAACCCGCGTTAAACCGTAGGTCCCCCTATAACTGGCTGGGTAAGTCAGTTTGAAGGTCGGAGGAATGCAACGGCATACCACCTCTAAACAGGACCATGCCTAGTAAAGCACTGTGGTGTTCTAAGCAATCCTCGGATTGTTGACTGCTTTACCTTACTCATTATTGTACTTCATATGCACTCTTTCAAAACTAAGTCTTGAGTGGATTGGAAAAGGATGTAGTTATTTTTATTTCTGGCAGTTTTCGAGTGCACGCATTGCTATGATGATTTTTGTTAGTCCACGGCGTCGTGCGGCAGTGAAGATGGCATGCCCGAGGCCAGAGCGTGCAGACGCCCGCGGCTCAGGTGGGGCAGCAGGCGCGTTGCTCAACCACTGGTGGTGTCGCGGCGTGTCCCCGATTTCACAGTCCTACATACCAGCCGTAGGCCGCCGGCCATTGGCAGTTTGGGCGCTAACGTGGCCGCCGCCATTGGCGCTGCCGCGGCCGGCGGGGGCGGCGTGGGAGGGGAGCGCTGGCGCCACCCTCAGCGCCGTGTCAGTAAAGCAAACTGTCTGCTTTATACTCTGCATTCCACAGAACATGCTCACGTTCGCAAAAATAAAGCCAGTCACAGAATATACCCCAACCAAGTATGTTATTGTTGTTTGTTTTTTGGGGACTAAACAGCTAGGTCATCTGTCCCCTGCCGGCCGCGGTGGCCGAGGTGACTGAGGCGCTCCAGTCACGGTCAGCACGGCCACTACGGTCGGGGGTCGAATCCCCCCTCGGGCATGGATATTTGTGCCGTCCTAGTTCGTAAGTAGATCATAAGTAGTTTGGAAGTTTAGGGACTGATGACCCCGTAGTTAAGTCCCATAAGCTTAACAAACATTTGAACATTTGATCTGTCCCCTGTTCCTAGCCAAGAGTCCACTGTCAAGAACGTAAGGAATAAAACAAAGCTCCGAAAATAAAAAAAATAAATAAAAACTTAGAAGAGGGACAAACCGATGGTCAATTCGCTGACAACATAAAACGAAGAGACACAAGAGGTAAAACAAAGTCATTAACTCAACTGAAACTGGACAGCAGAGTGTGGTGTCGCACAAGTCTGAAGTGCGCGCCACGTATTTTCGCCGCGCGCCGCCATGCACGCACGGCGCGGCGTTCTTACGACGTCACCCACGAGCGCCCTCTGCTGCAACTCCGCTCGTGGCCACGACTGCTGAATCGGCCACTTGGGAATCAGATAGGCACCAGTCAAGACTTAGCTATCGGATAAGCACTAGGAATCATCAGTAGGCAGGCCACTACCTAAACTATGTATCGACATTCTACTAGTCTGCTGCTCTCCAAGTTGAGTAATGTAATGTTTCTTGAAATATATTTCTTATACTTATCTAGTTTAGTGTTTCCAGTTTCCGCTGTCCCACTGGCTGGTCACCTCCGTACCTGCACACGCGTGCATCCTTTATTCCTGTGTCGGTCTATTTCTACTCGGCCACCGACACCTACGACAACCGGCGGAAAGGAGACACAAAAGTGGCGACGAGGATGGGATACAAAACAGAGTACTATGGCTGGCTGATCACAGAGATAAAAAAGAATGAGCCAGACATTCTATACATACTAAAATCCCATAGGTAGTGTACATAAGGGTCTTAAAAAGTCTCTAGCCGGCCGCGGTGGCCGCGGGGACTAAGGCGCTCCAGTCACGGTCTGCACGGCCACTACGGTCGGGGGTTCGAATCCCCCCTCGGGCATGGATATTTGTGCCGTCCTAGTTCGTAAGTAGTTCATAAGTAGTTTGTAAGTTTAGGGACTGATGACCCCGTAGTTAAGTCCCATAGACTATACAACCATTTGAACATTTAAAAAGTCTCTAAAAGCGCTGGATAGGTGGGGTCTTAGGTATCAGGTTATAGCACCCACCACTAGATGGAGTTGCAAAAACCAGCGGCGCGAATAAAACTTAAAACAGAATTAGCCATGGAGGCATCGTCGCCTGGTAGGTTAAAAGACTGCCGCAAGATGGCTAAAACTGGGCAGTCCATCAGAAGATGGACTACTGTCTGCACTGCTCCACACTGACACGCAGGCGGGGCCTCACGGCGAAGGAAAATGTTCAAATGTTTGTAAAGCTTATGGGACTTAAGTCTGGGGTCATCAGTCTCTAAACTTACAAACTACTTATGAACTAGCTAATACTGAGGACGGGACAAATAGCCATGCCCGAGGGGGGATTCGAACCCCCGACTGTAGTGGCCGTTCAGACCGTGACTGGTGCGCCTCAGTCCCCTCGGCCACCGCGGCCGGCCACGGCGAAGGAGTGGGTCAATCAGGTATGCCCAATACGGAGGCGGCAGAGGACAACCGACTCTCGGCGGATCGGCCGCAGTGAAGATTTCCACAGAGCTGTGGACAGCTTCACTGCCCGAAGCTTATTTGGTGCATTCGCCGTAGCCCACTCAGTGCTCCAAGCCTCACGCACCTTCCTGTGCAATGCTAACTTGACGTCATTAAGTGGGGGAGGGGGGGGGAGTTGCTTACAACAGATAGCATTTTCCGATTTCGTACGAATAAAACTAGAGAAAATTACTGGTAGATTGAAATTGTGTGCTGGAACCGCGACTCGAACCTGGGACTTTTGCCTTTCTCGGGCAAGCGCCAACTGAGCTAGCCCGACACTACTCACGATGCCGCCTCACAACTTTTTTCCGCCAGTACCTGGCCTCCTACTTTCCAAACTGGTAGAGCGCTTGAAAGGCAAAGGTCCCAGGTTCGAGTCCCGGTTCCGGCACACAATTTTAATCTGCCAGGAAGTTTCATATCAGCGCAAACCCCCCTGTAGAGTAAAAGTTTCATTCTGAAAACTAGAGAAGTTTCTCACCATCGGATAACATTCTCTGTTTTGTCAAGTGAGCTGCCTAGCATATTTTGAGATGTGTAACGTCTTTTAACGTTACGTTTTACTGTGGTTTACAATAAAGATGACAAAATTTGCGGTAGAAGGAAGAAAAAAGTTCCTTTATACGTAGTCTGAGAAAATGCGAGAGGAACTAAACCGTTTATGCAAACTAAAACATTTTGCTGATGAGTCGCTTCCTTCACAAAAATTATAGGTGTGACACTTCAGGCATTTTATATAGTGAAGAGAATGATGTCACACGAGTTTTTTCATTACCGACATAGAAATGAAACACAAGTGGATTCAGCTGCGTGTTTTACCCGTTTGCTAGGAGTGTATTTTTACATTTGTAAACATCTAAGTAGCTAAATAACATTTTATGATTTTAAATAGGGTCTGTTAATAAGGCCTTATGAAGTTAATTCCAAACAAAGTGCATCCCAGGACTTCACGTCTGTATTACAATATAAATATTTCTGCAATACAAGGTACTGAAGTACTTTTGAACTGCTCTTGTTCATTCTACCCAAATCATTTGGCCTATTTAAGAAGTGTTCTTTGCCTTCGTAATCGTAACATCTGTTATGTTAGTTGTAAGTATACACGACAGTAAAATTAATAACTGCTTAATTGCTTACCAACTAGTCTGTGTCTTCTAACAAAATTGCATGGCCTATCGCTTATGAGCAGACCATTGTGTGTCATATTTAATGAAAAGAATGTTGTGTTAGAAACTTCTGATAGCGTTCCACGTTGACACAGATGAAAATGTAAAGCATTCTTAAAATTTCGTTCGCAAATTGTGCTAATCCAACTTCAATGAGAAAAAAGTATCTCGCAATACGAAAATTTTGTTTCAGCGTCAGAACAATACATTTTCATAAAAAGTCCAAATTTAATGACACTCTATTGCACAACAAACTCATATCTGAACATAGTACAGTTTTTCCTGAACACTTAGATGCCTACTCCATATTTGTACACTGAATAATTTGCTTCATTGTGACAGTTTAAAGAAATATACGACCGAACAGCTGTTCCGTGCCAACACACGGAGAACTTACTCTAGAAGGAATTTAGCTAGCCAGAATAAACCCCCTGCTCAGAAAACGTTCTTATGCTCTGAGAATGTTTTCTGCAACATATACTATTTCTTATTGATACTGTCGCATGTTTGCACACCGTCACAAAGACCACAATCCAATGCCTAAAAAAGATTTTCGCAGCACTTTTTACGTATCTATGATCTTCCTCGACTATCCTAGCCCCGTGAACGATGAAAACCTCCGCTTCTGTCTCTAGATACGCTAATCGGGTCCAACCGATCGCTGTGTCATCCCTGTTGCACGGGAGACGTCAAATTCAGTCAAAAGCATTGTGATGGGTCGCTGGGATGTTGTGACAAATTTCCATGCTAAATGGCTTATTTTAGCTGTAAAAGAAAACGTAGTCACGGTTTGAAACAGAATATTTGCTCTTTATTCTAACGCAGAACAAAGTAATATAAACAAAGTCATATCGGAAATACAGGAAAGGTAGTATAATCTACGTTAAAATCGTCATAACAACATGCCAAAGACAAAAATTTTAATAGACGCATTGATTTTAATTAATGACTTTCAAAATATTCCAAAAATACTGAACAATTGCTTAGAAAAAAGGCAAGGTAATTTGTTGCGATGTATACATTTCCCTTCCGTTTCATCGAGGAACGACAGTTGCCACATAAATGTAAGACTTCATTTATATATGAAACTACGAGTATCAGCACATTGTTTGGAATATTCGTTATTGCATTATCCTTCAGTATCCTGCAGTATGCTTCAGAAGGCCATTTTTACCTATTTCACGGCATAATCATGAAATAGAACAAACGCACATTTTAGAGGGAGCACTCTTACACACTCTTAAACATTGCAGAATGCACAGCTATATTTAATTAATAAGGGTGCCCAAAACCCTTTTAGGAGCCAAGGCAAAAAAAAAAAAAAAAAAAAAAAAAAAAAAAAGTAATGGCGGGTTTCGAACTACCTACCATGTGCATAACAATCTGAAGCGCTGTCCAATACACAGACTACAGTAAACAATTACAAAAAAGGTTCCTTAATTTTCGTACCATTGGTGGCAGTTGTTAAGTGCTAATATAGCATTTCAGACACTAGATTATAATTTATCGTACTAAGAACGATGTGTTTTTGTTAATTCTTCACTGCGCTTTTGCTTTGAAATCTCAACGCGTATATTGAAATTAGAAAATCATAAAATACAGAAATTAAGATGGCGTATGCCAGAGAGAGTTCTGGGCTAGGAATCTCACGAGACATTTCCGAACGCCTAGTTTACGTAAAATCTCTGTAGCTGAGCGAGTTATGAAAAAAAAGTAAAGGAGCAAAGTTGTAGAGAATTTTCTGCTCTACAAATTCGTTTATTCAATTTTTGCGTCAGATGAAAGGTAAAGCCGTTATTTTTATTTAAAGTTCGAGCTGTCAAAAGGCGACCGCAAATACCCACTTTTAGTGTTACTACCGTAATCTAAAGTGGGCCAAAATATATAAGTCCTGCTAGAAAAATTGGTCCAGGTACGGTTACGGTTCAGGTTACGGTAGTAACACAAAAAGTGGGCCTTTGCCAACGCATTTTACAGCTAGAAATTTAAATGAAAATAACTGCTTTACAGTTCATTTCTGACGAAAATTGAATAAAGGAATTTGTAGAGCAGAAAACTCTCTAAACCTTGCTCTCTTATGTTTTTTCCATCGCTTGCACCGTTTCAGAGATATTTGCAAAAATAACTGCGATCTGACACTGTCACTTGATTTTACGTAAACCAGTACAGGCAAAGAAAATAAACTTGAAAAAGAGGAGAAACAACCGCGGCAAACAGGTGGTGATATTTTAACGGGCGGCCGCGGTGGCAGAGGGGATTGAGGCGCTCCAGTCACGGTCCGCACGGCCACTACGGTCGGGGGTTCGAATCCCCCCTCGGGCATGGATATTTGTGCCATCCTTAGTCTTAGTTGGTTCATAAGTAGTTTGTACGTTTAGGGACTAATGACCCCGTAGTCAAGTCCTATAAGCTGTACAAACATTTGAACATTTTTTTAATATTTTAACGCAAAAGCACAATGAAAATATGGGAGACATTTAAAATAATAGTTTAAGAGGTTAAAGTAAAAAAAAAAGTATGTTTATCAAACGCAAATATCTAGTAATTTTGGATGTATATTAAATTACGGTCAGAGAGACTATTGCGTGTTGAGTGCACAGATATTATCACAATAGTAGAATCGTAATCGCATAGTCCAACATAGTTTTATTGTTTTTATTATTTTTGCCCGAAATATTTATAACAATTATTAAATAACAGGAAAACATAAAATAGGGCGTAAAACATGCCGGTGCGATTTCTTATCTACAAAATAATAGAAACACCGATCACTGGATGCCGGTATCAACCACATGTAATAGAACGCTTACAGACAGAGAGGTTAAATATGTTCTTGTTAAGTAAAGAGATTTAAACTAAATAAGCCACCTCTACAGGGCGCAGCATGCTGTAACTACTCAGGAAACATCGTGCCGTACATGTTCTCATGTATGCAGGTAACTTTGGTCAGATCATTAAAATAAAACTGTGACGCGCTGAGCAAAAACTGCGCAAAATCGCGAAAAAATACGAAGCAATCTACGAAACATTTCGCCATAAAAAGGGTAAAAAAAAAAAAAAGCTCATTCTACCCAAGTTTACCCCGCTTTCCCAACCGTACTACGATGTGTATTTCTACCATCAGATAAGATTATTGAAAAATGTTTCCGAAATGTTGACAACTAATTGCGAAATTTCTTCACGAGCGGATTCGACTCAAATACAATCGTTACTCAAAAATTTTTAATACGGCACGTTTTGCAGCTCTCAAATATTCTAGAAACGACTTTTCATATATCTTGCGCCAAAGGTGATTTTTTATTGATATTCTGAATAGTTTCGGGCTCTGGCCATTTTCTTAAGCCAAGTGTAAAGGTATGTGTATGTAAAAGCCCGAAAATAGTCAGCAGGTCAATAAAAAATCAGCTTTGGTACGACATAATTACATGAGAATGTCTTTTCTAGAACATTCTTTACTGTTGCATCAGTTCAGCGCACCTGTCTTCGTTCCCATGATAAAATATCCCTGATTTGTGTCGGAAAAAACTGACGACAGAAAAAGTTTTCGAATGTTAACGACTAGTATTTTCCGGTAAGGCTGATAAAAAGCCCGTGCATCCGTTAAGCGGCGGCATTTGTTAAATATGCTTGGTATTGCGGTGTTCTGTGCTTTCGGTATTTCTGTGATATCTACACCAAGAATTTAATACACTTGTTAAAGCTAGTGTTGATGTCGACAGTGAATGAATAAATTTCGCAAAAAGTAAAATACTGATTGACTTCTATGTTACATGTGAATTTACGCCAGCTTTAACATGAATATTTATGAACGTATATAACTATGCTCATCCGAGAAGTGTGAAAGGCAAATGTCCCGAGCAGGACTTGTACTCAAGTCGTCTGCCTACGGCCGCGGCAGAGCGGCCGAGCGCACTGAGGCGCTATGATACGATGCGCGAGGCCGTCCCAGTCAGGGGTTCGAATCCCCTCTCGGGCATGGGTGTTTCTGCCGTCTTTAGAATAAGCTAATTCATAAGTAGTTTGTAAATTTAGCGACTGATGACCCCACAGTTAAGTCTCATAAGCTAAACAGACATTTGAACATTTTTTAGATAATTTCCGTCAATGCTGAGGTACTTGTGATAACGTTGTACCAGTTTTTGAATACCCTCCTCATAGAAGTCTACCGCCTGACTTGTTAACCACTGCATCACAACTGTTTCGACTTCGTCATCGTCTTGATGACCGCCCAGGTGTTTCTTCAAGTGCAGGGACAGATGGTTGTAAGCTTACCGTAAGACATTGCACAATTCACAACAAAATACGTGGCAATTTGGCAAGGGCATCGTTTTGCTGCAAGATAATGCCCGTCTGCGTGCGGCTAATCAGACCACAGATCTCGTCACATCTTTTCCATGGGAAACTCTGGACCATCCTCCGTACAGCCCTGATCTGGCGACCAGTGATTACGATCTGTTCCTGCACTTGAAGAAACACCTGCACGATCTTCAAGACGATGACGAAGTCAAAACAGTTGTAATGCAGTGGTTAACAAGTCAAGAGGCACACTCCTATGAGGACGGTACTAAAAACTGCTACAACGTTATGACAAGTGCCTCAATATTGACAGAAAATATGTAGAAAAGTAGATTAAGGTACAGGCTTTCATGTAAAAATAAAATTATTGAGATATCTTAGCACGTCTTTTTTTAATGTCAAAACAGTACTTGCTTAAAAAACACGCATCTTACCTGAGACCCATCACAATCCGTATGTACTGTACTTAGCGTTCCCCTTGTTAGTTCTCAGTTGGCTTCAAAGGCTGAGTGCATCTCCTCTCAGTCCTCCTTGGCATTACCGGTAATCGAACTAGGATCCTGCACATGGCTGTCAACCCACGTGACGTATATTTACAGTAATATCCATAAAAATCACACAGCTAGATATTGAAAGTGCGTATTCACATGAGATGTTCGTTAGTATGCTCCGAAGAAATGATGAATTTCAGTCACATCGATTCAGCACGTGACTTGTTCCCTAGGAAGCAAAGGTTGCACCATGGGTCCTGATAACTAGTTACAGGCGTGATGCCCTCGACATCTATAAGACGCAATTTGTGTAGTATTGTATAGCTAGGAATGCTGCATTCACCCGGTTCCAAAGTTCACTTGTGGTGCTTTTCATTCTGTCACACTGCTGCACCTGTCATTTCACCATATCGATTGGTCACAAGTATCATGACCTGGGACGGGGGGGGGGGAGGCGTGGTAAAGGCCTGTTATTCTGTCACACCGAAAAGTCAGCAACATGCAGTCGTCCATTGTCTTGCTGAAAAAATGGCGCCTGGAGTTTAGTGCAGAAAGGGTGTGGCTACGGCTGTCATTCACATATGTCACACGTCAATTGTTATTTGCGTTTATACCTAATAGCACCCAACACCATAAAGCAGTGATTCACAAACTGTGGACCACGGAACACCAGTGGTCCGCAAGAGTTGAAATATGGTCCGCGAAAGATTAATATTCAAACTTGTATTAATTTTAATCATTAATTCCTTCTTTCCTGCGCTCTCAATTATTTAATTTTCTACTGAAAGTTTCCATTATAATACCACTGTTAATACTTCTTCTGAGTTTCCAATTGAGGCAGTTTACTTTTGTTGAAACTTTTGGTCCCTGTTCACAACAGAGGAATCATAGTCTTACCTATTGTAACCACGGTTTGGAGTCACTGCTCCAGGACCTTCATGTGGCGCTGTACGTCTTGTGTGAATGCAATTACAGTAGTACCGCTACCCCCCACCCCCCTTCCCACACCGCCTGTCTGTCGCGCTTCGCCGGCCGCGGTGGCCGAGGGGACTGCGGCGCATCAGTCACGGTCTGCACGGTCACTACGGTCGGGGGTTCGAATCCCCCCTCGGCCATGGATATTTGTGCCGTCCTTAGTGTTAGCTAGTTCATAAGTAGTTTGTAAGTTTAGGGACTGATGACCCCATAGTTAAGTCCCATAAGCTTCACAAACATTTGGATTTGAACGGAACAAAACAACGCCCCGAGGCGGGTAGACAAACTGGAAAACTGTCAAACAAATATGATGTATGTAAATATTTAAACTGAGAGAATTCGTAGATGTAAAATTGCAAATGTATATGTTTATTAGTTGTAAGTAATGGAAAATTTTAATATATGTGTTACTTTATAGGACACTTGTATATAGTTATAGTTTGATTCTTATCCTTCCAATGACTAGCAGACAAAGATAATCAATTACTTAATTAATTAAGATTTATTCATAAAATGCTGCATGAAACTTCATTCCATAATATTACATGACCAGTACAGATCTACTGCCTCACATTTTGACTAATACTTCTGCCGTATGTGTTGTACATCCCCTACACGTATGACGGCGGATGTGACGATACATGAGGTAGGAATGTGAAGGGGAGTGGGAGAATTAATTTACTTCTTAATTTATAAGTCGTAATATTTTCTTTATTTTTCGTAAATTCAATATGTTCCATTTTGTTTTGCTAATCCCAGCACACGATATAAAGATATCGATCGTAAATTACTTCCATGATTATTAAGCATATCATTGAAACAAATGTTGAGTAGATTGTTCATATGTCACAAAATATGTGAATAGAGATAGTCTTTTCTCTGTCTGAAACTAATGCCCAATAATTCCTTTCTTCTGTGGAGAAATGAGCAAGTACGAATTACATTAGTGCCACATTAGTGCCATTGATGGAACTTCCTGGCAAATTAACCTCATTTTAACATGCAAGGCTATTTCGATTCAGCATTCTCGCCACTGAAAAATAGGAATTATTCTGCAATAGCTATTTTTGTACGGAAGTCATTTCATATGTCTATATTGAATAGTTGCATAGAATCCATAAATAAAAATTAAATAATGTAATTTTCATTAGAAAATAGCAGAAAACATAGAATTGAAGTAAAATTAGATAAAATATTTAGTCAGCAGGCAGGTATGAATATGGAACGCTTGATTTCACGTTGCACTGAGGTATTCATACTGAATGTCATGCGACAATCGTTTATATTCACGTTTATTGGAGTCATGTTACGCATTGTCTGATAAAGCAGCAAACACGGAGTGTGTAACAGGTCCGACAATAGCTAGTATAAGCTGCAGTTATTTTCCCATAAAAAACTCGTTGAGCCTGAGATTCTAGTCGTAGCATTGGGTACTTACGACTACCATCAGCGACACGAGAAGGCTCAGATTTAATGACCAGTCGCCGGCCGCGGCGGCCGACGGGACTGAGGCGCTTCAGTAACGGTCTGCGGGGCCACTACGGTCGGGGGTTCGAATCCCCCCTCGGGCATGGATATTTGTGCCGTCCTTAGTCTTAGCTAGTTCGTAAGTAGTTTGTAAGGTTAGGGACTGATGACCCCGTAGTTAAGTCCCTTAAGCTATACAAACATTTGAATTTAATGACCAGTCAGTTGTCGGCTGTGTTAGGGACAAACATTTCAAAGCTTAAAATTTATTTCTTGAAGAAAATTTAGATTTGCAACCACATCAAACATCATCGGAAAAACGCCTTTTTACTTTAGTTTTCATAACTTGTTTCCTCGCTAAAGGTCAAATTATCTCGAGAATAATTTTCTTTTCTAATAATTCTGAGTCTTTAACTGTTAAAGTAATTTTTATTATTTACTTCGTATTTACGCATAGTGTAGGCTCTTCCCCTGTAAAAGGCAAATATCATCTTTCTCTATGTAGATATTTCTTCTTTTGTCGGAGAGCGCAAGTAGAAAACAGAATAGCAGCTCTGTTGCAACCTTTTCTTTGTGATGAGAACACAAAGCAAAAAACCATAAACTTTAAGAAGATCCGAAAGCGAGCAAGTTAATTCCCGAGGTTAGCAGACGCCACTACTATTTCCTGTTTCTGCGCATGCGCATTCTAAAGCACACTCGAAAATTTATAAATCCACATTCGGTACGAAGTATAGATTGTTTACGTGATAGGCGAACGGGTGTTTTACACGCAGGCGCGAAAAGCGTACGCACATCTAGTAGTGGAATTTCAGGAGAAAGTCGCTCCTGAAAAATGGGAGTTAGACCACGCGGTGACTCCGCCTCCCCAGCGCGTGGCTTGGCGTCGAGACGTCAGACAGCGGGTCCGCTGAGACGGCCGGTCCGCGCCGCCCCAGGCCGCGGCACTGTCAGAGTCAACAGATCGCCCGCGTGGGCGTCCCGCGGCCACAGTCGACCATCAACAGTCGCGTCTGCTCAATCGATATGAGCCTCCGTTAAAGCAGATGCCTCTCACCGGGCCGGAAACCGATCGAGAAGTTACATTTTCGAAATACCCTCTCGCAAGACACAACCAGTTCCGCGTTGCCAACCTTCAAAACCAATGAAGGGTAACTCCGATCGTTCACATTCTTCGTCGAAGTGGTCGGGGCTGTTCCGAGACGATGCAACAGTCAGGGATTACGAAAATGTCCAGCTGTTTGTAAATCTAAGGGATTTCCGTGATTAATAGTCCCTAGGGTTACAAACCACTTAAATTAAACTAACCTAAGGACAACACACACACACACACACACACACACACATGCCCGAGGGAGGACTCCAACCTCTGACGGCGAGCAAAACAACGCGTTCCGCAGAAAGGGCGCCTTAGATCCTTCGGCCACTCTACCGCGGCCAGGGATCACGGAGAATGGTAAACGGCGCGCGTAACTTTTATGAAAGTCGTCGTCAGTGGTCTATACATGAGTCATCTCCATACGGGTCGCAAGGTGGCGTCCGCAAGTGTGACTAGCCGCTCTCATTTGTTTACATGTAGCAAAATTCAAATGTTCGTTAAGCGACTTAACTGCGGGGTCATCAGTCCCTAAACTTACAAAGTACTTATGAACTACATTATAGATGACACAAACATCCTTGCCCGAGGAGGGATTCGAACCCTCGACTGGGAGCGGTCTCGCACATCGGAGCATAGCGCCTCAATGCGCTTGGCACTCCGCCGCGGCTTACATTTAGCAGTAAGGGGACCATAAGAATCTAAAAGTCGTGCTACCGTCATTGTGTTCTTTTGTGGTCAACTGACCGCTTTCGATAGATGACGCAGTGCAGCATTGTAATTATCTTTTAAGAGAATAAAAGGTAAGGCATTCACTTCCGACCTTCGAACTGACTCACCCAGCCAGTTATAGGGGGACCTGCAGTTTAACGTGAATACGCAACCATGGTGATACTGGATATTTTTCACATCAGCAACATTACAATAAATGAAAGAAGTGGAAAATGACACATAAAAATCCTAGGATCTGGCGTGGATCGAACCCATGACTTTTGGAGTCGTAGTTGGGCACGCTAACAATATGCTACCCAGCTACGAAGCGAATGTACTACTAATTACATGTGTAGCTCGTCACGTTATGCTATTCGTAGCAGTCAGCAGATAATCCTTCCGTGTTCCATGACATGTTAACCTATCCCGATTATCCATATTATCGAACTTGCTTATTACCAATGAGTTTGCGGATTTAAAATTTCACATAAATTGCGTACACGCATTCTTAACGACTTAATTAAAGTATTTCTGTTGAAATCCATATCCGATGGGGGATTCAAACTTCCGGCGGGAGCAGCCTCACAGTTCCTGACAAGGAGCCTACAACCGCTCGGCTATATCCCAGCAGCGTAATTGTGTTTATCATGTGGTAGTGGAAGGAAATATTACATGGCGCGTCTTATAAGGTTACTTGAACAGTGAACACCTGGAAAAGAAACTGATCGTTTAAAGTGGTTTATAATGGTTTGGATCTGGGTAAAACTGGTTTAGGTCATTGGTAAATGAAAATCCCGGGCAACAGGATAGAGGTAAGGCCAGCCAGGAAAGGATGATGCACTTCAAGAATGCCCAGTGCAAGATCGCTACAAATTGCATTCGCTAAGCCCTGATTGTCAATCTCATTCTGAAATAATAGTACATCAGATGAAACATTGTAATTATGGCCTGTGCACATAAAAGCTGTTAAGAGAATTGTGGAACATGTATGTGCCGGTTTGGCAAAGATAATTTCAACAGTGGAAAAATATTTAAACATACACTGCTGTGGCAAGAGATAAAATAATATGTGCACATAGAAAATAATGGTCTTTAATTTACAGACAACTAATTTTGCAACTCAACAATCAGAAGATATCGTCTGCAAAATGAATTCTACAATTTTTTTATTTATTTTTTATTTTTATTAATTTTTTTTAATTATACTGCAAATGATAAATACAGTTTGTCATTTGAGAGGATGATATTAATTTTAGGGATGGGGTTTCAAAGCTAACTACTTGAGTGAAACAATGATAGCAGACAGTGGCGGATTAAGGCTGTCGGACCCGGAGTGGCAGCAAAACAAAATGCGGCCCCTCGGCCACTTGGAAATACATGTATTACTACGAGGCGCGTCCAGAAAGTAAGTTTCGTTTGGTAATAAAATGAAATTGTACACAGATACAGAAGAAATTTTTATTGCACAAAATTCTACAACTCTTAAACTCCTTTTCCATATAACAGCCGAAATTTTGCAGGCATTTGTCATAGCGTGGCACCAGCTTTTGTACACCTTCTTCATAGAAATCTGCCACCTGTGTCTTCATGCATCAGTGATCGTGAAATTTGGGGGAAGTCCATAGCGAGAGCACTGACTGTAAACGTACGGTTTTGCTGGATCTTGTCATCAATCGCGTGAACCAGTTCTTCTGTAACCAAAGGTGGACGCCCACTTCGTTCTTCATCGTGCACATCAATACGCCCGCCATTGAACTGTCGGACCCATTTTCTCACCATCGAATCACTCGTCGCATTTGGTCCGTAAGCATCACAAATTCGCCGATAAATTTCACTTGGTTTCACTTTTCCCGCATTCGGAAACCGAATCACCGACCTGATTTTACAGGCGTCAGGATTTTCAATCAACGCCCAAGCACAACAAGGCGTACGTAACTATCAGCGATCTCTAAATGGCGCACGTTCTTCTCCTTGATACACATCGTCTACAGAGCATGTGCGGAACTGCAATCTAAGCGCTGCAGCGGATATAAATTGAAACGGAACTTACTTTCTGGACCCGCCTCGTATAAAAGAAGTAACTTTTGAGATTTGGAGGCCCCAGGATGAGAGGCACGGGGCAGTCTAAAAAAATAGCTTTCAAGATTTGGATTCTTCGAGGTATTTAAAATGCTCATAAATCTCCTTCGATCCTCATTATGTAGCAAATTCCTCTTCCTATGTTCAACCATACTGCTCAATACCTCGCAAGCATCTGCAACGAACTCGTAGTCACAAATACAGCAGTGGCGCCCAATGCCACCAGAGATCATACATCCAAAGAGCAACGAGTTATTTAACAAATAGCCAATTCAAAGTTCAGCGAGCTATACTGCCAAATTAACAGAGCAATTCAAAAATACAGTGACTCCTATCAAGTTGTATATTTAAACCATTTTTATTCGTTTTATTCTCGTATTAAATCAATTTATCTGCATTTCCTATATGTTTTTATCGTTTGAAAAACTTGTAAGGGGTATAGATTGCACTCACGCACACTCAGAGCTGCTGCAGACACTGCTGAAGTTCATATTCTCTTTGGAACCTCCTGAATCTTTATGGCGCTCCTTCGGCATGGAGGAGCGCGGGAAAACGACGCTCGCAACTTGAGCTTTTGCGCTGGTGGAAGCACCAACTCCTATGCTACTTGCACTTCTACGTAGTCGCACGAATTAACCATAACGCGAGGCAATGTAGCTAGATCCAGCACCACAACTTGTGCAATCGCAAAGCCTCTCTTAAGGTAACATCCATCACACACAGTTTTTTTGCCACTTCGAAGAGTTATCAAACCACGTCAGTTTCTTAACGTTTCTGATAACTATTTGTCCTCAGTTGTAAAAGCTGTCAGAAGATCATAACATGAATTATAATAATGTTGTTAGTCACAGATTGTGAGAGCGACCATGTGGTAAAGACGCCATGTCGTGCCATAAGAAGAGCGTTCTCATTCAGTTGCAAGGTAAGAAAAATTTTCCCATATTGTCATTTATAACAGATTATCGAACTAAGAATGACCTTTGTATAATTGCTGGCCATAAATGTTTGCCCGTTTTACCACGTATGTTCGGGAGTAGTGAACCCCAATCGCCACCGGTAAACGGCTTAGCACATCGTTTCAGTCAGTAATGCGATTTTTACTGCTAAATGCGTGACGTCCGGTGTAATAAAACTGCAGCGGGACAACAGTTGATTGACAGAATAGCTATTATGCTTCCTGCAATACAGACTGTAGTCCCAATGCAGCATTTCTTTTCAACAACGCACTGACAGCAGTTTCTGATAGTTATTAGTTCATATGTTTTAGGTTTTGAAATTGTATGCCCTTGAGATACTTTTTATATGCAATGAATATTTCATTTAAAATTCAGGGGTCCTAATTTGGGAAAATACTATCCGATTTGAAATGCGAATGTCCAGGAAGGAAAGGTAAGACTATGCAAAAAAATGACATCGTCCTTTGAAGTTACGTTACAAAGAAAAAATATTCTACCGACACATATTTTTTGCCCGATTTCTAGTAGATTTTGTAGTTAGTTTAGCCGAAATACGTGTGACACAATTGTCATCACCACTTCCTGGCCAGTAAACAGGAGATCCTTTACAAATTCACTTTTCAAGAAATGTCTTCTCCAGGCGACCATGAACTCTCCGTCCACATTGGCGTGTGGCATGGCAAAGTTACAGTCACATCCATTGACTAATAAGTCCTCTTCCACATTGCGTAAGTTGCAGTATTAATAATAGAACATCGCTGAACGACGTATTTCACTGTCAGAGACATTAGTTCAGTTTCCACTTTCGAATTGGTCGGGTCCGGTTTCAGGTAGCTTCTTTCAGACTGACACGTTTACCCTCGCCGCCATTCGTGAAACTTAGTATATTCAAAGCACACTATTCGAAATCATGAAGCACACACAGTAAAAGCACAGAAGCAGATGAATGTATATTTTTTGCTGAGAACGTAGGTTCCAAGAAGACTCTAGCAACATAGTATCTTCTGCCACATACATCTCGCTTAGTTACTTAACTCCATCCCACACAACCTTCGAGGTCCCAACGGGTACTGACCGGCCGCCGTGTCATCCTCAACCCGAAGGCGCCACCTGATGCCGTATTGAGGGGGGGGGGGGGGTGGTCAGCGCCCCGTTGTGTTGGTTTGCCTTTGCCAGACCGGAGCTGCTATATCTCAACCAAGTAGATCCTCAATTGGCGTCGCAAGGGCTGAGTGCACCTCGCTTGCCAACAGATCTCAGTAGACCCAGATGGTTACCCACGCAACTGCTACCCAAACCCGACAGTGCTTAACTTCGGTGATCTAATGCGAACCGGTGTATCCACTGCTGCACGGCCGTTGGCCCGCATACTTACTAAGACGATAGAATGAGATACATTAAATGTCAGAAGGAATTTCACCTATACTCACTTTCCCGCAAGCGGTTAGTGTTGGAAACACGAAGGATTGGGGTTAATACCACTATCTCTGCCATTAGTGGCATGTGCTTGTAGATATTTGCCATATAAACTAAAAAAAACGTGTGCTTTAAAGAGGAAAGGTCGTAGTTTCACAGCAGATCCATTAGTAGTTGCTACATATCTCGCTGAATCACCGAAATTGTTTACGACATCTGTAACGTGATAAGATGTTCCGCAACAGATAAAACACGATAGTGAACAAGGTATGAAACGCGTATCAAGATACAGCCATTTATAAATTTGAAATATGTTTCGAGCATTTAATGTTGGGAAGGACACACGTTGGTGATCCATTAAAATACTTACTCTAATTTGCAACGTATGGTCAAAGTGTCCCTGTAGATTTTCATCACGCAAGCATCTCAATTTTATGCTGGAAACCTGTCACTTATCTTGAAGACTAAAGAAGGAAGGAAGGAAGATTATGGTTTAACGACCCGTCGACAATGTGATCATTTGGGACAGAGAACAAACTCATTTTTAATTTTTGTTTCGAGTGTGCCTGGAGTGTTTTGGGGAAATCACGAGAAATATGAATGGAGGTAGCCCGAGGCGGAATTTAACCGTTGTGTGAAGATTACATACTCGTTTTATTGATGTATTTTTCTCGGTGAGTCTATATTTCGAAGAACTGTTGTACTTATTTTACCGTTCATTTCATGTCAGAGTCAGTCACAGCGAGGCATGTACCGCTCTAACTAGTTTGATATGTCAAAACGAAATTTATATTATATTATATTATATTATATTATATTATATTATATTATATTATATTATATTATATTATATTATATTATATAAGGAGGCCAATTAAACGTGTATAATTCGAAACGAATCCAGATAATGTGGTAAAAGGTATTAGATTCTTTCTTAAGTATACAAATACTGTGGACACCATAAAGTACACTAGGTCTTGTTCTCACCGCATCGTTCGTGTTCACAGTGAGACGTGACCGCAGTGTACAACAGTCGTACGAAGTAGTGCACATTACCTTGCAGTGTAATATATATGTTTTATTCTGTGGAGGGCAACACAAAAGATACGCGAAATGCGTCATTGTGTCTTCTTTTGATGGTGACCAGTTAGTGGGACCGTCTGTGACAAAATCAAATGTTTGTATAGCTTATGGGACATAACTACGGGGTCATCAGTATCTAAACTTACAAACTACTTATGAACTAACTAATACTAAGGACGTCACAAATATCCACGCCCGAGGGGGGATTCGAACCCCCGACCGTAGTGGCCGTGCAGGCCGTGACTGAAGCGTCTCAGTCCCCTCGGCCACCGCAGCCGGCCCCGTCTGTGACAAAAACGGCTGCAACATTTAACGTTACACTAGCGACAGTGCCCACGGGTGCACGTATCGAAAACTCCGAAAGTGAGATTGGTCGTTAGTTGTTGACATCAGACGTATCCCCAGTGGTGGACTGAGGCTGTCGAAGGCCCGGGGCGGCGGCGGCGAAACAAAATGCCCCCCCCCCCCCCGTTCACTTGGAAGAAATACATGTATTACTATAAAAAGATTGGAGGCCCCCCACGATAAGAGGCATGAGGCAGTATAAAAAGAATAGCTATCGAGATTTGGAGGCCCCAGCAAAACGAGTTGCCAAGTGCGCTCCCCCCCCCCCCCCCCCCCCAAAAAAAAAACATGCTTTCCAGGTATTTGGAGGTCCTCTCCGCACAGAACGGAAACCGTGTGTGCACGTAGCTGTTAAGATTGGTAAAAGGACGTGGATGTTTTCAAACCTATGACTTCTTTTTCACGCATTAAATTCTTCGACTGCCGTAATAATAATAATAGCGGGTTATGGTAGAAACGGCACACGGAAGTAACAAGGTTTTGTGAAATTCAAATGTTTGTTAATCTTATGGAACTTAACTGCGGGGTCATCAGTCCCTAAACTTACAAACTACTTATAAACTAGCTTATACTTTACAGCACAAACATCCATGCACGAGGGGGGATTCGAACCCCCGACGGGAAACAGCCTCGCGCAACGGAGTATAGCGCCTCAATCCGCTCGGCTACTCCGCCGCGGCATTCTACGGACGTTTATGTTTGAATGGTTCATTTGCAATAACAACACATACCCGCTAGCTACAGCGCCACAACTGCTATTTCAATGATGTTGTCAGGAGCAGAATCTAAACATCACAGAAGGGAGCCTGTAAATGACACTGTTTATTGACGCTTAGAATACTGTTAAAAAATTCAGATGTTTGTAAACATCTGGGACCAAACTGCTAAAGTCATCGGTCCGTCTTAGGTAAACTAACTTATGCTAAAAAGGCGCCTTACACTGTACGACCATTCAAAAACGTTCAAATGTTTGTAAAGCTATGGTTTTAAACTACATCGATCATCCGTACCTAGACTTACAAACTACTAAAACTAACTTATACTAAGGGCAACACACACATATACACCCATACGCGAGGGAGGACTTGAACCTCCGCCGGGAAGCAGCCGCGAAATTCCTGACATGACTTCTCAGGCCAAGGGCCATTTCCGCGCAGCTACTCTTGTTGTGGCCGAAGAAAATAGAAGTGTTGATGCATCGCCCAAAATTACAAGAACAGATCACGCTGGAACTGACAAAGTTCCTCGGCATGCTTAAAGATGGCCGTATCTTAGGAGGTGTGCCTTTAACACTCATTTAAATTAATACCGAAAGAAAGCTGGAACGGAAGCATGGAATTCTTATGAAAATAATTTATGGACGTTGATTTCTCCTGCCATTTCAGCCAAGAAGAATCAAATATTATGGTCACCACCTTCCTATAAAGGGAGAATATCACAAGATAAAGAATTGTTATTCCAGTGTTGAATCTACGAACCTCGCGGAGAAGGTTACAAAAGAAACGTAATCGCTCGTATTAAGGAAGGTGACCACTTGGCACCGTTCCCGTTAAACAGCCATTTGTCCGGTTACGAAACAAGTTACGAGGAACAGACAACACGTTTTGTTGCAGTCAGGCATTGATAGAGGATATTTAAGAGCCATGCTTTACATACAAATACGGAAATTCAAATCAACCTTGCTTGGTTAAAACGAATTTAATATTAACAGGATAGTCTAAATTAATGTGGAAAATCAGGCTGTAAGAAAATTTCGAGACGATGACGGTCGTTACCGTTTTGTCGTAACTTTCAAACGTTCAAATATTTGTAATTCTATAGGACTTAACTGCTTGTTTATAAGTCCCTAGCTTACAAACTACTTAAACTAAGTTGAACTAATCTAAGGACAACACACACCAACATGCCCAAGGGAGGATTCGAATCCCCGACGCGGGAGGCCGTGCGATCCGTAACTTGGCGCTCCAGACCGCTCGGCTACTCCCGCGCGGCTGTCGTAACTTTGTGGACGAACAAAGTGCGTTGTAATTTTGATGTGACAAGAGAAACTACATGGATGATGATAACGTCAAAGAAGTTACCTATCTTAAATGTGTTACAAAATTATTTTTGTCCTGTCCCTTAAAACGGAACGGAGACAAGGACAACCTGAAATGGAGATAACAGAATTACTACTTCCACAGTGCCCGTCACGGTTCCTTATCACTTGCGCCTTCTGATGTGCTACGCCTGGTTACTGACAAGATACCTGTACGCACGGTCTCCTTAGCAGAGGAAACCTGCGGGACCGACTTTAGATAACATGGGCT
Organism: Locusta migratoria; assembly: GCA_026315105.1. NCBI lineage: Eukaryota > Metazoa > Arthropoda > Insecta > Orthoptera > Acrididae > Locusta > Locusta migratoria. Next base: position 212,506,604 of record CM048748.1, read on the forward strand.
GCCACGCCGATATTTACAGTGTACACAGACGTCGGCGAGGGGAACAGGAAAAACTACTTTCTGTATCGGGGGCTCTTTCGGAATGCAATTCTATCCCACCACGCCCCAGCTGCGGCCACGATAGCTCGCGCTGAGCCGCTTGAAATGGTGTCCCCGTGCGTAATTCGTCAGTCGACGACAACGCAGCTCCGTCTCGTAGCGTGATCTACAGTCAGTCCTGTCGTAGCCACATTATTCTACCGAAGACAAACAGCAGGTGAAAGAATAAACGGCTGCAACGGTGATACCTCCATCAGTGTCACGGATACCGAACTTGGGACTTCATCCAAGCAAACAGACCGTCAGACTTTGAGACAGTACATGTCAAGATCGTGCCATTAACTTATCTACTCTTTATTTTAAGTTCACGTTAAGGGTGCCATAAAATTACTTTAACAACAACCTGTTTCTGGGATTAAAATCCAAGAGTCGCTTACTGGAGAGGAAAACTAGGCGTCGGTAATCGCATTTTAAGTACACACATTTATTATTCTCATGACCCGCTCGGTTAGCCGTGTGGTCTAACGCACCGCTGTCCGAGACGGGGAGGCGTACCGGCCTCCGGTTCGTATCCGCACGGCGGATTAACGAAACGGGTCGGAGTGCCGGCCATCTTGGATGTCTGTTTTAGGCGGTTTTCCACATCCCCCTATGTGAATACAGGGCTGATACCCAAGTCCCGCCTCAGTTACATGATCCGCAAGCATTTCGTAACACTTTACACTTTCGTAGACATATAACACTATACGCAGACATTTGGGGTACATATTTCCTCCTAGGAGGCATGGGGTGGCGGCAGGAAAGGCATCCGCCACCCTGAAAATATTATCCCATGCCAAATCCGCGTTTAACACAGTGCCGATCCTGCATGTGCGGGAAAGGGCAAAAGAGATACAGATAGACAGACTAATTATTCTCATGCCATAGACTGTCATGTTTCTTTAGATCGGCGTTTCAATATCTGCGGGCTTTCTGCGAGACACGCCATCACTTTCGATGTTCAAGAGTTTAATTGTTTTCGGTGGGTCAGCGTCGAGCAGACGACATTTCTTTAATGACAAGTACGGGCTGGGGCTGGAACAGATGGGAAACGAATGAATGACGTTTGTTTCAGTGGAACCGTTCTCGAGTCTGGCATTATTAGTTCATGGAAACCGCAGAATAGCCAAGCCTAGAGTGCTGTAGTAGGTTCTGAACCACACTCCTTCAGAACACCGTCAAGTGTGTTAGACTGCCCAATGAGACACGGTTTTCAACTTCCAGAACAGACGTTTCTATCTGCAGTCGAGTGTAAAATTCACGTTTAATTGAAAATGCGTGCCGAGCTTGGACTCGATCATGTAACCTGCGGGGAATGCGGGAATGTCTTTACCGACAAGAGTATTGATGTTTCTCTCACGGCAGAGTTCGTTGTGGAGCCCATATTCGCAACAACGCCGGCGGCCCACACAAGTCGCCGCGCCACTATGAGAAGAGCGATACTTCGACCGCCAGAGGCGCCGGCAGTCTCGGTACCTCTCTGCTTACCTCGCGCGCCAGACAGTAGGAAGGATGAGGCTCACCTGCATATGCCGGGGCACCACACCGTACGGTGTTACACGGATTTCTAGAGTTCGACAGTTATGATCCAGGAGTTCCAGTGACCACAACAGTCTATCTTTAGCAACAAGCCGCAACAGTAGTACCTGCATTGCCAGATGTCGTAGTATTACATTGCAGAAGTTGTACCACCACAAGCACATCAAACGTAAGTATTTCTTTCATGCTGAAATAAAATATTATATGGACTAATCAATTCTTTCAATTACAGGCCCGTTTCCTCATCCTTGCTAGTCAGTGTCCATCCTCCTGCTCACGCTGCATCACGGAGCCGCAAGAGAGATCCTCATTACCATCCTCGTACTTCCCAAGAGCCACAGTTCCCCACTGTCGCTTGAAGAACAAAGTGAGAACGTATGCAATATCAGAGCGACTGTGTGACTGAATTGAAGAGTTTCTAGCTAACATGACGCAACATCCGAGGCTTGTTTTAGTCTTGAAATCACACTTTAATCCACCGCTACGCCTAACACGGATTCACCAGAGCCCCGTTAGCCGCCGCTTTTCAGGGTTCCTGTAAGGCCTTCACAGTTGCCGCAGGGGTCGCGGAACTCACAGACTCCACTGTACTTCCCCTTACAGACAATCCCTTACTTCATGCCGTTGCCCGTCGCCCACGACGTGGACGAAGAGGGGAGTCCAGCAGGGAAGTGCTCTACCCCACTCTTGTTTTTTATTGTAATGGACAGAATGCTAAAATCTATCAAGGAAACTGCAAATGAGTCGAGATCACTGGTATTTTCAGATGATGTTGTAGTATGGGGAGAAACAGAAAAAGAAGTGCAGAAGAGCCTGACTGTCTGGAACAATAAATTTAAAGAATTTAACCTGAAAATCAGTAAGACTAAGACTGTTGAGATGACTATAAACAGAGAGGGAACAAGTTCAAACATCTACTTGGAGGGAACAAAAATTAAATCAGTTTCCCACTTTCAGTACCTTGAAGAATTTTCTCCAAGGACAATACCATCCGCAAGAAATTCTCAAAGTTAACTTTGTGTAACACTTACTTTACACCAATCATATATGGCATAGAAACTTGTACATTGTTTAAAAACGATTACAGCAGAATCCAAGCAACAGAAATGAGGTTTATCAGGACTAGGAATCAAAGTAACAGGAGAGACAAGATCAGAAACGAGGTACATAGAGAAACATCTGGTATCAGGGTCCCTATTGCGAACATCTTGGGGAAACGAAGACTGCTGTGGTATGGCCATGTAATGAGAATGGATAGCACAAGAACAACTAAAAATGGAAGTGGGAGGAAGAAGACCAAGAGGAAGGCCAAGGAGACGATGGATAGAGGCAGTTAAATCAGACATAGAGAAGAACGGTTATAACTGGGATGATGTCCAAGACCAAATGGTATATCAAGATCGGATGAGATGGAGAGCGCTTGTTAGCCACACCCGGGAAACTGGAGATGGAAAATGATGATGATAATGACGCAACACGTCATTCTCAACGTAGAGAAGTCTTCAGACGTGAAAGCGATTTCTGGCGTGCCCCAGGGGAGTGTTACAGGGCTGTTGCTTTTCACAATACATATAAATGACCTCTCAGATATGACAGAAATTTCACGGAGGCTTTATACGGATGATGCTGCGGTACACAAGAAGACGCAACACTTGAAAAGGGTAGCAAAATGCAGGACGCTCTGCAGTGTATCGACGCTTAGTGCAATGAATGGTAGCTGACCCTCAACATTAAACAAACGTAAAGTACTGCGCTTACATAGAAAGAAATAAACTTTATTATATAATTACCCAACAACACTACAAACACTGGAAGAAGTTACAGAAAAAGAAGGAAGATTAGGGTTTAATGTCCCGTCGACAGCGTGGTCATTAGAGACGAAGCTCACCGTCGGAAATTCGCCGTGTCCTTTCTAAGGAACCATCCCAGCATTTGCCTATATTGATTTAGGAAAATCACAGAAAACCAAAATGTGGATGGTGTAATATTACTTTTGTGTCGTTGCCTATACGCATTAATATTAAACACCGTGATTGAAAGATTAAGGAATTTTGTTACAATTTCGATCATAGAAAAATCGGATAAAAATCTGATTAAATACTTTTGACAAAGGTGGATGAAATCAATACACGACATGATTGAATAGATGAAACGGCGGGATACAGATTGGGGTTGAGGCAACACACAAAAATAACGTTACAGAAAAAACTTACGGAAAGTACCTGTTGTAGCTTCTTTCTGGAAATGTTGATCACAGCAGCTGAAACTGTTAAGCTGTTGAATGATTTAGATAAACTTTATGATACTTTCCGCAGTAAAACAATGTTCAGACTGTTCGCCTCGTAACTCATTGTTGACGGACCGTGTACTAAAGTTTGATTACGCAAATAACAAACAGAAACCAAAAACATCTATGGGACTTCGCGAAACTGTTTATAAGAATGCAGGTTCTATTAGGAAGAAAGGTAATGAATTAAAGCAACTGATAGGGGTTTAATCAAGGCAATACACGAAGCGAAAGTGATGGCTTCTAAGCATCATATTACGACGAAATATAGAGGAGCTGAAAATCTCAAAGAAAATGAATAATTAAGGAAGGATGGGACGTTATTAAATGAAAACGGGGTGGAGACATGGATCTTAACAAAAGAGGGTGTATTTTAAAGTAAAATTTAACAGCACTCACACTCACATCACAAAGTAGTTTGCGTACATGTCCACACTTAATAAGCTCAAGCAAGAGAGAGTGAATGATCGCGATTCCGTCCTCTCGACACGCCGGAAGTAACGAAAGACGAGCGAAAAAACATTTCCACAGATAAAATATTTGGAGAAGGAGGGAAACACGGCGACAAGCGTCGCTGATTGAAAAAAAATATTAATTTAAAATTGTATCGTTACCTCGTGGCCTGAGGTACATCTGAACCACCGTCCTACCGAATGCGAGACCAGTGTGCTTACCATTGCTCCCCTCGCTCGGTGAAGAAGTTGCTTCCAAAAAAATATGTGGGAGAAGACATAAGAAGCGGTGTGAAAGGATACAACTATATAACACTAGCTGTAAACCCGGCGTTGCCCGGGTGTTTATCCCAGACTCTCGCAGTCCACCTCCCCTTCCCCCCTCTCTCTGGATCCACCTCTTTCTCTCCCATCTCTGTGTTCGTTCCCACCTTTCCGTCTCTCTCGGAAAAGTTCCCTGCAAGGTACCCTCTGTCATGTACCAAACAAACATTTATGTACTCAGTGGTCTTCCACTTGATTTAAAGGCCATGTGTGTAAAAATTCATAAAGATTGGAGCAAAACTATGCATTTTGTAAAATTCCGTAAGTATCCTGCACCGTGAACAGAACGAAATTTTATACAGTCTGTGACATTCTTCTTCTTTTTAAGGAGTGTACAAAATTTCATCAATATCGGAACACAGCTATAGATTTCTATGCAATATAAACGCAGTGTCACAACCCTTGTTATGAGAATAACGAAAACAACGAAAAAAGGATCTGTGAACTCCATCGAGCCGTTTTCAAGTTAAGGCGTGACCAAGGTATTTAGGGATCCATTTTTATGTTGCAAAGTACCCTCCCCCATGAACCGTATGAAACTTAAGGTAGAGGGTGATTTCTCCCTTGTTTTGAAGGTCAAGCGTGCGAAATTTCGTGAAGATCGGAATGAAACTGTAGATTTCGTAAGTCCTACAGGAGAAGTACGCTCCGTCATACACCTAACACAAAATACTTTCTTAGGTGACGTTTTTTACCTATAAACTACATTCCTGCCAAATTTCAGCTTCATAGGTGAAGTAGTTTTTGAGATTTCGTGTTTAGCCAGTGAGTGAATAAGTGTCATTTCGCTTTTATATAAATAGAGATTTCCTTATTCGTATTCTTATCCTTACAAAAAAAAGCTGAATACAACGCAACCTCCTTGGTAGCACGCATAGACCAAAGATATGGTCTGTGGCATTACGTTTCGATGCATGTAACCTGCTTGCTATAGAGTCGCAAACGTCATCGCTGGCCTTCAGTCCGAATTTTTTTTATAATTTGATGATTTTCAACCATCATATCTTCCACCCCCTTATAGCTATCGGCATGGAACTGCTATGGTGTACAACGGGAGACTTCGGACAACAATAACACCCAGACCATTCGTTTGCGTTCTGTAGTTTTCGCTGCAAAGCGAAATATTAACATACACACACACACACACACACACACACACACACACACACACATAGAATTTTGTATGCACCGATAACTTTCCATCCCAATATACTCCACCCATTTATCATTATCAACCCTCAAGCAACAATGCAACCAATAAAACCATTTTCAAAGAGTAGATATAATTTTCAAAGAGTTATTATTCTTCCGCATTTCGTGTTAATTCTTCAAATCACTAAATATCTATCAGATCGTGCCTAAAACCTTCCTCAGGTATAAATTAGTAACTGTACAAATATTTAAGTCTCTGCGTCTTGTCGTTCGAACGTGATAAACGTACACCGAACAGACATTCACATTAATATATATAGATAAATAGCTATCCGATCGCCATAAAACTGTGCCTAAAGCCTTCCCCGGATAGACATTAATAACTGTACTAGTTTTTAGCGCTTTATGTCTTGTGGTTCAGACGTGATAAATGTACACCGAACAGACATTCACATTTATAGATAGGAGATAGATTAATAGCGGATAACGCGGATGTCAGACAGATTCAGTGGATGATTCCTCCGTCAACAAAGGAAGTTGATTACAAAACTCTCGTCAGCCGCCGCTTGAGGTTTGCTCATTAGTGTCGGATCCGTACCAGGTTGGGTCAACAGAAGACATAGAGAAGCTCCGATGGAGAGCAGGTCGCTTCGTTACAAACTCATTTAGTTAGCGCGAGAGTGTCACAGAAATGATTATGGAACTCTAGTGGCAAACGCGGCAAGAGAGACGTCCTGTATCTGTCGAAGCTACGATATGATGCGTCTCTCGAGGGTCAACAAATATATTACTTCATCCAATGGATATCTCTGGAGAAGACCGCAAGGATAAAATTTGAGAGATTAGAGAGCGAGCCATACTCGAGTGTAATAGAGAGAGGAAGAGACAATGGTACACGTACTACCCTCCGCCACACACTTGCGGAATATGGATGTAAGATGTAGAAGGCTGACTTGCATATTCGGTAACTTGCAGAACGAATTGTACATCATCTTCAAATTCAAATGGGTAACGCTATAGGAATGTCATATCCTTCCTCTTTTATCGCTAAAATAGACTATCGAGCAGTAGAACCGATCATCGCGTACTCCTTTCGACGTTAAGGTCTAAGCGTAGCACAAGCCCATACTGTGACAAAGACACGTAAAGATCCGTCTCGATCTTTGAAAATCTAAAATGGTCGGACACGGATGTGAATCGCCATCTCAATCGTACCGAAGGAAGAGTCCACAATATTAACTAATGCACACCAAATTCTGTGTTTATTCTTCCAGTAGAGACTGTGGAACAGGAGGAACATTCAACCACTTCGAATAGGCAATTTATTTTGATACATCTCACAGTTTTTAATACTGTAGAAAAGAACAAACTCTTCGCAATTTCGCAGTTAAATTCTGTTACAGGGTGGATATGTTTGTTATCCAGGAGTGGTACTGAAACTAGATTGCGGTAATAAAAATCCGAGAGGGTCCTGCTTCAGAAGTAAAGCAGTGATTTATATGGGAGTGAAACATAGTTCTACCACATTCCTCATGTCAAAAGCTCTTTTTTTACTTCCAAGAGAAAATTTAGCACTAACAAGTCTTTTCTGAAGTTTTGAGTGTAGGTTTCTTTGGAAATTAAACGTGGACGATAAGCTATTCAAACAAACAGAGAAAGAAATTTATGAAATTTGGTAGTACAGCTGAAATGCAGAATATTTAATGGATCGATGAAATAACATTTTGCTTCTCTGTTCTGAAGAGACAACAGTCTAATCTTGGAAAGTTTGATGATGAGTATTATGGTGGTGGTGATATCGGGTCAGTAAGGTACAGTTAACTAATAAAATTTGGATGCTAGAAATGTGTGGTGTGGCTCGGTAGAGTGCTAGACTATGAATTTATAGGTCGCGGGTTCAATCTATCACTTTCGACTTCTTCCATTTCTGGCAATGTTGTTGATTTGAAAAATGTGGAGTAGAACCGTGGTTCGGAATCCACGTAAACTGTAGGTCCCCTTATAACTGACGGGCAAGACAGTTCGAAGGTAGAGGAAAGGCAGCGGCATATCACCAAATAGGAACATGCCTGATTTGATTTGATTTGATTTTTTGAGGGAAGCCAAAACAGTCTTGGTCCAACCCGCCACTGCCCACACCGAAACTATGTTTATTGTGCGGTATCGCTCCCTGTATATCTAGTAAAGCCAACCAATGCCCTCGAACAGTGAAATGAGTCCCTTTACCAGTTCTTTATTAGACACAATTTCTTCGGGTCTGGTTGTCCCAAATGTTCTGTGCCTTTTACTCCCCAATGCAATGCATTCGAAGATTAGATGTGATGCAGTTTCATCACCGTCATCACAGATCCTACATTTACGGTCCTCTTCTGTTATTCCCATTGTATGTAGGTGTTTTTTTGAAATTCCCATGGCCTGTCATCAATCCAACCATGAGTCTAATCTCTCTCCTGTTCAGACCCAGGTTTGCAGAGCTTCTTTTAAAACATGGCTTTGGCATCATTACCTTGCCATGTTTTTGTTGATGGACTTTGGTCCAATATTCTACGTGCTGTCTTCTGAGCCAGTTACGTAGCTTCAATTTGATCATTGCCTTGGTGATTTTCAGGACAGGTTCCGGTCCAATAAATGGAGTTTCTGACCCCATCCTGGCTAATCTGTCGGTATGTTTGTTGCCACTGATACCCGAGTGGCCAGGGACCCACAATAGGTTTACTCTATTGCTTTCCCCTAGATCCACCAGAACCCTGTGACATTCTGCAACAATTTCAGACCTTGTTGCAGGAGCTGCCAGTGATCTCAGGGCTGCCTGGCTGTCTGAATAGATATAGATGCTACGATCTTTGTAGCATCTATGCAAATTCTCCTCCACACACGCCCTGATGGCAGTGATTTCGGCCTGGAATACTGAGGCCAGTTTCCCTAGAGAGATGACGCCCTCCAGTATTGGCTGCACCCCGTATACCCCGGCCCCAACGCCTTGGTCTGATTTTGACCCGTCAGTGAACCAGACAATATCCCCCGTACGGTGTCGAACTATTTTGTCCCACTGTTCCCTACTTCCAATTGTTATATTGAAAGGCTTGTTGAAGCAGTATGGGGTTATAATATAGTCGGCTGGCATTTCCCCAACCTTTCCTATATTTACCTCACTCACTATTTTAGTGTATGATTCTGGATATCCCAAAGAGTTCCAGTTGTTGCCAGTTTTGAGTCTGTATGCACCAGCCGCTGCCTCCTAATTGACCCAAAGGTGTAATGGGGGCACATCCAGCATGGTTTCCATCCCAGCAGTTGGTGTGTTGCTAATTCCACCTGTTATGGCTAAGCAGGCTAATCTCTGCACCTTACCAAGCTCCTTAGCAGCAACCTGCTGTTCTACCTTCTTCCACCACACGACCGTCCCATAGGTGATCCTGGGTCTAATCACCGTAGTGTATATCCAGTGCATACCCTTGGGGCTCAGGCACCAATTTTTGCCACAAGCTCTCCTGGTACTTACTAGAGTACCTGTTGCCTTGGAGCAAATATTCCTAATGTGAGGGGTCCATGTCAGTTTCTCATCTAGGGTAACCCCTAGATATTAGACTGTCCCCTTCACACGTAGCGCTTCATTGAAAAGCTTTAGATTCCAACTTGACTGCTGAATATGCTTCTTTGTGAATGGTACAACAACAGTCTTCTTAGGACTAACCCCCAGATCCTGTTTTCTGCACCAGTCTTGCACAATGTCCAAAGCACCTTGTGCGATATTCTTCACTGTGTCAGCAAATTTGCCAAGTATTACTATGACAAGATCATCTGCGTATCCTTGGCAAAAGTACTGCCTAGAGTTTAATTCTCCAATGAGATCATTCACCACTAGATTCCACAATAAAGGGGAAAGAACTCCTCCTTGCGGGCACCCCCTAGTGGTGTTGATTACCATTTTTTCATCCATCATGGTAGCTTTTACCTTTCTTCCACTGAGCGTGGCCCTAGTCCACCTAGTCCACCACGTAAACTGTAGGTCCCCTTATAACTGACGGGGCAAGACAGTTCGAAGGTAGAGGAAAGGCAGCGGCATATCACCTCCAAATAGGACCATGTCTAGTAAAGCACTGTAGTGTTAGAACCAATCTTCGGATTGTTGACTGGCTTACCTTAGAAATCCATCACACGTCTAAAAGAAAGCATCGGTTTGAATGACGTAGTCGGATGAATCACGGTTAACCCGACAGGACAATGAACCGTAATCTTCGTTTCATCGTTCTGGGATAACACAGCGTAGTGTGTATAGGTGTGATAGAAGAATGGAAAAAGTGTACAAGTTCACGTGGTTGTAAGATGCAGTAGTCCCACAAAGGTTTGCACCGGATAGCCTATTCTGAAGAGCTGCAGCAAAACAAGTCTCCGGATAAAAATAAACACTTCAGAAGAACACTTCATAGTATGAACGGAAAAAAATATATGATGTCTGGGTGCAGTAATAGAGACTCACAAGTAGGGATTTCAATCCAGCACTGTTTTCAATCCGGCGGGATTTTTACTGGATTGCCTTCAATCCAGCGGAATCCCGCAAAGGTTATACATTACTTTTTTCTTGGCCGTTATTCAAAGTTTTAATCTTAAATGTTTCTCCTGTAGTTGCTTTATGGCTACACACTTGAGTTTTGACAACAACAGATTGCAGCAGTATGCCAACCGAGGAGCCTTGAAATTAATCTTTAAAGTGAGCAGTCATTCTGATATTCCAATAAGCTGCTGTCCTTCCTATCAACAAATTTAGGGTTTTGTAACCAAAAAAAACGCAGTACGGGAGTACCCGAGCGGTCTGGAGCGCCACGCTACGGATCGCGGGGCATCCCGCGTCGGATGTTGGAATTCTCCCTCGGGGATGGATGTGTGTGTTGTTCTTAGGTTAGTTAAACTTATTTTAAGTAGTTTGTAAGCCTAGGGACTGATTACCAACGTTGTTTGGTCCCACAGAATTACAAAGATTTGAACTTTTTTTTTTTTTTTTTTTTTTGTAACCGAACGTTTGTTTCGTAATTGCGCTACGTTTGCAAAAGCAGCTAACTGCCAAAACCAGGTGCAAAAACCGCCAACTCAATATTTCAGTTACTATTTTAACGTACAAAACATAATCACAGATTTCAGCCATTAATCTGAGCAATTAATTACTTTTTTTACTTATTATTGAAAGAAAAAGATGAATCTTTAATAGTTAGTTACGCACTAGAAGGCTCCAAGTCGCCTACCAGCTTCACGACATCAATGGAGCTTAATTTCCTGAAGATGGTTTAAATAAGACCGAAACAAGTCGAAAAAAAATGTGCACACTAGAGTGTTCTTTATATATAAATTTTTAATAAATGTGATGTTTCCCATAAGTGGGGCAAAAAAGTTTCCGAAAATATTTAATAGTTTGATTGGGACGAGTTTTTCGCGGTTATCTCAGTTTCGCTTATCATGCAAGCGGTTTTTGCATCCGGTCAAGTCATTTATAAAAACCGTGTAACAACACAAAATTCACTCGAAATAAGATTATAAACAGTAATGTGATGACTGTTGCGGACTGACGTGATGTAGCAGCTGACGCACAGCGTGGGTTACTTCATGCACTGTGTGTAAACTTTTTGGTATCACATGGAGGGGATAGTAAGGCCCAGCGCGGCGATTTGCGATGGTGCAGACTGCAGGTTCAATGAGCCGGTAGGACTGCTGCGTGCTTGACTCATCTTCGCCGTGCCATGGCAGCGAGCAGCGCTATCAGCATAGAGCCAGCCAGTCAGCTACCTACTTGCTACTTGCTACCGCTTGCGAATCAGCAGGCTGTTGCGGGATCCTGCAGTACCTAAAATTATACTGGAGCCCGCTGGATTGCGGGATCCCACTTTGCTGGATTGCAGTCCCTACTTACAAGCGATAAAAAGTGATTCAAATGAAGCATATGGCTGCAACACTTTTTTTTCTCTCTGTCGGGATCCGCTTATTAGCGGCCGTGCATTTCGGTAACTACACTTAGAGTGCGTTGCCGGCGCAGGTTAACACGGGCCGTGCCTCTCGCTGCTGGATTAGGCCGCCTCCAGCGCGGAGGCGCCTTTGGCGGGCGAGATAGCGACGGCGGGTCGGCAATTTGCCTAATGTTAAGCCAGCAACAGGTCCTCCCCTCCACTCCCCACCGCATGCAGATTAAGCCGGCGCCGGCAGATAACGCCGGTGGCGCCTCTGGCGGCCGCGCTGGTAACGAGCACGCTAATTAAGGCCGGTAACGGCGCCGGCCGCACCGAGAGCGACGAAAAGTCTCGTGGTACTACACGGCGTTATGTGACGTTCACGGAAGGAAGCGGGAACGTCAGCAATCATGCAGGAACAGCAGTGAGCAAGCGCCATGAGAGGGCGCCACTCAGAGTAGTTATGTACGCTCTTCTCGTCTTAGAGATTGTCGCACATGCACTTTTAGGACAAACATTATATCATGACGCGACCCTCCACCTCCGCACTGTCCGACAGAAAGCCCTCTCCCGCCTTAACCTCCTCAAACTCCTCACCGGCCGGACGTGGGGTCTCAGCCCCTCCACTATCCTCTACACCTACCGGACCCTCATGCGTCCTGACCTCTGAAGCTTCCATCCCGCCTGGATCTCCGCTCCCACATCCTACTATAAAACCCTTCAAGTCCTCGAGCGCCACGCCCTCCGCCTCGCCTACCGCATCAGGCTCCCTTGCCCCACACGGATCCTGTATGACCTGATCCCGTTTCCCCACCTCCTTGAATATATCCAGCATATCCGTATCCTCTATACCACCCGTAAAATAGACTCCCGCAACCCCCTGGTCCACCCCATCCTTACCAACCCTGGGCCTCTGCCACGCCTCTACCGCATTATACCCCCTTCCCTTCATCTCCACACCCTCCATGTCCTCTCCCAGGGTAATTTCCGCCGCCTCCCCCTCCCTGATGACGTCCTCCGTTCCGACATATACCCGTCCTACCAGCTCTGATCCCCCACCCATAGATAAAGTGCCCCCTCTCCCCCCTCCCTGCCGCCCCCTTTCCCAGCCGTTTTTCCTCTCCCCCACGCTTCCCTCCCCCCCCTCTCGGGTCCTGGACCGACAGTTTTAACAGTGCTACGTCAAGTGTTGTGTGCTGTGCTCCAGTGAAGTGTATGTTTTTTAACTGCATCCACCGCAACCAGACAAGTGTCGCACCGTGTATTTTAATTAGTGTCCCGTGTACTCGCCGTCCTGTGTTATTGTCGTCCTACATGTGCTTCTTAGGTCACCGTGGCTCCTCATTTTTAACTGACTAAATCTGATTTTGATCACCTGTCAACTGTTTGTCCTTCGAATTGTCACCATGTCTATGTCATTGTTCCTCTGTTGTTTTTTCGCCTGTCTTGTATTTTAATTTTCATCTCATCCATGTATTTTATTCTCTCGGCTGAAGAACAGCCTCTGGAGCTGCTGCCAGCCTACTGGTGTAATAGCTGGTGTGAAAACACAATAAAGGAAAAAAAAATCATGACGCGATTACATATCCCGCGAATCAGATCCGCCCAATCCTCTAGTCCACCCCCTCCTCTCTGCACCTGGTCCTTTGCCGCGTCTCCACCACTGTATTCCCCCTGCTCTCCACTTGTCCACCCTCCAGATCTTTTCCTGTGGCAACGTCCGTACCCTCCCCCTCCCGGATGATGGCCTCCGACCTGACATCTACCCTTCATACCAGCTGCAATCCTTTCCCTTGCTCCCTCTCCCTCTTCTCTCTCTGAGAGCCCCTGTCCTTTCTCCTCTCCTCATTCCACCCAGCTTTCCCTCCAGATCCTCCTCTCACCGCCCTCTCCTTTTTTCTTCCCCATGGCTTTCTGGGACATCATTCCCCCCCCCCCATCCCTTCCCAACGGGCCCTGTGGCTCCTCCCCACCCTCTACCTCTCCTGTCAACCCCTTTCCCCCCACACCACATCTTCAATGCTGTCAGTGCCCCGTCATCTGTGAAACCTTCTCTGTGCTTCCATGTGAGTGCTTCGGCAAGTGTGGTGTGTTCCAGTTACATTCTTTTATTTTACAACAGTGGACAGCCAACCCGCAGCCGAGACCATCACTTTTAACTTGTATATTTCTCCGAGTGTGTGTTGTGTTTTTTGTTTTAACTCAACAATAGCGGACGGTCTAACCATAGCCGCCGCCCTACGCTCATTTTAATTGTGTGTGTGCCGCTGATCTTCGGCTAGCTGTTTTTATTCACCACTATCGCCGTTCCAAATCTTTTATGTCGCCATCGTTTCCCTCCATTTTATGTACTTTGTTTTATCTCCATTTTACATCTCCGTTTTATGTGTGTGTTACCTCCAACATTTTATCTCCTTATGTTTGTATGTTTCTTCTGTGTCAACTTTTATTTCTGTAGGCTGAAGAGCGCCAGTGAGCGCTGCCAGCCAGCCCCTTTTTAGGGGAATGGAAATCACAATAAAGAAAAAAAAATCATGATGCGATCCACCATCCTCTTCACCTACCGTTCCATCTTGCGTCCTATCCTCTGCTGTTTCCACCCCACTTGAGTTTCTGCTCCCCTTGCCCACTACCAGTCCCTCCAGGTCCTTGAACGCCACGCCCTCCGCCTCGCTTACTGCATCCGTCTCCCTTCCCCCACACGGATCCTTTACAACCTTATTCCTTTCCCACACCTGCTCAAGTTCCTCGAATACCTCCTTTGATTTATCCCATAAACTCAATTCCCAACACCCGCTTGTATCCCATCTCTTGTTGCACCCCGGGCTTCTGCTAAGCCGTTACCTTGTTATACCTTCCTCGCTTCAACTCCACACTCTCCACATCCTCTCTGAGAATAGCTTCTGACACCTCCCCCTCCCAGGACGCTCTCCGTCCTGACATTTACCCATCCTACCAACCTTAATCCTTCCCCGTATTTGCACGACCCCTCTCCCTCGCCCCACTCTCCCTCCAGCGCTTGGCTTTTCCCTCCTTCCCCTTTACCAGGAGTCCTTGCCTCATCCCCCCTCCCCCCTCACCTCCTGTCCCTCAGCCTCCGCGCATCCCCTTCCATCCTTATCCCCTGCAGGGAACCTGTGCCATCAGTTTTAATCAGTGCTTCGTCTGTGTTCAAGTATCAGTGTCAGTGCCAGTGTCTTGTGTTCAGGGTTCCAGTTTTAAAACTTCAGCAACTGCCGAGTAGCCAGAATATTGTGTTGCCATGTGATTTTAAATTTGTGCTCTTGTCATAGTTTACAGTCCTCCATGAGTACGTTTTCATCTGCGAGTTTTAATACTGCATATATGTGAGTTTTAACCACCGTGGCTCTTTTTAATTTCTGCGTATGTTTTAACTGCTCTCTGGCTTCTATCAGTTCTCCAATTTTATCTCCTTGTAATGTTTTGAATTCTACGTTTATTTTTCTCCTCGTGTGCGTTTTAGATCTGCAAGTCAATGGTCTTTAATATTCATAGAATATATGACATCAACTGCGATTGGGCAAAGCTGAATATGTGTACCCAGCCGGGATTCGAACCCGGGTCTCCTGCTTTCTAGGCAGTTGCGCTGACCCCTACACCACTGGGGGACACAGTGATCACCGCACCTGCAAGGACTACTCATGCACGCCTCCCGTCAGATACAAATTCCCAGCTTCGCCCTGCCCATAGTACTCAAACTCGTAGTTTAACTAATTCCCGTAAGAGTAAGGGCTTCAAACTTGCCCATCCCTCCCCTCCTCAATGGTCTTTGTACTGTCGGCTGAAGAGCAGCGATTAAGCTGCTGCCAGCCTGCCATCATCAGGTGGCTTTAAAATCACAATAAAGAAAAAAAATGACTTGTAATAAGTTGAAACATTCCAGTTCTATATTGTATTAAAACTACCAAAAGCTACACAATAATAAAGACATTATAACAAAAATATATAGGAATTTTCTTCAGCAGCAAGTATAATTCAGCCTTAAAGTCAAGTTTTAAATTGTTTGTATGTGACTACTGTAGTCTGATTTTTCTCTAAATACAACCATTTGTTGTTTTTGTGGTTCAGTCAACAAAATAAAATGTTTGTAGAACTTATGGGACTTAACTACGGGGTCATCGGTCCCTAAGCTTACAAACTACTTATGAACTAGCTAAGACTAAGGACGGCACAAATATCCATGCCCGAGGGGGGATTCAAACTCCCGACCGCAGTGGCCGTGCAGACCGTGACTGAAGCGCCTCAGTCCCCTCGGCCACCGCGGCCGGCTCAGTCCACAGACTGGTTTGATGTAGCTCTCCACGCAACCCTGTCCTATGCAATCTCTTCATTTGAGAATAACTTCGGTAACCTACATCCTTTTGAATCTGCTTACTGTATTCATCCCTCGGCCTCCCTCTACGATTTTTAGCCCACACACTTCCTTCTAATGCTAAGTTGACGATTCCTTGATGTCTCAGAATGAGTCCCACCAACCTATCCCTTCTCTTAGTCAGGATATGCCAGAAATTCCTTTTCTCCCCAATTCTGTTGAGCACCTTCTCATTAGTTACGTGATCTACTCATCTAATTTTCATCATTCGCTGTAGAACCACATTTCAAAAGCTTCTATCATCTTTTTGTTTGAACTCCTTATCGTCCACGTTTCACTCTCATACAGTGCTACACTCCAGACAAATGCTTTCAGAAACGACTTCCTATGATTTAAACTAATATTGGATGTCAACAAATTTCGCTTCTTCAGAAACGCTTTTCTTCCCATAGCCATTCTCCATTTCATATCTTCTTCAGTTCGGCGATCAGAAGTTATCTTGCTACCCTAGTAACAAAATTCAGCTACTACTTTTATTGTCTCATTACCTAATGTAATTGCTTCAGCATCGCCTGATTTTCTGATTCTACATTTCATTATCCTTGTTTTACTCTTGTTGATGTTCATCTTATACCCTCTTTTCAAGACACTGTCCATTCCATTCAACTGCTCTTCCAGATCCTTTGCGGTCTCTAGTAGAATTACTATGTCTTGGCAAAACGCAAACTTTTTATTTCTTCTTCCTGAACTTTAATTCCCTCTTCAAATTTCTCCTTGAATTCCTTTACAGCTTGCTCAATGTACAGATTGAACAACATTGGGGAAAGGCTACAACCCTTACTCCCTTCCAAACCACTGAGACCCTTCCATGCCCTTTTTGTACAAGTTGTAAATAACCTTGCGTTCCCTTTATTTTAATGTCGCTGATTTCAGAATTTGAAAGAGTGTATTCCAATCAACATTGTCAAAAGCTTTCTCCAAATCTACAAAAGCTAGAAATGTAGGTTTGCCTTTTCTTAATCAGCCTTTTAAGATAAGCCGTAAAGTGAGTATTGCCTCCCGTGTTCCAGCATTTCTCCTGAATCCCTGAGGTCTACCTATACTCGCTTTTCCAACCTTCTGTAAATAATTCGTGTTAAAATTTTGCAATCATGGCTTTATTAAACTGATGGTTCTGTAATTTTCACACCTGTCTGCACCTGCTTTCTTTGGAATGGGGTTTATTGTATTTTTCTTAAAGTCCGAGGGTATTTTACCTGTATCGTACATCTTACGCACCAGGTGAAATAGTTTTGTCATGGCTAGCTTTGCCAGAGACCTCAGGACCGAGGGAATGTCGTCCACTCCAGGGGTCTTGTTTCGACTTAAGTCTTTCAGTGCTCTGTCAAATTCTTCTCTCACTATAGTATCTCCTACTTCATCTTCATCTACATTCTCTTCCCTTCCTACAATACTGTCTCTAAGTTCATTTCCTTTGTAAAGCCTCTCTATATACTCTTTCCACCTTTCAGCTTTCCCTTCTTTGCTGAGAACTGGTTTTCCATCTGACTTCTTTATATTCATACAGCTGCTTTTCTGGTCTCCAAATGTACCTTTTATTTTCCTGTGGTGGTGTCTATTTTTCCCCTGTTTATATAGTCTTCTAAAGACTTGCATTTGCCTTCTAGCCACTCCTGCTTAGCCATTTTGCACTTCCTGTCAATCTCATTTCTTAGTCGTCTGTACTTCATTTTGCCTCTTTCATTTACTGCATTTTTATATTTTCTCCTTTCATCAAATTAATTTAGTATTTCCTATGATAACCAAGGATTTTTTGTAGGTCTTGCCTTTCTATCTATTTTGTACTCTGCTGCCTTCACTATTTCATCTCTCAATGCTACCCATTCTTCTTCTACTGTTTTATTTCCCCCAGTTTCTGTCAATTGTTGCCTAAAGCTCCCTCTGAAAATCTCAAGAACTTCCGGTTCTTTCAATTTATCCAGGTCCCATTTCCTTATTTTCCTACCTTTTTGCTGTTTTTTCAGTTTCAGCCTGCAGTTCATGACCAACAAGTTATGGTCAGAGTCTATATCTGGCCCTGGGTATATCTTACAGCACAAAACCTGGTTCTAAACCTCTGTCTTACCATTATAAAATCTATCTGGTACCTCGCGGTGTCTCGTGGTCTCTTCCACGTATACAACCTTCTTTCATGTTTCTTAAACCAAGTGTTTGTTGTGATTAAATTATGTTCCGTGCACAATTGTACCAGGCGACCTCCTCTTTCATTCCTTTTGCCCAGTCCGTAGTCACCTACTATTTTTCCTTCCCTTCCTTTTCCTGTCTCCCATCACAATTAAGTTTTCCTTTCACTTAATTGTATGAATAATTTCCTTTACCTCCTCATAAATCTGTGTATTTGTTATTAAATTATACAATTGTGGTGCCGATCTCCACCACGTGTTCTTCAACCTTGCTACTAGTTCAAAAAAGGTACAAATGTTTGTAAATCTAAGAGACTTACTTAAATACATTGGTCATTAGTCCCTAGGCTTACTAACCACTTACACTAATATGTGATAAACACAACACAAACACCCATGCCAGAGGGAGGACTCGAACCTCCGACGGCGAGCAAGCATGCTCTCCGCAGCACTGCGCCTTAGAACGGCCGGCCACTCCACCGTGAGGCTATTAGTTGCTTTAAGAAATTTTTACTTCCTATAAGGTGGTTATAATAAATAAAATTCAGTCAGTCATCGTATAATAGCAATTTACAGAGTAAATCTATCGATAGCCGCATAATGGCACGAAATTCCACCACCTAGATGCACGTAAAGATTTGTAAAATGACGAACGTTTCAGAAAAACGCAGATGTCCGTTGGCTTGAAAGAAACATACAGTAACATTGTATAATATTTCAGCTGAGATATAAAGACATGTTTTATCGTACCAGGACACTACAAGGAGAAAGAATGTGGTAAAAATGATTTCAAAGGAAAAATTCCCGTCATTAGTCTGGTAGACTAGTAGCGGCTCGTTACACTCAGGGAAGATTGAAACGCCATCAATGATGAGGCTACTGGAAGTGGACCAAACCTTGTGGTGAAGATTATAGAAGGCAGTCAAGTCAGTTCTTTTTCCACAGGCAGTCATCGAGCAAATGGCTTTACGCAAATTAGGTAAACTTAATCTGGGTGGGGAAAACTTAATCTGAATATCTTGATAGCGAGTTTAAAGCCAGTCGTATAATATCTTACCATTGCAGTACCTACTTCTCCTTTTTCTGTTGCCCCTGTACCATATCTAAACGGTCTCTGAGTGTTAAGTATCAGATTCACAACTGTTTGTGTAAGCGGGTGGCCCGATGCCTTTACTATCGCAACCCTAGAAGATTAGGGTCATCTGAAATCTTGAAACTATGAAGCAAATACCAGTGCAGCATTGGAATTTAGTATTCGTCAGTGGCGCGTGTAAGGAAGTTTTTTCTCCCCTATGATAGTAAGATGATTGGACTAGTGATTGACATGCTGCTTAATTGATTCATGCCATGCCTATAAGCTACCTAGGGGAATGAGTCACTTGGCAGCGTATCTTGTCAAACGGATGGTGCACCAGCAGATGTCAAAACACGCGTGTTAAAAAAAAATACGGGCGGCAAGGTGTTGTGACGCAGGAAGCCTTTATACTGGTACCTCGGATCCAAAAGAAACGGTTTTCATGTAAGGACCGCGCTGCAAAAGAAGAAGAAGTTAAGGAGATTAGGATTAAACGTCTTGTCGACGTTTCATTAGGGACAGAGCACATGCTCCGACTGACCTTTGCTAAGGAGGAGGAAAATTATTTACCGTACCCTTCAAAAGGAACTGTCCTGGCATTTGCTTCAAATGATTTAGGAAAATCACGAAAAACCTAAATCAGGATGGCCGGAGATCAGTGCTTTACTGCTGCACCACCTCGCTGGGTCGCTGCAGCAATAATGTAATTTACATAAATCTTTGGAGAAGGAATTAAAGGTCACGGTAAAGAAATAAAAACTTTCAGGTCTGCTGATGACATCTTAATTCCGCCAGGGAATGCAGAGGACCTAGAAGAGCAATTAAACGGAATGGATAGTGTGTTGAAAGGAGCGTATAAGATGAACATTAACAAGAACAAAACAAAGGTAATGGAATGAAGTCTAAGAAAATCAGGCGATTCTGAAGGAATTATATTAGCTAACGAAACAATAAAGGTGGTAGACGAGTTTTGTTATTTGGGCAGTAAAATAGCATACAATAGAAGCAGGACAGAGGATATAAAATGAAGAATGGCAAGAAAAGCGTTTTAGAAAAAGAAAAATTTGCTAACATCGAATATTAATTAAAGTGTAAGAAGATCTACTCTGGAGGTATTTGTTTGGAATGTAGCCTTGTACGGAAATGAAACATCGACGATAAATATTTCAGACAAGAAGAGGATAGAGACTTTTGACATATGGTGCTACAGAAGAGTACTGAAAATTTCATGGGTAGATCACGTAATTAATAAAGAGGTACTGAGCGAAATTTGGGAGAAAAGAAATTTCTTGGATACCTTGACTAAAAAAAGGGATCGATTGGTAGGAAACATTATTAGACATCAAGGATTCGCGAATTTAGCATTGAAGGAAATGTGTGGGGTAAAAATCGCAAAGGGACACCAAGAGACGAATACAGTAATCACATTCAAATAGATGTGAGTTGCCGTTCTTATGAGGAGAAGAGGCTAGCTCAGGATAGAGCACGGTGGAGAGCTATAACAAACCAGTCTCCGGACTGAAGATCACGACAACAAATGTTGTACATCCTCATTTTCACAGTAAAAGAAATTTACCT
Organism: Locusta migratoria; assembly: GCA_026315105.1. NCBI lineage: Eukaryota > Metazoa > Arthropoda > Insecta > Orthoptera > Acrididae > Locusta > Locusta migratoria. Next base: position 212,527,541 of record CM048748.1, read on the forward strand.
AAATGTTTGTTAAGCTTATGGACTTAACTGCGGGGTCATCAGTTCCTAAACTTAAAAACTACTTATGAACTAGCTTATACTAAGGACGAGACAAACATCCATGCCCTAGAGAGTATTTGAATCCCCGACGGAGAACGGCCTCGCGCCTCGAAGCATAGGCCTTAATGCACTCGGCCACTCCGCCGCGGCAGAAATATACCTGACGTCATAGAATTAGTATGGAGATTTGTGAGTATAGAATGTTGCTGAATAAATATCAGTAATTACAGGTGGACGTGAATGATAGCGAACTGAAAATTAAAATATTAAGCTGTCATATGATAGCATGAAACCGACGATCGAGAAAATCAGAAATTTTTTTATTGGTATTATTGATGCTATCGAAACCACCCTACAAACGGAGAACTGAAGGTAGTCTGTTAACAGCCCATTAATCTCTCTCAACGTCTGTTCACGCGATACACAACGAGCTTGTAGTCCCTTTTTCTGCCACGTTGACAAATTTAAGGAGCCTGGGTTGTCAAAATGATCGTTAGTTGCTATTACTTCTGGCGTCATGTAGATTAACAATCAACTTGTTGAAAACGGGTAAGTAGAACACAATGTAAACATCAATTTGTCTTCTGATACAATTTCTATTCACGGTTAGATATCTTGGGAATGATAACTACCAATCATGTTTTGCTCTGTTTCGTTATTAACTAGGTAAGCATAATTCATATCTGAAATATTAATTAATTAGTATTTCAGTTAATTAGATAAGTACAATTGAAGTAAGAGTTGAAGTTAAATACAGCCGTAACAGTTATAGGAAAGGAAAAAAAATTACATTATAAGCATTCTATTTTGCTTTTATTATTTACTTCTGGGCATGCCTATGTCTCGGTGTGCATACCCGTTTCAAAACACTTGAGTCCTAGAACACCGAATGGAGAATATTTGGAGATCTCAGATATTATGATGGTCAACTTACTGTTTAATAAACTTACTCCCCAATGGGCAATAGTATATGATCTCAGGAATACTCACCCTAAGATTTAGTCGTTACCGGAAGACTGGATTTCTTTTATGTGCATTAACGCACTTCATTACATGGTGATTGGACGCCGTTATAGAGGGATAACTTCACGGAAATTGACGTTCCTTGTCAGCATTTCCATGCAGATGATGTTTGTTCAGTAAGCCCCATATGGACCACTCTGGCTAACTTATCTGCTAACAGTGACAGTTATCTCAGCAAAGCTCTTCTGCAAGGTCTTCAGCTGTCATACAGAGCTGTTCGGCATTTAGCTTCACGCATCAGTAAAATCGTTATAAACAAAGTCCAATGCAGAAGCAATCAAAGATAGCTATGTCTTAGTCGAGGAAAACAACTTGTTTCGCCCTGACATGACGGAAATATCGCATTTTCCTTGAAGGTACTAGAAATAATAGAACGCAATGTCCCTAGGTAAAATATAGTTTGTGAATTAGGAAGTTTACCGCGTGGTATTCTGAACTGCCGGCCGCGGTGGCCGAGGGGACTGAGGCGCTCCAGTCACGGTCTGCACGGCCACTACGGTCGGGGGTTCGAATCCCCCCTCGGGCATGGATATTTGTGCCGTTCTTAGCATAAGGTATTTGATAAGTCGTTTGTAAGTTTAGGAACTGATGACCCCGTAGTTAAGTCCCATAAGCTTAACAAACATTTGAACTTTTTTTATTCTGAACTTTCATTTTTATTTTCTTCTATCAACCGTCTGCACAAATAACACAGTGAGTATGAATTTGAATTTCTTCCTTTGTGTTAATGAAAATGGCAAGCCAAATAAAGGCCAGGATGAAACATGGCGTCCTCACGTACAACGGATGTGGCAGGTGGTTCTTTTGAAAGGGCATAGTCGAAAGAAGGGGCAAGGAATATTTTTCGTGAGATTGCTAATAGTCTGTTAACTCCAAATGAATAATGGAGTTTGTTTCATGTTTTTGTACCGTTTTCTTCAATTGTCAGTTTCTTCTTGATAAAGGCGGTCCTAGACAGGACTGGCAGTGAATTTTTATACCATATTTTGGTGCCCATCCCAGATCACTTCTTATCTTGATTGTTTTCCTTTGCCGCTTATATCTCGATCCCATAAAATTTAAAACATTATCGATTTTGACGCACTTAGTAAATGGGGAAATAGATGTCAATTGAAGACTATTTCTCCAGCAGTACTTAAAGGGAAGTGAACGTCACTTATTAATGATAGAGTTTCCAACACTCTAGTTTCTATAGACTCCTCCTTTTACACTAATGTAGACGCAGAAAGACTCTGCTTCGAACGGGTCATATATTGGAGAAGCAATATACCAGTAGGAGCAGCCTTGTTAGTTCCTTTTATGTTCTGTAGGAGAAGCGCATGGTGTATTCCTCACTAGGCGAAATTTTGTGACAAACTTCTGTGGTCATCAATCCCTAGACTTGTAAATTACTTGAACTAACTTATGAGAAGGGCAACACACACACTCATGACCGAGTGAGGATTCGAACCTCCGACGGCAGCAACCGCGCAATTCATGACATGGCGCCTAAGAACCGTGCGATCATTCCCTTCACGGCAAATTTTGTGAAAAGCAGCAAGCAAAAACAACGTTGAAATTCTATAATACTGTATTAAGGATTAATTATTTAGTGTTATAAGATTATACAGTTCTGTCTATGACTAAACAATTTCTGTCTGCTAGCATCGTTATGAACACTACAGATAAGAAAGTAAAAAAATAATAACTAGTCGAGTGTGAGTAGGACCTGCACTCTGGCGCTTCCTTGCAAATTTAAATACTGATCTAGATAGTTCATCTACTCCGTGAGTCAAGAGTCGTGGAGATTTTTATCTGTTGTCAGTGCTGATACTGGGAAGATATCAATCACTCCTGGGAAATCCCAGACTTTCGAGGTCATTTTAATTTTAAATCTTAACTTTTGCTGTAATCTCGCATTTGCTATTGTAATTTGTCACTCATTTTACTATTTTCGGAACTATATAGACTTGCTGTGGTAACTCGAAATTGGAAGATTTTGTGGAGGGCTTCAGAGAAGGGAAAAACAGCAGGCCGCAGGTGTATGGAATAAACAGTAATCCAAACACCGCCGGGTTTTCAGTTAGTATGATATGATTATCAATTAGTAAAATATTTCCTTTACCTGTAGTGTGAAACCTACCTTTGTGCAAATTTCGTGATTCCATGTCAACAACAAGAACCTACCCTATAGGTGTTAATGGGTGAGTTTGTAAGTATTGTTATGAGTAATAACCTCGAATTTTTGCTCAGCCAAGGGGCATTAGACATCAGAATTACCCATAAATGTCAGCTTTATACCTACGCCCGTTCCTGAAATAATGCGGTCTTAACAGTTGCAAAGAGAGACAGGGAAACGGACAAATCAGACAAATAGAGACGACCATCAGACAAACATACGCGCAACGAAACTACTATCGTCCGACGTATAGTTAAAAAAGAATAAAACGTTGAGACTCATGTTCATGCAGGAATTTACAATAATTATTGAAAATAACATATTGTAGACAGAAGACCGTGTTAGTCAGAAAAATGACTGATGACAAAAAGAGTAAATTTTACGTATACTTAAAGTACAGTACTTTATCTAAGAACGATCATTAAAATGAAAGTTTCGAATAACCAATGGCTAACTGATTTGCAACTACACTTGATATTAATGAAGTTCCTCGTAATATCTTCATAACTTATTTTATTTAAAGGTTATCTTCAAAAAGAACTGAACTCAGATTTTTCTAATAAAAGGCCACCAGCTAGTAACCAATCTGTATGAATATAAACTACATCGAAAAATGGATTTCCCCAGTTTGATGAGCTCAATAGTCCGTGTGTGGGGAAGGAGGAAAAGTTGCAGGTTCTATTTTGGATAAAATAGAAGTACGTAAGAAATCAGTTTTAGAACGAACCTAGCTTACATCGAGTTGCCTAAATTCCGTAGTTCTTTGTGATTCATAGACGCCACAAGTTTGGCAAGGTGTCACTGGAAGACACGGGGAGATGCATGGAGTTCGCTAGGTGAATACTAACGTAACTGATATGAAATGTCCACTGAAATATTAAGGCGCACAAGCACTTAAGTTCATTATCTATTCAAATTGTAAGAGGGCTCACACAACAGTATTTTAAAGAAAACAAATTTTTTACTTTAAATTTCTGTGGTGAGGACATCACTGTTGTGCCTAGGCAGCAAAAACATAAACGTGATGCAAGCTACGGTTCTGTTCTTGTCATACGGTGCATCAATATTTTAATACCCCAACAGGAGGCTGATGACATACACATCACTAAAGAAAGCGAAGAAAATCTGCAAAGGACATTATCAAGAATGAATATGATCCTGCCAGATAAACATAACATGAAAATCAACACAAAGAAGACAGATTATGGTATGCAGCCGCGAGCAAATTACAACTGACATTAAGATTAATTATGTACTATTGAAACAACGTGTTTACCTACTTAGGAAGTAAAATCACACCAGATGGCAAGATTTCAGCAGACATAAAAAGTAGAATTTCGCAAGCTAAAAAAGCCTTCAACAATAAACAGAAGCTTCTTACATCAAGGAATATAAAAGAAGAGACCAAAAAAGTATTTATAAAATTCTATGTGTGGAGTGTGGCATTGTATGGCTCCGAAACTTGGACACTCGGCATTTGTGGCAAGAGAAGACGAGAAGCATTTGAATTGTGGTGTTGGAGCAGGATGTAGAAAATCCCTTGGACGGCAAACATGACAAATGGGTTCTTAGAAGAATCGACGGAAAAAGAGCACTCTTGAAAACGATAATGAAGAGAAGAGACAAGATGATAGGTCATCTGTATAGGCACAATGAGTTTATAGTCAATTTTATGGAAAGAATGGCAGAAGGAAAAAGAGGCAGTGGAAGACCCTAATTGCAGTACTTGACTCAGATTCAAAAAGATATAGGATTGGAAGCATATCAGAAAATGAAGAGGCTATCCGAGAACAGAGACGAGTGAAAGAGTAGAACTGCTGTCAACCAATCTTCGGATTGAGAACAAGAGAGAGTAGTAGATCCTCTGGTCCAAATGAACCGATCATGACTTGCAAATAGTTATGTTCGGCTAGCCATTAATGTCCCTAAATAAAGATGGAATTTTTGCGGGCTACAATTCCCCATGTCGTTGGGCCACGATTGATTGCGATTGATTTGAAGAATCCCATAAAAATTTATGGCACGTAATTGAGAGGACAGTTCGAGGAATATCTTGGACCGGCAACACTTTTACTGTTATGGACAGCAATGTGGTTAGCACGGCTTAATATTCCTATAGGGGACTTCCAACGAGTCGAGGCGCTGCATTTCGCCGGAGAAGAAAAGAGTCCGAAACGTTGTTTGGAGGTATCCCATGACTCTGGTCTCCTCTGTGTAAGGTCTGTGCTTTCGCCAGGGCATTGTTCTCCCTTTCATTCATAGTGTAGCAGATACCAACAACGTTAATTTCGAGGAGCGCTTATTAGAGGTGTGTTGTTCCTTGAACGGTAGCAGAATAACGAAACATAGATACAGGTCATGGACAGGCTTCGTGTTGGTTGTAGGAGGAGTCACTAAGTCATCAACCATGGAACATGCCTGGACCTCCATTAACCTGAAGAGAAACAGGTGGTGAAGCTACTGCGTCTCTGATTTATTCACCCGGGAAGTCATTCATAAAGCGTACTGCAGAAATTATGTTAATCTACTGAGAACTAATGTTCATTATAATGGATATGCGGTTTTATGACCTGCTATTAAAGACTGTGCACATCTGTCGTAACAGCTGTCGTTCATCTGAATGGACACTGCAGTGGTGCCATCTATTGAGAAATCCAGTTTTAAAAGAAAAAGACTACTACTGTCACAGTATTGCTTACTGCAGTTTTGTCAAAGGGGAAAATAACAAACGGTATGGAAACACTGGCTACACGAAGGAAACCAAAATAAAGGGTCAATGCTAGTTTCCTTTTAACATTGGTCAATAACGTTTCTCTCTATTATCAGAAACAAAATAGTCACAATCTACGGCTTTCAGAAATTCATAGTCAGTGTATAATACAACTGACGTACACTGCCAATAAAGTGTGTCCTTTACATTTTAACTAACTTTCTAATGGTTACATATTCATCACCAAAACCCAGTGATCGCAATAGACGATAAAAAAAAGCTAATAGTTTTGTGAATTCCATTCAAAGAATTCATAATAATTGTCGTAATTATCATCAGGATAAAAAGCACAAAAATCAACAACATACGAAAATCGACTTAGCCCTGAAGGCATTACGATAAATGGCCACATATGGACTAACAACGAGGGTGGTGCGCATTCATAATTTCCTATTTAAGTAACTCTTTCGGTGCTATAGCTTCAAAAGTAAGAGACATTCTGATCGTATTCTGCGTCGGAAAAATTAGTAAACCACAGCGTAAGCAAAGAACAGAAGTGACTTCGCTCTCATCATCATCGTGGTTAACTTCGCATGTCTTTTATGGATAAGGTCATTACAACAGTGAAGGAAAGGTAAAAAGAAATCCGGTTGAAACAGACAAACCGAAAACTGCTTGAAATGACATCTTACATGGCCACGGTAAGTTCCTCTGCTGATTAGGGTCCCTGCAGCAGCAGGATGTTTTAGTTTAGATGCGGATGCTGACGTCTTGGCTAGTGAGGGTCGCAGTTTAAGACTTTGATTTATTTATGGTATACGTCAGTCACGATCGTGGCTAAAGCAAAACAAACATCGCACCAGTCCTACAGCTTTAGCAGCTGGTCTTATTGTATAAACGTGAACTCCGCGGGAAGAAGGCTGCACCGCGCTAGTGGAACCGGTTACCGAGAGAGCCATTGTCACTTAAAAGTCGCAGGCCGCTTTGTTATCCCTAACACTGACTTCTGCTCGCTTCTCGTAGCTTCTCTACTTGTAATAACGGGGAAATCGTTACCAACGCGCAGATTTCAGATTTAGGCGACAGACTAAGGTAAAAACTAGCGGAGAAAGGTGTATCTATGCGAATTTGTCGGCCTCCGTGCCTGAGTGGTCTATTTGGAGAACACGGCGTTCATACCCAGTTACTGCAGAAAATATTTCTTTGGTGGGAGGATCGGAATTTTTAGGGTCATTACACAACTAAATCTAATATAGCTATTCGTACATAGTGTCGCGACCGTCAGCCGATTCAGATACAGAACACAGACCATAGAGTTTTGCGTATACGTATACAGGGTTTACATATTGAGGAACAATTTCAATTATTTACTGCACAAGAACGAAACATTGTACATATATCTTACATATGCCATTTTTATGAGGTACCCATTTTTGTTCCCTTCCTGTATACCGCCACAGCGTATTTTGGTAAGTTGCCGATAGTCAGCGCTAGGCGCAAACATAGGGAGTTCAGGTGCTATACCGGCCATAGTACGGCCCCTGTCGATAGGCAACACCCATGGCACAGTGATGTACCGGGAAACGCACTCAAGAGGCAGCAACATGTCCAAGTAGGAATATCCAGTGACAGTAGTCTCGGCGAAGAAGAATATGTTTGTTTGTATAGTCTATGGGACTTAACTACGGGGTCATCAGTCCCTAAACTTACAAACTACTTATGAACTACTTACGAACTAGGACGGCACAAATACCCATGCCCGAGGGGGGATTCGAACCCCCGACCGTAGTGGCCGTGCAGACAGTGACTGGAGCGCCTCAGTCCCCTCGGCCACCGCGGCCGGCGAAGAAGAATAACTCTCACAGTTTTCGACATGACAAGACACAAAAAAACATTTACCTTTGGGACATCACTCTTAAATTCAGTGCATTCGCGTGGACGTTTTGTACCCCAAGTACGACAAATGTGCCTGTTCAATTTCCCATTAGTGTGAAAAGTGGCTTCGTTGCTAAAAATTGAGCGATTAAGAATGCCATCCCCATCCTCATTCAATTGTTGCAACTTCGCACAAAAAGACGCTTGTCTTTGTCGTCGACATTGCACTAGTTGAAATTCGAATGGTTTCACAGACAGCTTCTGTCGCTGGACTATTCCACGCTGTCATTGGTGCAATTTTGAGTTCTCAGCATGCACCGATTTCTTTGGCCTCCTTAGGAGTGTCTGTATTACACTTTTCTTTGCCGGGCATAACTAACCCGTCGTAACGAATTTGTTGTGCCAGTGGTAAATGGCATTCCTTCTTGGTGGCTTCTTACCATACTTGGTTCTAAACATCCGTTGAACTACTGTAGCAGTTTTAGTCGAACTTTAATACATAGAAAGTACGCTTCTCACCTGAACTCGCCATGTTTGCGACTAGCGCTGACTACCGGCAAATTACCAAACTACGCTGTGGCGGTATACAGGAAAGAAAACAATACTCTAGGGTATCTTCAAAATGATGGTATGATATATGTGCAATATTTAGATCTTGTGCAATTAATGATTGAAAGTGTTCCCGGAAGTTATGTACACCCTGTATTTTAGGAGGTGGTAGTACAAACTAATTGCAATAATAATGCCATATGTGTCCAACTTTTATTGTGTACAGAGATAGCTATTAGTAAATAACCCAAAAACGTTAAAACAAAGGCAACTGAGGACGTTGACCAACGACCAACTTCACTGCAGTTTTGACTTTTTCTTGATAACACCACGTGTAGCTCTTTTGAGGTCATCTTTGTGTCGTTTTATGAGGGCTGCAATATTAATGATCGAAACAATCAAATCGGCTCTTCACTTTTTCTCTGTATACTTTGTCTTTCAAGCATCCAGACAGGCAAAAGCCCAAAGGGGAAAGGTGCAGGGACGTTAGTGGCCAAGAAACGGGCTCATACTACCGATCCATCTTCTTGGGAATGTTGTGTGTAGATGCTGTGTCAACTGACGACTAGAACGTCCAGAATGTCTGTCATTCTGGAAAAAAAATGTCATTGTAGTCAAAGGAATCTCTTCCAATAATGTTGGAAATTCATTTTCAAGAAACTACAGACAATGGATTGCTGCAATACCGGGTCAGCCACGGCAGGCCAAATGGCACGCGGGCCAAGTGACGATCGGAGTCTCTCGGGTTTTCTCGACATACTCGGAACTATTCGCCGAGACCCGACATTTCGTGTTACAGTCTGATGCGCAGCGCCGGCCTTAGTCATGAGCAAACGATGCAATCGCACTGGGCCCTGCGCTTCTAGAAGCCCCACGTAAAACATCAGAACGAAGTTTATAAACTGTCCTCTACTACTTGAACTACTTTATCTCACAAAGCTACCCATTCTTGTTCTATGATATTACTTTGTTCCGTTTCGCTCAATCCTTGTCTAACGCTCCCTCTGAAAATGTCGACAACCTTTAGTTCCTTAAGTTAACCAGGTTATATTTCCTTACTTTTCTACCTTTTTCCAGTTGTTGTCAGAGCTGCTTGTGTAAGACTTTTAAGGGACCAAACTGGTCAGATCATCACTCCCTAGACTTACAAACTACTTAACCTAACTTATGCTAAAGTCGACAGGCATATCCATGCCCCAGGAAGGATTCAAACCTCCGGCGGGATAGGCTGAGCAATTCACGAGATTGTGCCTAAGACCGTACAGCCATTCTCTGTCGGGAAATAAATCTGCTGACTTATGGCGTATACACAGGGTTTCTTTGTCAGATCTGAGACGAAGTATTTCATTGCGGTCGCGAGAACCGGAAAATAACCAAAACTTTCGAAACAGGCTAAGATGATTGGTATTCTGAAACCAGGTTAAGCGGAACAGGTGCTTCTCACTAGCGACCAGTATGGTAACTCAATATGACCTATAAGCTAAAAGAAAGGCTCATTCTAAATCACGTTCAAGAGATTACTGACCAAATTACACCTCACGTGTAAAGTGACTTTAGGAAATATCGCAGCCGCTGCGACCTGGTCTTAAACGCTGAAAACTTTCGCAGATGCTGGATTTCAACAACATCTAAAATCATCTGCAGTTTTTGTGGATCTTTAAGCAGCGGACAGAAATCATCCCATGCTAAAAGCTTGAGTTTCTAGTGAACAACATGCTCTATGATATGCGCTTTGATGTATTCCAGAACGGACAATCTATCAGATGGAGGGTTACATACGGCTTATCCCAGGCTTAGTTCTCCCTCCCCCCTGTCATTAACCTGCAAATCCATGACATGCCAGACACGGACTCCATCAATATCCAGTGCGCACACGACTTAACACTAGTTTTCCCGAGTAAATACCTTAACCACTGTGAGAAGGTGCTGACAAGTGACCTGATTAAATTGATTACTTCTGTAAATAAAGACTTCAACTTAACTGAAATAAGACTGAGTTCTATATATATATACTTCAACTTAATTCATATAACACTGAGTTTAGTGAATTCCATCTGAAAATAAAGTAGCCCAAAGGAAGCCACATGTGAATTTCGACGGAATCGAAGTACCACGTAATTAAAAATTGGTGTACCTGCGTATCACCTTTGATGGGTCTTTGGCATTCAAAAAACAGAGCACAAACATTTCTAAGAAAGATTTGGCTCAAGACTGAAGTTACTTCAATACCCCACGCTTATCTGTTCTAGTTATTGTGTATTGTATGGTGGAATAATGCATGCCACTATAGTAAAACAGCACCATTGTAACAAATATTGATGTCTAGCGTAATGAAGCAATAAGAGTTGTTACTATAAGTGCTATATTTACGCACGTCCGGTCGTTACGTGTAAGGGGTAATACTTTTCCGCCAGATCTAAGAAGTAATGCAGTTAAGATGAAATTGCTCAAGAACATCAAGTTTCGTAAGAACTTTACCTTGTGCGACGCTCTGAAAGCTCCCCCAGCACGCAGTAAGAAATCATGAAAAGTAACCAGGTATTACACAAAAAGGCGTGCCCTTTAAATACAGAGAACGCTAGAATGAACTTGCACCGCACATCCATCAAAGAAGGTTGAACGATTGCATCAACCACGCCTAAATCGGTCGATTCTGAACCGCATCCGGGCGGGTCAAGGCAGATGTATGCACGCCATGAACAAGAATTCCTCCTATCTGCTGACTGTGACAGCGGAGGGGAGGAGAAAAGTATAGAAAAAATAGTTAAAAAGTATCCACTGTAAGCATTTGACGATGATTTGGGGAATTTTCTTCAAGTGATTCCAATTGCTCTGAATTGGTTGTCGAATTGACAAGATTTTATTTAAACCTTTATAGGATAGTGGTCGATATATTGCCCACCGCCGGCCGTGGTGGCCGAGGGGACTGAGGCGCTCCAGTCACGGTCTGCACGGCCACTATGGTCAGGGGTTCGAATCCCCCATCGGGCATGGATATTTGTGCCGTCCTTAGTATAAGGTAGTTGATAAGTAGTTTGTAAGTTTAGGGACTGATGACCCCGTAGTAAAGTCCCATAAGCTTAACAAACATTTGAACATTTTTATTGCCCTCCTACCATAATGCGAAACAGAGTACATTGTTCTTTGCCTTACTTGTTTTTCACCCGTTTCGTTCTAAATAACAAGTTTACCATTGCAATTTGTATTATTTCACAATGGCTAGTAATGTTTTATTGTTTGAATATTGTAATGTGTTCAGTTTTTGTAATTCAGAGAATTATTTAATAAATGGTATCTTCTTTGCATTCCAAATGCCATTTTTTAGTTACCTATTCCAGTATAAGAAGGTGGTCTTTTATATTACCACCATCTACAGTAGTCTAAGCCCCACCCAAAATGGGTAGTGGTCTGTACATCGACCACCTATTTATTCCTTTCACTTTATAGTTAAATGAACAGAAAATAATTCTGGGTATATTACGTGCCTATATATAAGTGAAATGGGATACAGTGCAAATATTACCTTTCAACTTTTCAGAAAAAAGGTTTTGTCCTATAAAGGGTTAATGTAGATACCTTTGTAGTCTTCGAATTAATACACACAATGTTTACATTTATTTTGTTGTTTCTGATCGGGTGAATCCAATAAAACATATCCCAGGCGTGTATCTGCAGTAGTTTTCCATAAATTCGAGAGAAGGAAAGAAAATATGTGTTTTGGAAGCTTCTTAGATATTTTCTTTATTATTTTAAATTCCAGACAATTGCACAACGTTTTCAACAGAAGTTGTAGAGAATTTAATTTTGGAAAATGGTGGTAATAAAGTTAACGAAAACTATATGAATGTGTTAGAAAATCTGCTTTCATTAATACCATATGTCAGGTGAATAAATAAGGTACAAACTACAACAGTTACTATGTAGTTTCACTTAATCGATGTTGTTAATATGTTCTTTCACTGAAAAATACAGAAAAGTAACTAGTTTCAAGGTTACGAAACGACTGAAACCACTCACTAACGGTTTCCAACATTCGTAATGGAAAGTAAACAAATAAACTAGTATAACTGCGCCTCGGTTGCACGCCGGGCGCCGTGGCTCAGCGCGCCCGGTCTGAGGACTGAACGTCCTCTGTAATAAAAAGGCTGAGCCAAAAGATCAACGAATGAACAAGCACGAGCAATAAAAACGACCGCAATTCATAGAGCTACCGAAAAAAAAAAAGAAAGTTGCACAGTGGTAGAGTGCCAGACTACAAATCCAAAGGTCACGGGTTCGATCTCCGCCGGGTCCTAGGATTTTTATCTGTCACTTTTCACTTCTCTCCCCTCTGGCAGTGTTGCTCATGTGAAAAATACCGAGTAGCACCGTGGTTCGGAACCCACATTAAACTGTAGGTCCCCCTATACCTGGCTGGGTAAGTCAGTTCGAAGGTCGGAGGAAGGCAACGGCATACCACCTCCAAACAGGACCAGGCACTGTGGTGTTCAAACCAATCTTCGGATTGTTGACTGCTTTACCTTTTAATCTCTGGTATTTCTGAAAAATTACTATACATCTGGGACATGTTTCATTAGATTCACCAGGTCAATAACAACAAAATAAATAGAAATCGTCGAGGTTGCTAAATTTCAGGCTATAACTCTTATTAGCCGTTAACTCCGTAACTAAATATTTGCATACCTATTTTATATTAAGTTTTTTTCTTTAGTTTTATTTGTAGAATACCATATTAAAAATTTGCATATCTTCGTGAATCACCGTATATTGAGGTACTGCCGCGGCGGAGCGGCCGAGCGCATCGAGGCGCTATGCTGCGAAGCGCGAGGCCGTTCCCCGTCGGGGGTTCGAATCCCCCCCTCCCTCGAGCATGGATGTTAGTGCTGCCTTTAGTATAAGTTAGTTCATAAGTAGTTTGTAAGTTTAGGCACTGATGACCGCGCAGTTAAGTCCCTTAAGCTCTACAAACATTTGAACATTTTATTGATGTACTCAAAGATGCTCACAATGGCAGAAGAAAAACACGAAAATGGAGCCAACGCGGCTCAATAGGCTTAGCAGTCTGCCTGTATTTACGCGTGGCACATCAAAAGTGTTATTCATGTAAATATTGTCATCTTTGTAAGCTGTGTAAACCACCATTTGGCCCTCGTTTCGGAACTCGTTTGAAATGTTTTCACAAAAAAAGAGTGCTTTGACACTGAAGGCAGAGCAATATATGCTCATCTGTTTGAAACGAGAATATTTGCGTGTTTCATCACAAGCAAATAACGTTTCTGTAACACAACTCGCCGCAGTCATCTTTTATATTTTTTTACCCTGTCTGCCCGTTATCGACAACGTCAGATATGCGACATGGGGGTGGGGGGGGCGGGGGAGGGAAAGAGGCAGGATTAATATCTATCAGTGGCTGCGTGGTATGACGTGCTGCAGATTTATTTCCGCAAAACTTCGTGTAAATACACAGAGTAACAACAAACGCTTTGCAATAATTGTTAATAATAGTCAGTATAATTTTCAAACGGAAGTCACTGTAAACACCAGGAACTAACATTGACGGAAATACGTTACTACAAAGTTCGTTGGCCTGATGGAGGAACAGTGAATCCATATTTGAATTGAAATGCAGTCTCTGTTGCGAATTATAATATTTATAACTCTAACGCGTTTCGCGCTTTTGGCATATCATCAGAAAACTCAAAAACGGCTGGATGGCATAAGTTAATATTAAAACATACGATGATCATCATTTTAGACTGGATAAAATCCGAGGATATAATCAGTCCAAAAGCGTCGTCAAATGTCAAATGATGTATCTATATTCATTCTATGAACGCGGACCTATGCAACACAACGCTGCTGATGTGGAACTTTTTTGCCGCACCTCTTTTAATATTTGACGATACTTTTGCATTGTTTATATTCTCGGATTTTATCTAGTCTAAAATGCTGATCATCGTGTATTTTAATATTAACGTATGCCATCCAGCTGTTTTTGAGTTTTCTGACGATGCACCAAATGCGTGAAACGCGTTAGAGGTAATAAATATTGTAAAATGCAACACAGACTGCTTTTCAATTCAAATTGACGGAAATGATTAATTTATTTCGGTAGGAATCGTCCGTGAAGTGTCACAGAGGACACAGTTTATAGTAAACCATGATAAGGCATCGACTAAAACAGAGGTAACTTCGGGCGTTTTACAGTGTTGTGTTATTGGTCCTCTGCTGTTCCTTATTTAAATAAATGATTTGGGAGAAAATCTAAGCAGCTCTCTAAGGTTGTTTGTAGATGACGTCGTCATTTACCGTCTGGTAAAATCATCCGAAGATCAAAACCAACTACAGAACGATCTAAATAAGATATAACTAAGGTGTAAAAATTGACAACTGACTAAATAATGAGAAGTGTGAAGTCGTTCATATGAGTACGAAAAGAAATCCTTAAACTTTGTTTACAAGATAAATCAATCAAAAGTGAAGGCCGTAAACTCCACAAAATACCTAGGAATTACTATTACTTCACACTTAAACTGAAATGAACACGTAGATAACGTCGTGGGAAAGGCGAACCAAAGACTGCTTTTTATTGGCAGAACCCTTAAAGAATCCTTATCAAGTGGGTCTGACGGAAGCCATCGAAAGAGTCCAAAGAAGGGCAGCTCGTTTTGTATTGTCACCATGCAGGGGAGACAGCGTCACGTAAATGATACAGGATCTGGGATGGGAATCATTACAAGAACGACGCTTATCGCTGCGGCGTGGTCTACTTACGAAACTCCAATCGCCAATATATTCCTCCGAATGCGATAATATATTTTTGACTTCTACTTACATAGGTAAAAAAGATTATCACAATAAAATAAGAAAAATCAGAGTTCGAACGGAGAGCTTCAGGTGTTCTTTCTTCCCGCGCGCTACTCGAGAATGGAATGGGAGATAAATAGTATAAAGGTGGTTCGGTGTACCCTCTGTCAGGCAGTTAAATGTGATTTGCTGAGTATCTAATGTAGAAGTGGATGTAGAAGAAATGACCTAATTATGCTGTGAAATAGAATATCTTCTATGAATGTACGTTTTTATGAAAAACACTCGTAGTTCTGATTCGTTCCAGTGTTCCAACGACAACATATCAAGAAATGTTGAGAGGATAATCTTCCAAAGAGTCAGACCATTTTAGTATTGTAGTAAATAAATATTGCAAACATCCTCGCGTTGTTTTTATATATGAAATCATGTGTTGCACCGTTACTAGTATCGGGGCTGAGCCCCTCATCAGTCGGTAGTTTTGATTCCACTTGATTTTTACATTGGTTCCTTCAGTGAAGGAGCTGTCTATTTCGTACAGGGAACACTTTCAATTATTTATTGCACAAGAACCAAACATTGTGCGGATATCAAACATACGTCGTATTCACGAGAAACGCTGAAAGCATTATTTTTCCATTTATACCACCACATCGTAGTTCGGTAATTTGACGATAGTCCGCGCTAGTCGTTGGATCGGCAGTGCTGCAGAAGGGGTCAGCTGTTTCATGAAATGGCCTCGCCGATCACCAGATCTCACTCCGTATGAATTTTTTCTTTATGGTCACATTAAAGATGTGGTGTAAGTACCGCCTCTTCCATCTGATGTAGCAGAGATCCGGGAGAGAATACGGGAAGCGACTGCCACAGTAGATGATTCCATGCTGGGACGGGTGTGGCAAGAATTCGATTATCGCATTGACGTCTGCCGAATCACTCATGGTTAGCATATCGAATATTAGTAAAAAAAAAAACTTCCAGAGTTTCACAGTTTCTCTTCAAAGGCAATGTGTATGAGATTTGTACAATGTCAGCAACTATGAGAAACAAATTATGTATTGTGGACATACACAGCTGTAGACTTAAGTCGTAATGATGGAAACCGCTTCAGCTGTATGGTATTCTTTTATTAACCAACTAGTTTCGTGTCATTATAGCCACGTCACCAGGGTTATCTGTATACAAAGAAGAACAAATGACAGTAACAATCGCGTTATGCTATTTTACATTTGGGCTATAGATAACAAAACTGTAGATGAAAGTACTCACAAGTCATTTCATATTTTTTTTCCCTCTCAGTGTACTAGACGACCCAAGTTTCTCTGTTCCTATTCCATAAAATGATAAATAAATCGGATTGCCTGAGTTAAAACAATGTGGAAATGGTAAATAAGAGAAAATTAAGCGTACCTACCGGTGGTGTTGCGCTGGGGCCGACAGTCGTCAACTATGTGGTGCCTGTGACAGAGCTGGTAGGTACGTCACAAGTGTGCATGCGCGAAAATCAAATTGCGCATGAGGCGGTTTGCGCTTTGAAACAAGCGTTGTAGCAGAGAAGGTTGGGCTATATCTTTACAGCCGGCCGCAGTGGCCGAGGAGACTGAGGCGCTCCAGTCACGGTCTGCACGGCCACTACGGTCGGGGGTTCGAATCCCCCCTCGGGCATGGATATTTGTGCCGTCCTTAGTTGTAAGTAGTTCATAAGTAGTTTGTAAGTTTAGGGACAGATGACCCCGTAGTTAAGTCCCATAGACTCTACAAACATTTGAACATTTTTTGTCTTTACAGATTACAAAAAAATGTTCTTAACGATATAGTACATTTTATCACTATTTTACATCGTTAACAAGAAGCTGCCATATAAAATATAGATTTATTGAACACAAGTTTCAGTTTGGTAATAAATTGAAACCACATGAATTATATCTTACATTACTCTATTAAATATTTATAATTTAAATAGTGCTTCAGTAGGCTCCCTTTGGGTATTCTACAATGAAGACTGTATGTCTTATGTATTATTATTCAAACACTCAAAATTTGCTAAGATGTAGCGATGGCGCAGCTCAAGTTGTCCGTTGAGTATGTTTGTAAATTTATCGGACCAAACTGCGTGGTCATCAGTCCGTAGCTTACAAACTACTTAAACCTAGGTAAACTAACCGAAGGACAAACACACACACCCATGTCCCAGGGAGGACTCGAACCTCCACGGCTAGCAACCGCGCGCTCCGCAGCGAGGCGCTTTAGACCGCTCGGCTACTCCACCGCGGCTGTCCGTTGAGTGTGTGTATTGGGAGACGCTTCTTGCATCTTAATGTTTCAATCTCTTCCAGAATATTAAGGTTTTATCCACAGGGAAAGAAAGGGACAAAATGATATAATTCATGTTGTATCAGTTTACTACCAAATTGAAACTTGTGTTCAATAAATATATATTTTATATGGCGGCTTCTTGTTAACGATGTAAAATAGTGATAAAATGTACTATATCGTTAAGAACAATTTTTGTAATCTGTAAAGATATAGCCCAACCTTATCTGCTACAACACTTGTTTCATAGCGCTAACCGCCTCATTCTCAATTTGATTTTCGCGCATGCGCACTTGTGACTACCTACCAGCTCTGTCACAGGCACCACATAGTTGACGACGGTCGGCGCCAGAGCAACACCACCGATATGTACGCTTAATTTTCTCTTATTCACCATTTCCACATTATTTCAACTCAGGCAATCCGATTCATTTGTCATTTTATGGAGTAGGACCAGAGAAAGTTGGGTCGTCTAGTCCACTGAGAGAGGAAACATATGAAGTAACTTGTGAGTACTTTCACCTACAGTTTTGTTATCTATAGCCCAAATGTAAAATAGCATAACGCGATTGTTACTGGCATTTGCTCTTCTTTGTATACAGATAATCCTGATGATGTGGCTCTAATGCCACGAAACTAGTTGGTTAATAAAAGAATACCATACAGCTTAAGTGGTTTCCATCATTATGTTGTTATGGTCTTCAGTCCGGAGACTGGTTTGATGCAGCTCTCCACCCTACTCTATCCTGAGCAAGCCTTTTCATCTCCTCATAAGAACGACAACCCACATCCACTTGAAATCTGCTTACTATACGCGTCTCTTGGTCTCCCTCTGCGATTTTTACCCCACACGCTTCCCTCCAATGCTAAATTTACGATTCCTCGATGTCTAAGAATGTGTCCTACCAAGCGATCCCTTCTTTTAGTCAGGGTATGCCAAAAATTCCTTTTCTCACCAAGTCTGTTCAGTATCTCTTCATTAGTTATGCGATCTACCCACCTAATCTTCAGCATTCTTCTGTAGCACCATCAAAAGCCTCTATCCTCTTCCTGTCCGCACTGCTTATCGTCCATGTTTCACTGCCGTACAAGGTAACACTCCACACAAATGCCTTCAGAAAAGACTGCCTTACACTTAAATTAATATTAGATGTTAGCAAATTTCTCTTTTTCAAAAATGCTTTTCTTCCCATTGCCATTCTGCATTTTATATCCTCTGTACTGCGACCATCGCATGTTATTTTACTACCCAAGTAACAAAACTCATCTACCACCTTCATTGTTTCGTTACCTAATCTATTTACTTCAGCATCACCTGATTTTCTAAGACCGCATTCCATTATTTTTGTTTTGCTCTTGTTAATGTTCATTTTATACGCTCTCTTCAACACACTGTCCATTCCATTCAACTGCTGTTCCATGTCCTTAGCTGTCTCTGACAGATTTACAACGTCATCAGCAAAACGCAATGTTTTTATTTCTTCCCCCTGAACTTTAATCCGTATTCCAAATTTTTCCTTGCTTTCCTTCATCGCCTGCTTGATGTACAAATTGAATAGCATCGGAGAAATATACAACCTTGTCTTACTCCCTTCCCAACTGATGCTTCCCTTTCATGTCCTTCGAGTCTAATAACTGCGGTCTGGCTTTTTTACAAGTTGTAACTAACTCTCCTTTCCCTGTATTTTACCCATGCTCACTTCAGAATTTGAAAGAGTGTATTCCAGTCAACTGTTATAACTATGAGAAAATCTAAGTGACTTTCCTAAGACCACCTACAACGTGCCTGAATTCCATGTGCCGGAGCCTTGCCTACGGTACCAAGAATCAATAGTGAGGCTGAGAGACTTGATAAATTTTGGAAGGTAACTTTTCGGCAACTTACTTCTGCGGCTTGTACTATAAGAAGAGACAGGAATGGTGGTCACGTGCCCCTTCCCACGCGCGGGCTAGTTGTATACAGCTGGGGCGATACTGCTGGCTATGTAACGCGACCCGTGTCCGCAGCGTCGGCTCGTTCGTCCCGCCGCGACCGCGTGATGGCTCCATCGACAAGCGAAGGCGAAGTGAAAGCTGATGCTTTGGGCGGCGCGCGCGCGGTCAACACACGGGGGAACCGCCGCGCAGCGTAATACCCGCGGCTGGTGCGAGGTTAAGGGCCGTCCACAACGCGAGGGCTTCATCCCGGGCAAGGATACGCCATCGTTGCCGTGATTAATTGCATCTCGCCACGCCTCGATGGGAAAAACCTGCCAGGGGTGACGCCGACGCTGTTCCTCCCGACTGCGGCGGGGGATCGTTATTCTTCTGTCAACGGCAGCAAAATGGCTGCTCACCGGTAGACAACTAGTTTCCACTAACATATACTTGAAGCGTATGGCGTCAGGTTTCTTAAAGCACAAATACACAGTACCAGCTAAGCGAGTATTATTCCTGCTATGTGTTGCGACACACATTGTACGGCATCACACCTTGTGTCGTTCTACAGTTCCTTTCTTCTTTTGTTCGAATGAAACGAAGAATACGCTGAAGTAGGCCTATAATCCACAGAGAAATTCTAACTGAACTATATGCTCTCGGACTATATGGATTTCCTGCTATATTTCTGTAGATAATTTCCCGCTGTCTCTCTCTATACTGCCCTACAGAAAAAACTACTCCCGCTTTCTTAATATAAGTTCCACCTACAGAAATTTGAGATTAGAATAACTGTACGTTCTGCCGAAATTTTCATCTGTTCTTTAATGTAATTACAGCTATACAGAAAACTTTATTTTTCATTTTGAGTTAAATGTTTGTTTGTAAATCTATCGGACCAAACTGCGTGGTCATCAGTCCGTAGCTTACAAACTACTTAAACCTAGGTAAACTAACCTACGAACAAACACACACACCCATGCCCCAGGGAGGACTCGAACCTCCACGGCGAGCAACCGCGCGCTCCGCAGCGAGACGCTTTAGACCGCTCGGCTACTCCACCGCGGCTTGAGTTAAATATAAATATTTATTGTGACATGAAAATGAACCGCTTTCCGTTATAAGTAGAAAACCACTGTTATCTACTTTTTCACAATTGAAGTCCTCGAAGAAGTTTCGTTCTTGACTCGAACATTTTGAATATTACTCTTTACCTGTGCGGTGATCAATACTTCAAGCTTCGGTAAAAGTAAACGATTACACTAGCGATGGTTTCAGTTACATTCCCACTAGTACTTCCTCACTACTTAATAACTGAGATTATTCTTTGGCTAGCACTTCTATGATGATGAAGATAGGGGTTTTTGGGCGCAAGACATCTAGGTCTTCAGCGCCCTATGAAATTAAAGAATATAAGGACCAACAAGTGTTAAGAGTTAGGAGACAAAGGACAGCGATCCAGCAAGCAACACGTGCAGCTGAAGTGAAATACATAGGTGAACAGTAGACATGAAGCTGGTGAAAAGTATCCCAATACCAAAGCTGGAGAAAGAGTTAAAATCACTAAGCTGAGGAACACGGCCGGCTGACCAGAGCGATATAAAAGATTTTGCCAGCCACGCTGCAATATATTAAAACCTCCAGCCTAAAAGTTTAGGCCAGAGTTGGGACAAATCACAAAATTTTAAAACTTTGTGCACACACGCTTCGTCATTACATAAATAGAGGGCAAACATGCACCAAGATTCGCCGCAACCCTCTGTTTACGATATAAATCACATTCAATTAATATGTGGCGGACAGTAAGCTGCATATCGCAGGCATCACACAGCGGAGGCTCCTCACGTTGAAGTAGGAAACCATGCGTCAGTGGACAGTGCCCAATGAAGCACTTCTACATACTAATACATACAACAGCAGAATTGACATGAAATATTGAACAGTAATATTACAAGAAAACTTCCGTCAATATTATGTGCCAGAATGGGTGCGATTTTGGATAAATCTGAAATACAGGCTAACCTCTTCGTAGAAAACGAAACATATTTTCTTATCCCTGACATATTGTTTTCTTCCGAGGTCATACTAGTGTGTCTTTGTTTATTACAGTCTATCATTTTTATAGGTGAATGACTTTCTTCGGGTCATAATAACACGATAATCTGTCTCAAATGTTTACAGCTCTACTGTGCAAGTGCAGCTACCTCATTCTGTCCTAAAACCTCTGACAGTAAAGTCCTGTAACATTAACGTTCATGAACTACAAGTTAGCTTATTGTCCTTCGAAATAGTCACCTCCCATAGCTATTAACTATGCACCACTGAGCTCTGCGATAAATATCTTCGAAACATTGCACGAAGTCTTCTTTTGGGCGGTGTTCAAAAGCCTTGTATTGCTGGATGTCAGGAATATCGTCAAATATCTTCCCATTCAAAGCTAGTTTGAGTAGAGGGCGTAGCAAGAAGTCTGGAAATTGACATCCGGCAAGTATCGGGGATGCTCCTCCACGCACAGCCAATATCGTCAAACAGTTTCGGACAAAAATGGGGTGGTGCAACTTGAACATCTACCATACCCGCCGCATCTCTATCTTCGAGACGTCTTTCTATTTCCTCCACTAAAACTCGCTTTGAAGGGAAAGAGATTTGACGATAATCAAGACAACCAACGAAATGTGAAGAGGCTTTTGAACAGCATCCCAAAGGAAGACTTCATGTCAAGTTTCCAGGACATGTATCACAGGTATCACAGAGCTCAGCGGTGCATAGTTATGGGAGGTGACAATTTCAAAGGCCAGCAAGGTAACTGTAGTTTGTAGTTCATCTATGTCAGTGTTACAGGACCTGTTCATCGAACTTCATTGTGAGAGATTGTAGATGTCTTTGTGTTGGTTTGAATATCGTGCACCTCAACGAGAGACACAAGTGGTCCAACAGTCAGAATTAGTTGAGGTGGAAAAACGACTAAGAAAGATTACTGGGCCGTCCCACTTCACAGAACAGCGATCTGTAAAACAGCGCCAGATCAGATTCGAATACACTGTCTCAGCACCAAATACCTTCAGTCTCGCTCCTCGCAGTAAAAGAAAGACAAGACGAACATAACATTATATCTCGATAATATTTGCTGAAGTTCTTTAACACTGAATTAGTTAGCAATTAATTTTTGGAAAACCCCAATGAAAACTGTGGAATATCTATACTAAGTGCGTTATATTTAGTCATACTCACTTTCAACGGAGTTTGGTTGGTGTTTTTGGTGAGGTAGCCAAACCGGAGCTCCAAAGATGACCTCTGAAACAAAATGGTTTTCGTTAGTTAGGTTAACTGATTATTAATATAGTGACAAAAAGTATACTCTTATTCTTGCATTAGATATGGAATTTCCGTGTTAATAAATAGGCTGACATTACAGGGCTGGCGAAAAAAGCAAAAAATGGCAATATGGAAAACGGATCTCTGGTCCGAAAACGAATGAGCCGGACGTTTAAGAGAAAATTACTGCATTTCAGATGTATGGCTGTTCTGCTGACTGAAGTAGATACTTTTTGTGATAATTTCATCGATACAGCCACGAAGAAACACCTTAATCATGATCTACACCCATAATTTTAGACGTTTAGTCATTCATTTTGTAACCAGTTTTAATATTAATAACAGTCTTGAATACCATATAATAGATCATTGTAATCCATAACTGTGATGTAATCCTAAACAGAAACGATGTCAGCAATCAGACCTAAAGGAATATTTCAGCCTACTTTATTGCAGGTCTAGATTCGAATTGCAGATCAGCTACCATTAGTGTGTTTGAAGAGAGTTAATTGCACATGCTATTACACAACCAAACTTTTAATTATGGTATGTGAGTTTCAGGGTCGTGTAATAAGCCTGTTTGTATTACTCACTTCAAACACACTGATAATAGCTATACTACACCTGGATTAGTAATAAAGTACAGATTGTCTTTCTAATTCTTCGTTTTTAATTTATGTTTTGTAGTCGAAATGACGTCCTATAATAGTGCAAAGATAAATGCAGCAAATAAGTTTCGATCAATGTATCATACATTAGGCTCTCCACGCTACTACATAAAAAGAAAATAAAGAAGGAGAAAACGAAGTAGAATTTTCGGTTCTTCTCTAGCTTTCAGGAAATGTCTAGAACTCCTGATTAGTTCATGAGCAACATGTAGAGAGTGAACTAGAGTACCTACACGACGAAACTGCGTACGTGACCGAGATTAAGTGCGATATCTTCCAACAATGCGAATAATGTGTGTCCTAAAAACCAAGCTCACGACTGCAGCTATGATGAAGAAGTAACTCACTGTATTCATGCGGTATATTGTAGAATCTTTTCCCCGACACTCCAAAAACATGAAGAAACGAAAAAGTGTATCATTTACTACATTTTCGCTATTCATGCTAACTTCAACTCGCAACACAATTTGCAGACAATATCTAATTATGCCACAAAATGTATCTAGAAAATTAGACCTACATCTTTTACAACGAAAAATCCACGACTTATTAGCTTAAAAACTTTTTGATGCGTAAAAAAATAACGTTTGCTTTTAATGAAGCGCTATGAAAGCTCACGATTAAAACTATTGCTTCTTTACTACCGACAATGCAGACTGTATCTACATATACTACTGAATATACCTATTATCGTATGAATAGTTGTTTAGGAGGTATGACGACGTGCACATTGAGATGCGTGAATAACTAACTTTTCCTCACACTGAATATGCTCTAGTGGTCAAAGTAGTCAGACGTTTGAAATGGTTTTATACATAGGAAATCGATTCTTTAAAAAATGAGCGTTTATCTTGATTGTTTACAAGCCGATTGTAAGGAACATGAACAAAATGCTTCAAAAATATATAGGCCTATAATCACCTGTTAATAGGACTAATAACATCATCAGAATGAAGTCTTTTTAATCATTTGAAGATGTGGCCATCCACGGAAGTGGGTTATGATGGGTGAAACATGACTTCTCATTTTTTTGTAATATTTTTTGTTCATTGTCGTTAAACTTCGGACAGTTTTGTGAATAACAGGAAAGTAATCTTTTTGGTAGATATATTTTATTCACTGTTGTATGAACGTAGGGAAGTTATGGTCACACTTATGGTTACAAAGTTGGTTACATTCTAAGGCATAGAAAAACTGCAAGTCTCAATGGAAACTGTAGTCTCTGGAAGTTTAAAGGTAGATTTGTCGGAATAGTATTCGTGGGAAGGTTTTTCTCACTCATTATTCATGACTGCATATCTCCTGAACTGTGTGTTGTAGGGTAGCTTCCAACCCCACAGCGATTGTTGTCGGATAGTAAGCAATATGTGTACCAAGTTTAGTTGAAATCAGTCCATTATTTTAGGAGATTTGGAAAAATAGCTCATGATGTAATAGTTATTCGGTAATTTCATTGTTTACGACGTATTATCTCCTGAAATATGTCTCGTAGTAAATTCTTAGGTACATTCAGCGGTATATGTGTCTAATGTCTGCAACATATGTCGTGAATCGTGTTAATAGTAAAGACGTAATAAATCGAAACCCATGCGGGATGATGCGGTTTATCATGAACGAAATTGTTTATGACTTTATATCTCATGAAATTTATGTTTGTGATATAATATCGAAGGAACATTCAGTGGTATGTATGTGTACTGTCTGTGAATTGTCTCGCGAATACAATTTACAGAGTAGAAGTAATAACTTGTAACGTCAAGCCAAATGCCGTAGATATACGTAAGGAACATCGGAAAAGTAGTAAACGAAGAACTTTTTTCCTTTCATCATTTTGATGGGGTCGTCAGCAATAAAAATTTTTCGTAAAGATGTTCACAGTTTATTACAAGTCGCTAAGTGCTCTCATTGTCAAATAGTTTACGAATTAAATTACGCTATCACGACCCGCAAGATAGGGCAATTTTCATTGTTTATGACGTAATATCGTATGAAATATGTATCGTAGGTGGTTTTTGTAATCGTAGAAAATGATTCCTGACATTAAAGAATATTTGTACCAAATCTGGCTGAAATTGATCTATTTAGGAGCAGATGTAGAATATTATCGTATGATGTGGCCGTTTTTCAGAGCTGTTATTGTTTATGACGCCGTATCTCCTTACGTAGGTGGTTCTTACCGCGACAGTGGTTGTTGTCTGATAGTAAGGAACATGTATACCAAGTTTGGCTCAAATCGGTGCAGTAGTTTAGGAGTAGATTGGAACATACATACCCACTTACTGTACACACATACAGCCGATTTTGTAAGATGTAGGCTCTAGATCGGCATTTGCTCCGATTGAATGTTTTCTGAAAGCTGCTGGTGTGTTTTTGGTGCAAAAACGGATATTTTAAGTGCATTGTATGCCGTGCCAAACATTGAGCTCATGGAACGTCAAATAAGAAACAAAAGTTACTCTGTGATAATACTACTTACTTTTTGAATTTTCAACTTTACTATGCATCTAAATTTTTTTTTATTGGTTACTATGTTCTACGAAATATGATCCAACGCAACGAATACTTTAAAAAAAACTTGTACGAAGGCAAAATTGTGCCATAATTTCAATGAAATTTGCGAAGAATTTTTGGAGGTTTCAGATTTTGAACGATCAGTTACATTTGTAAATGCAGATGTTTCCAACCGGAATCTCCGAAAGGTCTTCACAGAATACTGTTTAATTTTGACACAACATTCTACTGAAATAAGCGCTTGTTTTTGTATATCTAAATTTTAATATATGTCATAAGACTATTTGAATTTACATAAATTTTAGGAATGGGAGCTTTTTTTTTTTTTACAAAAAACAGCAAAATGCTCATATAAACGTTATAGACATATCTAAAAACCTTCCTGTATAGAATGCTGCCTTTTGTCATACTTTAAGCACAATCGGCGAACAACCTTTGGGCTTTTGAAAAGTACACAAACAAGCAGAATAATTTTATATTTACATAGAGATTACATATATTTTACTGAGAATACTGTCATTAAGTAAGAGTATATTCATACTTCTACGTTATTTAAGGAACTACCTTAAATATATTTGATTACTCATTTATTACTGTAAGGAGACAATTCCAGGAGATCAAAAAATCACAGTAGCACATACAATTCTTTTTAAAGTTAGGTAATATTAGCCTTAAACATTCCAAAATCGGTTTGTATTTTTGAGCAGATCGTAATTAGTTATATAATTAACAAACAAGTTTGTGAAAGTTTCTTTCTTGCTGAATAATTTATCAGTCGTGAGTAGTCCTATTATAGAAAATACCGATTTCATTTTTATGTCGTAAAAGTAGACTACGTGTAAAAAATAATGCCTAATACTGTATTTTACTGCAGGCCAAGAAACATTCTCCTTTCTTATTTAATACAAGGGGGTCCTTGAAATAGACGTCTAGATTCCTAAATGAGTGATCTGAACTGAAAAGGATGAAGATATGCACAGGAAAAGAGTAAACGGTTAATTTTTAAGCAGTGTTACATTGCAGTGTTTTGTATCCAAAAAGGAAAATGTGAGATGATTAATAGGGGGATTGTAATAAGGGAAAAGACAAATGGCTCGAAAAGTCCCAGCGGAGTGGCAGCGAGGAGAGAGGAAGAGAATAACGAGTATAAAGTTTTAACGAGACAGTCCTAAAGAACCGGCGCTGTTTAAAGGCGACGAAAGCTAAAGCTGACTGATCGAATGCCCAGTCCTAGTTTCGATTGCATGAAAATTAGATTTTCACAGTGCTACATATTTCCCTGGCTTTGAGCTCAGTAGCGGAAAGAGAGAAAACCGGACTTTCCTTGTAACTACATTTATTTTCAAGAGCCTCTGAAACACCCTTTATGCAGAAATAGTTCAATCTTAATAGTATTTACAAAAAACGCTGTTACAAAACAAGACGATCAATAGTATCTCATGTATACTTGTAGAACCAGTATTGTCTGAGCAGGGAAACACTAACACTTAACTAGTTTCACACAAGATTAGTGCACGGCTAAGTCTGTCTCTTTTTTCATTAGATTGTGAAGACATTACTTTTACTAGACTGACAGTATACACGCAAAGGCGCATCTGTGACTGACGTAGGAAGCTTGCTAAATCAGACACAATTTGTGTGTGCGGCGCTTCTACGATGTAAAATAACTAGAAAAAAACCCATGTTATTCCTTAATTATCTTCTGATACATATAGTTGCGAAGCATGTTATGTTAGTGGTGTACAGTAATGGAATCTATTTATCTGTCACCACTTTCGACAAACATCAGATTTTCTTCGCATAGAGCGTATGTTCACTATAAAAATGCTCCTCGAGCTAGAATGTGCTATGTTGTCATTGATTATAATGATTGTATTCATTCGAATACGATAAATATAGTCTGCTTTAAACAATTGCACACGTAACTTGATGTTTGCAATTCAAGCTTCTACAATTCACGTTTTAAATTCGCAAATATTAGCTCGTCAGGAGAAATGATTCAGAAATGTTTGTTTGTAAATCTATCGGACCAAAC
Organism: Locusta migratoria; assembly: GCA_026315105.1. Classification (NCBI taxonomy): domain Eukaryota; kingdom Metazoa; phylum Arthropoda; class Insecta; order Orthoptera; family Acrididae; genus Locusta; species Locusta migratoria. The sequence goes on from CM048748.1 coordinate 212,555,461, forward strand.
TGCGTGGTAATCAGTACGTAGCTTACAAACTAGTAACACTAAGGTAAACTAACCTAAGGACAAATACACACACACACCCATGCCCCAGGGAAGACTCGAACCTCCACGGCGAGCAACCGCGTGTTCCGTAGCAAAATGATTCAGACCACTTGGTAAAAAAACGCTCATATAGCTAGAATGTGCTACGTGGTTGTTCATTATAATGACTGTATTAATCTGAATACGATAAATATAGTCTGCTTTAAACAAGTGCACACGTAACTTGATGTTCGCATTTCACGCTTCTACAATTCATGTTTTAAATTCGTAAATATTAGCTCAGCAGGAGAAATGGTTCAGACTACATGGTAAAACTTACGTAATTAAAAAGTAGTACCATGCACAAACCTTTTGACGTTTCGGGAGATAGTTTTGGGCTTCTGTAATACATCCCCGTCGCCAGTTTAGAAATGTATTTTTGTGCTTTAAGCCATACAGAATGACTTGCACCAATAATTTTCGATGTCTATGCATATTTTTTCTTGTTTTAGTGTTTAAGAAACCTGCACTGATTACGCATTAGATGGCATTACCACTGTCTAAACTACGCAATACAACGGATGCTTATTGCAAGTAAAACTGGTGATGATACAATTCAGCAATATGTTGTAAGGAATCTTCTTTCGAAGATAAATAAAACTTATATTTGTCGAAAGCGTATCTCGATTAATGTTTTATTGCGTCTTTTGTTTCTCAAGGTAATTAATGTTTGGGTTGTGTTTATTGTATTCAAGTATTTAGGTTTTCTGTTTCGGTAATTTCAACATTTTCCAAGGTAGTAGTTTAGTATGGCCTGTTTGAAGATAATTATTTGCAGATTCTCACGGTAGATGTGTTTCGAAATGTAGGTGTCTTGATGTCTTGTGAAATGTTCAACAGTTGAACGTAGAAGACATATGTGCCTTAACTTCATTTTCCAGAAAACCACAAGTGATGGTGACACATACGCTTTCTGCTGCTACCCAACTACAAATAAAAATAGCTTCTTCTACTCAACGATAGAACTAGGAATCAACGCTTAGAGAGCGAACTGAATAATTTTAAATACCTCGCACACGCTAAGTGCTACAATCGTAATTTAGTAGAAAAGTTACTGTGTAAGATGTCATTTAAAATGAACAAAACAGCTAAGAGTACTTTTCCACGGTGCATTTGTAATTTCTTTCCTTTTGAAGGCGTCATATCGTTTAAACTCCCCGATCTGTGTGTTCACAGGTTTAGTGACCCTCCCCCCCCCCCCCCCCCGGAAAAAAGCTCGTCGTGGAAAAAAAAGTAATAAAATAAAAAGTGTTCTCCAACTGTCATTCTTCTATCAGATCATTTTATATGGACATTCAAGGTATTTTTATCGCATGAGAAACGTTTTACGTCGCGGAGACAGTGCGTATACGAGTCGTAGTGCGGCCGCCTAATATAGGAAGCAGTGCCCGCAGCATTGCAATGCGCATGCGCGGCTGAGGTTCAAATTCTCTTCTGAACCCCCTGGAGGCAGAATATGGGCGCTCCCGCGGCAGGGAGGGGCGAGGGGAAACACCGTTTTTAAAACTGGCGTTGGAGCTGGTAGAGACGGCAGCTCTTGACTACTCGAGCTGTGGCAGTTACACACGAATGATACCGAAACAATCACAATGGAGTTACTGCGCACCTCGTCTTGCACATGAGCAAATTCTCCATAAAGACAACATCCGCCCTACATATTTGTTTTTGGCGCATTGAAGATTTATATTTGGTAAAATATCTTATATCAAAGACGCATCAACTGTAAAAGCTTTTAGACGATCCGACCATGAATAATAAATAACAAAGCACTAGTCTCCATCTAGCAAAAGCAGTAGTGTGGTTACCGGCATCACGCTGAAGTGTCACAGCTAGTGGGTTCGAGTCTGACTGCAAGCATTTTTTTTAACCCAGCCTCCTTTTTAATAGATACGGGAATAACAATGACTTTTGGATTATTACTTGCTACATATCTTTGGACGTTTTAGCGAATGTGTCGAGATGTGTACCACTACTTGGTATTTTCTTTCCTATTCCACTCCTAAAAAGAACGAAGGAAACAAGAATGCCTATATGCCTCTGTACGAATCATAATTTCTCTTAACTTGTCTTTGTGATCTTTACGCGATATGTAAGGAGGCGGAAACAAGGTCGTTCTGCAGTCAACTTCAAATTCCGGCCCTCTAAATTTCCTCAACAGAATTTCTCGAAATGAAAGTCGTCTTTCTTCCAGCAATTCCCATTAGTTCTCGGAGTATTTCTGTGACACTCACGTATTGGTCGAACCTAACAGTAACGAACTTAGCTGCTCGCCTCTGAACTGCTTCCATGCCTTTCTTTAAACTGATCTGCTGTGGGTCCCAAACACTTAAGCAATATTCAAGACGTGGTCGTACAACCAATGAAGTACATCTTCCCAAAATTCTCCCAATAAACCGATGTCCGCTGTCCGCCTTACTCACAACTGTCCTTACATGTTCGTTACATTTCATATCTTTCTGCAATGTTACGCCTAGATATTTGAACGACGCGGCTGCATCAAGAAGCTCACTACTAATGCTGTATTTGAACATTATGGGATTGTTTTTCCTACTTATGCGCATCACGTTACATTTTCTTACATTTAGACCTATCTGCTATTCTACACACCAACTAGAAATGTTGTCTACGTCATCCTGTATGCTATTACAGTCAATTAATGACGACAACTTCACATATACGACAGCATCATCAGAAAATAGCCGCAAATTAACAGTTACTCTGTGAATCAGGTCATTTTTGTAGATAGAAAATACTGATGACCCATAAGCTTTACAAAGATTTGAACATTCGTCTCTAATGAATACTCATCGTCGAGAACAACGTACTGCGTTCTATTACTTAGGAAGTCTTCCAGCCAGTCACAAATCTTTGAACCTATTCCATATGCTCGTATCTTTGTTAGCAGTCTGCAATGCGGCATCACGTCAAATGCCTTTTTGAAATCAAGAAAAACACTATCTCAATTTTGACTATTCTTGTGATTGTTGTACATCAGTAAAATAATATGAGTTCGCCTTCAGTCGCAAATTGTGTTTTATTTTACACACACGATTTATGACCGAAGGCGAATTCATTTTATTTTACCAAAACACGATCTGTCTGTAGCCCTTCATTCCATGTCTCGCAAGATGACATGTGAGGAAAGGGCAAGCTGAGTTTCGCACGAACTATGTTTCCTAAACCCGTGCTGATTTATAGAAAGAAGCTGATCCGTTTGAAGAAAATTTACTATATTCTAACTGAGAATATGCTCCAAAAGTCTACAGGAAACTGATGTCGACGATATTGGCCTGTAATTATGTGGGTAAGTTCTTTTACCTTTCTTGTAAACGGAAGTCACCTGCTCTTTTTTCCATAACTTTGCGTTGAATTAAAGATTCGCGATAAATGCAAGCTAAGTAAGGGGCCAATGCCGCAGAATACTATTTGTAAAACCGAACTGATATTACATCCGGATCAGAAGACTTGTTTTTGTATTCAGCTCTCTCAGCTGCTTCTCTGCACCGGAAATACCTACTACTATATCCTCCATTTGGGAGTTAGTGCGTTGGTCAAATGATGGTTCGTTTGTAGGTCCTCTTGCGTGAATGATTTCTTAAAGGTTTAATTTACCACTTCAGCTTTCCGTTTGCTTTCTTCTTTTACTGTTCCGAATGTTCAACGAGTAACAGGGTTGTGGCCTTTGACCCACTTATCGATTTTACATAGGACCAAAATATTTTCGTGTTATGGAAAAGGTTTTTTTTTTTTTTTTTTTTTTTTTTTTTTTTTTTTTTTTTTTTTTTTTTTTTTTTTTTGGACCGATAGTACAACGACCATTGCTTATTGCTTTCTCAGTAGCTTTCTAATATTATATCGCGGTGGATCTATTCCATTCTTAAACGACTTTGTGTGTAAATATTTCTCTAACACTTTATTTACAATGCATTTAAATTTAGTCTACAATTCCTCTACATCCATTGTACCGTAACTAAACGATGTCCAATCATTTTCTAAATGTGATGCCAACAATTGCTTATCGGCTGTTTCTAACAAAAATAACCTCGTAGCCTTCTTGATTGGTTTATTGACCTGATCACCATTGACGCTACAACGATATCATGATCACTAACTCCTGTCTCTATACTGACATCGTTGGTAAGGTCGGGCTTGTTTATGTCTCTAAGGACTAAAGTATTTCCATTGCGTGTTGGCAGTTTTCGGAAAACATTTCCGATAGTAGTTCGCAAGACCTCCTCTTTTTTGATTAATTTTACCAATGTCTAGACAATCTCCTGCAAGTAGGAGAATAATACGGGAGTTACTTAGTCAAAGGACAGAAGATCAGTAGGTGAGTGACTATATTTCTGCCTGATAGTCAAAATGTGTGCTCAATTATCAGTCTGTAATCTTAATCGTTTCAGATATGTCGATTGCTTTGATTATCATAACACACAGCTACTTCCAAGTAACTAACAATTATCTTGTCGCTACACGTGTGTCCACATAAAGAACCAATAGTTTTCATATAGGGTACTTAGCATTGTACTACTTACTAGAGTTTAGTCCGGCACCAATCACATTCGGAGCGGGAGAGAATCACAGCGTAAGTAAATGCGTCAATTAGTCTAATCTTGCCCTCAGGGACTCGTATTTCTTCATGTCAAACTGATTCTCGAAACTTTGTAAATAGGCTTTCACAGAGTTTTTGTGGTCTATCTTCATGCTGTTGTTTGTTGTTGTGGTCTTCAGTCTGGAGGCTGGTTTGATGTAGCTCTCCACCCTACTCTATCCTGAGCAAGCTTCTTCATCAAATGTTCAAATGTTTGTAAAGCTTATAGGACTTAACTGCGGTGTCATCAGTCCCTAAACCTACAAACTTCTTATGAACTATCTTATACTAAAGACAGCACAATCATCTATGCCCCAGGGAGGATTCGAACCTCCGACGCGGGAGGCCGCGCGATCAGCAACGTTGAGCTCCAACTACTCGGCTACTTCAGCACGGCGCCTCATAATAGCGGAACCTACATCCGATTGAATCTGCTTACTGTATTCCTATCTTAGTCTCTATCTGCGGTTTCTACCCCAAACAGTTCCCTCCTATACTAAATTCACGATTCCTTGATGTCTAAGAATGTGTCCTCTACCAATTGATCCCTTCTTTTAGTCAAGGTGTGCGAAAAACTCCTTTTTCCCGAATTCTGTTCAGTACCTCCTCATTAGTTACACGATCAACCCACCTAATCTTCGACATTCTTCTGTAGCACCATATTTCAAAAGCATCACATGTATCTTCCTGACTGAACGATTTATCGTCCAAGTTTCACTCCCGTACAAGGCAACACTCCACAGAAATGCCTTCAGAAAAGACTTCCTTTCACTTATATTAATATTCGATGTTAGCAGATTTATCTTTTTCAAAACCGCTTTTCTTCCCATTGCCATACTGCATTTTATATCCTCTGTTCTGCGACCATCATTTGTTATTTTACTGTGCAAGTAACAAAATTCATCTACTACCTCCATTGTTTCGTTACTTAATCCAATTCCTTCAGCATCGCCTGATTTTCGTAGACTGCATTCCTTTACCTTTATTTTGCTCTTGTTAATGTTCATCTTATACGCTCCTTTCAACGCACTGTCCATTGCATTCAACTGCTCTTCGGGGTCCTTTGCTATCAGAGACAGAATTACAATGTCATTGGCAAAACGCAATGTTTTCATTTCTTTATTGGGAACTTTAATTCCTTCTTCAAATTTCTCCTTGCTTTCCTTTGTAGCTTGCTCAATGTACAAATTGAATAACATTGGAGAAAGGCTACAACCCTGTCATACTCCCTTCCCAACCACTGTATCCCTTTCATGTTCTTCATGCCCTTCAACTGCCGTCCGGTGTTTGTACAAGTTGTAAATAATTTTCTGTTCCCAATTTTTTTTTACTTCTGCTTGCTTCAGAATTTGAAAGAGGGTATACCAATCAAATTTTCAAAAGCTTCCTCCAAATCTACAAAACCTAGAAATGTAGGTTTGCCTTTCCTTAATCAGCCTTCTAAGATAAGTCGTAAAGTGAATATTGCCTCCCGTGTTCCTACATTACTCCTGAATCCAAACTGATCTTCCACA